>OY728159.1:886129381-887379381 GCA_963277665.1 Viscum album | reverse complement strand
CAATATATGACCATATGTCTATAGTTGGAAGGCTATGTTAAAGAATAATTAACATCTTGAATCATGTTGCTGACCTCTCTATACTATGGATGTAAAGGGAGGATCATGTTCAAATATGATCATCTATATGAAACAATGGAGTATCACCACCTTCTATAGGTACATCATTCATAGAACATCTACAAAAATTAACTCCATAATCAGTGTAAATTGTTATATTTCATCAAATAACACTCTATCACAAATATAAAATCAATGTTTCTCTAATATAGAGGCAATTATGCCATTATGATCATCGAGATACCCTCTTACGTTCATTGAGGTCCATCCAATAGATGGGAAAAACCACCAGAAACATAGTGCTCAACCTTATCCTTCTAGAAGACCAGAAAATAAAACAAAAAAAATTTATCTATGTACAAAATACAAATCCACCAAAACAATCCTTTCTAATATTGTAAAATATTTTTTCAAAACATAATATACACTAAGGGTGAGATGTGTAACATATTGAGAACCCCCTCTCACATCACTAAAGGAAGAAAAATCCTCCCATACAATTCCACATAGTGTTGTTCATCATTAAACCAATCATAAAGTTCATCAATAAAGAAAAATATTCCTCTCTATATATACACCACAAATCCCCCCACTTGGACTCCCATACATGCTTCACCAAAGTTGATTATACTATCTTCTATTAAACCATCACATGTGATGATGCATCATAACCAGTATAGATACCCCAAATATATATATATATATATATATTATAATATTAGATGAATATTCAATACATTATATTAAAATCAACACTACATAAATATAGTTTTCTATTTTGGACTTTAGATTCAAAATATTATTCTATAATAAATGATATTCAATATATCCAATAATGATAATCCCCTATATTACTCTTCTTATACATTCCCTGTTTACTACCTTCCCAAAAACATGAGGAATGACAACATAATAAAGGGTGAAATTAGATAATCAGTAGTGGTGAACATTGGAGATAACAATCATTAATGGTTGACATAATCCCAATGTTCTGATACCATAATCAATTTCATGATCTAAATATAAAATAATCACACCCATAAAATCATCTTTCACAACGTACAAATTAAATTCATTTTTAAGAGTACAATCAATGATGATGTCAGAGAAGTAATTATCATTCAATATTCAAAACATGGTAATGTTTCATAATAATCATATTAAATTATGATTTTATGATTATATCTAAACAGAATATTTTCTATACATAATAATGTAGGAATAGATTTATTGTGATCATATTCATGCATCAAAATGTGAAATAAAATCTATTTTGAATCATATCCATGAATTTTCTTATTATCATTTCTATAACATGAAAATAAAAAAGATAAAATATTCCATCGAAGCTATTCAGAAAGATTTTCATGCTTATAATCATTATTTAATTAGATATCAATATCACATTGCACAAATCATTAGAGGTATAATACACCACAACCCATTATATAAAAAATATTTCACAAATTCAAAAACCAATTATCATATTATTATAGTATATATAAAATCAAAATTTTTTAAAAGAATACTATATACAATGGAATATAAAACAAGCAACATGGATTTTAATCAAACCTTTTAAAAATTTGTTATTTAAATATGACCATTGTAACATGGCCACTGAATTTGATGGTCTGAATGGAAATAACCATATTATGAAATATATATGATGTTTGTATTCAATAAAAACATATTCTTATCAAAAAAAATTCAATTTTTTGTAGTTATTTTATTGTTCAAAAATATGTTTTCTTCAAATATGATTTCTATTTTTTTCAATTAGAAAATTAATATAATTAATTTTTAGAAAATTTTAATATGTAATTAAAAAAATAAACTACATTTTTTCACAAATCATAAAATATTTATCTTAAGGTTAATTTCATGTAATTTTTTTTAAAATTATAAATTTTATTATCTATTGATAAATACTTGTTTTTATTGAAATCTGTATTTAGTTTCAATAAATTACAATGATCTATTTTATTTAAAATAGTTTAAATGTCAATTTGTATATATAATTTAAATAATATATAAATTATTTTCATTAGAATAATGTTCCTATTTCAATTTGGTATAAAAAAAAATTTACACATAATGAAATCATTTTTCTAAAAAATTATTTTTCATTGGGTTATTTCAGATTTAGTTTTAAATAATTTTTTACACGTCAGTCTGCTTAATTCTGAAAAATCGATTACAAATTTTTATTTTGGATGTGTAATTTTATAATATTTTCCCCTTACAATTTTGTTCAATATGTATAGGAAGATTATTAATGTTTTTACCACAGTAAATGGTAATTCTAGTAATTAATGTTAAAAATAAAATGATTAGTAAAAGAAGTGAAAATACCAATTTCCATAAATTTTTTGATGATTATATAAAATACATACTCATCCAAAATTATTTTATATTAAATGATATGTAATTTTATATGAGACTATAAATATTATAGTATTTAAATTCATGAAACGTAAAACATGCCACACTCTTGTTTTTAATAAAAATAATATTTTTAATATGGGGTTATCCAGAGGATATGTTAGAATATTAATAGTATTATAAAATCTAAAAGAATTATTTGCCTCATGTAAATTTATAATTAATTTTTACAAAAAAAATAAATACCATAAATTTTTACACAATACTAGTGCACTAATTTTCCAATTAAAGGAAATTTCAAATAAATGAAATTTAGAATGATAAATGTAATAGAATATGAAATAAATAATGTGATACCTGAATTTTATATAGTACTATTGAATTTTATGGATATAAAAAAAATTATTTTTTTACTATTACTGGTATATTAATAATATTAAAGGAATGTAATGAATAGTTATAAAAATTTACATTTCTAATATTTTATAATAAATAATATATAATTATACAAAAAAATCATTATAATATTAAATTCATCCATTTTAATGGGATATTATTAATTAAATCTACAATGGACTATTTATGGGAACATTATGATTTTATTTTGATATTATTGACCCTTATAGAGTATAATATTTTAATTGCACAGTATTGATGAAAATGGTTGACAAGATGGTCAAAAAAAATATGTGGTAAAATGAACACCTAAACATGTGAAAATTTTATTTTATAAGATAATAAAAAAATATTAGTCATCATATATTATAAAGAAAAAATATTTGATTCATTTAATGAAAAATTTTATTATCTTAATTTAGTATATTTTTAAATTCCAATGATACCCCCACACTAAAAGTATAAAAGGGGCCCATTATTGATAATTTATTTACACCAATCAGAGCTATATATTCCATATAACCCCTTTCAATTACTATTATATACATCAATATCCATGTTATATATGATTATTCTGTTCTAACAGACGATCCCAAGATTCATGATGATGATATGTAAAGAAAGACCACCTATGATTATGTAATCATCTTTATTGAACCCTTCGGGTTTATTTTTTCTGCTACTTAATATTCTTGTGTTTTATTTAATGAACATTATCTAATAAAATATTATATAAACATTTTATTATTAATATCATAAAATAATATCACATATTTTATCCATCCTATGAAAAATAAATGCACTGTGCATGTGTATATATGGCTTCTCTAATCCCAAAATCGATGTAATTTTTTTTTCATTGCCACATTAAGTGTATTGTTATAATGATTGAAATAATGGATATATTTGATATTTTTGGAATGATATTGATTCATGAAAATTAATATATTATTTAATTCATTTCCCATTCAACCATTGGGAAATGATACCATCGCTCTTGCATATGTACGACTAACTATCTCCAGAAAGCAATGTGATTCAGTCTCTATGTTCATCATTCAAGAATGCTTAAAAACATTGTTTGACTCAACTGTTTTGAAAATCTCATATTATGTTTTGATGATCCCAAACCTTGTTTTCATTTAAGTGAGAACCATGTTTTCATTATATACTAATTATGTGTCATTAATGTTTCCTCTTTCTATAGAGTAATATTCATATACTCTCAATCTCACTTCTTGATTGGTTAAGCATACAGTGCAGAATTTATCTATGTACAAATGTCCCCATTAAAAAGGTGACCATTACAAAGGTCACCAATACAAGGTCAATGATACAAAGTTCACTGTTTCAAGGGTCACCAATAAAAATTTCACAATTACAAAGGTCACCGATACAAGGTCACCGGTACCAAGGTCACTGATACAAAGGCCAATGTTACATGGTCATCGATGCATGCCTAATATTGAAGTTTGTACTATTGTTGTTAAAAGGAAAATTATAGCTTGAAGCTGAACATTTCAGTACCTTGATGCCAGTACAAAATTTTGTGAGACTTCGTTTTTTGAGGCGACTTTACGAAAAGAACAAAACAATCATTTCATCAACTCCAAGAAGTCCAAGATCTGATCTTCAAACAGACAGATCATTATAAACACCACCTAATTTCTCTATCTCTATTGTGTTCCTTATTTTTCATTTCTGAGTAGTGTGTGTTTGTTACACACACACTCTCTCTTGTACATTAACTAGGGGATACTGAAAATCACCACTCAAAATTCTCCCACCTTTTTTCCCATGCATAACTATAGAATATGCCTTTTGTGGCTTGGTTTCTTGTTTTCCCACATAGAAATGTGGTAGAGGTTGTATAACCTGGACAGTTTGTAATAACTATTGTAATCCATGATACAGGTTGTGTATCAAGTTTTTATACAAACTGCTTGGTGGCAGGTGATCACCAAGGGGAGAGGATTAATTCTAAACTTGATACTGAACCTCTGGTTTATATTGTTGTTTTTATCATCATATACTATGTTTTTTTATCTACTACTTTTACTTTTCAAAGAGAGAAAACTATTTTTTACATTCACTCTGATAGTTAGTTTTGGTTAGTTTGTATATATGCTTAATTCAGTAAAACAATTTCAAAAGTTTAATTAGTGATTTCATTGATTCAGCTGAGGAATAATCAACCATAGATAAACTTATTGATCAATTAAACTTTTATATATCTACTTCCTAAATTTGATGGTATGTTTTTAATTGGGGGATTTTTATCATAATTTTTTTAACAGAAATTTTAATTGGAATTCAATTCACCGCTCCCCCTCTTGAGTATCTACTCCGACCAACAACTGGTATTATAGGATTTTATTTTAAAGTGTTCAAATTCTATTCAATTTTTATTTTATTTGTATCTTTGTTATTTTAAAATTTCTGTCATATCTAAATTTTCAGTTCTTTATATTGTATGTAACATGGAAAATCGAGTTGAGGGTGCTGCTACTAACAGGACAACATTTATTAATGGTAAAAACTATGCTCAGGGGAAATTAAATAAGAAAATGTATCTAGAGAGCATGGGACTTGAAATCTGGGATACAATTTAAGAACAACCTGTATTGAATTCTACTTATAGGGATATATGGTCTCAGTTGAAAAAAGATACATATAATAATAATTGTAAAGCAATGAATGCCTTGTACTGTTCTCTAGGTGATGATGAATTCAATAGAGTGTCTTCTTTTAAAATATCATATTAAATTTGGGATACATTAGCTATTTCTCATAAGGTAACAACCAATGTTAAAGAAATGAGATTAAAATATATATAATATTAAATATTGTCATTTCAAAATGAGGTCAGATGAACCTATCTATGAAATATATCTTCAGTTCAATGAAATAGTGAACACCATGAGTCTACATGGAAGACCAGTGGCCATCAAGGACCAAATCATGAGACTACATGGATGACTACCAGACAGATAGAGGGGAACTTCTGTTTCTATTCTAGAATCTTGTGACATATGCAAGATACCAATAAAATAACTAATAGGCATGATTATGATTTATGAAGAAGAGCTTAAGGTTAATCAAGAAATAAGTGAAGTTCCAAGGAAGATGTTATTAGCTTTCAAGACATCAACCTCAAAGAGATAATACAATGAAAAAGTTTAAGTTCTTATAGACAGTTCCAATACCGAATAGTCAGATTGAGACAATGATAAGGAGATGGATCATCTTCCTAAAAGGTTTAAAATGTTCTACCAAAAGAAGATATTCATTAGGATGTCAAACTACAATGGAATTTATGATAGTAAAGGACAATGGAATAATGATATAAAATTGAATGACAATTCCAATGAAATAACTGCTATGAGTTAAAACGAAAATGTCATCTGATGGAATACTGTCCCTAGATAAAATTTATGATTCCATATAAAGATAAGGGAATGGGTTATAAAAATTTTATGAACGCTACATGGAGTGCTTCAGAAGACATATTCAGTGGAATTGTTGCTTCTGTTAGTGAACACAACAATAATTCCAACTTATTTTTCATGATAGAAACGTCTAAGGTAATACTTAATTCTCTTATACATAGTTTCTATTATTCTGGGAATAATTGTGAATCCCATAATGATGAAGATATCACTAAGTATGAATTATTTGAATATTTTAAAATCCTTGAGGACACCTTCAATGAACTCAAGGAAAAATATTAATAATTAAACATACATCACACATTAAATGCAAATTATAAGTCTGTTTTTTATATTGAAAAAGAAAAATGAGCCTTACTGTTAAAAGAAAATACATAACTAAAATTATAAAATGAGAAATTAAATAGAGATCTTGATAAGATTTCTGAGGGTAGAGCTACCTTGACTCAGTTTCTAGGAAAAGATATTTCCCCAAATATACCATGGGTCTTGGATATCGACCAGGACAAAGAAATATCATTAAAACTAAAATTATTCCAAAAAAATGGACAATTAAAAGCTAGTTCATGCTTTGGACCATTTCATGATAAAGAATTCTCTAAAGTACCAAACAAAGTTTTTATGTCTCAAAATATATATGCTGATTATAGGAAATATGTGTGACAAGTATGGGTTCCCAAAGTTTTACATGCAAACCTCTCAGGACCCAATAAAATGTGGGTACCAAAGATAACCTACACTTAATTTGTTTAGCAGGAAAATTGTCTAAAGATTTCCTTCAAAACATTGTGGTACATGGACAGTGGATGTTTAAGACATTTGATAGGAAACTACTCATGCTTCAGGACCCAGATTCATTTTGATGGTGGACATGTATCCTTTAGTGATAATTCTAAAGGGAAGATTGTCAGATTTGGCCAGATAGGTAACCTTAATGTTGTATAAATTTAAAAATAATTTTTTATTGATGTATTAATATAAAATTTACATAGTATCTCTCAATTGTTTGATGATGGTTTTAATGTATATTTTTAAAATGATTAATTTAATGTTTTTAATTATAAAAATGATTTATTATTTAATACTATTAGAAATGAAAATTTTTATGCTGTTTATTTAAATTCCATTTCCAAGAAAAATGATTCTTGCTCAAATGCATTTCATAAGGAATCCTGGTAGTGCCACAAATGATTAGGACACTAAAATGTGCACTCACTGAGGAAACTGAATAGGAATGGTTTAGTTAGAGACATACCTAAATTGGAATATACTATTAATAATGTGCAATCCCTGTCAAAAGGGAATGAAACAAAAAGTTTCTTTCAAACCATAGAAAGATGTTTCTACTTCTCAACCTATTGAGTTGGTTCACGTGGACTTGTTTGGACCATCAATAGTTTCAAGATAAAATTATAAGCACTATGTTTATGTTCTTGTAGAGTATATTTCTTGGTACACGTGGGTATACTTTCTAGCTCATAAAAGTGCAACTTGTTTTTATTTAATATAATACTCCAATTCTCTTGAAAATCATAGTGGACTTATAATTATGTCCTAGGGAAGTGATCATGGCTCAGAGTTTGAAAATTAGGAGTTTGAATCTTATTTATCACACAATGGCTATAGTCACTATTTCTCTACTCCTAGAACACCTCCACAAAATGGAGTCGTAGAAATAAGAAATAGGTCACTTCAAGAGATTTCCCGAACTATGATTAGTGAGTATAATCTACCTATTTATTTTTGGGATGAAGATGTAAATACATCTTTTTATACCATCAGTAGAGTCTTCATTAGACACGTTATTAATAAGACCCCTTATGGACATGGGATCAATAGGATTCCTATGGTTAACTAAATCAGAGTTTTTGGATGCAAAGTATTTATTCTTAACACTAATGACAATCTTGTTATGTTTGCCTCTAACTGTTATGACGGAATTTTCCTAGGTTACTCAATCTCAAGTAAATCATATAGAGTATTCAGTAAGAAAAAAATGTTTGGAAGAGTCAATTCATGTCAAATTTGATGAGACTGAATCACATTAATGCAAATCCTCTCTTTAATATCTTGAGGTATATATGTACATTCTGGAACTTAATGATAATGATAGTGAATCCCCTATAAAAGTAACCAGTTCTGGGAATCTTCTAGAATTTTCACCGATTTATTTTGAAACTATAAACAACCATGAAGGGTGTAGTTCAACTATTTCTATAGGTATTAGACCTATCATGAATCATCCTTTAGATGTTGTAGTAGGTGATTTAAATAGAGGGATACAAACTGGAGCTTCTCTGAGAAACCAAGTTGAGCATCAAGGGTTTCTTTCACATCTTGAACCCAAAAAATATTAATGATGCTATCAATGATGAATTTTGGGTGATTGCTATGCAAGATGAATTAAATAAATTTAAAAGAAACAAAATTTGGGAACCTGTTGAAAGTCCTAAGGAAACTTTGATAATAGGCACTAAATTGGTTTGTATGAACAATGTTGATGAGTCTGGAAGTATAGTTAGAAACAAAGTTAGATCAGTTGCACAAGGATATAGTCAAGAAGAAGGAATAGTCTATTGGGAGTCCATTGTACATATATATAGGTTAGAGGCCATTATTATACTACTTACTTATGAAGCTCATCAGAATTTTAAACATTATCAAATGGATGTTAAAAGTGATTTTCTAAATGGGTACATAGTTGAGGATGTGTTTGTTGAACAACATCCGGGTTTTACAAATATTCATTTTCCAAATCATGTTTTTAAACATTTAAAAGCATTATACAGTTTAAAGCAAGATCCAAGAGCTTTGTATGATATGCTTAGCTCCTTTATTTTTTCAAAAAGATTTATTAAAGAATATTTATTCCTACTCTCTTCATTAAAAGAATTTCCAAATATGTTTTTATAGTAAAAATTTATGTAGAAGATATAATTTTTGGATCTTTGAAAAATGATTAATTTACTGATTTTCCAAAAATAATGAAAAATGAATTTGAAATGTGTTTAATGGGAGAACTTAAATTTTTCCTTGGATTTATGAATTTTTAAAATAAATATGGTATTTCTTTAAATCAAATTAAATATGTTAAGGATATTTTGAAAGGTTTTTTTGGATTGTAGTAAAGGTAGTGATGCACCTATCTGTACCACTTGTATGTTAGATGCAGATGAATCTAGAGAACTAGTGGATCAAACCAACTACATAGGTATTATTGAGAGTCTGCTCTATCTTTCTGCTAGCATACCTGACATTATGTTCAGTGTATGCATGTGTGCTCATTTTCAATACAATCCCAAAGAGTCTCATTTATATTCTTTTAAATGTATGTTTAAATATCTCATGTATACTATAAATTTGGACTATTTTATCCAGGAGGACAGCTATTTGATCTGATAAGTTATTATGATGCAGACTTTTATGGTTGCAAGTTAGATAGAAAAATCACCACTAGAACATTACATATTTTAGGCATGTCACTAGTATCATGGATTAGTAAGAAACAAAATTATGCTGCATTATAAATTTACCAAAGCTGAATATATAGAGGCAGGTAGTTTTTATGCTCAAATTCTATGTATCATACACACTTTACTATACTATGGATTTCAATTCAAACATGTCTCTATAAACTGTAACAACACAAGTGCTATTAAAATCTCTAAAAATCCAGTATCTCATGCTAGGAGAAATCATATTGATATATGACATCTCTTTTTGAGAGATCATTATCAAAGAGGGGGTATCACTCTTGAATTTTATAGCATTGAACATTAATTATCTGATATATTCACAATGACTTTGAATTTGGAGAGGTTAAACTACATCAAACATGAATTAGAGATGATTAATTTCAGTATAGGGAACCTCACCGTTGAACCTCACTGTTAGAACCTCACCGTTAGACATTACCGATAGGACCTCACCATTAGAACTCACCGATAGGACCTGACCATTATACCATACCGATAGGACCTCACTGTTAGCCCTTACTGAAAGGACCACACCGTTAGACCTAACTGATAGGACCTCATTGTTAGACCTTATCGACAGGACCTCACGATTAGACCATATGGATAGGACCTCACCATTATACCTTACCGATAGGACTTCACCGTTAGACCTTACCAATAGGACCTCATCATTAAACCTTACTGATAGGACCTCACCATTAGACATTGCTGATACCTCTTTAGCGATAGACGACTTTAATCCGCGACATTACATTTTTGTGCTCTCAGCCGGAATCTAAATCATTTTCTACATATTAATTATTCATTTTATCTACTATATTTTTTGGTTTCTAAATGATAAACTTAAAAAACAGATCACTTCTCAGTCCACATCAAACCCTCTCTCTAACCTTTTTCTCCCACATCTTATAACCTAAAACTCTACTAAAACCTTGAACCACTCTAGATGGATGGAAAGAGTCAAAAGGTTGTCCGTTGCTGTTGAAGGAGACATGCATCATCCTAAGAGACATAGAGAAGAGTCGAGTAGAGGAATCTATATAGTGGAAAAGGTACTGAACCTGCATTTATCCATGAGGGAAATAGTAGTTGAGAAGGTGTTCAGTTCTGAGTGGTTGCGATCGAGCCAGCCGTTACTACTTAAGGGACTTGATTGAATGTTATGAAAAAAAATAATGGACCCTATTACCCAAAGTTAGTAAAGGAATTTTTTGAGTACCACAAGTTCGAGGTGTCTGAGGATGAGAATCGAATGATTTATAGAGTAAATGGAGTAAGTGTGAGCTTCTCCTCTGCTGAATGGGCTGAATGATTGAGGGTTTCACATGAAGGGATTTTGGATTTTTACTCAAAAGTGGTGCCTCCCACTAGAGAATTCTTCTAATATGAAGAAGCATTAGCTAAACTGACATGGAATGTAATTCCTAGGAAAGCCATTGATGCTGAAATGGTAGGAGAAGATATGCTTATTTTCATGCTTATTCAACCTGTTTTAATTCCCTGGAGAGGGGAATTTGCAACATTAAAGTATCAGGGTGAATTACTCTTGTATCTTTTCAAGAATGAATAGAAGATCAACTTATGTGGGTTGTTAATGATTCAACTTGAAGATATGACCAAACCTAGATCCAAATCCAATGCCCTATTCCATTCTAAGTTGATATCCCTTCTGTTGAATGTGAAAGGATTTGCTGGAGATAAGGAGGAATCTATTGTTGTGCAAGATAAACATTTCACACCAAAGAGATTGGCATGTTAATGATGATTAATAGAAATCCATGGCTGAGGAGATGGGTGAATGATAAGGATAAGGTGAATGAAGAGTTTAATCCTATGACTCACCCTACTAGGCCTAATAATAATAGAGACCCCGGTCTTAAGCATGATGAATTAGAGCCTGCTTATTCAGCTGATGAATGAGAAGGAATTGTTGTTGTGCATGAAAAGGGGATTCTCCAATAGATGATAGGAGTGAACCTAACCTTCCCTCCAATCCTTGTTTGAATAATGTATCTTTTGGTGAGTCTATCCCACCAATGAGATTTCCTAGAAGGGAGACTGTCTTAAGGGACAGTGATAAGGAAACCAATTAAGAAGAAAGAGCTGAAAATGTATTCAGAGCAGTTAGAGACACCTTAGATGAGGATGAGGACTCTGAATTATGTCATGCTAACTTTGAGACAATTGCTGCTGAAAATGAAGAGTAACTTCTGATTCATAGTCCTTTAATAGTACATAATGAAAGGGTATAATGTAGAGATGAAGAAGCTGCAGATTTAGTCGAAGATGGACTTGTTCTGGAAGTTTTGAATGATTCTTTGGAGGAAGTGGCAGTGAACCTAACTATTGATGAAGTTGATCAATGAGGTAAGATATATATAGATGTGGTTGTTCAGGATATTTCTTCACATGATGGGGAGGAACCTATTGTTACAGGATCAGTTGCTGTTGCTCATGAGATAGAGTATTGGACAGAAGATCCGGGCTTTGTGGTTTTAGGCCTAGATTTTGGAGACTCTAAAGATGGCTAGCCTATCTGAAGCCCTCTGATTTCCTACTATCTCAAAAACAACAATTGTGCAGCCTGTGGTTTTTTTACCTCGAGACTATGTATAGAAATATGTAGTGGTATATTTGAAATAATAAATAATTAGGTATATTGATGATAAAAACACTGAGATAGAGAGAACAATATCTCACAATCCAAAACTCATTACATATGCAGTGGAAAGAATAATCTCTACCTCTCACTCAGCTATGTTACATGATGTCAAGGAATTTCAAAATCGGGTAAGAGAATTGGTAGAGTATATGGAATCAATGAATTAGTCTATTTCCAACATAGATGAGTATGTGGCTTTAAGATCATAGGTGGACAGAGACCTTAGATATGTTAATAGTGTGGTTAAGCAAATGGTCACAGTGTTTGAGGATTTTAAGAAGTCTATAGAAACACATGTGAAAGTCCAAGATGATGATGTAAAAAGTCTGATCAGTGGGATGACCAAATCAGTTAAGGAGACTGTGGATTTTTCTATGGCACCTATGGGTGCATCTTCTTCCACTTTAGACACTCCTCTAGTTGACATTAAAGCTTTCAGGAACGTTGTTAGATAATATGTGGAAAAGTTATATAGTGCTAATACCCCAGACACTTAGGTCATTTCCATCACCAGGGAAATTCATAACCTTGTAGGAAATTATTTAAGGTAAGTTGATCAAGATTAGAATGACATCAAGGATCAAGTTGACTTCTTTATGAAACTATTTTACACTAAGAATCAGATGGATGGACACTTCATGTTGCTGTTGGAGAACATGATGATTCCCCCTGTCACTCAGTCATTTAATGACCAAGTGTGCAAGCTTCAGGAGCAGACTCTTGCTTTGAAAAAATTCATGGAGAATAAATATGATTTTATTTCTTCTATGGAAATAGGGGGAATCATTATTATGGAATTAAGGAATATTTTATTTCCCTTCCTCCATGTGGACTACACTCCCATCATTAATCCACCTTTTTTTCCTACTTCTTCAGCTACCTCAGGTTCCAACAGTACTTCTCTAATGATGACTCAAGCCCAAGACATAAGAATTTTGACCCCAATGATTCCTCAGAGATTTACTCACTACAGTTATACTGATACCTCAGTGGCTCCTCCTCTTACACTACTTACTACAATCCTTAGATTTATCCCTTCACCTTTAGAACCTATCTCCTTCGATTCCAAGTCCAAATCTCCAATGGAAAAATCTTATGTGAACTGAGTGTGGAATGTATTACCTGATAGATATTGGTGTATCTCTTTTTGTATAGTGTACTCCAATTTTATTAATAAAAACCCTCTTCTTCATTATTTTTGTTCTGCACGCTTTTTGTTAATCACAATTTGGGAGAATATATTCAATAGAAAGAAAATATGGAGAAAATATGGAAAGAATATAGAGAAAATATGGAGCAAATATGGAGAAAATATTCAAAACATGAACTCTCTCAGGGAAATAAGTGTTTATATGTGTCTATATATGTTATGACCTAAATTTAGTGTTCTATATAATATTTTTGTATGCTCACATCACTGATGACATTAGTAGATGCGTTTAACCTTGATTCGAAAACACATAAATCTAAAGATTCAATGACATAATTTGTGATTATCAAAAAGGGGGAGATTTGATGGAATCTACTATTTTGATAATCCCATAACTTATATTTATAATCCCAAATCTTTTTATCATTTAAGTGAGATCCATGTTTTCATTATACTCTAATTATGTTTCATTATTATTTCCGTTTTCTAATGAGTAATATTCATATACTCTCAATATCACTTCTTGATAGTTTAAGCTTACAGTGCAAAATTTATCTAAGTACAACGGTCATCGATAAAAAGGTCACAATTAAAAAGGTCACCGATACAAGGTCACCGATACAAAGGCCACCATTACAATGTTCACCGATACAAAGGTCATAGTTACGAAGTTCACCAACACAATGTCACCTGCACAAAGGTCACCGATACAAGGTCACCAGTACAAAGGTCAATGATACAAAGGTCACAATTACAAGGTCACTAATGCAAGCCTACTATGAAGGTCATCGCTGAGGGTTACCGATGAAAGGTTACTGTTGTTTGTTGCAGATGTGCAGCAACTGTTGAAGCCTACCGATGTGAAGGCTACCGTTACCAGTCTATAGATACCCTTACTTTGTCAAATTCTTGATATTTTTCTAATGGTCATATTTGATTACATTAATGCTTCTGACATAATTAATATTTGTTATAGACATATCTGGAGACCACATCTTCAAAGTACAATGTACGAGAAAGATTTCACATGAAGTACGTACTCTTATTTTCAGACTTGAAATATGAAAGAAAAAGACTAATGAAAATGTAGATATTTATATAGGTATAGAGAAAAATAGTAAGACTGAGTGTGATGTTCAAAAGTCAAATGTGTAAGGAAGAAAAATTCATTACTAAAGAACAAGAAGAAGAACACTCCAGTGCATATATTGAAAATCCAAATGCTTTATGAATATCTATTTGAAGAACGTATTCAAAGTTGTACTACTATGGTTAAAAGAACACTTGTACCAAGAAGTTGAACATTTTAGTATCGTGAAGCTAGTACTGAATGTTGCGACACTCTGTTTTTTGAGGCGAATTGTAAAAAAGAGCAAAACAATCATTTTGTCAACTCTAGGTATTCCAAGAGCTGATCTTCAAACACACATAGCATTATAAACTCCATACTAATTTCTCTGGCTCTACTGTGTTCATTATTTTACATTTCTGGGTAGTGTGTGTTTGTTACACACACATAGTCTCTTGTGCTTTAACAAGGGATACTAAAAAAATCCACCCAAAATTATCTTACATTTTTTACCACATATAAATATTGAAGAATACTTTTGTGGATAGGTTGCTTGTTTTCCCATGTAAAACATTTGTAGAGGTTTTAGAACTTGGAAATTTTTTTAATACTATTGTAAAACCGGATACATGTTGTGTATCATGTTTTTATACAAACAGATTCATGGCAGGTGATCACTAAGTGGAGAGAATTAGGTCTCATCTTGAGACTGAACCTCTTGTTTATATTGTTGTGTTAATCCTCATATACTATGTTTTATTTTATTTGTTTTATTTATTTTTAAAATACAGAAAATTGGTTTTACATTCACTCTTATAGTTTGTTTTTATTAGTGTGTATATATGATTAATTTAGTAAACCGATTTCAAAAGATAAATTATTTATTTCATTTTTTCAACTGAGGACTAATTAACCTTGGAGAAACTTGTTGAGAAATTAAACATTTATATACCTACTGCCTTAATTGACTGTGTTGTTTTGTATTGGGGTATTATTATCATAATGTTTTTAACCGAAATTTTAATTAGATGTCAATTCACCCCCCTCTGGAGTATCCACTTCCACTAACAAAAATATGTCAAATAAAAAAATATGAAATCCATTAACCTTAATATCCTTCTATACATTATGGAATTATATCTTAATCACCATATTTGGAACATAAATTATAGAACATTCTAGGGAAAATGTGGGAGTTCACTCTTGAAACAAGGGTTGTAATGAAATATTACTAACAAAAATTGATAAATTGTATGAAAATATCATATATGATATTATAATTATTGATATTGTTTTGGTATAAGTTTTAAATATTATTATAACCATTATACATGAGTTCAAATGACCTTCAAGTATATGGAAGCATTAGGTAAGGGATTTCATCTCAATTTTCACTCCAATGGGATATATTTTGTTATATGCCCCATTTTATATTTTGTGGTGTATATAATTTCCCATTGATTTATATAACATTAATATATAATTTCTAATTACCATTAAATATCATTTTAATTTTACCATTTAAATTATTTTCCATATTTTATTCTATCTTTTCCTCACTTCAAAACATTAATCAAGAAAACCCTTTTATTAATGAAAATCAAATACTACTTCTCATTTTATCAGATATATTTTTTTTATCCATATCCATATATTAAATAAAATACTTCCAATTTTTGTTACACATTTATAGTTATGCATCAGTAAAAAACATTATTCATATTTTAATTTATAATGAATTTGTTTTAATGTAATCGCTTTTTCAAAAAAATATACATTGTTACATTTCTTATATAATAAGGGAATTATTTTTAACATGTATGACATGAGTGTATTTACCAATAATCATGATTAATATTTTCATTTATATTTACTTTACATGTTTACAAATTTATTTTCATTGAAATTTTTATATTTTATATTTGTTTTGTTTTTTAATATCTTCTCAAAAAAATTGGATGGTTATATTCCCAAAAAATGATTTAATGGAATTTTAATGGAATTTAATATCATCAATAAAAAATAACATTTATTTTAATTATTTAAAATTGTGGGTTTGTTTTAATTATACCATAATTTTATACATTGACTTACATCAAGTAATTGGATATTACATTTCTCTTAAATATCCATATTCATTGATTCATGGATTTGATTATTTCCTAAACCATATACCATTTCACATATCGCATTTTACAATAGACTTTTTTTTGTTATAGGGGAAATTGTAGATAAATATGTACCCTTTATTCGACAAGTATTTTTTTGTAAATAAAAATTATTTAAAAATATATTTTGTCACTAAATATATATGGAATGCTTTTGAAATATTGTGTTTGGTCAGTACCTGTTATATATTTCTAATTGATTCATCAAAATAGCTCAAGAGACAAATTAGTTGGAAAAAATATAAAATTCATTACACAGAGTTTAAACTAACTTCTAAAATGTATTGATAGTATATATATCATTATTACTAAGATAATTATGTTCCATATTGAGTATTTTATTTTTTAATAATTTAATTATTATTATTCTCGATTATATTTTCACATTGATATTTTCTATGAATTCATTTTATTCTAATATTATTAATTAAATGTAATTTGTTTTTAGTTATTCACAATTCTATACAGATTAGTATTAATTTAATAATTATGATTTTCAATTGTATGTATCCCAAGCATAGTGTTTGAAATCATCCTTATTTTTTTCATTCCATGTGATATGAAGATGATATCATTGCATGTCTTTTATAATGTATAACACTTAAATTTTTTGTTTTCTTTGTTTTAATACAATAATAATTAGGGCACCAGTTATGTATCTTGTTCAGAAAGATTCAAAAACTAACTGACCCTTGGTGTGGTGATTTTTTTTATATTATGAAAATAAAATAATATAAATACTCATTCTAGGATTCTAGAAATTTTTTTGTTGTAACACACCAATATTTTGTGAAGTGTTTTTTTCAAAAAAAAATCATTTAAATATTCTCTATTACACACAAAATCAATTCAATATTTTGTTACACATATCACCGAATTTATTTTATGTGACATGTATCACTAATTTTTTCTTATGTTACAAGCTACTATGATGGTATCTTTAATTTTATACAACATTGAGCTTAAGAGAAACATGAAATGTAATTAATATATTATTACACAATATGATAGTTATCACCTAGCTGTTGGAATGAGGGTTATCAATATTATTAATTATATTGTGATAATACATGGTTCACACTATTATATATAATTAATGATATAATGACCAAATAATCTAAAATGAAAGTAATTTTTTTAAAATTATAGGGAAATATTTTTCTCGAAAACTATTTCAATGGAAACAATTGTGTTTTACCATAATAAATTTAAATAACCACTTTTAGTGGTTTATCTTATTGAAATTAATATATTATATATTCAATAAAAAATTTATCTACAATCCAATTTATTTTTTCTAGATAAATAGATAAATACAAATCCAATATTAAGTGCAAAACTATATTTTTCTAAAATATATTTTTGTCACCTATTTCACAATAATTATAAAAATATTTTTATAAATTTTTTGATAAATTATTTTAAAAAAAGTAATTTAGTTTTTTATATTAGTGTGTAAAACATAATTTAGGGTTAATTATGGTGAACTTAAGAGAAGAATAATTTAATGATTAATAGTGAAAAACACATATTTTTATAAAAAAAATTCATTTCAATTCAATCTTTTTAAAATATCTAATATTTTTTGGGACTGTTTAATAAGAAAAAAATTCAATTAGATATATATATATATATATATATATATGAAACAAATTTATTTCATTGAAATAATTTTTCTATTTTATTAGGATTTAAAAACTTCATATATTGTTTTACATTTTCTCTTTTAAAACTAACATTCTTGTTGCATTTAGGGGATTGATTTTAAATTATCTTTATTAAATTATATAAATTAAATTTTGAAAATTAGACTATATAATTTTAACCAAAATAATATATATTATTTAGTTATTTTAACTTAATTTTTTCAACAGAATTAACTGTTAAATGAGTAATAATTATTTGTAGTGGTTAGTTTAAATATCGGATTATCATGGGTTAAACAAATACTATGCTGGTTAAAAATGACCCAAAACATTTCCAAGTCTAATTTTATGGAAACATTTATACTTTATAGCTTATCGTCTCGAGAATTGTCTATTTTGGTGTGTTTTTTACCATAATAATTTGTCCACACCTTCTTCATTTCATAAAATTACAAAGTTATCACTCACCTCACTTATAAAAGGCCACCAAATATTATCTCCACATCACACATACAGTACCAATTGGTTCAAAAAATCACATACAAAATCAATAATTTAACTTCCTCTTAACATAATATAATCCTTAGTTTCGTCATAAATACTACAAAAGAATCATTATGGTGAAAAACCAAGGAAGTGGTGTGAAGAATAATTAAAACCCCTACCCTATATTGGAATTTTATGTCATCCTCAACCTCATTAAATTATTAGAAACACATAATGGCATTATAACATCATTATTTTTCATATACTATGATTTTTTATGTTAGGTTCATTTTCTACAACCATTTCCTCTTCCAAAAATAGGATATGAAATCATTATTTATTTGTATGATGATATTATCCCTCCTGAATAAAAGTTAATCTCTTTTCATCACCACATAAAACAGATACATGTAATGATTGAGTAACTATTTGTATAGTAGTTATGATACTAGTAAACTTTAATAATTATAATTTCACTTATATCTTAATACATTCAATTCTTTAGGAATACTGTAATGTCACTCATGTGTATGATAGACTAAATCGTTAAAAAGTGATACAAATCATTCAATATTTACATTTAAGGTAATTAATATGTTATTATTGAACATAAATAATATATATGTGATAAAAATGATTCTATAATGTTAATATATAATATAAATTTCATTATTTCAATCTGTCAATAAAATTGGAACAACATTAATGCATATGTATGACCTACTATCTCCATAAATGATGTATATTATTTTGTATCTCTAAATAATACAGATTATTCGAAAATAAATATAATTTTTATATAAAATATTTTTAAAAAATATTAAATCCTAAATTTTATGTAATGATGATAAATTTAGAATGATCAATAATAAAAAATAAAATCATTCAAAAAAAATTATTTATTGTTAAAAAACATAACTTTAACATGGATTTCCAAATAAACGTGTAACAAATATCATAAAACAATAATATATGGTTGGATATGTATAAATTATTTTTTAGTAATATATTTATAATGTTCATATATATAACATTCAAGATGTTTTAATGAGTACTAAAGTATTTGAAACATATGGTTTGGGATTTATATTCTTTTCTTATATTTCTGGAGACATATACAAATTTTACACTTTGTTTAATTGGGTGGTGTATATAATTCTACATTTACAAGTTATATCTTGAATCCATTTCTTTAGGATATTTAATTTTTCATTTTTTGTAATGATTTATTTTATATTATAATCCAAATGAAGAAAAAATCATTATGGTATTTTTATTTCATTGTTTACTTCTGGGAGACACATGCTATATTTACAAAAGGTTTTTTAATATGGTGGATATACTACACATGAAATTATTTTATGATTATTCTCTAGAAAATTATGCTGATTTACATAACCATTATAGGATCTTTCATTTATGCAGTTTATATTAGAGATGTTACCAAACTAATGGAATTTTTTTTCGGTTTCCATTGTTGAGACATATGATATGATATAAAATTATCATAATTTTTAGGTATATATTCATTACCATTAACATGTAAAATCATTAATTTATTTATTATCAATATTTTTTTAGATTCATTTAATTTTATTTTTTCATTTGGATTATGATTCAATGTTTGAAATATGATAATGAATTTATGTAATAATATCATATTATATTAGGACAGCTCATAATTAAGGTTCTAATGATAAATTATTATTATATTTCTCTCAAAAAAATTATTCCTCTTTCAAATATTGTGGTTATTAAATAGAAAAAAAAATTCCATTCATTTTCTTATATTTATATTGCCAATATTTTAAAATAATGTTTTTATGAAAACACATCATTATTTATCTCTTCTGTCAAAAAAGATTTTTCTTCAAAAACAATGGTTTCCAAAAAAAATTAATCATTATTTTTAGAATTATCAAAATAATAACATAATGAAATTTTTAGCTATGTTTTAATTTTTTTTGAAATGAATCATCATTGATTTTATAGATAATACATTTTTTTTCTTTTACTAAAAATTTTAAAGGAGTCATTTTTAAACATGTAAAACATGAACGGAATTTCCCACAATAATGACCATTATATTCATTAAAAACATTTATATGTCTAAAATGTTATTTTTAAAACAATATTTTATATATTTTTTAGGTTTTACAAAAAAAAATTCAAATCGGAAACTATTTTCCAAAAGTATTGTATTTAATGGTTTTAAAAAGAATCCTTTATATGATATTAAGGTCATATTAAGTTAAAAGTATTTTCAAAATTCGTTATTTTTAAAAAAAAATATTCAACTAATAATGGATATTTTCTTAATGAAATGTTTTAAATTATTTTTAGAACATCCTTTTTAATATTTTAGGTTTATTTTAAAAGAAATGTACTTTAAAAAATTTATAATTTAAAAATATTATTCTGAAAATGAAAGAAGTTTTCTCAATATATTTTTTAACTTAATTTTTAAACAAAACATTATATTTTTTCAAGGATATGTAAAAATAAGATGATTTCCATAATATTTTATTAATTACATTTTTAAAAATTTAAATCTATAAAAATTTTGTTTTCCTCAATAAATTTTTTAATTGATTGTTAAAATTTATTTTCCATATAAGATAAAATCCTTTGATGATATTTATCATTTAATATATATATTATTATAGGATACCATTTTTATTCTTTCTCTACATGACATATGTTTATGATGAAAATATATTTATGGATCCAATTAATCATCCTCGATTTATAAAATGAAAAAATGATTTTGACAGCCATGTCTTTTTGTAGGTTACTTTATGAAGGAATGATGGAATGATTATGAAATATTTATCTTTTGAACATGTTATGATATGAATAAATATCGACGAAATACATATCATGTCACGTGTTAATATATAATGAATTTGTTTTATTCGATGGAAATAATATACATGATTTTCATTTTGTGATAGATGGGACTTGTATCTCCCCCAATGAATTGGTTAAATATTTATTTTTCATTAGATATATAAGACATTAATGGGGAGGGAAGCAAGTTCAGTATGGGTATTTGTCCATTATCA
Organism: Viscum album; assembly: GCA_963277665.1. Lineage (NCBI taxonomy): Eukaryota > Viridiplantae > Streptophyta > Magnoliopsida > Santalales > Viscaceae > Viscum > Viscum album. The sequence goes on along the minus strand of OY728159.1, from coordinate 887,357,369 downwards.
TAGTCATGGGATTGAGCCTTGAATGCTATGAAGGTATGGGGAGTGAACCCATTTCAATATGATATCTTTGGTCGTGATCTAATACTATTATGGAAATAATTTTCTCAACTTGTGTAAATGTCATAGATACATGAATTATACCAATTTTATTCTCCCATGGATAATTATCATTGATTCCATTATTATTCATTTTTAATTAACATTTAATATTTATACCATGATTCCATATTTTGATGTTTGATATGTAGAATATTTTTTTCTAATGATAATATCAGGCTATCATAACTTCATATACATGTCATTCTAATATATCTATGTTTTTTACCCATACTGATCATTATCATCACCCTTTCTTATGTTTCTATTCCCCAGATTATGAGGATATATATTACGTATAATATTTCTATAATGGTTGGATGTTTTGAAGATTGTAATGGGAGATTATATTGCTCACTTATAGATTTTTTTATGTATCTATTTTTACAAAGAAGCTATACCATTATGATATGTTTGATTGTGTCTATGAAATATAATGTATATTAATTTAAAATGATATAATATCTAACAAATGAAAAACCAAGGGGCATAATTATAGTTAAAATATAGCCAATGGAAAATAAACCGGTTTTGTAAACATCTCATCACCATAGTCAAATAACATCTAAAGAATGAATATGGATGATATAATTTTATAATACCCCTAGTAAACATATGTGAAATCATTTGACATTATCATAGTTGAAAATTTCATTTAAAATATCTCTATAATATTTCTTATGTAAATCACACTTTTCATTTTTTATTCATAAATTAAAATCTAAATATTTCAAAATTATAAAAGATATCATTTTATTTGAAGCTATACTTGTACATTTATAAAATAATATTCAATGAATTTTGGGTACATGAAGTCAATATTTCAAATCATACAGTATAATTAAAAAAATCATTTTTATCTCTACTGAAAAAGTAAAAAAATCATTTTCTTAGAATGAAAAAAATAAAACCATTAAAAATTTTACTAAAAATGAAATCATTCATTTAAATATAATTATAAAATAATAGTATATTTGGAAAAAAACTTTTTGAATATTTTTTAGAAAATATGTTCATGGATGAAAATAAATTTTCTATCAAATAGAAAACCAAATTCAATTTTCCTAAAAAATATTCATCTGATACCTTGATTACATATAGTGTGGTAAATTGAAGGACATTATTTAATATATATATATATATAAGGAACCAAAGTAAACAAAAATGAAATGTATTTATTAGATATGGATTAGGTAGTTTCTTTAATAGAAAGTCATGAATAAATAATCTTGATTAAAATTTTATTTTCAATATAAATCCACTGACCTAAGAAATGTCCATAATCTTTCCCATTAAAACCTAAATGTTAAGTGTAAGTCAATTTTACTTTTATTTCATAAACATAATTATAAGTACATAGCCATAAAAATTTAATAATCATTAGTTTAGGCATGAATAATCATTATTTATATTTTATGATCTTTTCTCTTATATATTTTTTGAGAAATTGGACACAACTCATAAATTAAAAGCCATATAATAAAAATTATACACTTATAATTAGTATCGATTGTTTTATTATATTAAATATTTTAAATAATGGATGATACATTTTAATAAAAACACATCAAGAAATTCTACATGAATTATTCATTTACCATAACAATTATGTGAAAAGTGCTCTTAAATGTGGGATGATAAAAAAATTCTTAGTAAGGTATACACAATGAAAAAAAATCTCCAGTCCTTTAAAAAAATTAAATCTCATGTTATGTTTCACTTTTTCATCAGTTATTTTTAGAATATGAAATAAAATATCTTCACATGAACCAAAATACATATTGATCTAAAAAAGTCATTAAAACCCATAATAATAAAATAAAACTCTATTTGGTGAGTTATATAACCATATTCACAAAACCATTTCAAAACCCTTATAATTGGAATAACCATAAAACTGAATTCCAAAAATATAATTATATAATGCATTGCTAATCTACAATGGGGATCACGCATCATATAATATATATTGGGCTCACTCGTGAACTATAAGGGGTCTTAACCATTTATATAATCTATATTGGGCTAAATTGTTTCTCAGATGACTGATTAGGGATCACCAATTAATATAAGATTTATCAAGATAACATGTGTGATATAATGTGGATCAACCTTTATTATATGATATATATATTCACCCATTTCTTATAAATTCCCATGTACCATATCAGTAATACAACACTTTTATTATAAATCTCTTTAAAAATCTCTTTTAATCTCCTATGAAAATCACTTTTTGAAGAAAATTCCCATGTCTTTTAAAGACACGTTTCAATATGAAAACACCCTTTTTTTGAAAACCACATTTTTAAATACAAAATAGAAAAATAAAAAAATAAAAAAATAAATTAAGAAAACATGTAAAATTTAACAGTAATTGATAAATTAAATAATAGTCACAACAATGGAAATTTTTTTCTCACTGTGTATGTAAATAATATAATATTTCACTTGTCATTTGTCAAAATATTCCATATAAAAAACATAAATTGATTTTGTTTCAATTACATTAGATTATATTTCAAATAATCATAAAATATTCTATGTAATCATTTTATATCAATATAAATAATCATATAAAATAATATCTTGCATATTTACATAGATAAAATTATTTTCAAATTATATCTTTAAACACTTTAAAAATGATTTTTATATTAACTTTTTAATAGAACTTTTAAATACATTAATCATAATCCCCATGAATTATATAATTTTAAAAACATTAAATAACCTAAAAATAAATAAATTCATGATATGATATGTCAAATGAATTTAATATACACCTCAAAAATGATGGTGCATTTATAGCATCAAAATTTACCTCATGGAAATGAGATTGGGACAAAGTCCCAGGCCTCGTGTCCTATATGTAATGTGTGTCTTTATATTATTTTATATTAAAATTATGTTAATTATTTACTTTATTTATAGCCATTTTCATTTTTGTTGTTATTTTTATATATCTTGTTATAATTTTTTTATAAAAATGGTTAATCAATTAAGTTTGTTTCGTGTGATTTTTCCATACTCTACTTATGTGTCAAAATGACATTGGAACATAGACTTTGGTAAACGAGATTATTATCTAAACATATATAGAATATTAATGTAATAACTGAGGTAAATAAACAAATTGACATTTTCATATTTATTAATATTCATGAATTAAATATTAATATTACATTAAATGAGATTCTATGTTCGATGGTGTACCCAATACTCAAAAATGAGTTTCTTTGAAATCTTACGTTGCATACTAATAATATAATAATATTATTTTAAATGGTAGTTTATGCCCAGCCGTTTTAATGACAGAAATGAAGATAACTAACTAAAAAATTATTATATATGTTTGTTTAATATTTTTACATTTATCCAATAAATGTTAGAGGCTTAAAATGCGAATGAATCCCATTCAAAGCATAAATATTCTAATTTCTTTTAAAAGATCGATTAACAGCCTTTTGATGGAACAAACTTTTTAAATGAACTTTTTTATTATTTTATATGTTATATTTGACAAAATAAAATCCTTCTTTATAATCGGTACATCAAAATTTACTTTTTGTAATTTTTTGTTATTTTTCCGAAAAAGTACATTTTATTATGAATAATGAAAAATGTTGTATTTTAATTCAAATCCTCATTTTAATGTAGTTTATTTATATGGTTAGTTTATATTCTTTGGTTTTAAAGTGTAATTAGAATATATTTTTACCATTTAATTCAATGGTGGTCATTGTAATTAATTTCACTTTGAAATTGGACATAAACAAGTGCCAATCTTTTGAATGATATTGTTTCTTAAAAACACGCAATTTGTTTTCACAGTGGGAATTAATTATAAAATTAATTAATGAAACTTATATTTTTTTAATTTGGTAAAATGTACATAATTTTTTAAATTTGAATATCAAACTTACTTTGGATAAAGTTTTGGTATTTTTCTAACAAATGCTCATTTTTAATGAATAGTGAAAAATACTGTATTTTACTTCAAAACTGCTTTTTAATCTACTTTACTTATATAGTTAGATTGTCATTTTAATTGGATTTAAATTTTAAATAAATTATTTTTTTATCACTTAATGAAATATTGTTCATTGGAAGTAATTTCACTTTTCAACTGGATTTAAAAACAAGGCAATCTTTTGATAAATTTACTTCTTAAAAAACCCGTCTTTGGTTTTGACAACGAGAATAATTTTTAAATTAATTACTGAAATATTTGTGTTTAGAATTTGGTAAAATGGATTCCATATTTTGAATCAGAATGTCCAAATTATTTAATTAAGAGTCTTATGTCTTTGGACATTATGAATAGTAACGACGATAATTATCATTAATTATCACGATTAATTAGTAATCATGCAGTTAAGGGTAATAAAATAATATCATAATTATATAAAATGACCCCAACATGTTTCCAAACCCTCTTGGTTGTGTCAAGTCCTACCATGGTATTCTTTTTTCCAACTTAGGGGCACCATGGAATCAGTTTTGTGTGATAGTGACCTTTTATCATTTTATTTTTAATGGAAAAAAAATAAAACCAAACTATGTAACAAATAAGTAACACAATTTTAATTTTGTTTAAATAAATGATATATTAGACTATAAATACTAATTGGGATGCTAAAAATATTTAATACATCATGGAATTTTTTATAATTAATAGACAATAAATAAATAAATTTATTTATGACACCATAATGGTACAGTGATTACCACATTAATGAACGATTTAAACAAAATTAAAAGATATGGTAAAATCTAAGAATTAAACTTCTCTAAAACCTATTGGATGGGTTTATTTTGAATCCTTATCACCTTATCCTAAAAATATATCATTGTGGGAACTTTAAAATCCGAAAATAATTTTATAATAAAGTAACATTTCAAGACTTTTCAAAAGTGACACTCCTCCCTCTTATAAAGGCCCCCACCTCTACCCCCTTACCCACACCTATAAAGCCCTTTTCTCGTCAAAAATCTGCTCATATTATCTCTAAACATCCCTCTCTCACTCCTTGAATCCTCACTTTGGGCAGAAGTCATTCCAAGGAAGCCTTTCTCTCAAATCAAAATAAGTTACCCAATTTATAGGTAATGTCTTCTCTCAAGTTTCTTTATTTTATTTTCCTTCTTCACTCACCAAAATATTCTAATTATTTGATCCAAAAATAACACCAGTATACACAATATACTATTATTTTTTTATGATAAGGATTCTACCTACACTTACAAACACCTTTGTCTAATGGTTAAAGAAGATACTGTTTCCGTGGATGGCGAATTACTATCTCATGAAACAATGATTGTTCAATCTTCACCTACCAACTATCATGGTGGCCATTATGATGGCACTATATTTATATATGATATATATTATATTTATGTCCTCTCTATTATTCTGTATTTTATATTTAAAATTTTTCTTTATGCTTTTCATGTTATGCAAATGCGATAATTTCATATGAGGAAGTGTGGACAACCGCCCCCTCAAGTGATGTGACTCGTTCATGACAAACATGGAATTTATAAAAAATATCATTTATGAAAATATGTAAAATATATAACATATATATTATAATTTAATTATAATATAAATATGTATCATTATGTTTTCATTCCATTAAATTATGAAATAGAAATGAAAGTAGCGTTCATGCGTACGTATGGCTTACTGTCTCCATGAACGGTGCATTTGATTTATTATCTCCAAATGTTATGTGATATTATTTTTACATATATATATTGGATATATATGATATATATTACATATAAATTATGAATATCATTCTGTATTTAATGAACTTTGGACAACATGAACATCATGTAATTATAAGAAGTCCATTTTTTTACTAAAGTTCCGAACATCGACAAAATATCAATTATGAACTCAAAAAATTAAATAATTGTTATAGAAAAGTAATAAGTGATATTAAATTAATAATAAACTTTAAAAATATTCTTAATCAAGTATAAATTAATTTCTGTTTACAATTTAGGAATTACAGGAAACATACAAACGAGTCAAGTCGAACACAAGGTAAGGGGATTTCTTATCTCACTTTTAATTCTGTGAGATTTCCTTTGTTCTCCACTTATTTGTTGCATGTGGTGTATTATGTACTTCCATTTCATATATATTATCATGATTCTATTTATAATAATGTTATTATGTGAGTCATTTGGTTTTTATTATCTTTTGGTCATACGACTTGATTGATTACAACGAGGTAAGGGGTTTTTATCTCACTTTTTATTCTCGTGAGATTCATGCTACATTTGACACTATTTCCTTTTGTGTGGGGTATTTAAATACCATGATTGTATTATTTGTGTAATATACTGTAATTTATGGGTATTTACATCTTCATTGTATGACCCTTCTTTCACGGGGTGTATGTTTCGAATGTTACGAAAATCGACAAGGGAACCTTTCACCCTCCTCTTTTTAAAAGACTTTTTTTGGTTAGGTCATTTAATTTACATAATATTATGTTGTGATATGTTCTTATCTATCCATATATCTTTAAATTTTATGTCCAAGTGATTAGATACCCTTTTATCTCTTAACAATGCATTTTTTGAATTTTAATGTGACACTGTTAGGCTGTCGAATTTCTGTAAGGGAACTTTTTAACCCAATTTCAATTCTTCGGGTTAAACCTACACTTCTTGATTAGGTCGGGCTATGAATATGTGTGGATGAAATATGATTATTTTACACTTACTATACGATTTTTTTGAGTGTATTTATATTTTTCACACATAATTATGTAATTGATTTATTCTTAATCTTAGTATATCGTCTTTGTACGTGACTTCATCTCAATCTCCATTCATTGAGGCATAATTTGACTTCTACACGACTTTATTTTATATATTGTATAAAACCATGTTGAATTTTAATTTCATTAAAAAGGAATTTTTTTGCACGAAGAGTTTTACTAAATGACAAATGGAATGTTTTTGTTTTATGTATGTGGTGACAATGACTTATCCACCGCCATGACCAATATTTGAGTTTTAGCTTCCTCTACAAGCCATAACTTTTTTAAATGAAAAATAAATACCTTGTTTTAATTTTATTTTATTTTGTTATTGAAAATGTTTCTGATAATGTTTAGATTATATCAATGTTTTCTATTGATATCTTGTGATTGAAATGTTGAAATGTTATGTTTACATTATACATGTTTTATGTGATACGATTATGTTATCGTTTTTGGGCATTGTTTATGAATTTGGGGGGTTCCGTGATAATCTAAAGGGTGGTGAGCCCGAAATAGCTCTCCATTGCATTGGGTAACATGAAGGAGTTAAATTCTAAGGTTTCTCCGAAAAGATTTAGGGAATATACTTGAATGGGTTTTCCAAACGTAACCATGAGGGTTAATCTCTACGTAAGAATGTTATGAATACCTCAAGTTACCTTTATGTCTTATGATTCCTATGAGTAATTCATAAATCTTATGATTTCATGTGGTATGTTAATGTGCTTATGTTTTATGAGTAAAGAATGATTTCATTTATTCTTTTTTATACATGTACTAATGTTTTCTTTCTGTATTTTTATATCCTTTACTGAGCATTTTATACTCAACCCATGTTTTTGAAATTTTTTCCATAGGACTTAAAGATGAATAGGCTCAAGGATGGGATCAAGGAATGTAATTCTGTCTAAAACATGGAACTAGTCATGTGTCTTTTTTAAGTGTTTTTATTTTATGAAAAAATGTAATATGAGTAGAAGTGTCAACGTTATAATATTTTGAGTTGTAATAGTTATGTCCTAGTTCTCTAAAACTCTAAACCTGAAAAGATCCTCAATGTGAATTATTCATTTAATTCAATATTATTTAATTTTTTATGGTCGGGGCCTTATAGTTGGTATCCAAGGTTGGTTTAGATAAGTTTAGAGGTTAGGGTAATCTTTATGCTTATGTGACATTACCATAATGGTTATGAAATCAGAAATAGTCATATTTTTTTTTAGATAATGTGAATGAGTTTAAGATAAAATGAATAATTATATGTTAGTATTATATGATTATTTTACTGAAATACTCACATTTATTTTTTGGTATTAGTAAATAGCTGGATCTAGCAGGCACCAAAGTAACATTGGATGTGAAGAAAACTGTGACGGTTTTCTGAGCGAGCAACCGAATGATATGGGAGCTTCAAGGAGAACTATTGTGGTTATACTCAACCAACTATCTAGAGTCATGATTGACCACCTGAACCTTAGTGATTTTTATAAGGCATCATATATGTGGGAAACAAATCCCTACGGAATTTCAGGTAATAATCATAATAGTAAGTATGTTAAAAAACCTATGTGTCGAAGATTTGTAAAGAAAAACGAAGGAAAATGTTTTAAAGGGACAGAAAGATGCAATAAATGTGGAAATGAAGGTCATAAAGAAAGAACCTTCCATGGAAAAAGGAAGAATCTAGTTGACACTAAGAAAGGGAATGAAGTTCTTTCTGATGGATCAATTGGGTGTTTTAAATGTGATGTGCATGAACATTATGCAAACACATGTCCTACAAACAAGTTTTCGGAATGGGATCACCGGGATCGTAAAAATATTCATTTACCAATACCTAATGCCATTCCGATTGAGGATGAAGAAACTAACAATGACCAATGGAAGGTATGAATTATTTCTTAACATATGTTTTTCTATTATTGAAATCATAGGATATAATTCATGATTTTGTTTTTAGGAAAGAATTATTTCCAAATAAGTTGAAAAGGAATGGTTAATGGATCAAGAAGAAAGTTGAATGAGTAAGAAGTCAACATATAAGGGATTCAAGAGTTATAGTATATTTTAGGATGGTAAAATTCATAAAAGTATTAAGGCTATTTTGATGATGGGATTACATTAGATGACTTTTTATAGTATGTGTAACCCTGATGTTTGATATATGAAAATTTTATTCAAGGAATAATTATCTTTTCTTTTGGGGACATAGTTACAAAAAAATCATTTTGGTTTATATAATACTTGAATTTGATGCAATTATAGGTTAATACATTTTGGGATGGAAAATGAAAGTTATTAGATAATCATCATGGTTAAATTATGTTATGGTTATTTTTGATGAATTTATCTCTTTTTGGGAATTTTATAAAATTATATAGTTTTTCAAAAAGGACAACACGCAGACTGTGTGACAACCCATTTCGTCGGATAATGCTGAGGGAATCAAACCCACTTCCAATGTGTGAATTGCATACCACTGGACTACTTGAAGTCCCTAGTTAGTATGACTAATTATTTTTAGTTAGATGATCTTATTAATCAAGAATAAGTTGATTTTTATTTTTCTATGAAAATTATTAACCTATCATGGAGGATATGTGATTAGGTTAAATACATTTCATTATGAGAATTTATGGTTAACTGATGTTATTTGGAGATAAATGTTAAGATTTACCTTGGAAGACTATGTGATTAAATCCTTTAGAGGTTTGGGTTTCAATATTAGTTTGGATTACATTGAATAATTTTATGGATATCTGTTTATTGAATGGTCTTTGATAAACTTTGGGTTTTTTTGGACAAATTTTGGAGGTTAAGAGTAGTTTTTCTTTTTGTAAAATATTCTCCTTTTTGGGATTATCTAATCTTGTAATAACCATTTTATTTTTTGTTAAGGTCTAGAAGACTTGGAAAATATATAGTTCATCTTGCGTATATTATGTGATTCTCTTGAAGTTGATTTTAGCGCTCTTAATGCGAACAAGTAATCCTAAATACTCATTGTTTGGAGGAAATATGAGTTTGTGTTAGAAATCAAGTAAAATTTGTAATTCTACATGAAAAGTATGTATGCGTCATTATGTTTTTGTTAAGATCATAAATAATTCCTCAATGAAATGTAAAATAAAATAGAAAAGTTGTTTGTTAACTTTTCCTAATGGGGAATCAAATATTGTTGAACCCATCACGAGTTTGTGATTTTCTAGTCATTAAATTTCTCCTAATCATGTTTTCTATCACTCTCCATCAGACCTTGATGGTTTTTTTCTCCACCATATCCATGTTTTCATAGAATCCTAGTATCTTTTGTCTCGGGTGACCTTTTTACATTTCTTTATTTATTTTAAACTGGCTATTTAATTGACTCCTTTTCAGATGTGGGGCTTTCAATAATGTTTCCGAGCCCAGTTTTAAAATTTTGTGGATGCAATTCCCATAAGGGGGGAAGGATGTAACATCCTAGGTAAATAAAGAATATTAAAATTTTATATTTATTAATATTAGTGAATTAAATATTAATATTACTTTAAAGGAGATTCTATGTTTGATGGCATTCTAAATATGCAACAACGAGTTTTTTTGAAATCATACACTTCACACTAATAATATAATAATATTATTTTAAATGGTATTTAACGCATAATTGTTGTAATGGCGGGAATGAACATAACTAACTAAAAAATTATTTTATATGTTTGTTAAATATTTTTACATTTATCCAATAAATTATAGAGTCTTAAAATGTGAATTAATCTAATTTTAAGCATAAATATTCTAATATTTTTTAAACGGTTGATTAAACACCTTTTGATGGTGAACCTTTTTGAAATAAACTTTTTGACAATTTAATATTTTATATTTGAAAAAATAAAATCCTTATTTAGAATCAGTACATCAAAATTTATTTTGTATAAATTTTTGTTATTTTTCTGATAAAGTTCATTTTTTATGAATAGTGAAAGATGTTGTATTTTAATCCAAAACCTCCTTTTAATGTAATTTATTTATATGGATATATTATGTTTTTTTGTTTTTAATGTGTAATTAAAATATATTTTTACCATTTAATTCAATGGTGATCGTTGTAATTAATTTCACATTGAAATTGGACATAAACAAGTGTCAATATTTTGATAGATATTGTTTCTTAAAAAGACACTATTTTTTGACATCGGGAATTAATTATAAAATTAATTAATAAAACATATATTTTTTGAATTTGGTAAAACAGACATCATTTTTGAATTTGGAATATCAAATTTACTTTGGATAAATTTTTGGTATTTTTCTGACAAATGCTCATTTTTAATGAATAGTGATAAATACCGCATTTTACTTCAAAACTATTTTTTCATCTATTTTAATTATATAGTTAGATTTTCAATTTAATTATTTTTAATGTTTAATTGAATTATTTTTTTATCTATTTATTCAATTTTGTTCATTAGAAGTAATTTTACTTTTCAATTGGATGTAAAAACAAGTCAATCTTTTGATAAATCTTACTTCTTAAAAAACTCATATTTGGTTATGACAACGGGAACTATTTATAAATTAATTACTGAAATTTATGTGTTTGGAATTTGGAAAAATGGATTCCATATTAGTAATCATAAGTTCCAAATTATGTAATTAATAATCTTTTGTTTTTAGTCATTATGAATAGTAATGACGTCAATTATCTTTATTTATCATGATTAATTAGTAATCGGGTAGTTAAAGGTAATAAAATAAAATCATAATAATATAAAATGACCCCAACATGTGTCCAAATACTATTGGTTGTGTCATGGAATACCATGGGATTCCTTGTGTCAACTTAGGGACCCCGTGAAATCACTTTTGTGTGATAGTGACCTTTTATGAAATTATTTTTAAAGAAAGGAAAATATAACCAAACTATGTAACACCTAAGTAAAACAATTTTAATTTTGTTTCCATCAATGATATATTATACTATAAATAGTCATTGGAAATCAAAAAATATTTCCTACATCATGGTTTTTTTTATAATTTGTAGACAATAAATAAATAAATTTATTTATGACACCATGATGATGCAGTGATTACCTCATTAATGTAAGATTTAAATAAAATGAAAAGATAAGGTAAAATAAAATACTTATACATGTAGAAAACCTATTTTATGGGTGTATTTAGAACCCTTATCACCTTTCATCAAAATATATCATTGTGGGTCCTTTAAAATCCAAAAAAAATTATAATAAAGTAACATTTCACGACTTTCCAAAAGTGACCCTCCTCCCTCTTATAAAAGGACCCACATATACCCACTTACCCACACCTCTCAATCCCTTGTCTCATCCAAAATATGCTCATATTATCTCTCCAAATCCCTCTCTCACTCGTAGAAGCCTCACTTTGGGCAGAAGTATTTCCAAGGAAGCCTCTGGATCAAATCAAAATGAGTTACCTCATTCAGAGGTAATGTCTTCTCTCGAGTTTCATTCTTTTATTTTCCTTCATCACTCACCAATATCTTCTTATTATTTTATCACATAATAACAAAATTATCCTCAATATACTAGGATTTTGTTATGATAAGGATTCTATCTACACTTACACACACCCCTGTCTAATGGTTAAAGAACATATTGTTTCCGTGGATGGTGAATTAATGCCTCACGAAACGATGATCGTTCAATATTCTCGTACCACCTCTCATTGTGGCCATTATGATGGAACAATATGTATATATGATATATATTATATTTGTTTCCTTTCTATTTTTCTGTATTTTATATTTAAAACAAACCTTTATTATTTTCATGTTGTGCAAAAGCGAAAATTTTATATGAGGAAGTGTGGAAAACCACACTCTGATTTGATGTGACTCATTCATACCAAACATGGAATTTATAAAGAAAGTAATTTATGAACTTATGTAACATATATAATGTATATATTACACTATAATTATTATATACCTATGTATCATTATGATTTCATTCCATTAAAATATGAAATAGAAATGAAAGTTGCTTTCATGCGTACGTACGGCTTACTATCTCCATGAACGGTGCATTTCATTTCTTATCTCCAAATGTTATTTAATACTATAAGTACATATATATATTTGATATATATGATATATATTACTTATAAATGATGAATATAATTCTGGATTCAATGAACTTTGGACCACATGAACATCATGTAAGTATAAGAAGTTCATTTTTTGACTCCAGTTCCGAACATCAACAAAATGTCCATTATGAACACAATAAATTAAATAATTGTTATAGAAAGGTAATATAAGGCCCCAGCCTTAAAACTTACTTAATATTGAGTTATTACAAGATTACACATTGAGGATCTTTTCAGGTTTAGAGTTTTAGAGAATTAGATCATAAACCTTGCATTACATTCCACATATAAACAAAGTGGGTTCATTGTTAAATCCAATAATGTGAAAGAAATAATGAAATAAAATTCCCTAACTTAGGGTTGGATCATTCATTGAATAACATCTATCATCGCATCTCTACCATTGGAGAGATTTTTTGAAGTGACGTTTGTTGATATTTGATCCAAGCTCCGCCATTTTTCATCGAGAGAATTATCCAAGGATCTCCCTCTAGAGATTCTAGGGATTTCTCTTGGGTTATGAATTCTAACCCTGGGTCCTTTCTATGTTTTTTATTAAAAATGGTAAAATTCATTGTTTTTTCATCGTAACGTCAAATAAAATAAATTCTTAATTTATTTTATTTCAATAAAACATCTAAAAATTAACTTTCATAGCCAACCCATGTCATCCAATGTTAGGACTCTCCTAAGGTAAAATCACTACTTCAAATGCAATTTTACCCTCAGATTTTTGATCTTGGAAACTGTTTAGAAGTTATACCCATTTTCAGTTAAACCTCTCATGTGTGCTATTTAAAGTTTAATTTATTTTAAACATTTGTCTCGGGAACACCGGGCCTTGAAATCACACGCTATATCAGCACATGGTATCGAATTAATTCCATATAATATTTAAAAAAAATAATGGAAAATCAAGGAAATTACATTCTCCCCACCTTGGGTCTTTACATCCCCAAAAATCCAAAAACAAAGTCTATACAAAAATGTTTGGTTACTGCACATGAATCTGATCCTCCCGCTCCCATGTTCTCTTCTAGAGATTCCCGTGTTACCAATGGACACACACCAAGGGAATATATCACCCATAAAGGATCCTCTCCTGATAATCCATGATCTCTACTAGGTACTCCGCAAAAGTCACTACATCCTCAATATCCATCTCTCTCCAGTTAATGATGTGCAACGGATTGTGCGCGTACCTCCTCGGCTACGACACATGGAAGAAATCATGTACCTAATGTTACTGCGGTAGTAGAGCTAGGTGGTACGCCACATAACCAACTCTAAACAGTATCTGAAAAGGGATGATGAACCTCGGAGATAACTTGTCGCTCCAGCCAAATCTCCACAACCCTTATTGAGGTGAGACCCGAAGGAATACATGGTCTCCCTCCTCGAACTCCAAAGGTATCCACTATCTATTACCATAAGACTTATGCTAGCTCTATGTAGTCTTTATCCACTCCTGGATGATTTTCACCTTCTCGGTAGTAGTTCACACCAGCTTTGGACCCATTAGTGTTGATTGTGTTGGGTCGGTCTAGTAAAGTGGTGACCAACAGGGCCGCCTGTAAAAAGCCTTTAATGGTGCCATACCAATGGTGGAGTGGTAGTTATTGTTTTATGAAAACTCCATCAATGGTAGGTGGTCCTCCCATCCATGATCAAGGTCCAATATTCAAGCTCGTAGCATGGACTCTAGGACCTGAATGGTTCTCTCTGTCTAGCTGTCTGTCTAGGGATGAAACATTGTGCTCAAGCGTAATTGAGTCTCAAACACCTCCTGAAATCCCTTCCAAAACCAAGATGTGAAACAATAATCGTGATCAGAAACTATCATCGATGGGACTCCATGAATCCAGACTATCTCCTTCACATAGAGGCATCCTAATCTCTCTACTGAGCTCTGCTCTTGGATAGCTAGAAAGTGGGCTGACTTGGTGAGCCAGTCAATGATCACCCAAATGGTATCATGTACCATGGACATACATGGTAAACTCATCATGAATTCCATCAATATTCCATCCCACTTCTATTCTGGAACCTCAAGGGGGTGAGCTAACCCCACTAGAACCTAGTACTCAACCTTTACCTACTGGCACATAAGGCATTGAGAAATGAACTCTCTCACTGCCTTCTTCATCCCTGCCCACCAGAACTAACATCGGAGGTCCTGTTATATTTTCACCACTTTGGGATGTACTTCCATGGGGGATGTATGAAACTCTCTTAGAACCTCTTCCTTCAATGATGTTGGTACAACTGTGCATCCTTTGAAAAAGTAGAATGCCATGTGGACATGTGATCACAAAAGGTCTCGTAGTCATAATACCCAACTTGTGCCTCCCTGAATCACTGTAAGAGTGGAGGGGTGAAAGCCATCGAATGTAGGTAAGCTACATTATCTCCATCCATGAAGGATAAATGTAATGAGGTTAACTGCTTTGATTCCACGCTCAGCAGTTAAAAACTAGATCTCCTACTGGGAGAATAAGCTGCCACATTCCCCTTCTCAGGAGTATAGATTATGTCAAAGTCATAGTTCTAAAGTAACTCTATCCATCGCATATGATAGAGTTCAGATCCTTCTAAAATAATATATACTTGATACTCTTATGGTCGGAGTAGATGATAAACCACTCACCCATCAGGTAGTGTCACCACATATTCAATGCGAAGACTACCGCTGCCAACTCAAGATCATGGGTCGCATAATTCTTCTCATGTTTCCTCAACTAGTATGAACCATAATAAATCACCACTTGCCTCTGCATTAGGAAACAACCCAGTCATGTCCCTAATGAAACGCATAACACTACGTACTCAACACCCTCTTCTGGAAATCTCAATATCAGGGAGCTCATCAAACTTTGCCTCAACTACTAAAAAGTATATTGGCACTTATCTATCCATACAAAAGGCTTCCCCTTTTGAGTCAAAGCTATCATTGGTGCTGATATCTAGAATAAATAAGGTATGAATCTTTGGTAATAGTCAGTAAGCCAAAGGAAGCTTTGAACCTCTATCACGTTCCTAGGTGGCTCCCATATTAACATCGCTTCTACCTTGGCTGGGTCCACTCCTACTCCATCTGCTGAGATAACATGTCCCAGAAAGTGGACCTCCTAAATCTAGAACTATTACTTCAAGAGCTTCCCATAAATCTGGTGGTCTTGGGGTACATCCAGAACCATCCATAGGTGTTTCATGTGCTCCTCCTCATACGCCGAGTAAATAAGGATTTCATCACTGAAGACCACTATGAACCGATCTAAGTATGGCTGGAAGATCTGGTTCATGAGTCCCATGAACACTATTGGGTTTTCTTCACAATTAAGGGAATCACCAAATACTCATAATGACCATAAAGACATCTTAAAGTTGTCTTCATTATATCCTCATCTCTTACTCACAGCTAATGATATCCTAATCGAAAGTCAATTTTCAAGAACCATCGTTCCCCTTTCAACTGATCGAAGAGGTCATCAATCCTCATTAGTGGATAATTGTTATTCACCATTACCTGGTTCAAGAAATGGTAATACACACACAATATAAAGCTATTGTATAACTTTTTGGAAAAAAACTGAAGCCACCTAGGGTGAAATGTTGGGTCACATGAAGACCTTCCTCTACAAGTCCTCCAACTACACCCTCGGCTCGTGAATCTCTGTGAGATACATCTGATATGATGGTGATGATATTGATGTCATCCTAGGGTGTAAGTTGATGCAGAATTTGATCTCCCAGTGGGGAGGAAATCCTAAAACATCTTCTGTAAAGACATCCTAATACTCCACCACTACTTTTGGGAACTAAAAGCTCATAACATCAGTTTCTCTAATGGTAAGGCTATCCAACTCATGAGTGATTGGATACAACCTCCTATGCATGGGCCCCTCCTGTGCTCCCTAAGTTTCCTTTTCACCAACAAAAGAAAACCTCATCCCATCATTGTGGACACACCACACCCTTCACCTAAAATATTCAATCTAGGCATGGACCAAAGATAGCCAATCCATACCGAGAATGACGTCGTAAGGCCTCGACACTGCCACCAAGAGGTTCCAACCGAAACTCTCCCCTACAAGGGTAATATAACACTATTGAAAAAGGTTTTTGATCATAAAGTCTCCTCCTGTAGGTATCTTCAAACATAAGGATCGAGTCAAAAATTCTACTAGAATCTCAAGGTCTCATACAAGGTATGTGGTGAGGAAGTAATGACTGGCACATGTGTCTATAAGTATGGAAGGTAAGGTGGAAAATGCATAGATCATACCTCAGATCATCCCTAGAGTCCCTAGTCCATGCTCTTAAACCACATGTAGTTGTTCATACCCCTGTCCTCCAGCTCCCTGAACCTGGCGTGGACATCCTAGGGTGTGTGGTGGTAATATGTCAAAACACCTACCACCTCCTACAGCTCTCCCTACTCCTCTTACATGTCTTCCACCTAGTGGATATGCCTTCTCCACTAATTGCCTCTACCTAGTTGGTCCATATACCACCTCCCTATTGGAATATTGACAGGTTGGACAATCTCTAGCGAGATGTCATCTGTCATCGTATGTGCAGCATCTCTCTCCCTAGGCTAACTGGATATAGCCTGAGAACCCTATACTATATATACCCTATCATAGAACCTCCTAGGACATATCCTATGTCTTGATCCTTACATTAGACACTATCTTCCCACTTCTGAGGTCTCTGTACCTATCTACCTTCTACTGACTGTCATTGGATACTTCTACTCTACCAAGAAGCTCTCGACCACCAAAGCTCACTCGAGCACTCCAGCATAATTTTGAATTCATATAGGTATATCATTAGCTTGGATTTCCTGACCTAGACCTATCTCTAAGGTCTAAAGCCTAAAGTACTAATCCCTTACCATGTTCATCGAGTACCTGGATTGGTTGGTAAACCTCTATGAATAGTTATCCACCATCAAAATACCCTACTAGAGTTGAAGAAGCTCATGTATATGCACTACCCTTAGTAGAACTAGAGATAACTCTTCTCTAAAGAGACACTCGAAATTCATCCATGAAATATTCACCTTGTTGTAAGACTGCATGGTCAAACTCCAACATCTCTCTGTCGAACCATGAAGAAGGAGCATCTCAAATATCACCATTCGGTCCGTCGGTGTCCTCACTAGGTAGAAAAATATGGTCACCACCTCAAGCCAGTCCTTAGCTACCTAAGGGTCAGTCTCACCTTGGAACCTGAGGGGTCTCTGTCTCTGAAACTCATAGAGCACACTCATCATGTGCTTCTTGTCTGCTGGTACTGAAGGTACCACATGTTGCTCCACTGGTGGTGGTATAGCTGGTGCACCACCTGGAGGTAATGTTAGGGAATTGGTCTCTGTATCGAATCCTTGTCACTTAGTGGGTTATCCTTGTGATCTAGCTATTGAATCCTAGTTGGTATGCGTCGTGAAGAAATTTTAAAATAAAAAAAATGCACCACAGTCAAAGAGTATATATGGAGAGATGACTCAATAAGGACATGGAAACCACAACCCATTCTTATATGATTCATGTACAATTTTTTATTTCCCTACAACTAATTTTCTCATGTACCAAGTCAAAAAGAATGTAATCTAAGTCTTGGTGTATGGATACGTCGGCTGCCTGCACCAACACTGGAGTCCCTGGCCTGAAAGCTAAACTCGAAACACTTAACATTATTTCCCCAAACCAATCTCACTGACTCTCAGTCCTAAGTTAGAACTGAACACCTCTGATACCACTCTGTCATGACCCATCCCAGTGGGGCCCGTTCCATGACTCTCCAAACCCGCCTCTACTATTTCAAGGGATGGTGACTAGCATTGAGTAAGCATATCACTCAAATGGGAGGCATTTCCTAAGTACATGTACACACAAACACATCTCCAAGCCCACAAATTCTGAAATGTAAAAAGACAAAAAAGAAAAAAAATGCATTCATATAACTAAACCCAACCAACAGAGTACAACAGGAAATAAAAATGTGGTAAAGTAAACTGATCCAGAATACAAGCCCACCAAAAGAAAGAGTCTGAAAACTATAAAGTACAACCTATAAACAAGATAGGTATTGAGAATGCTACTCGAATCCATAGGAACACCTCAACCTATCAGAAACTCACAAATCTATGTCTCGTCCTAGTCCTCCCTGGACTCCATCAAAAGGTCTCTCCTCTACACAAGACACAACATGTGCAGTAAAAGCCTGTGCAGGGGTGAGTATAACAATACTCAGTAAGACACCCCAAAAACCACAAAGAAAAACACAAAGTGAAGGTATAGTTAGATCTACACAGTATATGTATATAGTATATATAATAAGAAAATATCTATATATACTCAAACCCAAACCATTAGTCTAAAGGTAAGTCACAAATATCACATAACCATGCTAAGGATTTGGTCTGAATATTCCACAAAGCACTAATCCGGGAGAACCAACTCCTGATTCTGATAGCACTGATGATGTCTATCTAAGAATTATTGTTCTTAGGGAACCATCATGAGAGAAATATACATTGATAGATATAAAGAGAGAATATTATACAATCATTTTAGTATAACCAACTCCACGAGTGAGGAATATCATGATACATGGATGAGGATCATTTCTAGGGCCATGGCGTATACCACAACTCGTCTAGATTCACCTGCTAAGTAGAGGATCAATGTCTATTAGGATTGGTTGTGCCGATACCTAAATCTAACTAGGTTCAATAATGGATACAGGATCCTTCTTTGGGTCTCTCAAAGGGAACTCCTGACTCTATCCAGAAAGTCCTACTGAAGGGGTCATACTTTTATAGATAAAAAATGATACCAACTGAAATTCATGGGAACAAGAATGGGAACCAACCCTATAGAAACATGTCCAATATATAGTGGAAAAGTAGATCAGTCCATGTATAATAGATTACATGGAATGTAGAAGGTTCACACACCATGTCCCTTGGCCCCAGGTATTTCATGTGTACAACGGCCCATGTCAGAAGAACATGCCATGTAGGAAAAGGTATACACGGTGTGTAGAAATGCTTACACACTGTGTTTGACTATCTAAGGTCCACTCCATGTATGTTGGACATGTTTCAGTATACGGATTCAACCCATTTTTCCTACCCATGTACCAGTACACAAGGTAGCCTATGTAACTGATCTGGGTTTGGCCATTTGGTGGAGTACATGTCATGTACTCCACCCCGTGTTTGTGTATCCTCTAAGATACACACCGAGTCTCTAGGAAGGTCCCACTTGTTGTGTAATAGGTTTCACATGTTGTGTTGCATTCCTCTACCACCCAAAACCCTATTTGCCACAGAACTGGTCCCACATTCCATGTATTCTGAGATACATGTTGTGTTCTTTGCAATTTTCTAGAATCGATGTTATTTCTCCGGTGCTTCAGTTGATCTTATGGTGTTTGATCTAATTATATTTTCACCTTAAAACTGAATATCCATGGTCTCCTCTCCCTTTAAATACTGATTTGGTTGGTTTTGGGCCTTCAATTGGCTCCGAAAACTGATTTTGATCATCCACAGGAAGAACGCTCAAAGAATGATATCTCCCAAAATACATCGATCAGTCTGTCTCCATCACCAGTAAACCTCCCCTAAACCATCATGATGATAGATATATGATTTTATATCATCACTCCATGAATATAATTTGCAAAGATACTTCCTTCATAAACCTGTGAAGAACAAAGAACGTGTGGGGATAAAGGGGGAAGAAGTTACAGAACAACAACTAGAGGAATGAGCCTCATCCATTGTTCATTATGAACTTGGTATTCTCCCATTAGAATGATCAAGAAACTAAATCAAAATAGAAATAATCCCCTGAATCAAACCCAAAATCACCCATCCTATAAGAACAAACGAACCGAGGGTCAACCATTTTGTGGGTTGATCTGTATTCATTGTTAAATTCAAGAACAAGAAAGAAAGAATGAAATTGTACGCCCTAACTCAGGGTTAGATCTTTCATTGAATAAGATCGATCTTTTCATCGCTTCCATGGGTGAGATTTTTCAAAGTGATTTTTTTCAATCTTAGATCCAAGATATGTGGTTTTCCGTCGAGTGAATCCTCCAAGGCTCTCCCTCCAGTGATTCTAGGGTTATGAATTCTAACCCTGGGTCCCTACCAGGATATTTATTAGAAAGGGGGAAATGTGAAGTTGTGTCTTCATAACGTTAAATAAAATAAATTCTTAATTTATTTTATTTCTTTAAAACATCCAAAAATTAACTTTCGCAGCCAAATCGTATCGACCGATGTTAGGCCTCACCTAATATAAAGTTGTTTCTTTGGACACAATGGTACCCTCATAATTTTTATCTAGGCACCATTTTAGAATTTATACCACTTTTTTAGGTAAACCTCTCATGAATTCTATTTAAAGTTTAATTTATTTAAAAATTCTATTCCATGCACACAGATCCTCGAAATTGCACGTTTTCTTAGCACCTAGTCACAAATTAATTCCATATAATATCTAAAAATAATAGATGGAAAATTCAGGACATTACATTCTCCCCACCTTAGTGATTTACATCTCCAAAATGCAAAAAAAAAAGTCTATACAAAAAGGTGTGGGTACTATACACGAATCTGAGCCTCCTACTCCCACGTGCTCTCCTGGAGATTCTTGTGCTGCCATCAGACACACACCAATAGAGTCTCTCACCCACGAAGAATTATCTCCTACTGATCCTCAATCTTCACTAGGTACTCTACAAAAGTAACTCCATCCTTGATGTCCATCTCACCTCATTCAATAACATGTGATGGATCATGCACATACCTCCTCATCTATGACATGTGGAAGACATCATGTACCCGGTGAAACTGCGGCAGTAGAGCTATGTGGTATGCCACCTCACCAACTCTATCCAGTATCTAAAAAGGGTTGATAAACCTCAGAGATAACTTATCACCTCTGCCAAATATCTTCAAACCTCATCGACGTGAGTCCCAAAGGAAGATATGGTCTCCCTCCCTGAACTCCAAAGGTATCCACCGTCTATCAGTGTAAGACTTCTGTCGGCTCTATGCAGTCTCCATCCACTCCTGGATGATCTGCACCTTCTCAGTAGTAGATTGAAAAGATCTGAACTAATTAGTACTGACTATCCTGGGTTGTTCTAGAAAATTGGTGACTGAAAGAGTCGCCCATACAAATCCTCGAACGGTGCCATACCAATGGTGGAGTGGTATTTTTTATTGTACACAAACTCCACCAGTGGTAGGTGGTCCTCCAAGCTACGACCAATGTCCAAGATGCAAGCCCATAGCATGTCCTCTAGTACTTGAATAGTCCTCTCCATCTGGACATCTGTTTGGGGATGAAATGTTGTTCTAAAGTGTAACTGATACCCAAACGCCTCTTACAATCCCTTCCATAACCGAGATGTGAAATGAGCATCACAATTAGAAACTATCATCGATGGGACTCCATGAAGCCACACTATCTTCTGCATATAGAGGCATCCCAAGATATCTACTGAGCTCTGCTCTCAGATAACTAGGAATTTGGATGACTTGATGATTCGATCAATGATCACCCAGATGATATCATGTCCCATGGACATATGTGGTAAACCCATCACAAAGTCCATCAATATTCCATACCACTTTCATTCTATCACCTCAAGGGGGTGAGATAAACCTGCTAGAACCTGGTGATTAGCCTTTACCTACTGGCACATAAGGCATCAAGAAACAAACTCTATCACTTAATTCTTCATCCCTTCCCATCAGAACTAACATTGGAGGTCCTAGTACATTTTCATCACTCTAGGATGTACCGCCAAGGGGGATGTATGAAACTCCCTCAGAATATCCTCCCACAATGATGCCGATAAAAATTTGAATCCTTTGAAAAGTAAAACATGCTCCCCACCTTTTGAATATCCATTAAGAGCATGCCCTGTGGACATCTAATCACGTAAGGTCTCGCAATCGGAATCCCCAAGCAATGACTCCCTAACTCACTATAAGAGTGGAGGTGTGACAACTATAGATTGGAGGTAAGGTGTATCATCTCCATCCACGAAGGATAATTATAATAAGGCCAACTACTCTGACACCTCACTCAGTAGCTATCAACTAGATCTCCAACTAAGAGAATTAGTCACCACATTCCCCTTCCCAGGAGTATCGATAATCTCAAAGTCATAGTTCTGTAGGAACTCTAGACATCGCCTCTATCTCAAATTCAGATCCTTATAATAGAATATATAATTGAGACTTTTTTTATCAGAGTAGATAATAAACCACTCGCCCATTAGGTAGTGTCTCCACATCTTCAATGTGAAGACTACTGCTGCCAACTCAAGATCGTGGGTCACGTAGTTATTCTCATGTGGCCTCAACCGGTGTGAACCATAGGCAATCACTGCTTGCCTCTACATCAGGACACAACCCAGTACATTCCTTGATGCATTTCAGAACACTACGTACTTGACACCCTCTTCCAACAATCTCAAGATTGAGGTGCTCGTCAAACTCTGCCTCAACTACTGAAAATCCTACTAGAACTTCTCTATACATACAAAAGGAATATCCTTTTGAGTCAAAGATTTCATCGATGTTGATATTTGGAAGAAATCAGGTATGAATCTTCAGTAATAGCCTTCTAAACCAATGAAGATCCACACCTCTGTCATATTCCAAGGTGGATCCCATGTTAACACTGCTTTCACCTTGGCCGAGTCCACTGCTACTCCATCTTCTAAGATAACATGTCCCAAAAAGTGGACCTCCTGAATATATAACTGGAACTTAGAGAGATTTCTATAAATCTGGTGCTCTCAGAGTATGTCCATAACCATCCATATGTTTCTCTCATGCTCCTCCTCAAACTCCAAGTATACAAGGATGTTTTCGCTGATGACCACTACGAACCAGTCTAAGTATGGATGGAAGATTTGGTTCGTGAGTCACATGAACACTACTGTGAAGTTCTTCATGCTGAAGGGAATCACTAAGTACTCATAATGACCATAACGACATCTGAAATCCATCTTCAGTATATCCTCATCTCATACTCGTAGCTAGTGATAGCCAGATCGAAGGTTAATTTTTTAGAACCATTGTGCCCCTTTAAATTGATTGTAGAGGTCATCAATCCTCGAAAATGGATACTTTTTCTTCACCATCACCAGGTTCAAGATCTGGTAATCTACACACAACCTCAATCTCTCATCTTTATTTTTGGAAAAAAAACTGGGGTCACCCATGGTAAAACACTGGGTCTCACGAAGCCCTTCCTCTACAAGTCCTCCAGCTGCACCCTCAGTTCGCGAAGCACTACAAGATCCATATGATACACTGGTGCTGATATCAGTTCCATAACGGGGTGTAAGTCGATGCAGAAGTCAATATCTCGATGGGGAGTAAATCTTGGAACATATTTTGTAAAGACATCCCAATACTCCACCACTACTACTGGGAACTAAAAACTTATAACATCAGCTGATCTGATGGTAAGGATAGACAACTCGTGAGTGATCGGATGTACCCTCCTATGAATGATCCCCTCCTATGATGCCTAAGTTTCCTTTTCACCAATAAAGGAAAACCTTATCCCATTACTATAGACACACTGCACCCTTTTCCTAAAATAGTCAATCTAGGCATGGACTGAAGATAGCCAATCCATACCGAGAATGACGTCATAATTCCTCAATGCTTCCACCAAGAGGTTCTAACTGAAACTATCGCCTCTAAGGGTAATATAACACTTTCAAAAAAGGTTTATGATCATCGATTCTCCTCCCACAAGTGTCTCCAAATGTAAGGGTCGATTCAACGGTTCTACTAGAAACTCAAGGTATCGTACAAGGTATGTAGAGAGGAAGGAATGACTAGCACATATATCTATAAGTATGGTAGTTAAGGTAGAAAAGACATAGATCATATCTTGGATCATCCCTAGAGTCCCTAGGTCGTATGCCTTGACCGCATGTATTTGTCCCTGCCACTATACTCCAGCTCCCTGAGCCTGGCGTGGACCTCCTAGGGGTAGTGGTAGTGGTAATATGTCAAAACATCTTCTACCTCCTGTAGATATCCCTGATCCTATACCATGTCCTCCACCTAGAGGATCTTCCTGCTACACTCATTTCCTTTTCCTCGATGGCCCATATACCACCTCCCTATTAGTAGCTCGACGGGTTGGAAAATCTCTAGAGAGATGTCCTCTATTGTCATATGTGTATCGTCACCTCTCCCTAGGATAACTGGATCTAGCCTAAGATCCCTAGACTGTAGATACCCTATCATGGGACCTCCTATGACATCTCCCACATCCTGATACCTGCATTAGATGTTGGATTCCCATTTCCAAGGTCTTTGTACTTGTCCACCTACTGCTGACTGTCATTGGTTGCTTCTGCTCTGCCAAGAAGCTCTCAACCACCAAGGCTCACTCGAGCACTCCAGCATAAGTCATAATTCATAGAGGTATAATGTCATCTTGGATTTACTATTGTAGACCTAACTTGAATTTTTGATCCCTAAATTACTGATCACTAACCATGTCCATCATGTACCTGGAGAGTTTGGTAAACCTCGATAAATAGTCAGCCTCCATCAAGATTCCCTACTAGAGATGAAGAATATATTGTATACGTACTTCCCTCAGCATAACCAAAGGTAAATCCTCTCTAAAGAGATGGTAAAACTATTTCCATGAAATATTCTCCTCATCATAAGACTTCATGGTCAAAATCCACCATCGCTCTACCGAACTCTGAAGAAGGATCATTGCCAGGATCACAATCTGGTCTATTGGTGTCCTCACTAGGAGAAAAACTTTATTCATTACCTCAAACTAGTCCTCAACCACCAGAGGGTAGATATATTATCAAAACCTAAGGGGTCTATTTCTTTGAAAATCATGGAGTGCACTCATCCTGCGCTCCCCGTCTGTTGGTCCTGTAGGTACCACGTGTTGCTCCACTGGTGCTGGTATAGCTAGTGCACTACTAGGATGTAATGCCAGGGGAACTGGTCCCTATATCAAAGCCTCTTAACTAAGCGGTTCATCCTCATGATGAATTTGTTGAATCCTAGATATAATGTTTCATGAAGACATCCTGAAATAAAAACAAGATATACCACAGTCAACGAGTATATTTAGAGAGATGACTCAAGAAGGACATGGAAACCACAACTCATTATTATATGATTCATGTACCATTTTTTTATTTCCCCTCTACTAGTGTTCCCATGTACCAATTTTAAAATAAGTTTATCAGAGTCTTGGTGTATAGATATATCAGTTTCCCATACCAACACTAGAGTCTCTAACCTGAAATCTAAACTCGAAACACTTAACACTGTTTCCCTAAACCAATCTAATAGACTCTAGGTCCTAAGGTAGAACTCACCACATATGATACAACTCTGTCATGACCCATACCAATGGGACCCATGTGGTGACTCCCCAATCCCGCCTCCACTAGGGCAGAGGCTGGTGACTAGCACCGAGTAGACATATCACTCAAATGAGAGGCATTGCCTAAGTACCTGTACACACACACACATCTCCAAGCCCACAAATGATGAAATGTAAAAAAACCCAAAAAGGAAAAAAAATGCATGCATACAACTAAACCCAACCAATAGAGTACAACAGGAAATAATAAAAGTGCTGTAAATTAAACTGGTCCGGAATACAAACCCACTAAAAGAAAGAGTTTGGAAACTATAAAGTCCAACCTGTAAACAAGATAGGTATTGGAACTGTTACTCAAATCCATAGGAACACCTTGGCCTATATGGAACTCATAAAGCTCTTTTCGGTACTGGTCTACCCTAAACTCCATCAAAAGGTTTCTCATCTACACAAGACATGACATGTGCTATCAAAACCCGTGTAGGGGTGAGTATAACAATACTCAGTAGGACACCTCGAAAAATACAAAGAAAAACACAAAGTAAAGTTAGATTCAGTTCTAGACAGTATATTGCTACATTACATATAACAATAAAATATCTAGATATACTCAAAACTAGACCCATAGTCTAAAGGTAAGTCACAACGACCACATACTCATGCTAGGGATTCAGTCTGAAGATTCCAAAAAGAACTCATCCAGGAGAACCAACTCCTAAGTCTGATAGCACTGGTGACGTTTGTCCAAGAAGTACTATTCTTAGATAACCATAATGAGAGATAGATAATATGATAGATATTAAGAGAGAATATAATACACTCATTCTGGGAGAACCAAGTCCACGAGTGAGGAAGATCACGATACACGGATGAGGATCACTTCCAGAGTCATAGCGTATACCAATAATCATCCGTATTTTCTTATTAAATAGGGTAATTCATTAGTAGGATTGGTTGTTATGATACCTAACTCTACCTGGGTCCAATAATGGATAGAGGATCCTACTCTGGACCTCTCAGATGGGACTCCCGACTCTATCCATAAAGTCCTATTGAAGGGGTCATACTTCAGTAGATAGGAAATGATACCAACTGACCTTTAGGGGAATGAGCATGGGAAATAAACCTACAGAAACATGTCCAAGATACAGTGTACAAGGAGATCAATCCATGTAGAAGAGATTACGTGGCATGTAGAAGGGTCACACGTCATGTCCCTTGACCCTGGGTACTGCCTGTGTACAATGACTCGTGTCAGAATAACATGCCATGTAGGAAAAGGTATACACGAAATGTATAAAGTCTTACACTCTGTGTCTGACTATCTAGGGTCCACTCCATGTACATTGGCTATGTTCTAGTACAATAATTCAACCTTTGTTCTCCAACCCGTGTACCAGTACATGGGGTAGCCCATGTAATAGGTCTGGGTCTGGTCGTGTGGTGGAGTACATGTCCTGTACTCCACCCTGTGTCTATGCATCCTCTGAGATACATGTCAAGTCTTGGGGAAGGTACCATACACCATGTTATTGGTATCACATGTTGTGTTATAGTCTTCTGATGCTCAAAACCCCAATTTTCACTGAAATTGTCCCACATTCCAAGTATTCTGAGATACATGTCGTGTTCTTTGTGATTTTACAGAATCGTTGTTCTTACTCTAGTGGTTTGGTTGATCTTATGGTGTTCGATCCAATGATCCGTTCACCTCGAAACTGAAAATACATGGTCGCCTCACCCTTACGACACTGATTTGGTAGGTTTCATGCCTTTGATTGTCTTTGAAACCCGATTCTGATCATTCGCATGAAGAACACACAAAGAATGATATCTCCCAGAATACATTAATCCGTCCATTTTCATCATCTTCATACCTTCTCTAGGATATCAAGATACTAGATCTAAAATTTTAGATTGTTTTTTCATAAATCAAATACATAATGATCCTTCATTCATAACCCCATGAAGAACGAAGAACGTGTGGGGATAAAGGGGGAAGAAGTTACATAGAAACAAATCGAGGAATGAACCTTGTCCATTGTTTATTTCAGAATTGATCCACTCTCATTATAAGGATCAAGAAACTTAATCAAAACAGAAACAATCCCCTGAATCAAACATAAAATCACCCATCCAGCAAGAACGAACAAAACGTGAATCAACCTGTTTGTGGGTTGATCTGCGTTCATTGTTAAATCTAAGAACGTTAAAGAAATAATGAAATCACATGACCTACCTTAGTTTTGGATCATTTATTGAAGAATATCAATTTTCACATCACTATTTTTGGAAAGATTTGTTTAAGTGGTATTCATCAATCTTCGATCCAATATCCATTGTTTTCCGTTAAGAGAATTCTCCAAGGATCTCCCTCTAGAGCTTCAAGGGATTTCTCTAGGGTTATGAATTCTAACCCTATTTACCTTCCATAATATTTATTAAAAAGGGTAAAATGTGTTGTTACGTCATAGTAACATCAAATTAAATAAATTTTTTATTTATTTTATTTCTTTAAAATGTCCAAAAATTAACTTTTGCAGCCAACCCACATCGTCTGATGTTAGGCATCAACTAAGGTAAAGTTGCTACTCTGGATGCAATGTTATACTTGGATTTCTGATCTAGGCACCTGTTTAGAATTTATACCCCTTTTCAGGTAAACCGCTTGCACGTGCTATTTAAAGTTTAATTTATTTCAAACATTTATTTCAGGCACACCGAGCCTCGGAATTTCACATCATCTCATCGCCTGGTCTCAAATTAATTCCATAAATATTTAAAAATAATACATGAAAAATAAATATATTATATGTGGCTACATTACAAGAGCTGAAAAAGATATCAAAACCTACCCTCATCTTATCAGAGTCAGGGAAACACTATAAGGTATATTGTAATTACTCCAATGTTGGATTGGTATGTATGTTGATATGGGGAGGGTGAGTAGTGGCATATGGTTCTCATCTCCTTAGTCCACTTTAGAATAATCACCCTACTCATGATTTAGAATTGGTTTTTGTTTTCTATGCATTCAAAAATTGGTGGCATTATCTATTTGGTGAGAAGTTTGTGGTATTTTTCAACCGTAGAATATTAAATTATATATTTTATTAAAGTTTTTTAAATCTATAATAGATGATATAGGTAGAATTTCACAAACAAACTCAGATATATGGCTATTATACCTGAGTTATCCTGCAACAAGGTTTATAGAGACCCATATGTTTCATACATAAATACTACATCTTATTTGCAAAATATTCATTACATAGTAATACAATCCATTACAGAATTATAAAGGTTTAGTGTCTTTGGAAACTTGAATATATAAAAAATTGGGATATAAAAGGATCTACATCATCTCCCACTTATTTATTCATAATTATAACTCTTATTAAACAGACCCAACTTAAAACTGTTCTTCATAACTTGGGGAAAGGAAACATAAGAAAAGGGTGAGATCATATGCTCAATAAGGGTAAGTATAAGAGATACCATCTGAAGACCATAAATGATTATAATACAAGAATAATTGTATGATGACATGATCATAATATAAAAAATTTGTACCCAAACAAACAAGAATCATTAATCATGAATCCTGGCATAAGTATTTATCATAAAAAAATACATAAGTCATAAGAATACAGAATAATCAATAATAAATCATGTATCATGAGAACATAACATAAGAATAATTCATAAGTTTTTGTCATACACATAATAATATAAAATTATTTATTTAGTTAAGGATCCCTTCCAATCCTATCATAGTGGATTAGGTTCACTCCCAATTCCATCATTTCCTTAGTCAAGGTTCTCTCCCAATAATATCTTATTATAAAAAGTACCTTACTGGACTATTTTCACTCCCCATTCTAGTCCTTATTATCTCCTGATATGTCTATATTTACCCAATTCTTTGAGGGGATATATAATTTCGGGCCTACCCATCACATAATCAAAACCATACATATATGTTTCATAAGAACATAAAACATTCATCATAATATCATATCATAACTCATAGAAAGGGTATGGGTTTCATAAACATTTCACCATCATAATCATAAACCATCCATAGAAAAAATAAACTGGTAACATTAGATAATATCCCTAGTAAATCATAAGAAACATAAAAGGATGTTTTTATATATGAAAATACTTTTAAAAGATCATTGGAACAATTCTTGGGGAAAATACCCTTCTTATTTGAAATTAATTTTATAAAATATAAAAATTTATAAATTACTAAGGAAAAATATTTATTTAAAATAACCATATAAACTTGTAAAGTAAGATTAAAAGTAAATAAAATTCATGATGGTGGTAAAATAAAACTATTCATATGGTGTATGTTAAAACAAAAAATCATTTCACATTTTTATTAAAAATTCAAAAGCACCTCATTCGAAAAATGATAAGAATATTTATTTAAAACATTTTTTATAGAAATTAAAGCATGGGTAAAAATTAATTTAATTAATATTTTTATAATAGTAAAAACATTCTTGAAAAAAATTTAAATAAAATATGGACATATAAAAAAATATTTTTGACCGAAGGGAGAAATAAAGTCGGTTTTCTTTAAAAACATATTTCAATATCTTGAGTACTTAAAGAGAGTAAAATTAAAGGAAAATGTGTAATTATTTTAAATAATAATATTATAAGTAAATAAATAATATTTTGGATAGATATATCATATAATATCACCATTATAAATTTAATAATAAACAGTTCCGGTAAAAATGGGATTGTAACATAAAACCCTTACCTCAAGTTCATATTGCTTCATAAGTGAACTACCCTCCTATGTAATAAATTTAAATTATTTATAATTATATAAAATAACCATATTAATACCTATAATACCATAAATTTTTTACTTATAACCAATTATCACCCATTTATTAATAATCGGTCATTATCATCATCATTTCGGGTGTTAATAGTTTCATTTTTCATGTATGTTTTGGTTCGGTGATTATGGTCCTTGCACTTTGATCATGGTTAATTCATATTAATGATATTAATAATTATATAAATATCATATATATTAATTTTTTATATATATATATAATCATTCATATAAATTGATGATGAAAAATGAATTACATCACTATACGGAGATGGTAGTCTGTACGTATGCACAAGTGATGTTTCCATTTTTTGATGGATGGAACTAAAGAAAGGTAAATATTAATTCACCTTTATAAAATAATTATTATATCATAAATAACATATATATACATTAAATATATCATAATAACCAACCGTTAAATATGGTGGTGTAAAATGAATTGTATAGTTATGTGGAGGTAGTATTCCACATGTACACACGAATGATACTTTCATCTCCCATTTTGTAAGAACCTGGTTTTTCTATGAGGTATGGATCCTTTAATTTTTAGTATAATTATTTTTTTTTTGACCTGATATAGATTCCTAGTGAAGCTATATAGAAAACAAGGGTGATCCGGGCTTGTTTGAAGCTCGGAACCCCAGTCGGTGGAGGAAAACACTAGGTTGCACAGCTAGTAGAAACCGTGCAGCCCAGTTCACATGGTTTCTCCTAATCTTATGAGTCATTTGAGTGGGAAGAAGTGGGAATCATGGTTTTTCCTAACCATGAGACCTAGGTTACACAACCATGCAAAACCTATGTAATTTTTAGTATAGTAAAAACACATGGTTTGCGCATAGTTTTCCAAATTGTGCTTATGAACCGTGAAGGCTCCCCCTTTGGACAATTCCTAGCACACAGTTGGCATATAGTTTGGACAACCATGTAACCAAACCATGAAACCCATCTAAAAATTGTGAAATGTGAATTTTTCTATTGTGGATTTATAATTTTAACACCCCTTTTCTATTTCTCATTCTAGTAGACAAAACCTCCACTTTTCTCCCTAATGAGCTCCCAAGCCTCTTATGCTAGGCTTTGGTCCTATTTTTACATCTGGCCTTTGACTCAAGATCTAATTATCATGTTTGATATACATCAGTAATTTCTTCATTAATTAGGTGTGTTTCATTATTTATCTTCCTATCAATGATTCTATTTTTGATATGGGCTCATAAGCCCTATTTTTCAGGGCATTCATCCATTATTACATTTTCTTCTAATCCAATCTAGACTAAGGGTTGATACTGGATGAGAAATATATTATAAAAATGATGTATTTTTTCTATGACTTTTCCCTAAAATTCTTGTCATTTATAAAATTTTTCCATTGTGTGCACACCGGTTTCACAGGGTGATGCCTATAAAATTCATCCTCCTTAATTATAATTGTTTAACTTGTGTACAAAATACCTATTATACATTTTCTTATGTTTTTGGAGGTTAGGACCTCAACATCATCCACCCAATTAGTGTGCATACCATGTTATTACTTTTTCCCCTTTTTTGAGATTATTGATCATTGTTTACGTGTTTTTTACTTTTCCTTGATAAGGTAAGTTCTCCTCATAATTAAATGAATTTTTAAATGGTTAAATGTAAAGTATATTTATATTTATCACTTGTTATATTAAATTTTTATAAATTGAATTGATATTGGATGCATGTCCTCTATTCCTTATCATGTTTAATGAAAGGTGTGGAATAAACCTATTAAATGATTAAATGGAATGAGTATTACATGGCCACTGATTATATATATGATATAAATGGAATGATTATAAGGTGACTACATGATTTGGAGCTTTTTTATATTTATAGGAGTGGTTGTACTTGATTTAGCCTTGGATTCCCAAGGTAATTCCTTGAAAACACAGAGGACACTATTTTGATTCACTGAGTTGATTATCGTGGGAGATACCCACCATGGAATCTAGTCTTTGTCTTATTATGTGAATACCTCAATGATTTACCAAAAATTCACTTGTCACTTTACCAGATATTATAATTCATTGGATACACTCCTTGGATCCATCTTGATGTCTTCAGGCACATGATTCCATGGAATCACCCCATTGGGCCCAATCATGCTTAGCTTCTAATTACTATGGATGAGATCCATGGACTTGATTAGATTTTTTTATAGTGGAATTCCTTATTCTTCACCCCTTGGATTCCACTCAAACCCCATTCATAGCTAAATTGTATGTGATACTGTTATGATTTGGCTCGACCCTTGAGGTCAAGGATGCTTTGGTTACACCTTTGATCCTCTGGTCTTATTATTCCTTTTCATCCCTACTGATACTATTAAATTATAAAATCATTATTATAAATTGAATCGCAGTTAATTAAATGGTTACATGTTCATACACCAACTGAGGCTAAATTAGGTATGGGTTATTTATTCAACATTTATTACTTTTATATACCTACACACTATTCAGTTTATATTTACAGACTAGATTTGTATAGATGTTGTTGTTCGTGGCCTACTAATATTAATCCCACACCATATCCAGGCTTCCATTGGTGCTCAGGCAGATTATATGATCGTAGGTGTGGACAAGGGGAAGTATCCCACTTTGGACACCTAACTGGATTGCTTTCTTTAGGATGGGATCCGGGTAGCAGATGATTGAGCCAAATCTCAGGATGTTTGGATAGTTTATCCTTATTTTTAATTATTTTGTATATCATGTATTGAACTGTATTTCTTCTACTGTGTTTCCATATTTTCCTCATCTTTTAGAGAAATTTCATCATCATTTTTTATATGATATAGTTACAACTTTTGAGTTGTTTATTTATTTTATAGATGTTTATGATTGTTTTTTCTTCCATGTTTATTATATTGATTCCATTTTTTATTCACTATTATTATATCCATTGTTCTATACTCTAAACAAAGGGAATATTCTCCCCACTATCACTCTCCAGGCCCTCTATGCTAGTAGGAAGCCTTTGGCATATGGGTAGGCATGCTTGAGTCCATGTGGCTACTATATTCAGTTACTTAGTATTGATTTGGTTCTAAGATGTCACAAATTAGTATCAGAGTCTTTATTTTCTTTTGTCTTATTATTTTTTAAATTTATAAAGGAGATTAGGAATGCATTGGAACATGGTTTTAAGTCATTCCTAGGAGTAGTTAACCCATGTTTGAGGTAAATACCAAGCTTCCTAGGAATGGGAAATTATTGTTATATATTTCTCTTATTAAAGTTTATATGCTTCAACCATTGGGTGATGAACATGAATTTCATTATTTGATATATTTTATGGACATTTTTCCTTGTCCTATTATAGAAAAAATAATTTTTACATGCATCATTATAGGCACCTAGGACTCACATTTCATGCATATGTCATTCCATAAAAGTTCATTTAATTGCTTTCATTTCCTGTGTTTCATGTTATTATTGAGTGATCCATGGTTTTTATATATGTATTTTCTACTAACATTGTTTGTAGAGAAAGAAAATTGGTCATTTAAAATTTTAGCATCAACCTAAATAGTGTTTTCTTATATAGATTGATGGTGTCATATTAAAAGGTCAATTTCAACCCATGTAAGTTATGTAACCCTAGTTACATGAACTGTTATTTGGCCACAATTACATGACTACCAATTTCAATTTATAAGGTGTATGGGCCCTTATAAATTGGAAAATTTTAATTCATCAGATCGAGCCATTGTATTTTACCCGTTACATTCTACCACCGAATGTAAGGGGAGTTGGTTGAAATTATGTGGGTGTTAATTTCAGTTATAAAGTGTATGGACCTTTATTAGCTGGGAATGACGATCCATTTAATTGAACCTTATATTATGTTTAAACTCACTTACAAACTTAAAATGTAGATTCTGGATGCTAAATAAAATGGTTTCTAGTGAATGAAGAGTCCAAGTTCAATCTTAAGAGTGTTTCCCTTTTTAAATAGAAATTTACCCTCTATATACTAGAACCCATATAAATTAAAACTTGAACACTTACCAATACGTAGCCTTATAATCAGGTAGTTGGGGATATTATACCTTGGGTAGTGAACCCTTACTTTTTTCCTACTTTTGTAGTGATCCTATATGTTTTTATATCTTGTTCAAAGAAATATACTTGGAATTTGTAGATATATTCCACCACAACATCCTTGAGTCGTGCACTAGGAGGGTGGAGATGATCATGCTCTGGAAGTGGTGAACTTTAACCACCAGTGATACCTACATTAGTTTCACCTAAGGCACTAACTATTATTCCAAAATTGTGAACTGATTCTCATCTTTGAGAGGATTTTATACATCTGATGCAATTTATGCAAGGTGCTTTATGACATTCACCTATGATGCCTGATCTGACTTGTGATTTTCAGTAGTAGTATCCTCCCATATTTTTTGGTGATGGTGGTCCACAGGCTTCTAAGTCATAGCTAGAGGCCATTCTTTCTATCTTCAAGTATCTATAGACACCTCTATAGAGGAGGGTCAATCTTGCTACTTACATTTTGTGTGATTCTACCAAGCGTTGGTGGGATGTGATTGCCTAGGCTGGTCATCATTAGGGTATGGTCTGGGTGGACTTTTAGACTACCTTATATGATTAATTTTTCCCTAAGACATTTAGATATGACTGATCCATGTATTTTATGCATCTAGAGTATGGTGATATGTCTATCATGGAATATTTAGTGCATTTCACTGAATTGAAACATTTTATATTTCTTCTAGCTAGCGATGATCTATCATATACGAGATGATTTAAGAATGGGATAAAGTATTCCATCTACTTATAGTTGATTTATTTTTACAAATATACCTTTTATGAAATCATGAATTAGTCTCTTATCAATGAGCACAACCTTAGAGAAGTCGGTAGTACTGGGAACAGAGGTTCAGTGCTGATACAAGTCAGTAGTTCTTTTGATAGTAGGAAGTGTGTCCTTGAAGATTCTCATCAGAGTAGTGGTGTCCAAAGTATCCTCACTGGAAGCTCCATCATATTCCATCAGTGTGGATGGTAAGGGAATCTAAAGCCTCAGTGTGATAGGGACCTGCTTGAGTTTCATTCTTGTGGTCATATGGGACATCTTCATAGATTCTTTTGGCCCTTTCCACCTATTTCTAGTGGAATAGGACCCATACCAGCTCCACCTTCAGGATAGGGATCAGTTATGCTATGTTAGGTAAGAAGTTGAAGTAGCAACGTCTGGAAAGGTCAGGGAGGAGGTCATGGTCGGGGTAACCAGACTTCTGATTACCAGTGCTAGCAGATCAGACCTGCTCAGGTTAGTCCATTTGTAGCTCAGGGTCATGGATCAATCTAGATTCATGTATTATAGTCAATATCTAAGGATCATAGTGCAGGACCATATGCAATATGAAGTACTATTCTAGTGGCCTCTACCATTTTATCTACTTTATTAAATATAAGTGCATCTCACTTCTTTATCTCTATATTTTCCATGGAAAGTAATGAGCTATAAATTTAGTACTTCTATGGGGTGATAACCCTAAACATGTCGTTGGTTGTATGTTCAAAGTATATACACTAATGAAAATACTTCACCCTTGAGTTAGGAAGTTATAGTTTCTTATGGGACCTCTTTTTCCTTGATATGATGAGCTTCGATTTCATTCTCAAGATGGACCAGTTGGTCCCCTATCACACCTATGTGGACTACTATCATCATAGGGTATCATTTACATCACTAGATAGAGATAGTTATCTTCACAAGGGTGAGTGGAATTTTAAGGAAAGTAGAGCTGGACCAGAGTATTGTGAGCTGGGAGGAGTGACAACCCAAATTGTTAGCCTTTATCTAGAGGATAAGGGATTACATCTAGTTAAATTTCTTCCAGTGGTAGATCATCTCAGAAATTTCTTTCCTGGTGATTTTTATGGCTTTTCTTCTGAGAGAGAGGTAGAGTTTATGATTGACCTTGTTCTAGGAGAATCTCTAGTATCTATTCCTCTATATAGGATAGAACCTACTGAGATCTAGGAGCTCAATAGATAGTTTGAGGATTTATAATGGTTTTATATGACCTAATAGTTCATCTTGGGGTTCATCCATGATTTTTAAAAGAAGGTAGATGGAACCATTAGGCTATGTGTGGATTACCGATGGTTGAACCAGCTTACAATTAAGAACCAGTATCCACTTCCTCAAATAGATGATATCTTTGACCAACTTCAAGGATCTAGGGTGTTATCAAAGATTGACCTAAGATTGGGCTATCATAAAGTGTGAGTCAAGCCTTCAGATATACCATGTATGGATTTCCAAAGTCGGTACAGTCTATATGAATATATTATTGTGTTGTTCATTCTTATGAATAAACCCACCATTTTTATGGACATGATGAATATCCCCCCTATCTGGATTCCTTTTTCATGGTTTTTTTGGATTACATCTTGGTGTATTCTCATA
Organism: Viscum album; assembly: GCA_963277665.1. Taxonomy (NCBI): domain Eukaryota; kingdom Viridiplantae; phylum Streptophyta; class Magnoliopsida; order Santalales; family Viscaceae; genus Viscum; species Viscum album. The sequence continues at coordinate 887,319,609 of OY728159.1, read as the reverse complement.
CTCAGAGCAACCATTCCAAACATCTTGAGATCATTTTGAATACACTAAGAGAGAATCATCTATATACTAATATTTCTAAGTGCCGCTTCCAGATTGAAAAAGTTTACTTCTTGGGTCATATTATCTCAGAGTTGGGAGTATTTGTTAACCTAGATAAGGTGAGTGTTGTGGTTTTCTGGGAGTATCCCAAGAATGTGTTTGGTATATGGATTCTCTTGGGGATGGTGGGATATTACAAGTGTTTAATACAATAATTTTCACACCTTTTTTCACCTATTACTGGTTTTACTAAGAAGGGTGTGAAGTTATTGTGGTATAAAGCATGTGAGAAGGCCTTTTAGCAGCTAAAAGTAAGGCTTACTTCGGCACTGATCATGATTCTTCCAGAGCCCGGCAGAGGCTATATGGTGTTATGTGATGCATCAGGAAATGAAATGGGTATATTATTGATTCAAGAGGATCAATTCATTATATATGAGCCATTCCATCCAAGGACTCATGAGCATAATTACCCAATGCATGACCTCAATCTTGTAGGAGTCATTCATGCCATGTATTGTTGGAGGAATTATCTGATGGGTGAGTGTATTATTGTGTACATAAACCACAAGATCCTAAAATATATATTCACACAACATGAATTGAATCTTAGATAGATAATATGGGTTGAATACCTTTATTACTTTGACTTTTATCTTTCCTATACACCATAAAAAGGAGATACGGTGTCTAATGTGCTAAGCTAGAAAACTCAAGAATAAGTTTTACAGGAATCCAGTGATGAATGGAAGTTGATGGTCCTTCATTTTTATATGAATTTGAAGTTTCATGAGAGTAATGAGAATATTTTCTTGAATAATTAGTTGTTATATCTTCACACCTTGATAGGGTGAAGAGAAGGTCATTCTTAGGCCCTGAGGGGTTAGTCCTATGGGAAATTATTTCTAGAGAGGACCTGCCTCTGAAGTGGTTTGTCAATAGATATTAAATACTACGTATACATGGGTGTATCTAGTTTCCCAAAAAAATGAGAGAGGAGATGATGCGAGAATCCCATTCATCTTAGTGGGTAGTTCATCCAAGTATCTCTAAGATGTATCCAGATATGCACCACCAGTATTGGTGGTCTGGGATGAAACATCATATGGAAGGTTTTATCACTAGGTGTTCCACCTTTCATCAGGTGAAGGTGGAGTAATAGTGTCTTGCTAGCTAGTTACATCCCCTATAGGTACCTAAATGGAAATGGGAGGATATTGAGATGGATTTTTTTGGTTGTTCTAGTGAGGTCTCCTCAAGATAGAGTAGGTAGTCATGAATCGACTAAACAAGGTATCCCACTTATTTCCTATTTGGGAGACTTTCTTAGTTGATGTGTTGGGAAGACTATATGTCTATGAGATCATGTAGCTACATGAGTTCCCTCATACTATCATTTTAGATAGGGATGTTTGTTTCACATCGAGGTTCTAGAAAGGGTTACAGAGAGCTTTTGGTACATTGTTTATTCTGAGCACATATTTTCACCCTCATACCGATGGCTAGTCATAACAGACTATACAGGTTTTATAGGACATGCTGCAAGCATGAATCCTTGATTTTGGTGGTTCTTGGGAGAAAATATCCCTCTAATTGACTTCACCTGTAATAATATCTATCATGTGACAATTATTATGGATCCTTATGAAGCCTTTTATGGTAGGTTGTTTCATTCACCATTGTTCTGGTTAGAGGTAGGAGAGGTAGTTCTACTAGGTCCTTATCTCATTCAGGATACTTTAGAGTAGGTGCAGTTGATCAGGAAGCGTATTTCTAGAACTAATTATAGATAGAAATAATATGTTTATCGATGTTCATGACCTCTAGAGTTCAAGGTTGAGGATCACATTTTCTTATAAGTATCACCTAGATTGGGGAATAGATAGATATAGAGGCAAGGGAAGTTATCACCTTGCTTCGTTAGGTTGTTTGAGATCCTAGATATAGTAGGGATAGTAGCCTATCAGTTGTTATTACCTCAGAGGTACCATGACATGCACAAAATCTTCAACATTTCATAGATTAATCATTATTATATCAACCCATATCATAATTTTTATACCAAGGATGTGGAGTTAGATGTTGGTGCTTCTTTTGAGGAGTATCCCATATACATCATTGATCGAAGCACGAAGTCTCTCTGAGGTCAGTTTATCCCTTTAGTATGGGTGTTATGGCAGCATGGCCATGTATAAGAAGAGACTTTGGAGTGGGAGGATAACATACATTCTCATTGGATGGAGTTTTTCTCATAAATCATTCAACCACCCTTAGAAAGAAAACTCAGGGATGAGTTACTTTAAGGGGGAATATAATAAGAACCTAGTTTTTCTATGAGGTATAGATCCTATAATTTTCAGTCTAAATCTTTTTTTTACCTAATATAGATGCCTAATGAGGCTATGTAGGAAAAAAGGATTTTTAGGGCTTGTCCAAAGCTTGGAACCTCAGATGGTGGAAGAAAACACTAGGCTGCATGGTTATTATAAACTGTGCATCCAAGTATATATGGTTTCTCTTAACTGTGTAGGGAATTTTAGTGGGAAGAAATGGGCAACACAATTTTCCCTAAATATGTGGCTCAGGTCGCATGATTGTGTGAAACCTATATAATTTTTAGCAGAAGAAAAACACATGGTTTGTGAACCATTTTCCAAACTGTGTGCATGAATTGTGTGGGCTCCCCCTTTGGACAATGCATGGTGCAAATTTAGCCGATGGTGTAGACAAACCATGATACTTAGTTAAAAAGGTGAAAAAAATTTTCCCTTGTGGATTTATAATTTTAACAATCCCTTCCTATTTATCATTCCAACAGATAGAAACTTCACTTTTCTCCTGAATGATCTCCCAAGCCTCTTCTTCTATACTTTGACCCTATTTCACCATCTGACCTATGATTCAAGATCCAATCATCATGTTGGATAGATATTGGTAATTTATTTATTCCTTAGGCATGTTTCGTCATTTGTCTTCCTATCAAATATGCTATTTTGATGCATGATCATATGCCCTATTTTTCTTTTTATTTGTATGATCTTCCATTTTCTTCTAATCCAGGACAAACTAAGGGTTGATACTAGATGAGGAATCTATTATAGACATAGAGTAAGTGGTCTACGAATTTTCCCTAAAATTCTTGTAGTTTATAAATTATCATTATTGAGCACACTCCCGTTTCACCAGGTGATGCCTCTAAAATTCATATGCCTTATTTGTAATTTTTTAGCTTTTATACTAAATCCATATTATACATGTTCTTGTTTTGTTTTAGGTTGTTACCTCAACTTCATTAACTCAATTAGGGTTCATACCATGTTATGTATTTTTTCCCCTTTTTGAGATTATTGACCCACCGTTCGGGTGCATTTTACTTGGCCTTAATAAGGTGAGTGCTCCTCAAAATTAAATAAATCTTTAAATAGTTAAATGGGAAGTATATTTATAGTTATCACTTGGATTATTAAATTAGTATAAATTGAATTTATATTGGTTATATTTACTCTATTCCTTTTCATGTTTAATGAAAGCTGTAAAATGAACCTATTAAATGATTAAATGGCATGAGTATTACATGGCCACTAATTATAGATATGATATAAATGGAATTATTATAAGTTTCCTACTTGATTTGGAAAATTTAATCTTTATAGGATTGGTCATACTTGATCCAACCATGGATTATTGAGGTAATTCCTTGAGCACTCATAGGAAGGCATTCTAATTTACTGATCTGATTGACATGGGAGACACCCACCACAAAATTTTCTCTTTGTATTATTATGTTAATTCCTAAAAGATGTAACGATGATTCACGTGTCACTTATCCTGGTATTATAATTCCCTGGATACTCTCCTTGGATTCATCTTGAGGTCTTCGGACACCGACGCCATGGATTTTCCCCATTAGTCCCATTCATACTTAGATTGTGATTACCATAGATGAGATCTATGGACTCGGTTAGAATTGTTTATAGTGAAATTCCTTAGGTGTTTCCCCTTGGATTATACTCATATCCTCTTCATAACTAGACTACATGTGATACTATTATGAGTTGTCTTGACCCCTAAGGTTAAGGATACTTTGGTTACACCTTTGATCCTCTTTTATTATTATTCCTTTTCAGTTATTCTAAGACTATTAAATTATAAACTCCTTGTTATAAATTTAATCATAGTTAATTAAATGGTTATATGTTTAGACACTAGCTAAGGCTAAACTAGGTATGATTTATTTATTCATCATTTCTTACTTTTATATACCTTTATTTTTTTAGTTAATATTCACATACTGTATTTGTATAGATGTTGTTGGTGGTGGACTAATGAGATTTATCCCACACACTATCCAAGCCAGTGTTGGTACCTAGAAAAATTATATGATCATAGGTGTGGAAAAGATGAAGTGTCCCTCTTTGGACACTTGACTTTCTTTCTTTCTTTAGGATGGGAGCTGGGTAGCAGATGACCGAGCCAGAACTTGGGATGCTTGGATAGTTTTTTCTTCTTTTTTATTCTTTTTTATATCATGTATTTCACGGTCTTCTTTCTTCAATGTTTCCATTTTTTATCCTTTTGTAGATACATTTCATTATCAATTTTTATATGATGCAGTTACAACTTAGGATTTGTTTATTTATTTTATATATGTTCATGATTTTTTCACTTCCATGTTTATTATACTTATTTCACTATTTATTCACTATTATTATATAAAATATGATAAACTCTAATTAGAGGGAATACTCTCCCCACTATCACCCCCTAGGATCTCTCTACTAGTCGGAATCCTCTGGCATATAAGGATGTGCGCTTGATCCCATGTGGCCACTAGGTTCGATTACTCAGTAGTGAGTCGGGTACGGGACGTCACACATTTGATGGAGAATAGGTGGTAAATGGTTATGTCATAATCATAATAAAATCCTAGTATATATTTTATACTATATTAATCATGTTATGATGGATACAAAAAAATAGAGGAAGTAGAAAAAGAAATAAAAATGAAAGTTCTTGGTTAATATTTATACCTCTTATTTGAGATTCCTCTTTTGGATTACACATTAAACCTCTAAGGATTGGTCTTAAGAGAAGAAAATAAGATCCATGATGAAGGTAAGGAATATAGGAGGGTTTTTGGATAGGTTTTTTCTGAGATAGAAGGCTCAAATGGTGTGAATAATGGAGGGGAAGAGGTGTCCTTTTATAAGTGAGGGGAGGGACACACATGGAATTTCTTAAAAGATTTCAATGATATAAGTTCACAGTCAGGGGAAAGTGGCTCCATGTCATGAACCAACCCAGGTCGAACCTGGACTTGTCACCCAAGCTGATCCATGGAAAGGCTCGAGAGGCATTCTCGATCCTCCTGGGATGGCGACAAGCGCCAGGGCATTAACAGAGAATAACAGGGGAACAATTTCGCCCAATAAGAATGAATGAATTAGTAGAAATAAAATAGAAAAATTCAAAATAAATAAATGACACGAAATACAAATAAAGGATAACAACATATACTAACCTGACCATAGGTTTGGTGAGGGGCTCCCGGCTTCATCCGAGAGCTCTCCTCCCGTAGGGTTCGGTCCCCTTGCGGCTTCTTGGTGGCAATTACCCCCTGGGATTCTTCGGTGGAGTCTCGTGGTGCATATGATTTCATTGAGCTATCACGGCAGGTCTTTGAGTTGTGACGGAGGCATGGTATTGATTCGGCTAGAGGGGTTGCGGACGGCGGTCTTTGAGCCGTGACAGAGGCGTGGGCTTGATTCGGTCATCGGGGCTGCGGACGACGGTCTTCAAACTACGACAGAGGTGTGGGCGAGGCTGTGGGTAGTGTAGGATCTTGTTGGAGGCAAGGGGTTATCTCAGCTGACCTTGATGGTTTCAAATCTGGTCCAGATCCAGTTTTAGACCAGATCTGGTTGGAATGGGTTTTCTAGCCGACAGATCCTCGTAAGTATGTGGAGGGAAGTGATGGTGCTGTTGCACTCCGATGGCGATGGTGTAGATTGGTTGCATATCTGGTGGCGCTACAGTGATCTGATGGGCTCCCCGATCATTGGAATGGCACCTGCAGTTCCAGAGTCTTCCTGACCGTGCGGGTCGCGGTGTTGAGCAGGATTTGGGCTTTTAGACTTAGTCTTCTAGGACTTGGGTTGGGTTTGGTTTTTTTCTTGGGGTATTTTTTTCACTCACTTATTATGGACTTTGTTCCACTAGGATTTTTACCCGCTTGACTTTGGTTGTGTGTCTTTAATTGGGCTTTGTTCCTCTCGACTCTTGGTCTAGAGCTATGTGTCTCTGGTCCTACAGACTTGTACTGGGTCTTCCCTTACCCTTCAAAAGGGACTCCTACTTTCTTTTCTTTTTTAATAAAGGGGCTTTACCCCAGCATTTTTGATTAAAAAACTAACCTGACCATGACCAAAACTCCACATGAACCTGAGAGTCACTATCCAACACTCAAACCAAACATCACCCAAGGTGATCTAAACCAGAGTTGGAACCTATAGGAGAAACTAAAAATAAGAAAACAATATTGGCATGAGTATTAAAACTCAGTATTCATTCCAAAAAAAACTATTCCCAAAGCACTACCTTTAAATAAAAAATTTACTAATTCCAGGTTTGAACTAAATTATATAAATTTTGGGTTCCACACACACTTTCATTTCCAAAACAAGTAACAGTCCATTTCCATTTTTAATTTGAAAATAAAGTTTAATGTTTGAAGGGAAAAGGTGCATTACATTTTAAAACATTTTCACAAACAATTGAAAATCTAAAAAATTAGTTGTTGGTCGAGAGGAAAACCACACACAACACACAACACACAATAAGGGCAATGAAAAAGTAGCAAATGGGGACCAGCAACCGAACTAGGACCCTCAATTATCCGCCACATAAAAATAAGCACTAATGAAAACATGGGTTGAACCTAGGAGCTTGTGAACAATCCAAAATGTACTATACATGTGACTCATCCTAAAGGCATTCCCTACTCAATGACGTTATAACGCTCAAACACTTGGTGTTTCCCTACCTGGCCTAACTGAGGGGCCCAATCCCCTAGTAGAGAAAATTCCATACTAAGGGCCACTAGCCAGTGTGTAATCAAAACTAGTGCATCAATCATTCTCAGAAGATGCACTTATTATGCCAGGTTCCCATACTGAGTACTAAATGAATAGAGGGTTGAGTCAACAATTTCAATTAAGAAACCAATCACCATGTGAGAACATCATTCACAACAACTCACACAAACAACGTACACAAAAATATCACCCATGAGTCACCCTAAAGAGAGTTTTCAAAATAATTTATTTTATTAAAGTACCAAACGGGCCATAAACACCCTTCGAGAAACCACCCATTTTCAAAAGAAACCAACACCTTTGCATTATAATTAAAACCATTTTCAAATATCCACACGCACCTCACTTTCATCAAGAGACAAACAAGGATTAAATAAATTTTAAAAGAAATACTATTTCTTAAGAGAAACCAAACATTTGTTCGCACATTAGAAGAAAACATTTCACATCAAACTAGAACCACACTTCAAAATTCATGAATTAAGTTCAAAGCCCAAATGGTAATTTTCAACCATTGGGCAACAATTCATCCATAAAATATTTCCAGTGCAATGCAAAGAAATAAACAGTTTCATTTCTATAAAATCATTATACTAAAAATAATTATTTAATATTATTTAACATTTAACAAAAATCAATGAAATGACAAGGAATAAATAAATTCTAAATTCGGAGGATGCGCACGTAAAGGGATCTATGCGCTAGGTCTTCCTCCCTGTCGTCACCTTCCTCTTCTCCGCCTCAGATTGGTGGTGGCTTCTCTCTCGGTGTTGATGCCTTTCGCGCTCGCGGTGTGTGCATCCTCAACCAGTGATGGCATCGCGACTTCACGGGCGTCCCTCTTTTTCATCGTTTATACCATATTCATGCACTAGCCTATGAATGGGATAGGTTTTCCCACGACAGCACGGTGAAGATCTAGGGTTCGTGTACCGCTACTGCGGTCTGAGGGTCGTAGGCCCATTTTTGCATTGGTTGTGGGTGTGATTGGGAGGTCCGTTGTGGTCTCGATTGTGGCTTTTAAGGAAAATACGGGAGTGGTTCTTTCTTTCTACAGGAACTTCTTTTGGCGCGTGCTCGGGTGGCTATAATTTCGGTGATGTTTTCTTATTCCTTGGTTTTTTATTCGTTTCTGGTTTGGTTGCGAGCGGTTGTGTGATTCTAGTTCGGTGTGGATTCATGTGATGGTACTGATCATCTTGGATTCTGTTATTGGTGATCTACTTTGGATGATTCTGTGGTTGGTTTAGGTGAATCTGCATTTTTGTTTTGTGGTAATTTGTGTGATTGTTCTATTTTGGTGGATTGGATTTGGTGGAAGAGAAAATGAAGTCGTTTTGGTGAAGGAGGTCTTGGGATGGTTTTTCTTTGATATTATGGAATGGTTTTCAGAATGGATGCATTTGGGGGTTGTGAGTAAGAATTGCATAATGATTTTTTCTACATAAGGGTTTAGGGGTTGCTTTGTTCTGACATTCTACAAGGAAATGATTCTGAAGAGGATCAAAGTAGGTAGCTTTCACCATGTATGGCTATTTGGATTCGGAAGTTTGAGAGGGTATGGCATTGCCATCGGTACCAGGCCCATGCATTGCTGCACGGGACAGCTCGCTGAGAAGTCATACAATAGTGGAGTATTTCCATAATGATGATGATGATGGGGAGGGGTATTCCTTAATAGTCTTGTTCCGAGATTATTGCAGCCCTTTTGACCTTTGGGTTTACTTTTTATTAATGTATTTGAAGTCTGTGAGGTTTTCCCCCTTTACCCTTAAAAGGGGGTTTATCTAAAAATGAATAAAAAATTTAGGCCTTTGGGCCATTCAGTTAGTCAAATAAATTCTAAATTCAAAGGAAAGTGCAGTGGGGGGCCTACCTAAACTCACAGTCCAAACATAATGATGTGACACACCTCGCACAGGCAAACAAGCACGCGCAAGTCAACGACCGCAGTATCGTGGGGTTACCTCGCAAACGCACTGCAACAAAGGCACAATAACTAAAACACATAAACACTGACTTAAAATATTTCAATCGGAAGAATAGTGCATAAATCACCTCGGTGTGGAGACGTGCTCGACTAGTGGGGCCACACAATAGTTGGAAAGGGACGGCATGCACCGGAAGGGATAGTCGTTGGCTAGAAAAGAGTGCACAATGCACCGGAGGGAGCTAAATGGAGCAGCGAAGGGGGACAATGTCGGTGACTCGGCAAGGGGGCGCATGGCAGATACATTAAAGTGCAGCAAGGGGGTCACGGTTCACCACGCAATGACCGGGGAATGGCAAAAGGTTCGCGTAGGAACTGTACATCCAGACAGTAGGTTTGTGGGGTGATGCACTGTCGAGCCAGAGGTGCGTCGGGCTGGAGATGAACGCAACGGCCATAAAGGAGGGTGTGCAACCAACATGAGAGGCGTAAGGTGGAAGGAGAGGCTTCCTCCGGTGGGTGAAAGGGGAGGCTTCTGTCGGTGGGTGCGTGCTGGACGGAGCAGTACCGGAAGGAGGGTGGACGGGAGACAACAGTAGGGGGCACGTGGCTGGTGCAGCGAAGGGGAAGGGTGTCGGAGTATTGCATCGCTACTGGTCAGATGACGCTGGGGCGTTGCGCCACTGCTGGCCGACCAAAGCAAGGAAGGGGTCTGTGGAAGGCCGGTGCAGTGAAGGGGGTGGTCGTCGGGGCATCGCGCTGCTGGTGGGTGCGCGGTTGGAGAAACCTGTGGCCGGAGGGGGGATCGGCTGGTGTGGCCGATGTTGGGCATGAGGCGGAGGGGGGGAGAGATCTTGGTTGGGCGACTTACAGATGGAGGTGGTGGCTTTGGTCAGAGCAACATGGAAGGAGGCGGCGGTTGGCGAGGCCAGTAAAAGAGGGAAGCTGGCAGCTGGGGGGGTGCACGGACAGCAGATGCAGGGCACAGGCAGCTAGCGCAGAGAGGGAGAGAAACGAGGGGGGTGGTGGAGAATGGGATTAAGGTAATAGGGGGTCATGACAGGGAGAGATATAAGGTCGAGGAAGAGTGGAAAAAAATAAATAGAAAGAAAAAAAAAAGAAAAAAAAAGAAAAAAAAACTAAAAAAACTTAAACTCACCAATAAATAAAGATGATAAAAATAACAATAATAATAAAGCCTCATTAATAATAACACTAATATGAATAATAATAATAGTCATAATAATAATAATAATAAATTTAATCTATAATAATTATAATAATAATAATAATAATAATGAAAATTATAATAATAATAATGCTCATAATAATAATAAAATAAATATAAAAATGATAAAAATAATAATCTTAATAGTGAAAAATCTTTAATAATAATAATATAATATTAAAATTATTTATTAATGATTGATTCATTCTTAATGGTAATAACATTAATAGCATTTTTAATAATTATGACAATATTAATGAAACTTTTTAATAATCATAATAATAGTCATAACGATGAAAAAATGAAAAAAATATTCATTTCATTTTAATAATAATTATAAAATTATTAATAACAATAAAAATTTTAAATAACACAATAAATTACAAACTTTACTCATTTTAATTTTTCTAAGATAGGCGGATCATGTCGTTGCTTGGACGAAGCCGCATGGGGTTTCCAAAATGTGTTCCGCGTGTGCGCCCAGCGACGTCAACTCAAAAATGCACACTTTTTGACAAAACTCAAAAATCTCATTCGGGATTCAACCCGAACCTCAACAAAAAATTTAAAATCCAAGGAAAATAATTAAAATGACCAAAAACAGAGGTTAGGGTGTGAAAATTCTCCCCACCATAATGCTTTCCACCCCCGAAAAACCACAACAAGATTTAGACCCAAAGATAAAACTTCTTAAGTGTCACCCACCTCCATAAGTTTAAGTGCCTCTAGTTGATCGATCCAAACAGACCCCAAAATCCCATGAGTTACAACTCATCCTCAAAACACAAACACTTTAACCACTACCAAATAGAACTGAGACCAACCATTTCAACCAAGGAGAGAACGAACTTAAACCACCTACAACATTTATTTCTATAATCTTAATCCAAATAAACTGTTGGGTGTACTCCAATCCCAACGTTTACCCAAGAGGAATAACTTAAAATTAAGTGGTTCTGCATGAGACCACCCATCACCAAATGATACATGAAAAGAAACTCTGATATTGAAACGGGGAGACCCGAATGGACTCCCCACCATAAGAATTGGGGTAACACTAAATTACTTCAGGTGTAACTCTACGCGACCCACTATGGGTCTCCCCACCATAAGAACTAACGAGATTAACCAAACTTGAAAACTTCCCACACTGACCAAAAACCCCCACCACGAGGGTGGGAATGGAAGGGACGAACATATATAGCATCAAAAATACCTCCATCATTATATCAACAACATCACACCCTTAGAAGAACACAAACCATGCTACACTAAGGACAAAGATTAAACCAAGTCCCTTTTTCACTGTTGGGGTTAACCTGACTACACCCCAACTTCACTCCGGGACCTATGGATGGAGCACCAATGATTGAAGAATCTCCTGCCTCGTAGTTAGGCTTCAAAAATTTCTAAACATAACATATGAACCAAAATTTTACCAAGAACACTTTCATTAAAATAAAGGTTTCAGAGAGGTTTTACAATAACCATTCTTACAATTAAAGGAAAAGAAAAACCACAAAACGCTACAAGGGAAAACTAATACATCCAAAGAACAATACAAAGAGTTAACCCCAAACTGATCCCAAAAATTGTTTTACTCCTACTGAAAGGATGAGGTGACCTTCGACGATCCAAGTCTGGGTTCAGTGCACTTCTTGGAAACACCTTGGAAGAATCACTGCAAGTGACCCAAACGTCCACAGGTGTGGTAGGGTCTCAGAGCACTCGAGCACATCGGCTTCTTGTGACCCTGCTTACCACACTGGTAAAGATAACAACATTGCACTGTGAAATATATAGTTGAAGGTATGAAGTCCTATTTATTCCTCTACCAATACCACCAGCATATGGCCTTTTTTCATTCTTTCTATCACTATCCTATGCATTGTTTCCCAAGGCCGAGGGAGGATTTTCCACCTCATTTCCTCATGCTAACTCAGATTCGGTTAGAAAGGATTTCCCCATAACATCTGAGAAGGTGGTTAGGTTGAGCTCTACCACTTTCAACCGCAATTCAGGTCGGAGCCCAAACTCAAATTGTTGATCCTTCCCAGGATCATTTGAAACAAACCATTGGTTGTACAGAAATAGGTCTAAGAAGCATCAATAGAATTCTATTACCAATTCAATGCCTTATTGAACACAACACAATTCCATTATCTTCCTTAGCTTCGTCAACTCAGAGAAATATTGTTGGATAAATGAAGACTTGAAGAACTTCTATGTGAGATCTTCTTGAGGTTTTCTTCGAGACACAGACTTCCACCATTTCTAGGTTGGACCTTCAATCATAAAGGTATGCAACTTCACCTTCAATGACTCAGGCAACTCAATGAAACTTAAGTTCTTCTCAATCTTCTTCAACCACTCCTCCGCCTCAAGAGGATCTGCTTGACCATAAAACAAGGGAGAGTTCAACTTCTGAAATTCCATAACATGGTCTATAGGCTGATCAACTGGAATATTTGAGAAGGGCGCACCACTCGAAGCTGCACTTTGGAAGTTCAACATACCTTCGTGGGGGTGAACACTATGGAAAATGGAAATAAAGAAATTAATCAAAACATGGTCATCGCCATTCCAAATTCAACTTTCCACAATTTCCAAAATAAAACTTTACAAAACAATTATTAGAATTAAAGAAGACCCAAATGATTCACTAGAGGAAACTAGTGTTTATGGGTGACTCGAACATATGGTTGGCATCCATATGCTAGTCATTCCACAGCCACAAGGAGCACTCTAGGGTAATGTCCCCAGTTCCACATGGCTTTCCAGACCATGCGAGCTTATAGCGGTCACTTTCTCAACTCCCATTTCATTTCCCAATACCAAAAAAACCATAAGAATCAAAGGACATCGACAAACCCAAGCATCCCATGGTAACTCAAGGTTCGGAACGAGCAAGGGTTCATGACGTCCTTCCCCTTCCTACCCCTCAATACCCGACAATCCTACTCTTTTTACCATGAAAACTCAAAATAACGATGGCGCTCTAAAAAAACAAGGTCCTCTCAAGAGCCAACCTCCTCTGATACCCTTTTTTCATGAACAAACCTGGGTCAATCCTGGACCGATCACCCGATCCGATCCATGGAAAGGCCTCAGAGGCGTTCCCAATACTCTTGGGCTGGCGACAAGCGCCAGGGAATTAGAAAAGAACAATAGGGGAATGATTTCACCCAATAAAAATGAACTAAACAGCATAAATAAAATAGAAAAATGCAAAATAAATAAATGAAACGAAAGATAAAGAACGTCCAACAACACATATTAACCTGACCATGACCAAAACTTCACATGAACCTAAGATTCACTATCCAACACCCAAACCAAATGTCTCCCAAGGTGATCCAAACTAGTGCTGGAACCTGTAGGAGAAACTAAAAATAAGAAAACACTATAGTTATGAGTATTAAAACTTAGTAGGCATGCCCAAAAAAACTATTCCCAAAGAACTACCTTTAAATAAATAATTTACTAATTCTAGGTTTGATATAAATTATATAAAGTATGGGTTCCACACATACTTTCATTTCCAAAACAAGTAATAGTCCATTTCCCTTTTTAATTTAAAAAGAAAGTTTAATGTTTAAAGGTAAAAGGTGCATTACATTTTAAAACATTTTCACAAAAAAATTGAAAATATAAAAAATTAGTTGTTAGTAGAGAGGAAAACCGCACGCAACACACAACACACAATAAGGGAAATGAAAAAGTAGCAGACGGGGACCAACAACCGAACTAGGCCCCTCAATCGTCTGCCACATACAAATAATCACTAAAGAAAACATGGGTTGAACCTAGGAGATCATGAACAATCCATAACGTACAATACATGTGTCTCATCCTGAAGGAATTCCCTAATAAATGACATCATAATGCCCAAACGCTCAATGTTTCCCTACCTAGACTAACCGAGGGGCCCAATCCCCTAGCAGAACAAAGTCCGTACTAAGGGCCACTAGCCAGTGTGTAATATAAACTAGTGTAGCAATCATTCTCAAAATATTCACTTACTATGCCAAGTTCCCATGTTGAGTACTAAATGAACAGATCGGTGATTAAATAATGTAAATCAAGAAACCAATCACCATGCGTGAACATCATGCACAACAACTCACACAAACAACATATATAGCAAGGTCACCACTGAGTCTCCCCAAAGAGAGTTTTCAAAATAATTTATTTTATTAAAGTTCCAAACGGTCCATAAACACCCTTTGAGAAACCACCCCTTTTTAAAAGAAACCAACACATTTTCATTATGAGTAAAACCATTTTCAAATATCCACATGCACCCCACTTTCATCAAGAGCCCAATGGGCCTTAAATAACTTTTAAAATAAATACTATTTCTCAAGAGAAATCAAACATTTGTTCACACATCAAAAGAAAACATTTCACATCAAACCAGAACCACACTTCAAAATTCATGAATTAATTTCAAAGTCCAAACGGGCATTTTCAACCATTGGGCAACAATTCATCCAGAAGATATTTCCAATGCAATACAAAGAAATAAACAGTTCCATTTCCAGAAAATCACTATCCTAAAAATAATTATTTAATATTATTTCACATTTAACAAAAATCAATGAAATGACAAGAAATAAATAAATTCTAAATTCAAAGGCAAGTGCATTAAGGGACCTACCTCGACTCGCAGTCCAAACCCAATGATTTGACATGCCTCACACAGGCGCACAAGCACGCGCAAGCTGAAGACCACCGTATCACGGGGTTACCTCGCCAATGCATTGTAACAAATGCACAATAACTAAAACACATAAGCATAGACTTAAAATATTTCAATTGGAAGAACAGTGCATAACCCACCTCGGCACGGAGACGCGCTCGACTAGTGGGGCCACACGACAGTCGAAAAGGGACGGCACACACCGGAAGGGATAGTTACTGGCCAGAAAAGAGCATGTGACGCACCAGAGGGGGCTGAATGGAGTAGCAAAGGGGGACGATGCTGGCAACTCGACAAGGGGTGTGTGATAGCTACTGGAAAGTGCAGTAAGGGGGTCGTGGGGAACCGTGCAATGACTTGGTAATAGAAAAGGGGTTGTGCAGGAACTATGCAGATGGAAAGTAGGTTTTCGGGGTGACGAACTACCGAACCAGAGGTGAGCCGGGCAGAAGATGCATGTGGTGGTCAAAAAGGAGGGTGCGCAGCCAAAGTGATAGGCGGAAGGCACGTCGGCTAGTGGGTGTGCGGTCGAGGGTCACCGGTAGGAAGAGGAGGTGGTGAAAAAGTGGGTCAACAAGCACACAGTGGCCGAAAGGGGAGGCTGCTGCCAGTGGGTGTGTTCTAGATGGAGTAGTGCCGGTAGGAGGGTAGATGCTGGACACCGGGAGGGGGTACGTGGCTAGTGCAGGGAAGGGGAAGGGTGTCGGAGTGTTTTGTCGCTGCTGGTCGGATGACGTTGGGGCGTTGCGCCGTTGTTGGCCGGCCAGAGTGGAGAAGGGGCTGGTGGATGGTCGGTGTAGCAAAGGGGAGTAGTCGTCGGGGCGTTGCACTGCTGGTGGGTGCGCAGCCAGAGAATCCTGCGGCCGGCGGGGGGACCGACTGGTGCGGTCGATGCAGGGAAGGAGGCAGAGGGGTGGGGGAGCGCTTGGCTGGGCGAGTTGCAGACAGAGGGGGAGGATTTGGTCAGAGTAATAGGGAAGGAGGTGGCAGTTGGCGAGGCTAGCAGGAGAGGGAGGTTGGCAGTTGGGGGGTGTGCAGACAACAGATGCAGGGTAGAGGCAGCTAGTGTGGAGAGGGAGGGGAACGAGGGGGGTGGCGGCACATGGGATTAGAGTAATAGGGGGGTTGTGATGGGGAGATGGAGAAGGGAGAGGAAGAGTGGACAAAAAGAAATGGAAAGAAAAAGAAAGAAAATAAATAAAATAATATGAAAAGAAACTAAAAAAAACTTAAACTCACCAATAAATAAAGATGATAAAAATAATAATAATAATAAATCCTCATTAATAATAACACTAATAAGAATAATAATAGCTATAATAATAATAATAACTTTAATATATATTCTATAATAATAATAATAACAATAATGACAATTATAATAATAATAATGCTCATAATAATAATAAAAATAATATAAAAATGATAAAAATAATAATCTTAACAACAACAAATCTTTAATAATAATAATATAACATTAAAACATTTATTAATGATTGCTTCATTATTAATCATAATAACATTAATAGCATTTTTAATAATTATGACAATATTAATGAAACTTTTTAATAATAATAATAATAGTCATAATAATAAAAATAAAAATGATAAAAATATTCATTTCATTTTAATAATAATTATAAAATTATTAATAACAATAAAAATTTTAAATAATACAATAACTCAAAAACATTACTCATTTTGATTTTTCGAAGACAGGCAGATCATGTCGTTGCCTGGGAGAAGTCGTGTGGGGTTTCCAAAACATGCTATGCACGTGCGCCCAGCAACGTCAACTCAAAAATGCACACTTTTTGACAAAACTCAAAAATATCGTTCCGGATTCAACCCGAACCTCGACAAAAATTTTAAAAGCCAAGGAAAATAATTAAAAAGACCAAAAACATGGGTCGGGGTTTGACAATTCTCCCCACCATAACGCTTTCCACCCCTGGAAAGACACAACAAGATTTAAACCCAAAGATAAAACTTCTTAAGTGTCACCCACCTCCAAAAGTTTAAGCACCTCCAGTTGATCAATCCAGACAGACCCCAAAATCCCATCAGTTACAACTCATCCTAAAAACACAAACACCTTAACCACTACCAAATAGAACTAAGACCAACCATTTCAACCGAGGAGCGAACAATATTAAACCACCTTCGAAGTTTATTTCTATAATATTTATCCAACGAAACCATTGGGTGTACTCAAATCCCAATGTTTGACCAAGAGGAAGAACTTAAAATTAAGTGGTTCTGCATGAGACCACCCATCACCAAATGATACATGAAAAGAAACTCTGATACTGACATGGGGAGGCCCGAACTGACTCCCCACCATAAGGATTGTGCTAACACTAAATTACTTCAGGTGTAACTCTGCATGACCCACTGTGGGTCTCCCCACCATAATAATTGACGAGATTAACCGAACTTGAAATCTTCCCACAGGGACCAAAAACCCCCACCATGAGGGGGTAATGGAAGGTCTGAATAGATAGATCATCAAAACTATCATCATTTCTATATCAACAATGTCACACCCTCGAAAGAACACAAACCATGCCACACTAAGGAAAAATATTAATCCAAGGCCCTTTTTCACCACTGGGGTTCTTCTGACTACGTGGCAACTTCACTTTGGGACTTATGGCTGGAGCACCAATGATTGAAGCATCTCCTGCCTCATAGTCAGGCTTCAAAAATTCCCAAACATAACACACAAACCAGAATTTTACCAAGCACACTTCCATTAAAATAAAGGTTTAAAAGATTTTTGATAATAATCATTCCTATAATTAAAGGAAAAGAAATGCCACAAAATGCTACAAGGGACAACTACTACATCCAAGGAACACTAGAAAGAGAAAACCCCAAACTGATCCCAAACATTGTCCTACTCCTACTGACAGGATTAGGTGACCTTCAATGAGACAGATCTGGGTTCATCTTTCTTCTTGGAAACACCTTTCCAGAATCACTTCAAGTGACCCAGACGTCCACAGGTGTGGCAGGGTCTCGGAGCACTCAGGCACATCGGCCTCTTGTGACCCTGCTTACCACACTGGTGACAGATCACAGCATTGCGCTGTGAAGGAGATGACTAAAGTTATGAAGTCCTATTGATTCCTTTACCAGTACCACCATCATTAGGCCTCTTCCTATTCTTTCTATTGCCATCCTCTGCACTACTTTCCAAGGCTGGGGGAGGATTCTCCACCTCATGTACTCCTGCTAACTCAGCTTCAGCTAGAAAGGCTTGCCCCACAACATCTAAGAAGGTGGTTATGTTGAGCTTTTCCACTTTCGACTACAGTTCAGGTAGGATCCCAAACTCAAATTGTCAAAACTTCTTTGGATCATTTGCAACAAACCATTGGTTGTATGAAATTAGGTCTAAGAAGCATCAATAGAATTCTAGTATAGATTCAATGCCCTGCTGAACACAACACAACTCCATCCTCTTCCTCATCTTTATCAACTCAAAGAAATATTTTTGAATAAATGAAGAAATGAATAACTCCCAAGTGAGATCTTCTTGAGGCTTTCTTAGAGACATAGACTTCCACCATTTCTTAGTTGGATCTTCAAGAATAAAGGTATC
This sequence comes from Viscum album, assembly GCA_963277665.1. Classification (NCBI taxonomy): domain Eukaryota; kingdom Viridiplantae; phylum Streptophyta; class Magnoliopsida; order Santalales; family Viscaceae; genus Viscum; species Viscum album. Next base: position 887,301,009 of record OY728159.1, on the reverse strand, counting down.
CAACTTTACCTTTAATGACTCAGGAAACACAATGAAACTAAAGTTCCTCTCAATCTTCCACAACTACTCCTCCACCTCAAGAGGATCTACTTGACCATAAAATAGTGGAGAGTTCAACTTCTGAAATTCTAGAACATAGTCTATAGGCTGATCAACTAGTGGATTTGTGAAGGGCACACCACCTAAAGCTGTACTTTAGGCATTCGTTAGACCTTCGTGGGGGAAAACACTATGGAACATGGGAACAGAGAACATAATCAAAACATGTTCATATCCATTCAAAATTCAACTTTCCATAATTTCCAAAATAAAAAATTACAAAACAAATCTTATAATTAAAAAAGACCCCAACGATTCACTAGAGGAAACTAGTACCGATGGGTGACTCGAACATATGGTTGGCGGCCATACGCCAATCACGCCATCATCACAAGGAGCACTCTAGGGTAAAGTCCCTAGATCCACATGGCTTTCCGGACCATGATAGCTCACAGAGGTCACTTTCCCAGCTCCCATTTCATTTCCCAATACCAAACAAACCATAAAAATCAAAGGACATCAATAAACTCGAACATCCCATGGTAACCCGAGGTTCGGAACGAGCAAGGATTCATGACATCTTTCCCATTCCTACACCTAAAGCCCCAACAATCCTACTCTTTTTACCATGAAAACCCCAAATAATGATGGGTTCTCTAATAAAACAAGGTTCTCTCAAGATCCGACCTCCTATGATACCATTTTTTCACGAACCAACTCGGGTTAACCCTGGACCGATCACCCGAGCCGATCCATGGTAAGGCCCGAGAGGTGTTCCCGTTCCTCTTAGGTTGGCGACAAGCACTAGGGAATCAACAGAGAACAACAGGGGAAAACATTTCACGTCAAACCATAACCACCCTTCAAAATTCATGAATTAAGTTCAAAGGCCAAATGGGCATTTTCAACCATTGGGAAACAATTCATCCATAAAATATTTACAGTTTAATGCAAAGAAATAAACAGTTTCGTTTCCAGAAAATCACTATCCAAAAAATAATTATTTAATATTATTTCACATTTAACGAAAATCGATGAAATGACAAAAAATAAATAAATTCTAAATTCAAAGGAAAGTGCATTGGGGGACCTACCTTGACTTGAAGTCCAAACACAATTACGTGACACGCCTCGCACAGGCGCACAAACATGCGCAAGCCAATGACCACAGTATCGTGGGGTTACCTCACCAACGTGCTACAACAAATGCATAATGACTAAAACACATAAATACTGACTTAAAATATTTCAATCAGAAGAACATTGCATAACCCACCTCAGCGCGGAGACGCGCTCGACCAGCAGGGCCACAGGATAGTCTAAAAGGGATGGCACGCACCGGTGGCGACAGTCGTTGGCCAAAAAAGAGTGTGTGATGCACTGGTGGGGGCTGAATGGATCAACGAAGGGGGGTAACGTTGGTAACTCGGCAAGGGGACGCACGGTAGCTACCGAAAAGTGAAGAAAGACGGTCACGGGGCACCGCGCAAAAATCGGGGAATAAAAAATGGGTCACATAGGAACTACGTGGCTGGAAAGTAGGTTTGTAGGGAGATGCACTGCTGAGACGGAGGCGCTCCAAATCAGAGATGTGCGTGGCGGCAGGAAAGAAGGGTGTGCGGTCAACGTGAGAGTCAGAAGGCGCGCTGGCTAGTGGGTGTGCGGTCGGGGGTCACTGGTAGGAAGAAGAGGTGGCGAAGAGGCGGGTCGGCAGGCACACGGTGACCGGAAGGGGAGGCTGCTGCCGGTGGTTGTGCGCTGGATAGAGCGATGTTGGTAGGAGTGTGGACGGCAGACACTGGCAGGGGGCACACGGCTGGTGCAACGGAGGGGAAGGGTGTCAGAGTGACACTCCGCTGCTGGTGGGGTGATGTTGGGGCGTTGCGCCGCTGCTGGCCGACTGGAGCAGGGAAAAGGGTCGGTGGAAGGTCAGTGCAGCGAAGAGGGGTGGTCATCGGGGCGCTGCGATGCTGGTGGGTGCGCAGCCGGAGAAGCCCGCGGTCGGCGGAGGGACCGACTGGTGCGGCCGATGCAGGGCAGGAGGTGGAGGGGTGGGGGAGCGCTTGGTTGGGCGAGTTGTAGATGGAGAGGGCGGATTTGATCGAAGCAATATAGAAGGAGGTGGCAGTTGGCAAGGCCAGCAAGAGAGGGAGGCTGGCTGCTGGGGGCCGAACTAATAGCAGATGCAGGGCAGAGGCGACTAGCACAGAGAGGGAGAAGAACGAGGGGGGTGGCAGTGCATGGGATTAGGGTAAGAGGGGGGTTGTGACGGGGAAAGAGAGAAGGGAAAGGACAAGTGGAAAAAAATGGAAAGAAAACAAAAAGAAAAAAATAAAATAAAAAGAAACTAAAAAAACTTAAACTCACCAATAAATAAAGATGATAAAAATAATAATAATAATAAAGTCTCATTAATAATAACACTAATAAGAATAATAATAACAATCATAATAATAATAATAACTTTAATCTATAATAATAATAATAATAATAATGACAATTATAATAATAATAATGCTCATAATAATAATAAAACAAATATAAAAATAATAAAAATAATAATCTTAACAACAAAAAATCTTTAATAATAATAATATAATATTAAAATTATTTATTAACAATTGCTTCATTCTTAATGATAATAACATTAATAAAATTTTTAATAATTATGACAATATTAATGAAAAATTTTAATAGTCAGTGATAAAAATAAAAATGATAAAAAAAATTCATTTCATTTTAATAATAATTATAAAATTATTAATAACAATAAAAATTGTAAATAACACAATAAATCACAAACTTTACTCATTTTAATTTTTCAAAGACAGGCGAATTGTGTCATTGACTGGGCGAAGCCGTACGGGGTTTTCAAAATGTGCTCCGCCCGTACACCCAATGACGTCAACTCAAAAACACGCACTTTTTGACAAAACTCAAAAATCTTGTTCAGGATTCAACCCGAACCTCGAAAAAAATTCTAAAATCCAAGGAAAATAATTAAAAAGACCAAAAACACAGGTCGGGGTGTGACACTCCAAATGGACAAGGATTAGAAATTAGAATAATATAAGGTTTAAATATATTCAAAAAATAATAATTATACAAATTTAGGTGGAAATACTACCCTTATCTCTTAGTTTAACCCCCCCCCCCGGTAAACCTGTTTTAACCTTAACTATGGTGACAAAAATATTACTGTTTTTACTATTTATTATGAGAAAAAATTAATTTTAACCTATTAAATTATATTAATTATTATTATTCCACATATGGAATAAATTTTACTAGATTAAATTTCTATAAGTTTTATAATTTAATTTTAAATAAGCTAGTTAACCGCAGCAAAAACCCATTTTAGAAAAGCGCATTTTTAAGCATAAAACCAAATTTACTTCCATTACTTACGCTGTAAAAATAATAAAATGAATGATAAAATATATTGTTTAATATATAATATATAAAATTTATGAAAACCATTAATAAATATAAATTAATTTGATTTGATAAGATAAAAACACATTGTACTCATAAAAATGGTTTTTAGAAGAATGTATTTTTATTACCAAAAATGAACTTATACCAAAATAAAGTATAATGATGACTAATATATAAATAATTATATTATTTATAATTAAAGGATTATTTTGTTACTTTATGATAAAATTAAAAACATAATGGGACTTTTACTTGAAAATAAATGACATTTTTTATGAAAAAATAGTATTTTTCACTATTCACTGAAAAATAAATCTTTTTAGAAAAATACTAAAAATTCACCCTAAGATAATATTGGCATGCATATTTCAAAAATGATATTCATTTATTCAAATAAAATTTATAAATATGGTAGAAATTAATTATAATTTCCAGAAACAAAATGAAATAAAAACCACTTTTAAAGTAAACATATTTTTAAATCATAAAATGACTTTTCTGAAAATTGAGTACTTATTTATTAAAAATTAATAAATAAATTTGAATTATTTAAAAACATTCTACATATTTTTTATAATATGCTTATTACTATTCATACTTTCCAATTTAATAGCTAGGTTATAAAGGATTGTATTATTATGGTTCATTTAGACCTGGGGTTTCATGCAAGGAAAGCTATCAAATACTTCAAGTTTATTTCAAAGTAAATTCATATAAAATATTAGTTTGTTACATTATGCACCCCTTAAAGTGAAAATAAAACTCAAAATTCCATCACTTTGATACAAACAAATGATTATATCACTACTTCATCACATCCTCATGTTATTGTGTAGGTTCCTCAGATTTCTGATTCCTCCAAAGAACTTTAACCAGATGAGTAGTCTTGTTCTGTATAACTTTATCTCTATAATCAAATATTTATACCAATTATTCTTCATAAAAAAGATCATTCTATAATGGTATGACCTCTGATTTCATTGCATGTGAAGTATCAGATATTCACTTCCTCATGAGAGATAAATAGAACACATTGTGAACTTGAGAGATGTTCGGTGGGAGTGCCAAATGACAAGCATCCATCATAATCCGATCAAGAATCTTAAAGGTAACGATATAAATAGGGATTAAATTTCCATTCTTTCCAAATCTCATAACTTTATTCCATAGATAAATTAATAGTAATACCTTCTCACCAATATCAAATCCCATATCTCATTGATAATTGTCGGCATAACTCTTCTATTAGCTCTAAGCTACCTTGATGTGCTGCTAAATGGATCTAACCTTCTATTCCATTTATATAGCTTTCTCAGGTCCCAATATATTTATTTCTACAACTTCATTCCATTATTTTTGTAGTTCTGCACTTCTTTCCATAGAGGGCTTCATAAGCATTCATTTTAATTCTCTGGTGAAAGCTATTATTGTAAGAAAAAATGATTAAAGGAAGGTGTTAATCCCAACCACATTTGAAATCTAGATAATAGGATCTCAACATATCCTTCATGGTTTGAATAATCCTCTAAAAATAACCATCTATCTAAGGATGATAAGCAGTACTAAAACAAAACTCTGTATCCATAGGTTACTGAATACTTCTTCAGAACTTCAAGTTAAACCTCATATCTCAATTAGATATAATAGAATTTGGTACTCTATAAAACCTTACCAAATCCTTAATGTTTAAACTATAAGGCTAATAAATAGATAAATATTCTCTGATAGCAATCAAGTGTGATGACTTCATAAGGCAATGTACTAAAACCTAAATATAAGTATGGAATTTAGATGTTTTGGGGAGTCTAATGAATAAATCCATGTTGATGTTTTCCCACTTCCATTCTGGTATGGATAATTTTTGTAACATCCCCTTATATTTCAATCTCTTATCCTTAACTTACTGACATACTAAACACTGAGATACAAACTCTGTAATATCTCTATTTATATTGTCCCACTAGAAATACTCTTTTAGATCCCTATAAATCTTCTTAATTCCAAGATGAATAGAGAATAATGAGCTATGATATTCTTATAAAATTTATTTCTTCAAGTATAGTATTGATGAGAAAAATATTTTATTCCTAAACCTTATCATTCCATCATAATCAATGTTGAACTCGGGAACATTTTTCACCTTCATTTGAAGCTCCACATTCTCCTTTTACACCTCTTTAATCTTCACATGGATAGATGGTTGAACACTCATTTGATCAAGATAATATTTATACCCTTCCTTAAATATTTCAAGATCCATCCTTTTAGAATACATAAATATTGTATCTTTTGTTATCCTCATCATATATAAGCTATCATGATCCTTTTAACTCAAAGCATCATCCACCTTGTTTTCTTTCTTAGGGTGGTAATGTATTGAGAATTAATAATATTTAATCAAATAAAAAAATATTCTCTATCACATAATCAAATATTTTTAGGTAAATATATACTTTAAACTTTTATGATTAGTATATATGTCACATCATTCTCTATAAAGATAATTCCTCTATATCATTAATGTAAATATTACCACTGCTAAATCTAAATCATGAGTCGGATAATTTTTTTCATGAACCTTAAATTGGCATGAGACATAGGATATAACTATATCATTTAACATAATAACACATACCAAACCATTCCTTGATTCATCATTATAAATAACAAACCCTTCTCTATTGTAGGGTAGTGTGAGCACATATGCACTAACCAACCTTCTCTTTAGTTCCTTGAAATTTTTTTCACATTCATCAGTCTAAAGAAACTTAACTCCCTTCTGAGTTAACTTGGTGAGTAGATTAGATAGTCATGACAAATCCTTCATAAACCACTGATGATATACATCCAATCTAAGAAAACTATGGATCTAAGTCACATTGTTTATTATAGGACAATGTTTAATAACTTTTATCTTTGATGGATCCATATATATACCCTCTATTGAGATTATATAACCTAAAAATGAAACTTTCTATAGCCAAAATTTACACTTGGTAAATTTTTCATATAGATTCTCCTTCATTAGGGTCTTTAATGAAATCATAAAGTGATATTCATGATCTTCCTTTCTCTTATAATATATAATAATGTCATCTATAATGAATACCACAAACTGATCATGGTAATCTATAAAGACTCTATACATTAAATCCATAAATATAGTAGAGGAATTAGTAATCCCAAATGGAATAAATATAAATTTATAATGTGCATACCTTGAATTCAAGGCTATCTTAGGCATGTCTTCACTTTTTAACCTCAATTGATAGTATCCGGATCAAAGATAAATCTTGTAAAAATATGTATCTCCTCATAATTGATCAAACAAATCATCAATACAAAGCATATGATACTTATTCTTGATCGTGATCTTGTTAAGTTCTCGATAATCAATACATATTTTCATTGTTCCATCTTTATTATTAACAAAAATGATATGTGTACCTCATGGCGACTCAATTTCACAAATAAATCCCTTATAAAGATTATCCTAGAGTTTTTTCTTGAATTCCTATAACTCAATCAGTGTCATTCTATATGTATTATTTGAAATAGGTGTAGCACTAGGTATGAGTTCTATTGAAAACTTAACTTCATGATTCATAGGAAGACTAGGTAAATATTATGGAAAGACGTCAAAAAAAACTCCCATAAAAAAGGCATATATTTGACATTGAGTTTCTCCCTAACTATCTAAGATAAATTCCCCATTTTAATAGGAATGAAGACCCATGTAATGGATATAATTTCCATTGGATGTTCATATATACCCTCTCATTTATATACAATCATAATTTGTTTTAGAATATCAAATATGATTCCCTTAATCTAGAAATTTATAAGGGATCTATGTAGAGGGAGTTAATTAATACTAAATATCACATCAAGTTCCACTAAGGATGAAAAATAAGGTTTTCGTAGGGAAAATTCTTCCAAAATTCAATATGAAATCCCCAAATATAGAGTGTGACTTATTTATCATGATTAACTTTAGTTATAGACATAGAACAAACCCTTCCTTGGCCTAGGAGTTATCACTTAGATTAGGGCATCAAATTAGATAATGACTAAGTTCCCTACACATAAGACATTGAAATAACAGTTCTTCCCTATGATGAACTTCATTTCCATCCATTAGACTCTTCATTTCCCCTCAGTAATTAGTTAATTTATGTCCTTATTTTACACACATAAAACATCTTCTCATTCCTTTGATACATTTCCCTGGGTGCTTCTTCCTATATTCTCAACATGTAGAAATCTAAATCTTTTTTCCACCATGTTCTTCATAAAACTCCATTTTTCTCTTATTATGTATGCCAAGAAACTCACCCATGTTGAAATTTTTAATCATATAACAAGATATATGATTATCCATAATCAAAAGGTTTCAAATTCCGTCTCCTATTTCATTTGGATTTTCATGATGATAATCATTACATTGTTCATCACATTCAGCATTAACATGGTTCATCTTAGTTATAACAGTTGAGTGAAATCAAAATTATGGTATGAGTAATAATAATCATATTGGGAAATAATATAATCATGAAAAAAAATTAAATGATTTCTAAATTTTAACATATTATTTTCAATTTATGACACCTTAGGGTTAATCTAGGTCATCCATGGTCAATACCTAATCAAATCCTTCATAATAGTTCATAAAGAAAATATGAATTAACTTAAGCATATCCCCAGGGAATGTCAAAACAGGTGTACAGTAAGGGCTCATTCACCATACACTAGAATAATGGTCGATATATACTCAACCAACTTGTTTGGGGTTATTACCCCTAGATGAATCTGTGTCAAAACCACATCCACTTATAGTATCCAAGTAAGGATGTGTTTCTAGGAAAACCACATAATCTCTACCTTACCAAAAAAATTAGGATGTTATATTATACTGAGGTTTATCCTAAGGGTTCTCAAAAAAAATTCATCATCCTTGTTTCTAAAAATAACTACACCTTACTCTGATACCAACTATAGAGACCCATATTTTTCATACATAAATACTACATCTTATTAGTTTAATATTCATTACATATCGATAGGATCTATACTATAATAGTAAATGTTTAGTATCTTTGGAAACTTTGATACATTAAAAAATTTTACATAAAAGGATCTAAATCATCTCTCCCTTAGTTCTTAAAAATTTGCACCCTTATTATACATACCATACTTAAAAACTTTCTTTATAACATGGGGAAAGGAAGCATAGGAAATAGTGAGCTCAGATTCTCATTAAGGGTAAAAATAAGAGATGTCAACTAATGACGATAAATGAGAATAAGACAATCATAATGTTATGATAAAATGATCATAATATAAAAAATTAATACACAAATAGTCAAGTATATTTAATCATTAATTATGGAATAAGGCTTTATCATAACAAAATACATGAGTCATAAGAGTGTGGAATCATCAATAATCAATCATGTATAATGAGAACATAACATAAGAACACGGCATAAGTTTTTGGAATACACATAATCATATAAAATAATTTCCTTAGTTAAGGTTCTCTTCTAAGACTATCATAGTGGATTGGTTCCACTCCACATTCTATCATTTCCTTAGTCAAGGTTCACTCCTAAGAATATCTTATTGGAAAAATTCCCTTACTAAATTGAGTTATCTCCCCATTCTAGTCATTATTATCTCATTAGATATCCATATTTACCCAATGTATTGGATTTATATATAATTATGGTCCCACACATTACAAAATTAAAACTTTACATATGTGTGCCATAAGAACATTAAAAAATTGTCATAATATCATACTATAACTCATGGAAAGTATACAAGTTTCATAAACATTTCATCATAATAATAATAAACCATCCAGGGAAAGAATAAAGATGGTAATAGTGGATCATATCCCTAACAAATCTTAAGAAACATAAAAGTATGTTTTTATATATAAACATACTTTTAAAAGATCACTGGAACATTTCTTGAGAAAAATACTCTTCTCATTTGAAATTACTAAGATAAAATATAAAAATATCCAAAATATTAAGGAAAAATTTTTATTTAAAAATATCTGTGAAAACTTGAAAATTAATATTCAAATTAATGAAAATTCATTATGAAGATAAAATAAAACTATTCATGTGGTATACATTAAAATAAAAAAACCTTTCACATTTTCGGTAAAAAGTTAAAAGTACCTCATTAGGAAAACGACAAAAACATTCCTTTAAAAAAATTATTAAAATTCAAACATGAGTAAAAATTAATTTAATTAATATTTTAATATTAAAAAAATTCTTGAAAATATTTTAAAAAAAATATATACATGGAATAAAATATTCAGGACTGAAGAGAGAAATAAAGTTGGTTTTCATTAAAAACATTCTTTTAGTATCTTGAGTACTTAAAGAGAAGAAAATGAAAGGAAAACATGTAATCTTAAAAAAAACTAGAGGATAAGAAAATACATAAATTTTTTGAGAGATGGATCATATAATTTTACCATTATAAATTTAATCATAAACAATCCTGATAAATATGGAATTGTAACACAAAACCCTTACCTTAAGTTTGTCTTTCTTAATAAACACTCTACCCTACTATATAATAATTTAAATTTATTATACTTATATAATGGAGCCATATTAATACCTATAATACCATACATGGTTTAATTATAATATATTATCACCCTTTCATTAAAATTCCTTCATTATCATCATCATTTCGGGTGTTAACAGCTTCGTTTTTCATGTATATATGTTTTGGTTTGGAAGTTATAGTCCTTGCACTTTGATCATTCTTAATTAATCTCTGTATTTTTAATCATGATATAAATATCATATATATTCATTATATACATATTTATAACCATTTATATAAATAAGTGATGAAAAAATAATTACATCATTACATAGAGATGGTAGTTTGTACATACGCATGAGTGATGTTTCCATTTTTTTATGGATGGAACGAAAGAAAGGTAAATATTAATTCAAATTTAAGTAATAATTATTATATCATAAAAATATATATATACATTAAATATATCATAATAACCAACCATGAAATATCATGGTGTAAAATTAATTGTATTGTTATGTGGAGGTCGTAGTTTACGCGTACCCAGGAGTGATAATTTTATCTATCATTTGATGGATAAGAGGCGGTAAATGGTTTTGTAACCATCATAATAAAATCTAAGTATATTTTTATATTGTATTATTAATTTTATTAGGGATATAATAAGTTTATATTAAATAAAATAAGAAATAAAAATGAATGATCTTGGTTAATGTAACATGTCGTTGCCCACATTTAGGTATTTCTATTATCTTTTCTTGTTTCCCTCTTTGATTGGGTGTGTCTTGGGAATCTTGAGGATAGATAACATTTTCTAAGAAAAATTAACTAAATTTTGGGGTTGTATGTTTGTTTTATTTAATGGAGTTTGGGTATAAATTTTTTAATGGCTTTGTGGGGTTCTCCCTGAGTTCGGAGAACACCCGAGTTGGTTTAGTGTTTTTGTAAATAATCTATTATTTTCGATGTCTATGGGAACTTTAAACACCGTTTAAGGTGTACACAAAATGTAATGGTTTCTAGGATCATGTTGTGATTTTAATACATAGTGTGAATGATTACACGCCATATAAGGGTCACATGTCGTGTAATGTTAAAAGATCAGTTTTTAATAAAAAGGTGGCGGGTTTTTCAATGTATCTGAGTCCCAAGGATTACATTATGTGTAAATGGATTACATGATATGTAAATATTTCAAATAAGGATTTTAGGGTGTCATAGATATGTTATTTCATTTTTCCCCAGGTCTCGTTCCCTCATCCTAAAATAATTCTCTAGTGATTTTGGAGAGCTCCAACCCTTCCAGATTGATTCGTACAGCATTGGATCATCAAGGAAGTTGTGTTGCATCTCTATGGGTAAGAGATCATTTCTGATTATTCATTGTATTTGATCATGGTGGTGGTGTTTCATTACACCACTGGTTTTTTTTATCTATGGTAATGTTTCCTTTTATTCCTTTATAGATCTATTGTGTGATCTTGTTCTGGGGGCCATTTCCTTATTGGTTGTCGTGCGGCAGGTGTGTGTACTTGAGGTATGTGTTGTTTCCACTTATCCAACAACCCTTTTGTTAAATTTAATCAATTCTAATATGTGTATATTGATTATATATCCTCTATTTTTATTTTATGGTTATCCTTATTGGTGGATTTTGTTGCAGGTATGTCGACCTGAGTTTTTAAGTAGGTGGTTTCGTCTCTAACCTGTGTTGGTGAACTGCATTAGTCCTACTTTTGATAAATTGTTTTATTAAATAAAATGGAATGATATGACTGATTTTTTTTTTGTGTGTGGAACTAGGTTTTTATAAAATATGTTTTCCCATTGTTTTGGTAAATGAAAATGGTTTTCCAAAGCATTGTGAAATGGTTTTATGAAATGGTTTTAAAATCATGAAATGGAGAAATGGTTTGATGAAATGGTTTGGAAAATATAGCACATGGGAAGCATTAGGAACTTAGGTATAAGTTGTAGTAATAATTCTCATCCACTATCATGGGGTTTGATCGTGGGGATTTCCTCTTCTCCCTAGTCCCATTATTTTAGGGACTTGTTAAACCTATTGGGGGTTCACTTTTTGGGGTGTTCCTATGTTCTCTTGACTCGATGCATGTGTTTAGAGGCATGATGTGTGAAAGATTTTATATTTTAGGTATGTGTTTCCTAGATTTTATGACCTAGTTTGATCCTTGTAGTTATGTTGCCTGTGCTTCTTGGACAATTTGTGATGTATTCGGTTTTTAATGTTTTGATTTTACATCCATGGATTTGATAAGATATGTGATGAATGTTTTGGTTTGTTTTGATATATCTATTTGATATATGTATATGAAATTCTTTGAAACTAATTTACCTACTTTATTTGGAAACTTTAAAAAAGGGTAAATTAAATTTTTTTTCCATGCTTTTGATAAAAAAAATACTAAATTGTATATTATGACTTGTTTTCATTAAATTTGAGCATTCTTGGATTATTTTTAAAATACTTGATATGGAACACTTGGGTGAGACCCTACTGAGCCTGTTAGATCACACCTTTCATACCCCTTTGGTAGTGCATAAACCTGGTTATGTCTTTCGATGTAGGGAAAGGAAAGAAATCATAGTGAGGTAGTGAGGTTTTATATCAGATTTTTTTGGGTATCTGGATGGTGAGATGGTGTGGGTTTTCCCACATTATCACATGGAGACTGTTAGAGTAGCTATTTAACTTTGTCTTCCTTTTCATTTGGGCTTGTATCTTGGAGATTTTTTTCTACCATTTTATTTGTATCACTTCTGTATTTCTCTTTCTATTATTACACAACACACATACACACACATAGATATATATATATATATATTCATATTTTCTTCCATTGTTTCCTTCTATACATGTTTTTATATGTCATGTTTTCTACTTCATGTTGGGAGAAATTTTTCCCTCTATTTGTTTTTGATGCTCAGGTGCTAGATTCCATCCTATGGGGATCGGGAACTCCCTTTGGGTATGTGATGGCTTAGGTCGGGTACCAATTTGAAAGGTTATCTGGGTTGGGTTCGTCAAAGTTTGGTATCAAAGGAGTTTTTTCCTCAAGATTCCTTATCTTAGAAAGTTTGGTAGACTAGAGATAGGATTTTTGAGAATTGAGAGGTAGATTATGGTGAGTGCATGGTCAGATCTTTACATGATGAGACTCAAGTTACCATGGGATGTTGGGATCTGTGTTTCCTATCTTGAGTTCTTGATATTAATATTAGTTTTTTCTTATGGTTTTTCTAGTTAAAATTGATATTATACTATGTTTAATCATTTATTCTATTTTTTGTGTACTAGTATGCCTCCAAGATGTGTTCTACGAGTTCCTTAAGAGGGTGTAGCTGATTCTCATCCAGGGAATCCTCCTATGGATTAGAACTTTATTGAGGCTATTGTGCGGGAAATTTTTTTTGTTGATCAGAATGTGATGCAAGTTCATAACACAATTTTTGAGGTATAGCTGGGAGTTGTAGGAGACAGAGATCAATTATGGGAGTTCATTCATAAGAATCCATTTTCCTTTAAAATTAAAAATGAACATCAAGAGGTAGAGGAATACATTGATAAGATTGATCATATCTTCAACTTCCTGGATACACCTAAGAGTATCAAGGTGAATTTTATAGCCTTTAGACTTGAGGGTCAAAGTAAGCGATGGTGGGATTATATGGTACTGGAAGATAGGAATATGGTTTTGGACTAGAAGGGTTTCAAGACTCTCTTATTCTAGTAGTTTTTTACAGAGTCACTGATGATGGATAAGTCAATGTAGTTCCTCTCTTTACAACATGGAGAGTGTTTGGTGTTGGTATACACCAATCAATTTGTTGAGTTGGTTCATTTTTCACCCGAGATTGTAAATAATGACCAACTGAAAGATCAAAATTACATTTAGGGTTTGTGACTAGATATTATATCACAAATATTTATATTGAATCTTTTTACCCATGTAGTGATAGTAGATAGGGATATGATGTAAAAGATGAATATGGTATTAAAGTTTGGATATTCTACCTCTTCTCTTCCACCTAGTGGAAGATTTATTGGAATGCTACTGAAGAATAGGAAGTGGCAAGATCATCACAGGAGTGGTGGAGTTTATTCTTGGAAACATGCCTCTTTGGAACCTCTAATTATATCTAGTGGTGTGCCTCTAACTTGCTATCAGTGTGGAAAGGTCATACACACACGACATTCTTTACCTTCACCTACAAATATGTGTAACAATTTTGGATGTTATGGTCTCTGCAAAGTTTCTGTCTGGCTATGTATACTCCTCAATATGGTCAAGGATCATTGGCTCCAAAGTCTACTATAGAACAGTAAAATTCTTCTAAGACTATAGGGCTCTATCCATAGGCCTCAAGATTGAAGTAACTTCATACAATAGATGATAATCTGGTGGAGATAGATGTAGGTCTAGTGACAATGATTGGTACCATCTTTATTGCATCTTCAGTAGAGATTTATTTATTTGATATTAGTGTTTCCCACTCATTTATATCTATCCATTTTGTTGATATGATTAACCTTCCATTAGAGCTCATGTATTTTTTTATGGAATTATTGAAACCTCTTGGGAAGAGGAAAGAGTATTTGTTTCAGTGTCCTTGTGCGTTATTGATAGCTGGTGTGGAGTTAGTATGGGATTTCATCATTATTGATCTAGATTTTTTTAACATTCTTATTGGGATAGATTGGCTTATCTCTCATCATGTTAAGTTTGGTTACTATCATCAGCATGTCCCGTTTCTTATGGACGATGAGAGATCATGAGTCTTTTGGGGAGAGTGGTATCTGAGGTTTGTACATGCAAGACCTTCCCGCCTAGAGATCAATAGTTTTTTTATACTATTATAGTTAATCCCAATGAAGTTCCATCTATTATTTATCTTCCTTTTTTTAAGGATTTTCTTGATGTTTTCCTAGAATATTTCTCTAATATTCCTCTAGAGATAGAGTTAGAGTTAGAGTTGACAATTGACCCGGTTCTAGGTACGCATCCCATTTCAATACTTACTTATCATATGGAACCATAGGAGATGAAAGAGCTCAAGATTCAATTGGATAACCTGATGGAAAAGAGTTTTATTCTCCATATTGTTTCACCTTGGTCATCCCCAGTGCTCTTTTCCAAGAAGTAAAATGGCTCACTTCGATTGTGTATGGACTATAAAAAGTTGAACTGGGTGATAGTTAATAAAAAGTATCATTTGCCTCATTTTGATGATTTTTTTGATCAGTTAAAGGGTGAAAAGTGGTTTTCAAAGATCGATCTTTGGTCGGGTTATCATCAGCTTAGAGTTTGGGAGTGTGATATACCGAAGATGGATTTCAAGAGAAGGTATGGACTTTGAGAATATCTTGTGATGTCATTTGTTCTGAAGAATTCTCCTATAGTTTTTATGGATAGGATGAATTGGATATTCCATCAATATATTGATACTTTTTTTGTAGTGTTCATGGATGATATTATGGTTTATTCCAGATCTGATCATGAGCCTGAACACCATTTGAATCTATTTTTGCAGAACTTATGGATGTTGGAGGAAAAACCAGTCTTCGCACCCCTAGTTGGACACTTTAATATTGGCAAGGATAAGTCCCCACAAACAAAATTTGAATTTGAGTGCATGGTGAAATCTCCATGGGCATCATTTGTCAGGATATTGATATATTCCATGGTGTATACTTGTCTATACATTGTGAAAGCGGTAGGATTTGTCAGTAGGTTTATATCAAACCTCAAAATAGAGCACTAGGAGGCTGTGAAATGGGTTGTCCAATATTTGAAATGTTTTGGAATCTTGGCACTTTTCTTCTGAATAGATGATCCCTTGAAAGGTTTTACAGACTTTGATTTCAATCGAAATTCAGACACACGGTAGAGAACAACCATTTATGTGTTTACTTTTGATGGAACAACTATGAGTTGGATATCGGAGCTATAGAAAATGGTATCAATATCAATAATGGAAGTAGAGTATGTCACTTTAACAGAAGCAGGGAAGGATTTAGTTTAGCTAATGGAGTTATTGTAGGATCTTATAAGAGGATTGGAAGTTTGGAAAAAAAATTGACTCATAAATCATGATCCTATTATTTGTAAACTCAATGTTTCATTCCTGGATGAAGCACATGAATCTAAAGTACCACTTCATCTAGAAACTATTGGAGTAGAGAGTATTAGACC
The DNA here is from genome assembly GCA_963277665.1 of Viscum album. Lineage (NCBI taxonomy): Eukaryota > Viridiplantae > Streptophyta > Magnoliopsida > Santalales > Viscaceae > Viscum > Viscum album. The sequence continues at coordinate 887,284,741 of OY728159.1, read as the reverse complement.
TATGGAAAATCGAAGGTGTTCAAAATCTTATGGACATGTTGACAAAGGTAGGTTACAAGGAAGTTTTGGAGTGGTATTGTACCATATTTAGACTTGGGTGACTGGAAACTATGGTTGAGGAACCAAGTAGTTGATTTACTTAAGTTTGAGGAAGGAACTCTATTAAATCTGATGGAGGACTTAATCACATTGAATCCTTCAAATGAATCTCAAGTGGGAGATTTTTTGGAATTGTGAGATTCATTTTCTAGTATATGAAATTAAGATTACCATAAGGATGAAAAATATGGTGGCCTTACTTCCAATGAATGGACCATAGATGGAGTATCATAGACTAGCGTTAGTTCACCAGATGAAGCTGGTGGAAGATCAGTTAGCAGGTGTAGTGGTTTGTTTCACCAAAACTTCATTCACAAGTAGATTCAATAGATTTCATGTCTAGTGATATCTAAAAAATTGGAACATTACATCCGGAGATCTAGTTAAGGTGGTGGGATCCTTTGACTGATCGAAGGTTTGTCCATGAAGATAAGATAAGGCAGAATACAACCAATGAAGATGGGGAGTTTGAGGTGACTAAAATAACAAGGTGAGAACCACTATTTAAGTGGGGGTTCACTCACTTTTTGGTTATATTGAATCTTGATCATTTTAATCATTATTTGTACTTGAGTAATAGTAAACCATCATTCCCCTATAGATTAGGGCACAATGTTGAACCATGTAATCCTTGTTGTTCTTGGGTCTTGTGTTCCTTTTGATTGCTACATCTTATATGTCTTTCTTGTGTTATTTCCATAGTTTTGAATTATTGTTTAGTATCTTCTATAAGGTTTTCTTCCAAAATTATGTCACCATAGTGTGGGGATCATTCTGGAAATTTTTCTTCTATGCGTGAAGTTTTGATATATTATCTTCTGATGGGTTTATTAGAAGGTTTTCATGGACCCAAAAGTGTTTAGGTACTCCATTAACTTTATCTATGACTTTAGTCAGTATGGTTATATATTTTTTATGTGAAACAAGTATGAAACTTTTGAAAATTTTAAATAATTTCAAAATAGGGTATAAAATCAACTGGGAAAAGGCATTAATATTTTTTGATTGTATCAGGGTAGTGAATACTTGAGTCAAGAATTAAATAATCATATGATAGATTGTGGAATTATTTCACAACTCACTTCTCCTAAAACACCACAGTAGAATGGTGTGTCTAAGAGAAGGAATCATGCCCTGTTAAACATGGTTCGATTGATTATGAGTCAGTATGGCCTTCTTATTTCATTCTGGGGGTATGCTTTGGAAACTTTTGCATTCCTACTTATTTCATTCCATCTAAATAAATAACAAAGACACTATATGAGATAAAGAATTAGAAACATCCTAATATGTATTTTATTAGGATGTGTGATTTTGAAGCATATGTACGATATTTGGATTCTAATAAACTCATCCCTAAATCAAGGAAATGTTTTTTTATTAGTTATACCAATGAGACTATAGGATATTACTTCCATAATCCTATTAAACACAAAGTTTTTGTGGCCCAAAATGGTGTTTTCCTTGAGAAGGATCACATAAGTTGAGGATTTTGTGGGAGAAAAGTTGAACTTGGAGAATTTCTAGACCAAAAAATAGGAAGTGTTCTTGAGATGGAAGTTTAGTCAGTTCCACAAAGAGTTGTGGATAAAGAACCAACCCAAGTTACACAATAACCTAGAAGGCATGGTAGGATTTGTCAAGATCCCTAAATATATGTATTTCTTATGGAAAATTATGATTAATTAATTATCATAAGCGATTGAACTACTACCTATCAAGAGGCCATTAAGAGTTATGATTCTGAGAGATGGATAAAATATATGGAATCTAAAATGGACTCCATGTACACTAACCAAGTTTGGAACCTAGTGGATTCACCTGAAGGGGTGATACTGATAGGGTTAAAATGGGTTTTCCATAATAAAACTAACATGAATGGTATATTTTCTGCCTATAAATAATTCCTGGTGGAAAAGGGTTAAAAACAAAATCATGGTATTGACTATAAAGAACCATTTTCACCAGTTGCTATGATAAAGTCCAGTAGTATATTTTTTCCATAGAAGATCATTATGATTATGAGATATATCAAATGGATGTCAAAATTTATTTCCTTAATTTTAATTTAGTCAAGGTCATGTATATGATATAGCTCGAAGGTTTTCAAGTTTCAAATGAGTCTCTTAAGGTTTTCAAGTTGCAATGATCCATTTATGGAATAAACCTAGCCATTCAGAGTTGGGATATCTGATTTGATGATGCAGTGAAAGAGTTTAGTTTCATCAAGAATGTGGATGATTCTTTTGTATATATTAGGATTGGTGGGAGTGTGGTGGTATTTCTGATATTTTATGTGGATGTCATACTACTTATCAAAAATGATGTCCTGGCTTTACACTTTGTAAAATTATGGTTGGGAAAATTATTGTCGATGAAATATCTATAGAGATAGATCTAAGAACTTGCTTGGACTGAGTCAAAACACATATATTAGTAAAGTGATAAATTGTTTTATCATGGAGAACTCCAAAATGGGGTCTTTACTAGTGGTTCATAGCACGAATCTTAGGAAGATTCATGGTCCTTTTAAAGAGTTATAAAGTATGGATAGAATTCCTTATGAATCCACCATAGGATCTATCATGTATGTCATGTTGTGTACTCGACCAGATGTCTCTTATGTTTCGATCATAACTAATTAATACAAATACAATCCTAGTGAGAGTCACTGGATTTTTTTCAAGAAAATCCTTAAGTAATTACAAAGAAGTAAGGAAATTTTTTTAGTCTTTGGAGGTGAGTATAAGTTTATTGTAAAGGGTTACACTAATGGTTGTTTCAAATACAACAAAGATGACATGAGATCTCAATCTGGTTTCATATTTTTCCTAAACAATAGAGTTATCATTTGTAAGAGTCACAAACAAGCCACCATAGTGGACTCAATAATGGATTTAAAGTACATCACTACATCAAATGCTATGGAGGAATCTATTTGGATCAAGAAGTTAATTTTCTGATCTTTAAGTGGTTCCTGACATTGAGGGAGCAGTAGAGATTTACTATGAAAACAATGGATTTATTACTCTTGACAAGTAACCCCAGTCTCACAGAAGGACCAAACACATCTTTTTCAAGTACCATCTCATTCTAGAGATTGTTGATAGGGGTGATATAAATATATGTTGGGTAGCTATGGAGGATAATTTAGTGTATCCATCGATAAAACCATTATTCCAACTAAATCATGAGGTTCGTATTAAATCTATTTATATAAGATACATGAGATATTTTATGTAATGGTTGTAAAATGTATCATGATTTTAAAATAAAGGAAATATTCATTTATCATGCATTTATTTGTGCTACAATTTATATTACATGAATAGTGGAATGATAATATCCTCTCAAAGTATGACTTTGAGTTTTTGGTAATCAATGATTATCACATAGTATTATGGGTTGTGATGATATGTTAAAATTAGCATGATTAGAATCTTATAATCAATACAAAGAGTTTTATATGATATATGGAGAATGGACTCATGAGATAATAATTCAAGACTTATTATTTGGACTAACCCACCAAAGTATATCACATGGAATTTTGTGCTATAATTGATTTACTTAGGGGTGTATGCTTATTATAAATCCCCATTACCTGAGGTTAGCTAGATACCTAGAATGAAAACGTTCATACTTTCATAAATTTATTACTCAAGCCTTCAGGATTGGCTAATTAGAGGTGGTGGGTATATTGCTGATCTTTTTTCAGTTGGAGCTCAGCCAAGATGGGATTTTTCCACTCGTATAATGAGAAAATACATTTAGTACCTTGATTGAATTACAATGGGGAAATGAATGGAAATTCTTATTTAAGTGGCATATTATGTGCTCAGATACTTATATGAGAGACATGTATGAACTCATCTATTAGATGAATGACATGTGATGTATTCATTGAACTAGTCAGTCTATTTTAGAGAATCATGAATTTATGAGATGGTCTATACTAGATTAACATGTTCCATGTATAATGTTAACTTGATGTCATGGGAAAAGGGATTATATTGGCATACATATGATTTATATGATATATCTTATGGTGGACATGTTCATATGAAGATATGAGTATTTTTATCAAAGATCATACTAGATCCCTTTATAGTTTGGGTAGCACTAATATTTTTCTGGTGGTTGTTTTTCATCATTATAAAGGCCTGTATGGTCACGCTGTTAGGTTTAATAATAAAAACTAAATTTTAGGCAAAATGTTTGTTACAAAATTAAGAGAGCTTGATAAACCATATCTAAAGGATTTTTGAAGGATTTACAGAATTGTGACGTTTTTTCATAAAGTTTTTATGGGGTTTTAGTGAAAGTAGGAGATTGTTGGAAATTCACTCAAATAGAGATATCGTATTGTATGATATACCATGAGCCATAACCTATGATATTCATGTGATATATATCACAATTTACATATCCTTATATCATATAAGGTATGATATTCCTCTATCATAATTTATGATAGGATTACGATATGGGAAACTAAGTACATGGTCACTACTACATCTTCCACATGATTTACCTTAGGTTATGAATCAACTCATTGATTCATTTATAGCTACACTTAGGTAAAAATCATTTTAAATTTTCAAATGATTATGAAGAACAAAAATATCGTGTGTTATCGTAACACATGTTGGAATCCATGTGATGGAAACTGATGCTTGAATCCCTATATTGAATTATAGGATCACATATAAAGGGATATGATCCCCATGTTGGATTCATGTGACACTCATAATCCATAGTGGATACTCTCTTCTTCCTGGTACTCCTTTTGTCTTTGTGGATAAAGTGATAGCACACCATAGGAGATCATGGGGTCCTCTCATTATGAATAAGGATTCTAGTTATTGGTGTCATCCCTTTAGAGGTGAGAGTGTGCTATTTTTTATTACATGATTATGATGAAGAAAACTCCTTCAAGTTCATCATGCATGATGCTTACTGCTTTTCAGGTATGCCTATTTACATTTTTCATTTTTCACTACATGTTGTTTCATTGATGATAGTGATGGGTTTCGTATGATCATCATATGACCATATGCAATGGAAGAAAACCCAAACATATGAAGATATATCTTCAAGAATCAATGCGTAAATAAAACTATAAAATAGAGTATTTGGAAAACACCAATAGTAGCAGCCTTCTTCTTCCCTAGAAAGAGAGAATTCATGATAAATATCATGAAGTAGTGAACAAAATCACCCTACCTATGAGGGGGGACACTGTACAATGGATCTGTGATCATATCATGAGGATACCTAAATGTTTAAGGGGATTTTTCACCTTCATCTCAGATGATGAACAGTAGTATAGGAGAAAGAGAGATTCTTCCACACTCAATAGAAGAGGATGCAATCCTCTTATATAGGCAGATCCTGAGGCGCCACGCATCATATGCCTTTCATAATGTTGGGTTAATTCATTTCACATTGTCAATTAATTAATATAAATCCATTAAAACATTCATAATGGTTTTTAACTGATAATAAAACCGTTCGGGAGAAATAAATATATATCATATATATATATATATATATATTATCGTGTGTATATTTAATACATGAATAAAAATACATGCATCATATGCATGTATAAATATATACTTATATATAAAATATCATATTATATATATATATATAGTTCATATTCAATAATCTCTCACTTGTACTAAAATCCCATAAGTAATTTATGCATAAATTCACAACTCTTTAGGAATCTATCTAAACTCTTCTAGATATGGTTTTTCAACAAACTCAATTCATTTTGAAAAAACACTTTGTCCAAAATTGTATCATTATATAAGGGTCTAACTGTGTGACCCTATGCGACTTAGTAGCATTGAAAAAAACTATAGAATTTTTATTTCATAGATGTAAGCAAAGCACAGCCTCTAGGAAAACAACAGTGCTACTCAAGCTACTAAGGGGTCTGGTGTGATCTCCATCAAACATACTCATATCACTATATGAACATTTCCACTAAAAGATATATCATATACATAATATGTATCTTATATAATCCCTTTATCCATGACATAGAGAAACCACTAGACATGGAACATGTCAATCTAGTATTATCCTCTCATCATTTTCTTAATTCTTCAAAAAAGACTAACCAAGTGGATGAATGCATCACATGTCGTTCAACTATATGATAAGAACATCACATTTCATTTATCCAAGTATTTGAACACATCATATGTGAAACAACTAAGCATAGCCATGAATTTCCTCAATCTAATTCAATGAAGGTCCATATGCGTTTTCTTGTCATATAAGTGGACAAATCCCACCTTAGTTGCACTCCAATCGATGACATGATCAACAACATTCCCAACTACCCCCTGATTAGATAAGTTCATATGGTTAATTGTGTAATTAGGGTATCAAAGTATGAAGGTTCTCATGTTAAGTATCTTACCAACCTCAGGTAAGAAGGACTAATAATAAGCATTCACCCCTAAGTATATCCATGATTGTATGACATTCCATGAGATATAGTTTATCATATCAATCTAAGTAATAATTCAATACTTCTTACCTCAATAATCTACTCTTAAATATCTCATATACACACTTTTCAATGTATATGAGAATCAATTCAAGCTAACCTTTATATATCATCACATCCCATTATACTCCATGATAATCTTCAATTAAGGAAAACTCAAAGTTTACATTTCCCCTATAAATGATCTCCCATATTAGATTGTATTTTCAAATAATTTATTTGGTACTTTGATAAGACAGGGGTTCCTTATCCTGAGTAAAAACACTATGTTTGTGTCAATATAGCTCAATTTCTCTCTCAATACTAGGAACCACTCCAAGTTCAAAAATTAACTTCCTTATCCAAATAGCTTCCTTCATATCATCTAATGTAGCAATGTATTCTGCCTTTATTGTTGAGTCTTATATGGTGTCTTGTTTGGAACTTTTCCAACTAACTACTCCACCATTTAAAAAAAATAAAAATCTTGATTGAGATTCCATATCATCGTTTTCAAATTGGAAACTAGCATCTGTGTAACCTTTTACATAGAGCTCATTCTCTCCTCCAAAGACCAAGAACATCTCATTGGTCTTTCTCAAGTATTTAAGGATGTTCTTCATAGTAATCTAGTGACTCTCACCATGATTGAATTGGTATATAATCATTATTCTCAAATCATATGAGAAATTAGGTTGATTACATAACATGGAGTACATGATAGATCCTATAGTGGGTGCCTAAGGAATCATATCCATCCAATATAAATCTTTAAAAGGATCCTGAATCTTTTTAATATTTGTGCCATGAAACAATAGTAAAGGCCCCTTTTGGAGTTCTCCATGCTAAACCACTTTATAACTTTACTAATATATGTGTTCTAACTCAGCCCAAGCATCTTCCTAGATCTATCTCTATAGATCCTCAAACTGAGTATGTAAGCTGCTTCACCCATATCTTTCACTGAGAAACATTTACTCAGCCGCATCCTCATAGAGTGAAGTGTTGAGACATCATTTACAATATCATAAACATACAGTATTAGAAATACTACTATGCTTCGACTAATTTGTTTGTATACACAGGAATCATCCACATTTTTTATGAAACCAAACTCTTTGATTGCATCATCAAACTGGATATTCCAACTCCAAGACTCTTATTTCAGTCTATAAATATACCATTGCAACTTGAAAACTTTAGAATTATCATTTGGAAATTCAAAACCCTTAGGTTGTATTATATACATGTATTTAGTTAAATTCCTATTAAGGAATTCAGTTTTGACATCCATTTGAAATATCTCATAATCATAATGAGATACTATGGCAGGAAAAATCTGAATAGACTTTATCATCACAATAGGTGAAAAGGTCTCTTTATAGTCAATACCATGAATTTTTTTGTAATACATTTCCACCAGGCATGATTTATAGGTAGAAATTCTACCACCCATGTCAGTTTTCATATAGAAAAAACACTTTCACCCTATGGGTATCACCCCTTCAGGTGCATCTACCAAGTTCCAAACTTGGTCAGCCTACATAGTGACCGTCTCAAATTCCATGGATTTTAACCATTTATCATAATCTAAACTCTCAATTGTATCTCGATAGGAAGTAGGTTTGTATTCTATGAACATTATTCCATCATCATTTTCCATGATAATTTCTTATCTATTGGTTATTCAATGAATTCTATCAAAACTTTGAGGTTAGTATATAACTTAAGTTGGTTTTTCTTCCACAAATCTTTATGAAACTAACTTAACATCCATATAAAGAACGCTTCATGATTGTTGGTCATGAAATTCACCAAGTTAAACTTTCCCCCCACTAACTCCTTGACTTATATGTTTTTCCTAAAAGAAAATAGTATGTAGGGCCACAAATAATTTATGCTCAATAGGGTTATAAAAGTAATATCCCATGTTTTCCTTTAGATAACCAACAAATAAGAATTTTTCAGACTTAGGGTCAATTTTTTCTAAATTTGAGCATCGTATGAATGCTTCACAACCCCAAATCCTCATAAAAGATATTATGGGAAGTTTCCCAGACCATATCTCATGTGGTGTCTTCTTTACTGCTTTAAATGGAACACAGTTAAGTAAATATGTGGAAGTTTCCATAGCATAACCCGAAAATGAGATTGGAAGCTCACATAAACTCATCATTGATCGAACCATGTATAACAAGGTACAATTACTCCTTTAAAAAATCATTCCACTATGGTGTTCTGGGATGAGTGATTTTTGAAACAATTCCACAACCTCTCATATGATCTCTAAATTCCTGGTTCAAGTATTCACTACCTCGATCTGATTGGAGGACTTTATAATACTTTTTACCAGTTTATTATGTACTTCGTTTTAAAACTCTTTGAACTTTTCAAAAGTTTCATACTTGCGTTATATCAAAAACACATACCCATACTGACTAAAGTAATCATTAAAAATAACAAACTTCTTATAACCACTATTTTCTTGTGTACCCATTGGTCCATATATATCACTGTGTATAAGATCCAATAGTCCACTAGCCCTCTAACCTTTTCTCCCAAAATGTGAATTTTTAATTTTACACAATAAATAAGATTTACATGTATCAAATGATTCATAATCAAATGAGTCCATCAATCCATATCTATATAGACTTTAAACACGCCTCTTGTTTATGTGTCTAAGGTGAAAATACCAAAGGTGGGTGGTATTAGAATCAACCTTGGCCTTATTATTCTAAATGTTATAAACAAGATTATCTATATCAAGAATATATAAACCATTCATCATATTCCCAATTCCATAAATATTTCATTCTTATATATAGAATAACTCTTTCTATTAATAGTGAATGAATAACCCATCCTTTCCAAAAAAAATATATAGAAATCAAATTCATATTTATGGCAGGTTCATAATAATAGTTTTTCAATTCTAGGATCAATCCACTTGGTAAAATTGGATCATAAGTGTTGACCTATAATGAAGAAATTTTTTCTTTATTACCGACATGAATATCTACTTCACCCTACACTAAGTCCCTTCTATCTCAGAGTCTATGTTTGTCAGCAAAAATTTGTGATGCACACCTAGCATCGAATACTTGTGAGTCATAGTTTGAGAAGCTGATTTATATAACATTCAAATTTGGGTACTTTGAATGTTTCTCCTTGAGAACACTTCTCAATCCTAGATACCAATCTTTAACAGTTTTATAGGTTATAGTTATTAATGATCTCAATATGATCAGTGTGAAGTATTCCATAATCAATAATAAATACATATCATTAGGTGGGTATCATGAATTATATATTTTTATTAAGGAATTTAAATGAATGTGTTCCCACTAAAAATGATGACCCTGGACATAATATCCATTTAGTGAGCCAAGATCCATATTTCACTAAGTAATTAGTCTATTTAGGCATTCATATCACTACTTAGTTATTTAGGTAGGTAATCATCCCAATCAAAACAGTTGTGACTCTTGGATAGTTGAGAAGATCACCACTTATCTAAATCCATCATATGGATATAATCAACTTTATTCATCTGGTATCCTAGCTGTTAGGGCTTCCTATCTAGTGTAACCCAAAGCAAGCTCTAAAAACAAGATAAGAAAATAAAATCTAAGGAAACCTAGAGTAGTCATGAAACTACCCAATAAGGCAATCCAAAGTCACTCATTACTTGTTTTCCTTAGAAAAGATAATCCTGGGGAACCCTGTGTAGGCATGAAACTACCTAATTGGATGATCGATGTCTTAACAACTGTTTCTTTGGAAGGAATCTCACACTTAGTACTTGAGGGGTTTTTAGTCTCATCAATTTAATATATATCATATTCATATTAAACTATTACATCATATATAATCACTATCTTTTCATGTTTTATTTCCTTTTATGTATGTATTCTTCTAATAATTTAGTCTTGGAATACATATTCCAACCAGAAAATTAATGTGTTCATGCCACATTAATGTGTAATTCTTTACACAACCCACAAGTCTATGTTCATCACCCAAAAAAATAAGTCAAGTATATTCATACATATCCAAATAAATTATATGGATATGGTACATGAACACTTCATGTAAAGGCATAGAGTTATATGAGATTGAAAAAATCCACCTAAGTAAAATTGGAGTGACAAATAGTCAACCTCATTCACTTTCTTAGTCAAAGAAATCCTCTAGTAAAGTAGGTGGTCTGACCCCAAGTCCCTCTTCCCAGGGAGACTTTACTCAATAGAGAATTTAATTCATGAAAACACTAACACCTAATATGCACAAACTATGCCCAAAAACTATCCTCATGCTCATAACTCTAATTATAAACTGATTTCAAGGTAGATGAAAACTAAATTTTATGATATCTGACCTAGCATGTTAGGTAAGTCTCTGTCCTAGAATCAATTTATCATATAAATGGGAATATATAATATTTATATTTCATAAAAATGAACAAAACATGAAAATCAAGGAAATATAATAAACAAATAATTTATTTATTTATTTATTTTCCAAAACATGAGTCATTTATAAACTATTCATAAATAAATGCTAATTATAAACATTTTATAAATTAGCAAGAATACAAAAAAATTATATTCATTTTAATATGAAACCATTTATATTTAATATTAAATTGCATTTATATGATATTTCATGAATTATAAACATTTTATGATTCAATATCTATTATATAAATTTTTTTTTATAGTCAAAATATCATATATGTTGTAATTTATAAACACTTTTTTCAACACTTTTATGATTTCTAAATAAAACATTTATTTCTATATCATAAAGCATGTCATTTAATTTGTCAAAATTATTGGATTAAACTAGCACCTCCTTATTTTAATGATCCCAAATTATGTTTATAATGTTATTAATGAATTTCATGTTTTTTTAGTAAATGATTTTCTTTCCAAAATTTGAAAAAAGTATGGAACTTACCATGACACCCTACCATATCACTTTACTGCACATTATATTCCACTTGACCGCATGAACAAACCACCTTACCATGAGTCATATGAGAAAAAAATTTCTAATTCATGAACTAACTACACAAAGTGGAGTTGAACTTATCTTGTGAAGAGAATCAGATTACCACATGTACAAATCAACCTCCTACCAAATGAAGAAGTCAAGTTAGCATTCCAAGGTATGTATAATTTTCATCAAGTAATAAACTGGTTGTGTTTATTATTGTAGTGACTTCATGAAGAAGCGGCTTACCACATGAAGTGATGAACCTATAGCATGATCAAATGAGCTAATTGCAAGAAGGAATGAACCGACCATGACACCTTTCCATGAAAATTAATTGTGTCATGCCTTCAATAAATCAGATGCATGAAAAAGGAATATGTGAGTATTCCCCTACATTGTGGAATCGCCTACGTAGCAATCAGCTATGTGAATGAACCGGTTATGTGGCATGCCTCTTCAAAACACTTACGTACCAATTGAATACATGAATTTGAATTTGGTTATATGACCAATCGACCACATCATTCTTGTAGAGCATTTTAAATCTCTAATGGATAGTTTTTGAAGAATTAGAAGAATCAATAGTGTATTTAATATTGCATTGATTATTCTCCAACGACTACTTTTTTATGAAGACTTTTTTTAAGAATAAAATCAAATTTGATCGTTAGAAGTATAATAATAAGTTAGTGAACATGTGATATTACATATATAATATTAAATGACCCTACACATGCACCTATTCTACAAAAAAGACATTACAACACTTTATTTTCTAGTGTTTACTAAAAAAAATTGAGCTTCCTTTAAAGAAAAATTCAAAGCACTTCGGACAACTGAAGCTATTCAGATCAAGCTCCATCACATTTTTTATATCTTGCATCTCTTTCTATTTTCATTTATACTTAACATTCGAGTTGTGTTTTTTATTTCTCTATTTATTTGTAAAAACACAATCTCCTGTATTAAAATGGAGAGTACTTAATATGCTCTCAAAATATTTCCATTTTTATTTCCATGAACAATTGTGAAAGAAGTCTTGTGTGACCTAGTATTTTGTTTTATCCCGCACATAACTATGGAAGAGTCTTTATGCCTAGACAGCCTTGTGAGTTGTTGTTTGTAAAATCTGATCTAGGTTGCAGACCAGTTTATTAAATAATAAAATTATTGGTAGTAGGTGATTTCCAAGTGAAGGGGATTAAGTCTTAGCTTGATATTGAACCCCATATTAAATTCTGATGTGCTATATTTTTTGTAACTTGTGTACTTCTCTTTATCTATTTTTTTTGTGTGTTAAATCAAACATGTTTCAGTTTTCTAAACTAACAAACAAAACTTTACTCTGATAGTTAACTTAATCTAGTAATTTATATACTATGTTTGATATGAGTAGATTAGTTTCAAAAGTTAAAGTATTTTAACTAAGCTGTGATTTATCTTTTGGGAACCTTTTCCAAAGGTTAAATTATATATTTCTATTATTTTTGTTAACTAGAAATTTTTATCAAATTGGGGGATTTATTTTTTAAATTGTTTTAAATAGAAATTTTATTGGAAACTCAATTAACTCTCTCTTGAGTTGTCCACTCTGACTAACATTTAGTATCAAAGGAATTCAAAATATCTTTTTTACTTTGATCTAGTTTATTTAAAGATCTTAAATTTCTATTTTATCTAAATTTAGTTCTTTATGGATAATCATAGACAAGAAGGAATAGCCACAAATTAGCATAATTATTTTAATGTAAAAAATTATTCTCAATGGAAAATCAAAATGAAAATTCATTGAGAAAGTATGGGTTTTGATATATGGACTTTAATTGAAGATAAATATGAAAAACCTCAAGAAACTATAGTTTCTTGGAGTGATGATACTAAGGCAAAATATGATTATAATTGTAAAGTTATGAATGGTTTATATTATGCCTTAGGAGAAGATGAATTCAATAGAATATCTAGTTGTGTTATTGCTTATGATATTTTGGGTGCCCTTTCTATTTCTCATGAAGGAACTTATGATGTTACAGAAATGATTTTAAATACCTATACTATTAAATATGATACTTTTAAGATGAATCCTGATGAATCTATCTCTTACATGTATCTCAGGTTCAATGAGATTATTAACACAATGCACACACTAGGAAAGAAAATTACTAACAAAGATCAAGGCATGCTACTTCTTATATTCTTACCAGACAGATGGAGAGGGACCTTTGTTTCTATAAGGGAATCATGTGATATAAGTAAGTTTTTAGTTAAAGAGCTCATTGGAAATATCATGATTTATGAAGAGGAACTACAAGTGAACAATGAGGAAGTGGATGAACCCAAGAAAAAATCAGTATCCTTTAAGACTACTGACTCAAAAAAAAAGAGAATATCAAAGTTGAATGTTCTAGTGATGAGGAATCACCTGCTAACAGTGATAAAGAAATGGATCACTTAGCCAAACGATTCAATAAGTTCTACAAGAAAAAAAGTTTTTTAAGAAGTCAAACAATAAAGATAAATATGATAAAAAAGGAAATTGGAGAAAATATTAGAGAAAGGATGATTCTACCAATGAAGAAATCTGTTGTAAGTGTAAAAGAAAAGGACACATCAAAGAAGATTGTCCCAAGTTAAAGTATAGGAAGAAATATGAGGACACGAGTAAAAATTATAAAAAGGATATAAAATCCACTTGGAGTTCCTATGAGGATAGCTCAAGTGAATCAAACTCAAGTAGAGAAGGAAAAAATAGCAAAGCTAATATGTGTTTTATGATTAGTACATCTAAGGTATTAAATGTCTTTCCTAAATCTATTATACATATTTCTATTCCCTCTGAAACTGAAAACAATGATGAAAATATGTCCAGTGATGAATTATTTGAATACTATAACATGTTGGAAGACATATTTAATGAATTAAAATATAAATATAAAAGTTTAAAGAAGAAACATGTTATGTCTTCTCACTTCAAAATTGATCTTACAATATAGAAGGACAAGAATTCTCAACTGCTTGAAGAAAACAATGAACATAAGTTAAAGATATATCTGAAAAGATTCAAAAATGGAAGAAAAACATTAACCCAAATTCTTGGTAAACAGGAAACTCTTAAGTATACCATTAGAATAAGATATCAACCTAGAAAGAAGAAAATCCATAAGAATAAATTTGTCCCATGTTCTAGTTCTTCTAATTTTGATAGTATCTCTTATTCTACTGGACCAAATAAATTCTTTATTTCTAAAAGTATAAGATATTCTTATAGGAATCTAGTAATACAATTATGGATTCCTAAAGCACTCATTACTAACATCTCTAAACCCAAGAAAATATGGGTATCAAAATAATTTTTAACTTAAATTTATTTTATAGGAAAATTGCTTGAAGAGTGCCAATAAGAAACTATGGTATCTGGAAAGTGGATGTTCCAAACATATGATTGGGGACTATTCAAGTTTACATAACCTAATCAAAGTTGACGGTGGAGACCAACAGAGGCACAATAGTGCCTCAACTTCTGTTTTACCATGGGCTTCATCAACATGTTTTCCATATTATTGGTTCTACAAATCTTCTGCAATGTCAGCAACCCATCTTGTATCAAACCACTGATGAAATGATACTTCAACTGAATGTGCTTCATCCGGGCATGAAACTCTAGGTTCTTTCCAAGATGTATAGCACTGTGACTATCATAGTGCAATACATTCTCCTCTCGCCTTCTTCCTAACTCATCTAAGAAGTTCTTCATCCACACTATCTCCTTCCCAGCTTCTGTTACAGTAATGTATTATGCCTATGTGGTGGATAAATCCACCACCTTCTACAATTGTGATATCCAGCTTACTGCAGTTCCTCCACATGTAAAAACATAACATGTGGTACTCCTCCTAATGACGACATCACCTCCAAGGTTAGCATCCATATACCCCTGCAATGAATTTTCTTTCCCAAAGCATAGAGATAGCTCATTGCTTCCCTTCAAATACCTCAGTATCCACTTCACAGCTTCCCAATGTTGCTTTAAAGGGTTAGCCATGTACCTACTCACAACTCCCACTGCATGAGCGATGTCAGGTCGAGTGTAGACCATGGAATACATCAGGCTTCCAACAGCTGATGTGTATGGAACCTTTGTCATGCATTCAACCTCTTCTGCCATCTTCGGTGATTGATCCTTTGAGAGTTTGAAATGGCCCACCAAGGGGATAGAGACTTTCTTTTCTTCCAGTATACTGAATCTTCTCAGAACCTTCCCAATGTAGTTAGTCTGTGATAACATTAAGGTTCCAGCCGCATGGTCTCTCTTGATGTTCATCCCCAAAATCTTTCTAGCTTCTCCAAGATCCTTCATTTTGAACTCCTTTGCCAACTTCCCTTTCAACTCATCAATCCTTTGCATACATGATCCTGCAATGAGCATGTCATCCACATACAGAAGTAATATAATATATTCATCACCACAGGACTTGATTTAGAAATATTGATTTATGCCACATTGTTTATATTCATTTTTAGACATAAATGAATCAAACTTTTTATTCCACTGCCTGGGTGCCTACTTCAATCCATATAAGCTCTTTTGGAGTTTGCACACCAGGTATTTCTTCCCAGACTCAACATATCTCTCTGGCTACTGCATGTAGATGTCCTCCTTCAGATATTCATAAAGAAAAGCAGTCTTGACATCAAGATTCTCAAGATGTAAGTCTTCTTATTCCATAATGTTGAGAACCACCTGGATGGTGGTAAGCTTCACTACTGGTGAGAATATTTCAGCGAAATCCACTCCCTCCTCCTGTTGGAATCCTTTCACCACCGACCTTTCCTTGTACCTCCTCTTTTCATGATGTTCTTCCTTGACCCGGTATACCCATTTGTTCTATAATGCTCCATTTCCTTGTGGTAGAGGTGTCAGCTCCCAAGTGTTGTTATCGTGCAATGAGGAAAACTCCTCCTTCATAGCCAACTCCCACTTTCTCGACTCCTTCAGTTGTATTTCCTCTTCAAAGAATTTTGGTTCTCCACCGTTAGTCAATAACAGATAATGTAAGGATGGTGAATACCTCTACATAGGCCTTCTCACCCTTGTTGATCTCCTCAACTCCACTAGAGTAGTAGGTTCCACCGGTTCTGATATCTCATGATCAGGTACACCTTCAAGCTCCACTTGCTCTTTCCACTCTGATTCAATGTTCCCATTTTCATATTCAATTATATGGAGATCCTTGTACGTGACACCTTTATTAAATACCACATTTTGGCTCCTAATGACCATCTTATTGAGATCATCCTAAAATAAGTAACCAAACTCCTCAGCACTATAGCCAATAAAGAAAAATGGCTTGGACTTAACATCAAGTTTTTCCCTTGATTTAGCATCAATATGTACATAATACAAACTGCCAAAAACTCATAAATGTGAGAGTCTTACCTCCTTACCAGACCAGAGCTCCTCAGGTAGACATTCTCTCATTGGTACAGATGGACTCCTGTTGATGATATATGCTTCCATGTTCACTACATCATCCCAGAAGGTTTTGGGCAACCCCGAGTGTAACCTCATACTTCTGGCACATTCATTCAACGTCTTATTCATCCTCTCTGCCACACCATTCTGTTGCGGTGTACTTGGAATTGACTTCTCCCATTGAATTACATTTTCAGAACAGAATTCTCTAAACTCATTGTCGTCGTACTATCCACCATTGTATGACCTAAAGCATTTCAGTTTTTCTCCTAACTCATTCTCTACCATGACCTTCCACTTCTGAAACATCTTAAACACATTATATTTTCTTTTCAGAAAGTAAACTCATACCTTCCTTGTGGATTCATCAATGAATGTCACATAATATTGTGACCCTCCAAGGGAATGTACTGGTGCAGGCCCCCAAACATCAGTGTGCACCAGGTCCAGCTTCCCAGTTTTCGGTGTTCTGCCTCCTTTTGCAAATGATATATTCTTCTGCTTTTCAAGGATGCAATCTTCACATAAACCAACCTCGACTGATTTCATCTCTGGTAGAAGCCCTTTTGTTGCCAACACCTTCATCCTTTCCTCACTCATGTGGTCTAGCCTGTAGTTCCACAGTTGAGAATCCTCGGTCACATTTATTGATGCCACCATGTTCATGCAGGTCTCTATCATGTTGTACAGAGTACCATTTTTTGCTCCCCAAGCTATAACCATATCTCGCTTTGTAATATTCCTGGCACCACCATTAAACATGGTATTAAAGCCTGCATCATCAAATTGGCCAACATAAATGAGATTTCTTCTTAAACCATGGATATGCCTCACATTTTCCAGAAACATCAAACTCTCACTGTTGGTCTTGATCTGTGCATCTCATTTACCCACAATTTGCAAGGGTTCATCATCAGCAAGATGTACCTTACCGAAATTTCCAGAAACATCAAACTCTCACTGTTGGTCTTGATCTGTGCATCTCATTTACCCACAATCTGCAAGGGTTCATCATCAGCAAGATGTACCTTACCGAAATTTCCAGAAACATAATTGTTCAGGAAACCCTTCTCTGATATCGAATGGAAATGCCCCAGAGTCTAAAATCCAAGACTCCATTGGGCTATCTACGCTCAGCAGCAGCACATCATCAGCTTCTTCAGCCGTCGTGTTTTCTCCACTGGTTTCAGACACCTTCTGTTTATCTCTGCACTCCTTGACATGTCATTTCTTCCTGTAAGTCCAGCAGGTAGGACCAGTCCCCTTTACCTTGTCTCAGATTTTCCCTCTTGACTTTGATCGCCCTCTACGATTGTCTTGATGTGGGTATCTTCCTCTTCCTTCAACGTTCAGAGCAGAACCAGAAAATCTATCTGATTCTCTTCTTCGCATATCCTCACTGAGGATCAGGTCTCGTACATCTTTCAGAGCCAAATTTCAATTCCCCGAAGAACTATTCACAGCAGTTACAGTTGCTTCACAACTGTCAGGTAAAGATGAAAGTAAGACCAGTGCACATACCTCATCACCAAGATCAATTTTCAACGATTTAAGTTGACTTATGATGGTGTTGAATTCGTTGATGTGGTCTCTAACAATTCTCTCTTCAACCATTTTTAGGTTGAACAAGCATCGCATCAAGTGAACCTTGTTTGCCGCAGAATGCTTCTCATACATATTCACGAGAGTATTCATCAGATCAATTGTCATTTTCTCCTATCTGATGTTGAAAGCCATGTTTTTTTCCAACGTAAGGCGCACAATGCCCAGAACCTATTGATCCAGTAGCTCCCACTCTGACTGCTCCATGTCTATTGTCTTTAGACCCAGAAGTGGCAAATGCATCTTTTTTTGATAAAGATAATCCTCGATCTGCATCCTCTAGAAACTGAAGTCGATTTCATCGAAGCGATCGATCTTCACCTTGCCTTCTTCCATAACCATCGTTGGAGAAACCCAAACTCACCCTTTGATACTAGTTGATGCTGAAACTTTGGGAGTTGCAACTACATAAAAGAAATGATTTAGAGAAGAGTAAAAGGAAAAAAACAGAATGAGAACACAAGGATTTACGTGGTTCGGGAAAATCCTTACGTCCACAGAGAGGCAGAATAACTTCACTATGAAAAATCTAGGAGCACGATTTACAGGAGTTTCTCACACACACACACACAGAACATGACACTTTTGATGATAATGCCAAAGGAAGATAATTAGACTTGGTCAAATTAGTAACTCTAGTACGGTTTTAATTTCTAAAGCTTCATTTATATATGGATTAAAGTATAAGCTTCTTAGCATTTCACAACTTTTTGGCGATGGTTTCCATGTTATGTTTGAAAATAATTCTTGTAAAGTTTTTTATGCCAAGCATGGTTTAGTTTTTACTTCCATGCAAAATGAAAATGTTTTGTTATAGATTTAAATTCTTTGTTTTCTTAGAATGTTTCATGTTTTGTTTGAACCTTCTAGAGTTTCTAGTTTAGCAGGAAAACATTATCCTTATGTTATAGTGGATGATTATTCAAGATACACATGGGTGTTTTTCCTTGCTCATAAAGGTGAAGTTCTTTCCTATTTTTTCAAATATGCTAAATCTATAGAGAATCTAAGTGGACTTGGAATTAAGACCTTAAGAAATGATCGTGATCGTGAGTTTAAAAATTAAGAGTTTGAATCATTATGCTCACAACATGGCTATAATCATAACTTTTCTGCTCATAGGACCCCACAATAGAATGGTGCAGTAGATAGAAGAAATAGAACCCTTCAAGAAATTGTCCAGACTATGCTCAATGAGTATTATTTACCTATTTATTTTTTGGCATAAGTTGTAAGTGCAACTTTCAATATAATTAATAGAGTTTTAATTAGACCACTTTTAAAGAAAACCAAATATGAATTATGGAATGGAAGAAAGCCAAAGATACATTAGTTTTTTGTTGTAAAGTCTTTATACTCAATACAAAAGAGAATCTGGAAAAATTTGTTTCCAAGAGTGATGAAGGAATTTTCTTTGGACACTCTACATCCAGTAAATCATACAGGGTATTTAATAAAAGGACTAAGATTGTAGAAGAATCTGTGCATACAAAGTTTGATGATAAAAATCCAATGAGCCTAAAACATCTTTAGAAAATCACAACTCCATCAAGCCTCCTGTAAAGAACTCTCTTAGTTCTGATGAACAGCTAGAACCTGAACCTGTAGATGAGAATGAAGTGTTAAACACTTCTATTCCTGGAGCTATTGGGACTCATAGATATCATCCCTTAGATGTTGTCGCAGGTGATCTAGATAAAAGAACTCAGACAAGATCTTCTCTTAGAAACCAAGTTGAACATCAAGCTTTTTTGTCACAACTAGAACTAAGAACATCACAGAAACAATTAATAATGAATTCTATGTAATAACAATATGCAAGAAGAGGTATTGACTATGAGGAGACCTTTACACCAGTAACTAGACTTAAAGAATGATTGGTTGCACAAAAATATAGTCAAGAAGAAGGTATCGACTATGAGGAGACATTTACACCAGTAGCTAAACTTGAAGTTATTAGAATGTTGATTGCAAATGCAACACATTTGGATTTCAAACTATATCAAATGAATGTTAAGAGTACATTCTTAAATGGTTATATTGTTGAGGATATTTTTATTGAACAACCCTCTGGATTTTAAAACTCTCACTTACCAAATCATGTTTTTAAATTAACAGAAATTTTTATTTGAAACTCAATTCACCCCCCCCGAGTTGTCCGCTTCGAGCAACAAAAAGGTCTTTTAAAAAATATTTATTAATTATATTTAATTTAGTAAACACTTAAACACGTTGATTCGTCAAAAAAGTCTATAACATGTAAATAAAACTATAAAATAGAGTACGTGGAAAACGCCAACAGCATCAATATTCTTCTTTTTTAGTGAAATAAAATACTTGATAAAAATCACGAAACAATGAACAAAAGCACAATGCCTCCGAGGAGAGAACACCAGTCAATGGATCTGTGATCGTATTGTGAGAATACCCGAATGCTAAATGGGTGATAGCGTCTTCACCCAACAGAAGAGAACACCATCCTCTTATATAGGCAGAGCCTAAGGCTCCACGCATCATGTGTTTCATAATGTCGGGTAATTCAGTGAACATTTTCAATGAATTAATATAAATTCATTAAAACATTCATAATGATTTGTAACTGATAATAAAACCGTTGGGAAGAAATAAATACCTGCATCATATGCATGTATAAATACACATATATAATACCACATTATATATATATACATATATACATATATATATATCAGAGCACATCCAATAGATAGACCGGTCATATTTATGGGTTTCTTCTGTTACAATAATTATTTGATGATTCTCCAAAACCCATCACAAATGATATGCATGATGTTGCAGGTAAAGACAACAAGGCTTAGTAGCATGAGAGATGATGTCAAGAGACGTCTTGAAGTTGAGTATGTTTGCAATTGAAGTTGTGTAGAGGGTTGCCCATGAGACTTGTTTGGATGTATGACGTAAGTGGGCCCCAAACCAAATCCAAACAACATGACATGTAAACACAGCAGAAGGCTTGAATTACCACCCCAATTTCTTCACACAATTGAATATCATCCGGAAAAAAATAAAAGAAATCAGAAAGAACGGACCATGGGGCGGCAGCTGACGATCCGGAGGGTTTTCTTGGGCTGCCGGTTTTGGACCTGAATTTCAAAAGCACTAACGGATTAATGCGGACCGGCATCAGGTTAAGCCGATAGCAACGCCTGAAAAACATCCCGAATGGTAATGCCTTCCGTGTTTTCTTGATCCCCTATGCATAATACATGTACAGGCTGTTCGCGGCAGCACAGGCAATGGAGTTCTCAAAAGGATGCCACGTAAGATGGAGCAGCTTCGTCGTGAAATCGAAGGAATTTCCATTCGCATCAACGTTCGGGCTATCAGCTCCGCCTATGGATCAAAACCCATTTGGAGTTGTTAAAACGCCCAGCCAAACACACCCTTAGTGGTTAAAAGGAGCACACAGCCTGACCTACCTCGTCTAACAACGCGTGTTATACCACTGAGAGGCCGAGATGGCCTCGACGGAGTTTGAACTTGCCTCCTGAAATGATTCATCACAAAAAAAGTTGGTGTTACTTGATATTTCGTTTTGCTCAAAGCCGATCAAAGAGATACCTCGTGGGATTTTTGCTGGCCTCCAAAGTCGTAGCCTCAGTACTCCCAGCAGTAGAACCGAACACCCGGAACAAATTGCTGAGATCATAACGGTGAAATGTTTAAAAAGGCCTGGAAGGAACTTTTTAAGACAGTAACAACCGTACTAATAAAATAAATATACAAGTATATATGAACAGTGATTAAGATTACACAATCCCATCCCAATAAAAATTACAAAAGCTGATGAGGATGGAAATAAACAGACCTGTAAGAACCCGTAGCCGCTCGTAATCCATCCCCGCTCAGGCAACACTCAAATTTATCGAAGATTGAATCGTTTTCATATAAATCACACAGCTGGAAAATATCAAAGTACATTGTAATCCGCCTGCAAAATCAAGATTGATGCGCATTTTGGAAAACAAGGGGAATCAATAATAAAAGAAAGTTCACCTTGGGTCTTAAATATTCATGAACCTGGAATGTTGTGACTGGACCTGAATCCATATTAACATCCCATAACTGACAATCAAACAAATGGAATTCTGTTACAAAACACCACGGCTAAAAAATATTTGAAGGGGGTGTCTAGAATCTTGAATGAGCTTGCCAACGAAACGTAGGGAAACCAAGGGTCTGTTTGAAAGATAATTCTGGGAACAATTTTTTAATTTCCAAAAAACTGAAATTTAGGAATGTTCTAGAGAACTAAAAAATCAGAACATGTTTTATATATTTTACATTTTCGGTGCACTGCCACGTCTTCTTCTTTGTCAGTTTCATGGAGGTAAGCATGGCTTCATTGCGGCCAGCAGCAGCGCGCACCACTGGTGTTGTTTTGCGGAGGCGCGCCCAGTCCATCGATGTTCACTGTTCTTCCTCGACTAACTCGTGTCCAACGCGGCATGGCATCCTACCAGAATCACTCAGACGAAACGCCCATGACCGGCTTGTCTTCATAGACCCAGGAGCGCACTGTCGGGGTTTCGCTCTGAGGTGACGCATTCGGTTGGATCACGTCCAACAAATCCCCACTACAACGTAGCAGTCATCCGCTGCTGTTGTGCTCGATCAGATCCCGTCCAGTGGAGCAGGCGCACTGCTGGCTCTCCTCCAACACCGCCCGGCACTGTTTTCCTCACCCAGTACCGCAGCAACCTCCGCCGATTCAACGACCTGCTCGCCCCACAAGGAAACTCGGCACCAGGAAAAACTGGATAACCAGGAGCAACGCATCGGCAGATTCGAAACAACATCGAATGAGTTGGTTGTCAGCCAACAGCGTACAAAACAAGAGCAACAATGCTGAGAGAAAGAACCTCCACCAATGCGTGATGAACCTCCGCCAATGGTGGTGACAGAGACATCGGGCCTACAGTCTGCCGCACTAGCAGACGTTCGGCGACCAGTGCAAGGAGCTCTGGACGCCCCTGTTCTCGCACCGGATCCGGCTTTTATTGTCTAACGGGGATGGCTCACCCGAGCCGAGCTGTACTTTCACATTCGTCAGACTCCTAAGCCTTTAAAACTCTCCCTCACTCAAGTTAGCATGGAAGGCATCACCATCCACTGGTTCAAGGTGCTAGGGGAAGTTCTTCCGGACGTCACCTGGTCGGTTTTCAAGGAGTTAATGGCCCGCTTTCGTGGTCTCGACAACCAAAATCCTTACGGAGAACTAGCCGCCTTGCATTAGGGTTCCGTCTCAGCCTATATCAAGCAATTCGAGTATTTAGCTTCCTTTGTTCCTCAGCAGCCCGAACCGCAGTACGTGGAGTACTGTTTCCAAGGACAACAAAAAACATATGATGGTGGGTGTGTTGGATTGGTGTAGCCCGATCCGGTTGGACCGAATGCTTGTGGCCCGCAAATGTCACGGGTCGAGCTCCGCGGTGAGCTTGTTGGGGGTTGCAAGGGGCAACACGCCCCTACTCCGGGGGTCCGGGGGTCGAAGGCCTTTGGCCCAAATTTTCGGTCCTGTAACATCTCTGACCACTATAGCAGAGCTGACCGACCGACACCAACAGAGCACTGTAGCAGTGCGGACTTCGGAGTCAACTTTATTGTAGCTTTTTGAACTTCCAGCCGGCAGCCACTGTAACACTTTTGACTTGGGTGGCCGCCTTTCACTTTAACAGCGCGGACTTCATGTGCGGAATAGTGGATCGTCTTCCTCCTTTTGTAGCCCATTTTCAGGCTAGGTTTTGTGTGAGAAACTTTTGTAATATGTGCTCCCGAATCATGGTGAAGTTCCGTCTCTATGTGGATATAGGGATTATTCTCGAACCACGTAAATTTGTGTGTTCCGTGTGTTTTCTTTTCTTTTGTATTTTCTTTTCGTATCTCGTTTATGCCGTTGCGACTACCGACGATTCCGCAACAGGGTGCACGTAAATAATCTGGTGCACTTGCAGGCAATGCGACTCGCTCACCATCACGGAACTAGGTCACAGAATTTAAACAGGGTACATGGAGCTGAACCATGGCAGCCACCCGACCGTCCACGGCCACATTTGCTGACCAGGACCACTCCCCAACTAGTCCTCAGGTGGAGTTTGATGTGCACGACGTTCAACAGGAATTTCCACATCAAACAACCTCAAGCGGGAGAGTTCAACACCTCACACCTCAGGAGTGGGAAGATTGACGATGCAAGGGCCTCTGTTTCCGTTGCGGGCTTCCCTGAAGCCCAGTGATAGAGTCGGAGACCTGGAATAAGGGTAAAAGTGTCATAGAAGGGAGTCTGTTTGGGAGGGGGGCCATTTGGGTCCACGTGTAAGCAATGGGAGGGGATGCGTGTTGGTTTGTTAAAGGGAATCTGGGGGAATAACAACTTCAGTTGAGGGGGGAAAGAGTAGTTGGGTGTTGTTAAATAGGGAGGATTAGAGCGTGGGAAAGGGGAGGAGAATATTGTTTGGGAATTAGCTTTAGGCTTGGGAATTGGCCACTAGCTAGGGCGGAATCTATCCCGAGCGACTTCTCCATTCCTATTCCTCCTCCCGCCTTCTGTTCCTATTTTTCTATATACTAATAATCGGGTTCTATCATCGACCGCATGGTGTAGCAATAATATCGAGATAATAAAATAAAATGAAAAAATATAAAAAAAAATAACACCAAGATATAACACAGAAACTCTCAAAAAATTGTGGGATAAGAAACTGCGGGCAAAGTAGAAGGATCTCATTGTGGACAAATGTGGATACAAACACTCAATATTTAAAAAAAAAAACTTGCAAGATTCTTTCTTGAAAAATATGAGACCTCACAAATACAAAAATTGGAACATTAAAACTAGAAATGAAAGTTTTGATTGTTGATGATGTTCACGAGAGGAAGAGGACCCCTTTTTAAGAGAACTTCAATCCCTTGTTTTCTCTAGGTGGTGGGGGTTTGGCCACCAAATCTAACTCCGCTCGCCACCCTTGACAATTGAAGGGGGCAGTTGCTAACCCTTGAATAAAAATGGGGTGGTCGCCAACATATCTCAAAATTAGAGATTTGATTAGAAATCAATCATATCTCCACGCATCATTTCTATTTTGCCAAAATATATTGTTTGTGTTTCTGCAAAGCCACTCAAGGGACTACAAAGTCGCTTGGACACAAACAAGAGTTGTACCTATCATTCTCTTTCAACAAGTAATACACAATATTGCTCTCAATGACATAATCTAAATGTCATATTGGAGCAATTTCTCCCAAGTTGGACATCATGGTCCAGACTTGACTAGTTCTTGATCATCATGCTTCGGTAATGCTTTATAGGAAACCGGTTAATCTTTTGGATCATCTTCCACTCTGATTGTAGTAGTTTTTGTATCCTCTTTCTACATGTCTCTACCAACCGTCATTTGCACCTTGTCTTCTATAAAAATGATATCTCTATTGATGATGGGTTTGTGGGCAGTGGGATCCTACAAATGATACCCCTTCACACCACTAGCACACCCCAAGAAGACATTTGTTGAATCTTGAATCCAACCAGAGAATAATCAGTGGGCTTACTAGTCCAAATCTCAATTAGTGTTTTCAGATCAATCGTTACTGAAGGAGATCGATTGATCGCATAACATATGGTTTTCACTATTTCTGGCCACAGCGTCTTGGTCACTCCTGCAGTCTTCCCTTAGTGGGTTCTCATTGAGTTCGGTATTTTTTGTCAAAAAGATGACATCAAGTGACAGATATGTGGGCCTAAGTGGGCCGGCTCTGGGTATTGATGTTATTTAACAGGGCTATAGTTCAGGGCAAATATATTTTTTACAGCCTACACCTGTAGAGAAGAGTGTCAGGCCATCTATGGTAAGAGATACAATCCTAGTAGCCTCTACTCTAGTCTCAGCTATTTTCGATATTGTTGCATCGCAGTTGTTCATATATGTAATTTTTGTAGAGAGACTTGGGCTCATTGTTCAATTTTTGAATGGTGTTATGACACTTGATACTCTATTGGGGATCAGAACAGAGGGTGTATTTTAGTTCTGGGAGTGCTCCCTTGAGATCGGTGCGTGTCACTTCAGATCATCATTCTGAAGAAGAGTCATGCCATGGAGGTAGATGTTTTGAGTATCATGTTTTCTGGAGTTGAATCGAATCTTTCGATCAGGTCCAATCCTGAGGGGGGGGCTTTGTTGACACTGTTTTTTCAAGTGGGATAAAAAGATTATGAATAGTACCTCAAGAATGTAAAGTGAATGTCCCAAAAAAGAATCAAAGGGACTTTCCCAAGCCACCCTGCGCTCAACCCCCTACACATCAGTAGGCTCGCACAGAGGTAATCAAAATATCTAAATATGTTTTTATAAAATATTTTATGCCTATTTATTGTAGTTTTATACTATCTACTATGTTTTCCTATATTTTTAATAATTCTACCCAAAACATCAAGAATTCCTTGACTTTCACATGCTAATATATTTTAGAGAGAGAGTGATTCGGGGGAGCTAGCCCTAGTCTAAAATGCTTAACTCTCTATTTATAGCGGTCACGCTTGGCGCAGAATCTGAAATCATCGCGCCCCCTCATTTTATGTCGCACCTAGGCAAAACACCTCATTCTGAACTCAATGGCGGTCACGGATATCCAATCAAAGATCCCGTTTGAAAGTTATTTAGCATGAAAAAATATACAGCAGGGTTCGTGACATGATGTTTCACCTGTCAGCAGGTGAAGGTGGAGCATGAACAATCTGGAGGTTTACTGCAACCGTTGACTATTCCGAAATGGAATAATGATGCTATTTGGGTGGTAGAGGGAGAGTAATCTGAAGGAGAGGATGCGAAGGGTTCCTCCTGTGTAGCCCACGACAAAGGGAGAAGAAAGAGGGGAGAAGGAAATAAAAAGAAAAAAATACGGTCCAAAACGGTCCACGTAATCCTTCTGAAAACCTGAAATCATTTTCATATACGTAGGGTGAGCATACAAGTACACTCAGTAGGAAAAGCCAAAGTATCTCGTGCACAAATGGGGGAGACATATACTAATGTCGCCGTGAGAAAACAGTAGAAACCAAAAGCACCTAACAAGGTATACTAGCCACCCAAACCTCACCAAAGGCACACTCACCAAATAATGCAATTCAAGTAAAGTAATATAGAGCACATCGATGATAGGTTACCCCGCACCACCTTACCACTGATTATCCGCTCTCACACCCTAACGACAAGCGTCTTGCCGCTACCACCTCTTCTAAAAGAACCACGTCACAACCCGCCCGCACACACCTGGGTCTCACAACTGTATCTCACCCGCAGACTCCTAGAGCACATACCACATCACATCCCGCCCGCAGACACCTGTTCCACTACCACACCTCATCCTGAAGACACCTGGGAAGCATAACGCATCTCATATCGAAGACACCTGGGAAACACAATTTGCCCGCACACACCTGGGCCTCACAAACCACTATCCGCCCAAAGAATCTTAGGATATCACTGCCTGGAATAGGGAGCAGGGAAGAGTGGGTAGCCAACCATCCATCCTCCCATGACACGGTAAGCGCACACGACGGGCACCTGAGACCTTGCTCCTCCTTCTTACCCAACGGTGTCGCCAACTCCATCGCAAAAGCCAACAACTAGGTTTGAAAATCCCTGCATCTGATCCCGCTAGTGTCTGATCCACAACATGGAGATGTATCATCTCTGCCTAAGAAAGGTTGCTCGCCTACAGCACTGTCACGACCCGCCTCCCCGGGCC
Source organism: Viscum album (assembly GCA_963277665.1). NCBI lineage: Eukaryota > Viridiplantae > Streptophyta > Magnoliopsida > Santalales > Viscaceae > Viscum > Viscum album. Next base: position 887,256,278 of record OY728159.1, on the reverse strand, counting down.
ATGAACCTTGTCATTTGACCCCATGGGTCTCCTGTAATACCTTGGTTGTCTTTCCAGCACACCATAGGCTATTACTCACTGGGGTCGCTGATCAGACTAATGACTGTCCCCACAGGCCAACACATGTTCTTTCAGTGTGTTTTGTCCTCACTCACACATCCTGTGAAACTTCTCAGAAGGTCGTCCATCCTGATTACTACTCCAGACCAAGCATGTTTAACTGTGGAGTTCTAATCAGATAGGCTCCCGAAAAAAAGGTGCACCTTGTTGACATGGGTAGTAACATTTAGCCTTTTAAGTCTCATTTTTCCAGGGGTGTTACATTATCCACCCCTTTAAAGCACAACGCCCTCGTTGTGGACCCCAAGCCTCAAACCCAGGCAGTGCCTAAGCACTTCCGGATGAGTATTGGCTCTGATACCATTTGTCACGACCCGCCTCCCGGGCCATGAACCTTGTCATCTGACCTCATGGGTCTCCTGTAATACCTTGGTTGCTTTTCCAGCACACCATAGGCTATTACTCACTACGGTCACTTATCAGACTAATGACTGTCCCCACAGGTCAACACATGTTCTTTCAGTGTGTTTTGTCCTCACTCACACACACCCTGGGAAACTTCCCAGAAGGTCACTCATCCTAATTACTACTTCAGGCCAAGCATGTTTAACTGTGGAGTTCTAATCAGATAGGCTCCCGAAAAGAAAGGTGCACCTTGTTGACATGGGTAGTAACATTTAGTCTTTTAAGTCTCACTTTTCCAAGGGCTGTAATACCTTGGTTGCCTTTCCAGCACACCATAGGCTATTACTCACTAGGGTCGCTTATCAGACTAATGATTGTCCCCACAGGCCAACACATGTTCTTTCAGTGTGTTTTGTCCTCACTCACACACACCCTGGGAAACTTCCCAGAAGGTCACCCATCCTGATTACTACTTCAGGCCAAGCATGTTTAACTGTGGAGTTCTAATCAGATAGGCTCCCGAAAAGAAAAGTGCACCTTGTTGACATTGGTAGTAACATTTAGCCTTTTAAGTCTCACTTTTCCAAGGGTGTTACAGGCACTGCCCTGAATTGGCTTTGCCCATACGATCTGGCCCTGCCGCCACGGCCACCAAACTGAGAACCCACCGTCCTTGACGGCTCTGACTGAACTGGCACTCCCCTGGAAGCCATAGATCTGGCCCCACTCTGAAGTGGACGTGCCACCTTGCAAAAGCATAGCAAATGCCCCATAGATATACAATGATAACAAAGCCTCTGAGGAGATGTAAATGTAGGTCGGGTGTGCCCTGGCCTCCCGCACTGGTGGCACATGACAGACCTTGCATCAGAAGTCACAGATGAGAATTATCTGGGAGGATGGCCTGAAATACCACCTCCCTTCTTCCCCTACTCCTCTCGCTTCCTTTTCTTCTCAGATGAACTACCACTTCCCATCACTAACACTGTTACAGAGAAACTAGGCCTTCCCTTGCGATCAATCAGATCTTGTTAGCTCAGTTTGGACCCCCATATAGGTGATTTGCCTATTATTAAGTAATGTTGTTAATGTGAAATCATGATTTTTGTATATTATTAACAACTATTGGTAATTAGATTCCAAAAGATCACAAATGATATGAAGAATATTCTCCTAGATTTTCAATGTAAGAACCCGGGTTTTCATACGAGGTACGGATCCTTTTCTTTTCGGTTTAAATACCTTGTTATGGTCTTATGTGAATGCTTAACTAGATCACAGGTGTTTTGGAGGTGTCTAGGGCTTGTTTGGAGGTCGGAACCAGGTTTTGAGCTAAAAATGACATGGCGCACGGTTTGCGCACGGCCTGCGCACGATTAGCCTAAACCGTGCGAGAGGTCTTAAAAGTGCAAGTTTTTGGGCAGAGCGCTATCGCACGGCTTGCGCACGGTTAGTCAAACCATGAACGATTAGCCCCATACGGGAGATATCATTTTAATAAACCAAGCATGAGTCACGTAGGCTTAGAGAAACAGTGGCCATGACATCCTCTTTGCGCCACTAACCATGTGTGAGCCTCATCACCTCTTTCAACTGCTAGCCATGTGTAAGACCCAAGCCCCTTTCTCCCAAACTACGTGGAATTTGATTCCCAGCCACTAGGATATGTAGGAAGCCTCTTCGAGATTCAAGCCCATCACCCACTCACAGTTCATCTGTCCCAACTATTTCACATTGGTTTACCTTAGTCTCGCATGACGTTAAACTGCAAGCCGCCTTTTGAACTACATAGGTTTTGATCTCTTTCGGGTATGTAGGAAGCCTCTTTGAGGTCCAATCCCAACCAGTGGTAAACTCTGGTGCTCCCTCTTTAGGATGTACCCTCCTGATGTGACATTTTCCCTTTTTGGGACACATCTCTCAGATCCACTCTCTGAGGTCTGATCCATCCACCCGAGCAGCTAACCATGCATAAGCTCCACACATATCATATCCATCCAACCAAGAGTGATCCTCTTGCGAAGGGCCTCTATCGATGCGTAAGCCCCTGGCAGGTCTTCGGGTTGTTATCTATTGCGTACGCCCCATTTCTGAACTACGTGGGCTTTGATCCCTACTTTCTAAGAAGGGTACATAGGAAGACTTTTTGAGGTTCAAGCCCATCATCCATTCCCATCATGATCTCTCCCCTGGGCCCTTATGCCTTAGGATGATCATACCATTAACTTGGATGTTCCTTTTCCTCTCATTCCCCATTTATGTGTCCATTCTCACGGGTCGACTCCTCAAACCTCACATGTTGACCTATCACCAAGTCTCATCGAATCTCGCACCTGCTGAAAAGTATGAAACACACCTTTGGTCGTACGAATGTGTGTCAAGCTCCCTGAATCTAAAAGTCATTCGTCTTCCTTCGGATTTTGAGCTTGCTCGTTCTTGACTTTCCCGCTTCATGTACACGTATCTTTTGCAGTAATGACACTGCACTTCTCCCCGTTCAACTCTCCATCGGAGTGCGAGCTTCCCATTGTCAGCCAAACTTCATCATCTCCCAATAATTTTGTGGTATTCGCAACCTTCTCTTTGTTTTAGATGCCTCCCCTCATCTTAGATGCCTCCCCTTTGGCAGAAAGCATTCCAACGAAGCCCTTTCGTGCAAACCAAAAAGATGGGAGCATCAAAAACACAGGTGACTTTGTTATTTCTTCCTTGGGAAAAGAGGTCCTCTGGTTACTGCACGGTTTGGTAAACCATGCGGTCAAACTATGCGGTCGTGTCAGATCATTAAAAACTTGTTTTCCATGTTCCCCTCTCTCCTCCCTTTAACCCCAATTCGAGCCCCTCTCCTCCCCGTCATTTTTGGCGCACCAAGGGGTCCCAGGACCCCTTCTCCCTTGGCTCTCCTTCCCCCATGGTCCAATCTTCAAGCTTCCATTACCGCACGGGTTTGGTAAACCATGCGGCCAAACTATGCAGTCGTGCCAGGTCATTAAAAACTTGTTTTCTCTGTTCCCCTCTCTCCTCCCTTCAACCCCAATTCGAGCCCCTCTCCTCCCCGTCATTTTTTACGCACCAAGGGGTCCCAGGACCCCTTCTCCCTTGGCTCTCCTTCCCCCATGGTCCAGTCTTCAAGCTTCCATGGTAAGTTCCTTGGATTTTTAGTCATTTTCTCCCTTCTTTCTCTTTCCCTCTTGGTTTCTGGGGTTTTTCTTCAAGGTCGAACCCTAGGGTTATGGTTGGCTAATTTTTGGGTGATTCCTAGTGGTTTGGGCGTTTGGATCGTCCATGGAGAACCCACCAAGGATACCCAACAAGCAAGGTAGACTCCACAACGAATCTGCAACAAACGGCCCATGCACTAGAACACGCATGCATGCACGCCAACCCATACACACACATGCAAACACCACCACCAACCAACGACAGACTCCCATCTGCACCCCGACCCCCAAGAAGCTCCATCCTCAAAAAACCAGCAGCCTCCCACAGAAGAAGACCCACCCAGAACCACCCCAAAGTCTCTCCAGCCTACCCTATCCCACACCAAAACAACCCCAGCAGCAGCCCACCAATCAAACCAACATCCCACCAGCTGAAGATCACCCCCGGTACAAGGCAGGCTGGCCCACATACTGCAGGAACAAATAGCCCATACCCAAACCACACCAACACCAAACAGAAGTGCCCAAACATCTACACCCCTGTACATCTAGAACCACTAGAATATCTGGCATCCGCCCAAAACCATACCCCAACCAGCCAGCTCCACAGGTTCATCCATCCCCGAGCACCACCGGCACCAACACAACCCACCAGACCCACGACCAGCAACACCAACTAGAACAAAACCAACCCAACCCGACACAATAGAACTCCAAGCCAAGACAAACACCATTCACCTTTCTAGGAAGAAGCCACCTGCAGTAAGAAAATAGGCACTGGAGCAAGGGTACCAACTGTGAGGAAAACAGCCTGAACGGTCAGCAGCACTGCACCCCACATCACCCTGCCAACAAGCCATAAACCCATACCCATCACTCAAAGCCCAAGAGTTTTTAGTGAGTTTTTAGGGTTTTTATGGGTTTTTAAGATTTTCAGGGGTTTTATGGTTTCTACGGGTTTTTATGGTCATTTAGGGTTTTTTAGCATCATTTAGGTTTTTTAGGGATTTTAAGTGTTTTAGGTTTTTAAGGATTTCATACCGTTTTTCCGGGTTTTTAGGGGTTTTTACATTATTAATGATTTTAGGGCTTTTTTGTATTTTTATGGGTTTTTAGGGTTTTCAAGGATTTTGATGTTTCTAGGGGTTTTAGTGTTTTTTTGGTTTTTTAGGGGTTAAAAGCGTTGTTAGATTTTTTATGTTTTCTTAGGGTTTGTTAGGGTTTTTAGGATTTTTTATACGTTTTTGGGGATTTTTTATACGTTTTTGGGGATTTTTTAGGATTTTATGTTTTTATGGATTTTGAGGGATTTTGAGGGGTTTTAGGGTTTTGTAGGATTTTGTAGGGTTTTTTCGGATATTGTTGGTATTGTGGTGGATTCGGACATACGAAAAATATGCGTCGGTTTAACCAACAACATTACTATTATTCCACAGTTATGAAAGGAAAAACTCCTAAAACCCTAAAACCACCAAAAATTCTAAAAACCCTTTAAACCCCTAAAAACTTAAATAAAATTTAAAAACCTTGAAAAACTCAAAAAAACCCTGAAAACCCAAAACACCAAAAAACTCTTAAAAACCCTCGAAATCCCTAAAAATCCTAAAAACCCATAAAACCCTTAAAAACCCTGAAAATTGTAAAAACCTAAAAACCCAAAAAAACAGTAAAAACCCTCAAAATCCCAAAAAACACATAATATTAGTAAGTTCCTCAAAATCCACATCCTCCATTGATTTGGAACTCCACATACCTTGGTAGGTGACTTAGGAACCCATTTCTGTAATCAAACCATGGAATATCTTTACAAGAAATGGTAGAATCTGTTAAGAATGGTAAGTCACCTGATTTTAATGTTGATGAAGGGTTTTTTAGGGTTCTTTAAGGTTGTTGGTGCTTTTTAGGTTTTTAGGGGTTTAAAATGCTTTTAGGGTTTTAAGGTTTTCTTAGGGAAGCTTTAGGGTTTTTATGTTTTCATGAATTTTTAAGGATTTTTAGGATTTTTATAGTTTTTAGGTTTTTTAGGGATTTTGATGTTTTTAGGGTTTTTAGTAGTGCTTTTCATGTTTTAGGGATTTTTAGGGCTTTTTTAGGATTTTAATGTGTTTTTTAGATTTTTAGGAATTTTGAGGAGTTTTAAGGTTTTTAGGGTTTTTATGGTTTATTTGGGATTTTAGGGGGTTTTTTGAGTTTTTTAGAGCTCTAAAGGTTTTGTAGTGTTTTTTAACATTTGTAGTGCTTTAAAGGAGTATAGGTGATTTCAGTGGTTTTTAAGATTTTTATGGGTTTTTAGATCTAGGATCTCTTCTCTCTTCTATCAAGATCTCTCTTCCTAGATCAAGCACCATTGGAGGCGACACATCTTAGATCCATTATGGTAGGAGAAGCACCATGCCAAAATCATCATCATCTGGAGGTGCTTTTGTTCCCCATAGAAGAGAGATAGAGACACCTGAGTCCCACCTCCAGTAGGCCTCGGGATGGCAACTAGAACTAAGGATATAGTAAACACACAGATGGGAGGAATTACCCTCTAAGAGAAACACATGCAGAAGAGAGAGATACCAACCAACTCCTACTCAGACTACAATATAGAAGAAAACCCAAGTGCACAAATGTAATTTCATACAATAAAACTAAATATTATTATTTAAATGTTACCATTATAACCTAGCCGTTAGAATGGAGAGAATAAATAGTATTAACTAAATAATAAAAATAAGGTTTACACATGTTTATATAATGATGATTCTTTGATTAGCAAATTAATTAGAAATGAAAATACAAACCAATGGAATATAAAGGATGTGTCTTCATGAAAAACTATTTTAAGTGCAAATAATTGTGTTTATAAAATAATCAAATAACAATTTTTGGATTATATTAATGAAATATAAATTCAATCGGATGTTTAAAATTCATCTTTTGTGTTTTCTATACATTATATAGGAACAAATTAAATTTTACTTCTCAAATTATCATAATAGAATAATTAAAAACATGGAAGAACAAACTCAAGAACCACCACTTCCCCCTCGAACAACAATAAGGGTTAGATCATCTTCATCTGTGGTGGTTGCATAATCTTGGCCATGATCCATTAGCTTATTTGGATGTATATTCCATTGATGCTAGGGACATTGATTTTCATAGTTCCGTATCTCCTTAGGGCTGAAGCATTGTACAATGGAAACATTTTTCTTTCCCTTTCAATCACAATAATGGTGAAATTTCTCCACACATGTAGAAAATTCTCATTCCCTTTAAGAAAGTACTAAGGTGTTTCAAAAATATTTTTCTTCCTCTTGATTGGGTACACTCAACATCTTATGGAATAGTCAATAATAAATGATACAAAGTATCCATATTCCTACCAAAGATACAACCGATGATTGTCAAACATCAGAATGGATCTGATCTAGGAACTCCCTCCTTGCTTTTAACGTTCAAAACTTCAACCTGCATCGTTTGATCATATCACAACGCTTTGTAAGTCCAGACAACAACTTCTAATCAACAAGAATCTTCAAGCCTCGTTTGAGCATATGGTAAATTTTTTTTCTCTTTATATGTTTCACTCAAAAGGACGCATAGGTTCTTTGAGATCTTCTCCATCTTCTTTGCCATAAACGCTCCTTTCACAATTTTCATAATCACTTTCTCACATAACATACTTGGATAATTTGTATCAAACCATCATATATCTTCAGTTTGATAGTAATTAATTCAATGATCTTCAAGGTGTGATCATTCCTCAGGCACACAAATCCTTCTGGCATAGCTTTATATTGATCAAACCATCACTTCAAGACGTTATATGTCATGCATCTCCCGAGTCAATAATTCATGCGTTGTTGAGGTGTTGTCTACCTCCTACAACTATCGTCCCTCCACTAAATAATATAAGAAAATTGACAAGCAAGGGCCAAAACAAGGAGTTTATTCCAAAGGACTAGGTTAGTTATTTTTCCGGATGTGTTCATGACTGGATGGATCCTTCATTGGAATAAGCTTCCTGTTTTAGTCCCGGGATATCATTTACCCAATGATATATTTGTATTGTTGGAAGTACACGTCACGTCCCTTTGAGAGTTCTTTCCACTACCCTTCTTGTTCCAAAACTCCTTGAAGTGTCCCTTCTTGCCGCAATTGAAATATGTGACATTTTACTTTTGCTCTTTGACTTGGATCTACCATGATTCTATCTTCCACTGGAGCTGCATTTCATCGCTCTTCCTCTCTTCATTGAGAGAGCATCTTCTTGGAGCATCTTCGTTCGTCACACCCACCCGTTTTTCACCAATTGACGATAGATAATTAACCTTCCATAGAACTGTTTCCATCTTTCACGATGAAAGATCGTTTCCATTGAACTTTTTTATTTTGCATTTTGTCACCATCTAGACACATCGTTCATCCACGACCATCACCATTTCACAATTGAGTACATAATTATTCTGGTGTGAAAGATCAGTTGGAACCACAGACACAAAACCTACTCAAAATTATGAAAATTATTAATGCACGAAATGTGAACAATATATCGAGTCAAAAACTTGCTTTAATACCACTTGGAGCAAATGATCAACACAGCAGTGTAATAATAATATCAAGATAAAATATAAAGTGCAAAAATATAGAAATAAAATAACACCAAGATGTAACATACAAAAAGCCCAAAATAGTTGTGGGGTAAAAAAACCACGGGCTAAGTAGAATGATCTCACCATGGAAAATGTGGGTGCAAACACTCAATATACAAGTAGAAAACTTCACAAATATCTCTATTAAATAATTAAAAAAACACCTCCCAAATACACACTGATTTTAAAATTAAAAAATGAACTTTGTAATTGTCGATGAAGTTCGGAAGGGGGGGAGTCCCCATTTATAGGATAACTTCGCTCTCGTATTCTCTCTCTCAGTGGTGGAGGTTTGGCCACCAAATTCATCGACTCCGCATGCCCCCCGTGACAATTGGGGGGGCAGCTACCAACCCTTGGATAAACAACCAAGGGGCGGCTGCCAACAAACAAGCTTTTTTTTTTCTATTTCCAAAGGAAACGGAAATTAAACACCCCCTTAAACTCTGTCTAATGTGCCCAAAACATTTCTGGCCATCTTGGTGGAAATTCCAAGCTGCCTCCCGGCAAAGGGAGTCAACAGTAACCAAACTCTTGATATTTTATCAAATGATGATAAAATTGCAAAAAAATGGAAGATTCAAAAGATTTTGGAAAATTAAATGCTCAAATTTTAGGTCTCGCTCAGTTATAAGCAATTTTTGTTTGTTTTAAATCTAAAAAAGTAGGTCACCCACATCAATCTAGTACACAAGTTATTCATTTCAAGTCAATGGAAAACCTTGTTTTCGGAACAGTTTTAGGAATGTATTTTAAGTGTATCAAAAACAAACAAATAAATTTAGTTAGGAAACACTGTTTCCTCGAAGATCAGGATAACATTCATGCTTCACATGGATTCTACATCACAAAGAAACAACTTATGCACAAACCTATGATTTGACGGCATTCACGTGCAGCTTTGCTACAAATTCATAATAAATAAATAATATGATACCACAACAATAAACAACAGATGTTTAGGTCAAACCTTAAGAGTCATGTAATCACGGCTGAGTATATGCCTTCCATCTTTTCCAAATTTAATATCTGAAACAGAGGCGATTATCTCTGTAAAAAAGGACCTGGAACCAGCTGTCTCCTGTTCCTCAAACCTAAACATCAGAACCCAGCAGATTATTACAACAGGGGATACAAAGAAACAAAGAAAGTACTGCACCTACAAGTACTCGGGGAGACTCGATCCTGAAACCTCCCGCGAGACTCCTCAAAAGCGTAACCACTAGGCTACACCCCTGGGGGCGGAACCCAGCAGATTATTACTTGAAAGTGGAATTGCATTTAAAAGTTGTTGAATCAAAAAGCCCTCACCTCCTCTCAATTCTTCTTAATTTATAGATAACAACCACTTACAGCTTGGCATGAGAATCGCATAAAGCTGATTGCCGCAAATCAATTAGGCGGATTGAGCCTTTTGAACTACTGTAAGCTAATGTGTTGCAATGAGTGGGGTGAAACTCTGCTGATGTTATCACCTCTGCGGGAATTAATAACAATCAATCAAGTCTAAGGGAAGGACATCATGATAAAATGTCCGGTACTTGAAACCAAGGCACCAATTAAATACACGTGGTTCAAAAGACATTGAAAATCCATAATTAAAAAACGCAGCATCTAATATTGGAAAAGGAACCACTAAATAGCTATAAACTATGCAGCATTTCTGAAGTAAAAAATTAGAAAAAAAATTAGTTAATCTCACAATCCATGTTCGTAGGCCTCATTTGGTCGCCAAGCTCGAGGGGAGGTGGAAATGAAAAGTGATCATTTTCCTTCTTTCAGGCACATTTGGTTGTGTTGAACTCTTCGAGTTGGGTCTTGACCTAGAGTCATTATGTATTAGAGTTATGAATCCCACATTGGTTTTCTCCTATTATGTGCCTGTTAATTCTATCTATAAATACAATATCTCACCTCTCATCGAGATAAGGGATTCCATTTTACATGGCACCAGAGCAGAAAAACATAAATATCCCATTTTCATTCTCTTTGAGCACAAAAACCTAGCCCCCCTCCCTCCGAGACCATGCTAAACTTCCTTTGGCGCACCCCATGCGCGGCCTCCCCTCGCCACGCTTCCCCTCATTTATTCTTCAAAGTCAACGCCTCCTCCTTTAACTGCACACAATGCGTCAAACCCATCCCAAATCACACGAAACGTGTGGCCCTTTTCAACCCTTCTGTAGTCGAGTGGCCCTCACTCCTATAGTCGGGCGGCCCTCCTCGCCCCTCCTGTAGTCACGTGGCCCTCCTCGCCAATCCTGTAGTCATGTGAACCTCCATCATGTAGTCGGGCAGCCTATTCCAGGTGCAGTCCTTCCCCTCGCAGCTCCCTGTTGTAACTGCACCACCCAAGCACAGTCCACCCCCCATTCGACTTGAGGGCGGCACCCAGTAGTAGTGCACCGCTTCTCCAATCACGCCACCCACACTAAGTGCCACCACACCAGGCACCGTCGATCTGTCCAAGCGGCAGCGCCCAGCCGGCATGCCTTTGTCCAGCAACAACCCCTGCAAAGCACAACCATCCACACGCTAGAACTGGTGAATGAACACAGATTCAAATGGCGCAACCAACGCAATTATGCATGTTATTCCTGCACGCTTTGATTTTGCCCAACTATTCCTGCAGAGGCCCAACATCTGATCCAAATCTGGTTATTCCTATCAACATCTTCTCTGTACTAGCCCTCCAAAGCATGACCATCCAAACATAATAAATCTGGTGCAGGAAACACTGATTCAAATAGCGCAACCAATGCAATTATGTGTGTTACTCCTGCACGCTTTGATTTTGCCCAACTATTCCTGCAGAGAGGCCCAACATCTGATCCAAATCCGGCTATTCCTGTCAACATCATCTCTTTACTGGCCCTTCCTATAGGTTCGGTGGTGATTTTCTCACCAGTTCCCAGCGTTCATCACGATGGATTCTTCGGCAGCAGTTTCATTTTCCCTTCCACAGATGATCACCGCCTCCACATGATATTTGACAAAAAAGAGATGTTCACTCAAGAATTTTCGGTGGATGAGTTAATGCGCATACACTCACATCAGGCCACCTCGATACTCATCAGCTTCCCTAGCTTAAACAGGTGTTCCTATGACTTGTGTTACCCGTCATCCGACCACCAGAAAGCTAATTTCTGGTGCTTCAAATCATATTACACATGATCCAAGTATGGTTACTACCTATCATCCTTAAATGGAGACTACAATTATCAAAATCACTGACAATTCCACCAGTCCTATTGTGAGGTTTGGCACTTGCCCCATGAACTCCCATATTGCGTTGACAACGACGGTTCATGTCCCTCGCACCAACCTCCTGCTTATCGAGAAGCTTACATTAGATTTGAACTGTATTGTGATTTTCTCATCCTCTAATGTTGTTTTTCAGGATGGTACATGCAAAGCCCTCAGATTTTAAAAGAATGTGTCCGATAGCGTACAAGACATGTAACACAGAGTTTTAACGACTGCGAAATAAATTTTAAATATGACCATTATAACCTAATCGTTGAATGGACATATATGAATAGGAGTAACTGAATTATGAAATATATATAAAACGGTTCTACTCAATGCAAATGTATTGATTAATGATTAAGAAATAAGCACTTAATATTTAATAAAGTGATTTTATTCTTAAAAAATACGTTTTATTCAAAAATGGTTTTTATTGATTTTTGTGAGCGAATATTATAATTAATTTTAGCCACTTAAAAATATTATTTGATAAAAAAGGCATAATTTTTAAAATCACCATAGCAAAATTAGTTTAGGTGAAATTTTGAAATTTTTCTGAAAAAATTGATTTTTCAGTGAATAGTAAAAAATATCTATTTTTGTAAAAATGACATTTATTTTCATTGAAAACTCGCATTAAATTAACATAAGTCGGCTTTAGTTAGAAATAATCTAATTAATTACATACGAATCAATTTTATATTTTATTTTTGTACATTTTTTGGTTTAAAAACACATTTTTTTAAAAACCGTTTTCCGCTGCATTTTTCGCTGCATTTTACGCATTTATATTAAAATTGATTTATGTCACTTCTAAGAACTTGATCTCATATTTGAAATCAGAAAGTTCAAATTTGATAAATAAGTCTCTTTTCAATTTTGGTCATTATGAATAGTAACAGTAGTGAATATTTATCACCTTGGTAAATTCAAATCAGGTAATTAATGTTAAAAATAATGTCACATACCTAAAAATAATCCTAACACTTGTCTTTAATCTATTAAATGATTTAAAATTCGTAAAAATCTTATCTTCAACCAAGGAAATGGCATATGGTTGAGAATATCAATCATGGTTCATTTATGGGTCACTTGTCCTTTTATAGTGACTTTCTTAACTAGTATAGTGTAAAAAACTTTGTTATCGCGGTAATCTTTAAAAGGGTTAACGGGGGGTTAAAACTAAGAGATAGGGTTTAAAACATCACCTAAACTTGTCGAAATTTTATTGGATGAGAGAATTTTGACTCATTCTCATCCTATCTTCGAAATATATCAATTTGGTGTCACTTTTCCATGAAAATTAATTAATAATAATTTCATACTTTTAAGTAATTCCAAGAATGTCTCTCCCCTCACTTATAAAAGAGCATTTCCTCTCCTCTCCTTACTTCCTCACACCTTTTTAGCACTTTAGTTCGGTCAAGTCCTCCCCAAACCTCTCCCCAACTTCATTCCTCATGTCCTAGAGGTCCTGGTCTCACCAAAAGATCAAATATGGGAGGCTTAAGGTGCAAATCAAAGAGGTTGTTCGAGGAGAAGGTATAAGTTCTAACCGACATATTTCAAGTTTATTTTTTCTTCCACCTCCTTCAAATCTTCTTTAATCATACTGAAATAATATCAGTATCTTCCATATACTAAAATGTTTTTAGAATTATGGTACAACCACTTTTCTTCTCTTTTTCTATCCTATTGGAAATGAAAAGATCACTCGTGTGTGTGGATTACCACCTCCACGAAACGAAGTTTTTCGTTTTCCATCGCCGCTTCTAATGGCTATTTATTATGATGGATTTAATTAATATATATGATATTCATTACATAATTAAAATGATGACATCGTTCATATGCGTACGTGTGGACTACCACCTCAACGAAGCAATGTGATTCATTTTCTCTTGTGTGTCGTTCATTGATGGTTATAAAATTGTTTTTAATGTATAAAAATGATGATTATGTCTTTATTATCATTCTGGAGATGATGGAACAATGGCCCCTTCGACCGCGATCATCCTATCAAAGCTGTTTTGGGATTATGAATCGAACGTCCCCAAAACGTCCTACGTAAACATAACTAATTAACTAAATAAAACATAGTAATAAATGACATAAAAGGGATAATGAAAATGTAATGAACATGGAAAATGTTCTTAAGCAATTAAATAATTAGCATAAGTTTGTTATTTAGGAAGATAAATAACGTACACGACGAGTCGAACTCGAGATAAATGACATTTTAACCTCGTTTTAAATGTTTTAAAGATTTATTTTCTAAATATTTTTATTCTATGTCCATATTCTTAAAATTATTTTATGGAGGTATCTATATTTTATATAAATGAATTATAAGACATTTCACTTTTGAATTTTTTACAAATGTTTTTAAAATGAATCTTTTTACGTATTTTATACGGAACGTTTTGACTTTCTTTTCAAAAGACAAAATAAATGATGCGGAAACGTCGGGAGTCGCAGCGACAAAACAACGATTCGGAGAAGATTAAAAGGGAAAAAAAGAACGAGAACACAAAGATTTAAGTGGATCGGGAATAATCCCTACGTCCACGGAGAGGCAGAAATTCACTATATATCAGAAGCACAAAATTACAGGAGTTTATCAGAGTTTCTCAGTAAGGAACCCTGACCCCAAATGAGCTACAAAAGGAGGAAGACGATCCACTATTACACCAACCGCACAGGAAGTCCGCATCGCTACAGTGAAAGGCGGTCACCCAAGTCAAAAGTGCTACAGTGGTCTGGTGCACACTACGGGCCAAAAACAATCGGCCCAAACATCCAAAACTGGATCGGGCAACACCAATCCAACAATAAATGTTCTATTTTAACATATACGGCGTCAACGGCTTTTCCCACCGCCGCAATCGTTATTTGATGTTTTGCTTCCTTTATAAGCTTCCATGTTTTCTTCAATGAAAACCCCTTCTTCCCTTTGTTTTAAGTATTTTAGTTTTGAAAATGAGTTTTCAAAAGGGTATTTCGATATCCAAAAATATTTTCCATGTGGGTATTTCGATATCCAAAAATGTTTTCCATATGGGTTCAAAAGAGTTTTTCAGGGGTTTTAAGATGAAAAGATGTCAGCTTAAAATGTTTTTTTTTATGATATGGTACTTGAGCATTATAAATGATGACGGGTGAGCCCGATACAACTTATACGATGAATTCATATAAATAAATTATAAGACGTTTTATATCTCTTGAATTTTTTCCAAATGTTTTCAAAAGGAATCTTCTTACGTATTTTATACGGAACATTTTGACTTTCTTTACAAAAGGCAAAAGAAATGTTATATTTTAAGGTATACGGTGTCAACGGCTTTTCCCGCCGCCACAACCGTTATTTGATGCTTTGCTTCATTTAAAAGCTTCCATGTTTTCTTCAATGAAAAACTCTTATTCCCTTTGTTTTGAGTATTTTAGTTTTGAAAATGTGTTTTTAAAAGAAAAGGGCATTTCAATATCCAAAAATGTTTTGTATATGGGTTCAAAAGAGTTTTTCAAGATTTTTAAGATGAAATCGAGCAAGATTAAAATGTTTTTTTTTATATGGTACTTGAGCATTACAGATGATGACGAGCGAGCCCGATACAACTTATACAACGGGTGATCCCGATACAGCTTATACGATGAATGAGCCCGCAATAGCTCTTTAATGCATTGAGTAATGTTCTTTGTCTTCAAAGGCAAGGAGTGAGTTAACCGGGGAGGTTTCTCTATGGATTTAACTGGGCTCCAGTTATTTCTAATAAGAGTGAAAACGGGTTGTGAATATAATACTTACCCTACAGGGGGGGTTTATTTGCTTGTTATGGGTTTTAAAGGTTTTCTTGAGCAAAAAATGTGTTTCATGTGGATATGATTTATTCATACGCTCAAAGAATATTGTGATAAAGGTAAACATTTAACGGGTTTCCATATTTTTCACTGGACTAACGAATTTCTTATTTTTATGTACCTTACTTTTGAGTTATTTGTGTCCATCTCACATTTTAAAATATTTTTCACGGGATTTAAAGATGAGTAAAAACAAATTCAAGTTGAAAATCATGAAGATTTGTCATGAAAAGAAAACATGTTTCATTTTAAAAGTTTTATACTGTGGGAGAAATGGATAATGGGTGGATGTGTCAACTTTTTAATGCAAGGGTTTGTTATGTAAGAGTTATGACCTAATTCTCAAAAGCTCTAAACCTAAAAGAGTTTTGGGAATGCAAAAAAGTGAATTATATCTAAAGACGCTAAATTAAGTAATGTTTAAGGCTGAGTCTTTATAGTTGGTATCAGAACGAAGTTTAGATAACTTTGAAAATTGTTAAGTTTTCATGTGAGGTTAACTTAAAAATCATGGATATCATCACGGGTTTATAAGTTTAAAGATTGATCATGCGTTCAATGGAGGAAATTCTCTTTTTAAGGTCATAAGTGATTATACCTTGAGGTGATTTGAAACTTTTAACTCCTTAGGTGATTCATTGATAAGGCGATATTTTCAGAGATATTTATGGTCATGCTAAGGATTATTGTTTAGGTTAGTATCTAAATTTGATCCGTGATATTTTGGCGAAGTTCACTACATTATATGATTATATAGTGATTTATCATGGTGATTAATGATATTTTGGGAGATGTTTCATTAGACTGAAGTATATGTAACTCTTAGGTTTAACATGGCATTTAACATGAATGGTTATTTAGGAAGAATGTTATTAAATTTTTAGGAATGTAAGCTAAAAAGTATGAGACAACCTTTCAGGTTAAAACGTTCTTTAATGTTGAGGTTATTATGGGTTTTTTTTTTTTTGATGTTTCTTTAGTGCTTCATGCGTGAAAATTCACCTTGAATACTAAGATGAGATTATGAAGGAAATTGATTAAAGAATGAAATTCTACTTGTCAAGCAAGTATATTTCCTTATGTCTTTAGTCTAGATGGTAAAAGAATTTCTAAACCCTAAGAAAAGGATCTTGAAATAAAAATGTTATTTTCTTCCATTCATTTCAGATGAATTGGATTTTTCACACCTCATTGGTTTATGGTTTTATTATTATTGACTTTGTCATGATCATTCACTTTCTTGTAATCAATATTCTCGATCACTCTCTATCATTATTTGGATATTACTAGTTTTTTCCTCCATGTCCATATTTTCACTTCACACTAATGTTATCCGATTTGGAAACCTAGTTGTATGTTATTCAAGATGAACTTTATATTTTCCTAAGATGAAGTTTTATTAACCTTTTTTACAATGTAGGTTTTCAACAAAGGTGTTTTCAAATGTCAAACCCTTGATTACTAAGCTCAAGTTCAAATTGCGAGGACGCAATTTATTAAAGAGGGAGAATATAACGCCTTGAGATTTTAAAATTGTTAAACCCTCTATTATTTTGGGTATTTCGGAGTCCCACATCGGAATACTCCTGTTTAAATTCCTCTTTCTCAATCTATAAAAGAAGGCATCTGACTCACCTTGAGTTAAGGGGGTTTCCCATTCTACATGGTATCAGAGGGAACCTATTCCCGAGCCCTCCCTCTAGATATTTTTTTTTTCCTCCCGGCTCTGCCCTAAGTGGCACCCCCCTCCCTCCTGAGTCTGCCCTACGCGACCCCTCCCATCCCATCCCGGCGACAACCCAGCGGCCCTCACCCCCTGCCATCGCCTGCTTCTCGGCGCCCCTCCCCGCAGCGCACGTCGGCCCCTTCCTCCCATCGCGATCCCGGTGGCTTCTCCCTCCCGATGGTCTCCTCCTGCTGCACGTTGGATCTTCAGCGCCTCCTCTGTTGCGCCGCTTCCCCGCGCGACGGCCCTGCCCTCCCAGCGCGTAACTCACGACGCCTTCGTCCAGGCGTGATTGCCCCCTGCCCACCGGCTTCGCTCCGCCCCGACGAAGGCACGCGGCCCCTCTTCCTGAAGGCGTCCCGTCGTTCCCAGCAGGTGCACTCTGCCCCAACGGCACCCTGCTTTCCAGCGGCTCTCCCAGGCAACCGGCGGCCCCCTCCTTCCCGCGCGGCTCTCGCCCGCCGCCTCCCTTTCCGACGAATACCTGCTTCTTCCTGCGGCTCACGGCGCGCCTACCGGTGTCCGCTCTTGGTTTGTGAATAGTATTCACTACTATCAAGATAAGGGCTTAGAGGGTCACAAACAATAGCGTTTTCAAAAATTTGTCATATTCAATTGAATAGGTATATTGGACACGGTAAGCCCCACCAATGGGGTCCAGGTTTTGTTCAAAGATATACGATTACCAAAGTAATAAATAAATTCATATTATTCAAGTTAAGAATAATTGACATTGAATTTATTTATTAAATTTATTTAAAAGTTTTAAAGTAAATACATGAAAAATATTATTGAACGAATATTAGTTTAAAATATTCAAGGTTCATTTCATATTTGTGAGAACGACGAGTCGAGTTAATGGATCAGTTATTATCATGTAATATATTTATTATATTACAAGAAACTGATAATATTTATGACTCAGTACAGTAATCATAATATGTCGTTTATAAAGTGTTAATTATTCAAGGGTCGGGGAGTTATACCGGATAATTTTCCAACACCCTATAAATAGAAGAGAGACTCACACCAATAACTATCCATGGCTTCTCTCTCTTCTTCTCTCTCCTGCATTCTAGAGAGAGAGGCTCTGGATCCAGGAGTTCGGATCGAGTTCTCTCTCGTGCATCGCAAGCAAGGCGATGTGGTGATCGTCGAAGGTATCGTCGGAACTCCACAATAGCACCCGGATTTCAACGATTGGCGCTTCCGTGAATTTTTGAAGCGTGTGTGGGTGATCTTATGGGAATTCGGCTTCGGATTCTTCGAGCAGCGATCGCCAACAGCGAGCAGACGTCGAGCACGACTTCGGATCAAACCAGGTATTTATGATTTTAATTTTTGTGCTTAAAACTCTCCAAGCGAGATCATTGGCTTAAATTGACGCCGAAGTAAACAAGTTCATGTCGTGCACCTACATTACGTTTAACAAAGGGTAAATTACAATTTTGTTTAATTAAACCTTGAGGCGAATATAACAGATTTGTAATTAAGCATATGTGTCATTAAACATCTTTTCATTAACCCATTTGATGCTCATTTTTACCCATTTTGGGGAAAAAACAAAGATGCGTAATTTTGTGTAATTTTTCAATGACCCGCCTATGAAACTTTTAACATAGGTTAAATGAAAATTATGTTTAATTAAACATTGAGGGAAATAAAACAGATTGTTCATTAAACATATGTGTCATTAAACATCTTTTAATTCCACAATAATTTAATGCACCTATTTTTTAAATTGAGGGAAATAAAAAATATGTGTAATTTGTGTAAAAAATGTGTAATTTGTGTAATTTGTGTAATTTTTGAATTATTTTGTCGATTATTATGGTTTTCAACGAACGACATGTGTTAAGCATGATTTTTATTTATAACACTATGTAACATATTTTTTCAATGAAAATATAGGTTTATGGGGTTATCATTAGGTACATTTTAATTATGTGCAATAGTGTTATCATTAAATCCCTTAATATATAACATAATGGAGTAATATTAGGTTATATAGTGTTATCATAAGGTGCAGTATTATTATGTGCCCTGGTATTACCATTTTATGATTGAAACATCAATATAAAATTTGATGAATATGCGATTTAGGATATAATTATGTATTTTTGTGGTGTACCAAACAGAATATGTATGTTTTTTATACTTATCATTATTTCATGTTGGAATTGAACCTATGTTCAACGTTACAAAAACGTTACAGAGGTGCATTTTCCAATATGTTATAGACTGTATTTCATATGTTCAACGTTACAGAACAGAGGTGCATTATCCAATATGTTATAGACTGTATTTCATATTGGATAATGCAATATCCAATATGTTATAGACTGTAGTTCATATTGGAATTGAACCTATGTTCAACGTGATGTAGATGCATTTTCCAATATGTTATAGACTATTTCATATTGAACCTATGTTCAACATAATTTAGGTGCATTTTCCAAATCCTTTACTTCCGCACTCCATGCAAGTGTCTGAAACATCCTCTGTTTCCAAATTAATCTTCTGCAATCCTTCAGATTAATCTGACGAAGCCTTTGAAACACCAAAGCCACACCTACGCAAGATCACCTTAATCTCACATAGCCCACCAAAATCAATTGACTGCTAATATCCTCCACTTCCTCTGGAACTTCCATGCTGCATTCGGAACTCCTGCATCACTTCTTTCAAAAGTGGATGTTGTTTCCGTTGTTGCTGGCATGGTACCGGACTTTCCTTGGTGAAGGTGACCTGTTCCATCCTAGTTCCGCAAGTGTTCTTCTGGAAAGACAAGTTCCGCTAGTTCCAACAACTTAATCAAAAAACAATTCTCACACCAAACCCAACATCTCAATGGTTGTCTTCCTCTTACAATCCACCCACCACCCAACTCCTCTCATATTTGTTGATCATTGCTTTGGTCATGTCCATTCTTGTCGATCATCAACCCTACCCTCCACGTTGATCGAGAATACCACTACAACGACTTCAAGTGTCACTCCTAACACAACCACGAATGACTTGCCCATTGCACTACTGTAAGGTATGTGTTCTTGTAAGTCTCGTCCTATATATATTCATTCCAACAAAGACTTATTTGCAGCAACGAACACAACAATCTCAACTCTGGAGACTATTTGTTACTTGTACAGTCATTGAAGTTAGATCTCATCCTAGCTCTCCAAGCAATGTAAGATGAATTGCAAACCCTGGAAGATAGTCATGCATGGAACCTTGTACCTCTTCCAGCAGACAAAGATGTTGTTGGGTGCGGATGGATTTATAATGTGCATCTGGATACCATTGGGGTACTCTTCATCGCCTTAAATCTCGCCATGTTGTCAAAAACAATGCTCAAACGTATGAAATTGAATGTTTGCATGTTTTTCATGATGAGGTCTATATGCATCGGTCTCCTAACTTCATCGCATGTAGGGTCGAATCACAAGTTTGTTGACTTCATTGCTCTCTCTATGGACTTAAGCGGTCACCTCGCACCTAGTTTGACAAATTTTGCACTAACTACATTTGGATTTTCTCAAAGTATGAAAGTTCACTCCATTTTATCAGCACACATCCTTGGGTAATATCTTATTGGTTGACTATGTTGATGATATCATTATCACACACGAGATCGCTCGTCTCAAATTCTTTCTTCATCGCCAATTGCATACCAAGAACTTGGGTCCCTTGAAATGTTTTATAGACATCGAAGTATTGCACAGTAAATGTGCATCAGATATCTTACAAGAGATTGACTTCGAGCTACAGCTATCGACACTCTTCATGGGTCAGAGGAGGAAAAGTCACTTCACAAAGCTATCGAGCCTTACTCCCTTCTAGAGTAATATTGCCATTCAAGAAACTTTATTACCAATTGTCATGATGTCTGCATTGTCATCAAGGTTAATCAAAGTCTTTGTAAAGTACATTATGCAGGACCCCAACCACAGTTTTCAATATTCCAATCACGACCACCTGGCGCAACAAGAAGCAAATCATCATCTCACGATCTAATGTCAAATCCGAATGTCATGTCCCGGTCGCCGTCAATAGTGAGATTCTTTGTCATCTCTAGTGTGATGATCAAATCGCCGTGAAGATCGCTACCAATTCAATCCTCCGCAAATGCACCAAAACATTGAGGTGGATTAACACTTTCTTTGGTATCACTATGAGCAAAAGCACCTCGCCTTTGGCTAAAATTCCACTATAAATCAGCTTGTGTCTTCATCAAAGGTGTTCTTGGACCTCAAGTGGAGTTTCTCTATACCAAGTTGGGGATGCGCATTTATAACCCAACTTAAGGAAGAGTTTGTTCAGTCTTTTTCTTCATTTCTCATGGGACTTGTGTTCCAAGTTTTGATATGTCTCAAGTTGAGAGGGAGTGTTAGACACAGTCAGGTTGGGCATTGCCCCAAAGTTGTTTATGTATTAAAGTTACAGGTCCCGCATTGGTTTTCCCCTCTATTATATCTATTAATTTTCTATATAAATACAGCGCCCTGCCTCTCATCAAGGTCAGGAATTTCATTCCAAAAGTTGAAAACTAAGATTTCCATGAAAATTCAAATTTTATCCCCTATGGGAAAATTAGTTTCATCCTATAAATGTAAAGAAACACCAGATGTTGGAGTCTGCATCCCACATCGGACTTGAGGTCCGGTGTGGTCTTTACTATTTGTTATAAAAGCACCCCAAGGGCTCCCTTAGAGAGAATACCTTGGGGGTTCGGGTCTCCTATTTTCCCATTCTACATGGTATCAAAGGAAACCTGATCCCGACCCCCCCTCCCATCTATTTTTTTTTATCCCGTTTAGGGTTCCTAATAATTTCCCCGGTGGGGGGCGGCGGCTCTGCCAAAGGCCATCAAGCCCTAAAACAGCCGCCGCCCCTGGCCGGCCTCTGCGGATTCCTGGTTCATCCCACCCCGCCTCCTTCCTCCAGCGCTGCTCCCTTCGGCGTCGTTTTCCAGCCGGCCTTCATGTTCTGTCCGGCGGAATCCTCTCTCACGGCGCCTCCTTTACTGGGGCTCTTTCCGACAGCCCACGACTCGCGGCTCTCTTCGGCGACGTCCCGGCCCGCCCTCCTCCACTGCGAGTTTCCGGCGTCTTCCTCACTGCGGCGTCTCTCCATCGCGATCCATCGCGATTTCCCGACGCCCTCATCCAGGCGGCCTTGTCGCGCTGCTCCCTGCCTCGCCTCCCCGACGGCTTCGCTCCGCCCCGCGGCTCCCGTCCCATCCCGGCGGCTCCCTCGCGCAGGCCCCTCTCCGTCTGGTTGCTCCCTCCCAGCGCATCTCGTAGCGCCGCCGGCCTACGGCACCTCAACGGCTCCCGCATTCCCTGGCGGACTTTCCAGTTCCCGCAACTGCCCGCACAAGCTCCCTTCTCCAGGCAACCGCCCTCTATCCACGCGGCGCGCCTGCTTCGTCCGGCGACTCCCGCCTTCGCCGCTTCTTCGGGCGCCGGCCTCGCCCTCCCAGCGCGCTCCTTCCGGCTCCCTCCCGCAAACCGATCCAGACGGCTCCTTGCAGGCAGCCCCGCATCCCATCCCGACGGCCCTCCTCTGCGCGCAGCACCCCCGGCGACCTCGCCCGAGGCCTTCCCACGTCGGCCTTCCCCCCCGACGGTCCCTCCCGGCGTAGGCACCCCGGTTTTTTTTCCTCCTCCAGCCGCAACTCCTTTCTTCCGCACGATCCCCGACGGCCTGCCCTACGCGGCTACCTGCGCACGGCTCTCCGACGCTCCTGCTCCCGACCCAAGCGCAGCCCTCTCGGCCCCTCTCAGCGCGAGACTCCCGACGCCCTCGTCCTGGCAGCTTCGCCCGACGGCCCGGCTCTTCGCGCCACTCCCTGCCAGCCTTGTCCAGGTGCTCAGCCACCGGCTCCAGTTTCTCCCAGCGGCTGCCCTGCTTCCAGTTTCGGCTCTCCGGCACCTCCTGCGGCATCCCCGCCTCGTCAGCATCTCCCAACGACTCCCGGTAGCCGCATCTCTATCCGTCGGCACGCCTATTCGCTGGCGGAGCAGCTCGGCCACCTAGGATTTGGGCCCGTTGGCGCCGCCAGATCCCGCAACACTTCTGCGGAATCCCCGCCTCCCGTCGTCGGCCCCACAAGTGCGGTTTTCCCGGTGCTAGTTTGGATTTCCTGGTGCTAGTTTGGATTTCCCGGCGTTTCATCGACCGGCCCCACTAGTGCGGCATTCTTGGCGCTCCGTCCATCGGCCCGGTCTGAGTGGTTCATCTGCTGCGTCCGCGACATCATCCATCCATCATCCTGCGGGGGAGCTTCGATCGTGAGGGGGAGCAGCAGCCTTTGCAACTTTCTTTTTATTTCGTCTGGTTTTGTAATCAAGTTGGGTCTGTCCAGCTTGAGGGGGAGTGTTTGCAGTCTGTTGATTGCTTTGTCTTCATTTGTTTGGCTTGTTTTTTCTTTATGTGTCCAAGCTAGGTACGCCTAGCTTGAGGGGGAGTGTTGGAGTCTGCATCCCACATCGGACTTGAGGTCCGGTGTGGTCTTTACTATTTGTTATAAAAGCACCCCAAGGGCTCCCTTAGAGAGAATGCCTTGGGAATTCGGGTCTCCTATTTTCCCATTCTACACCAGGAAATCTAATATAAAAAATAAAATAATTTTTTTTGTTTAATTTTATTTATTAATTAGTATTTTAATAATATTTATTATATGTTTTTATTAATTATAATTTCTTTTTAGTATCATATCTGTATTTTTTATTATATTAAACTAGTTTCCTTTCCATCAACAAACAACATCATCTTTTAATTTTTATTTATTTTATAATCCCCTTTTTCCTTTCTATTCTTTTCCTTCAATTTACTTTCAAACGGGGCAATAATTAAACTAGGAAAACAAACAGAGCGGTGATTATTTTTTGTCCTTAGAAGCACTGAAAAGAAGTTAAAAGCAAAAACTTGAAGATTTCCGAAAGTCCTAGTCAGCACATCAATTACAAACCAGTCAGATCCTCCATATTTGCTGGCTTCACATCGACAATATTGAAACTTTGATTGCTAATTTCCAAGTTCCAAAGATTTATACGCAGATCATCAGCCGATATGAATGTTTCACAGTCACTGGAGAGAGGAAATACAAAATCAGAAAAATATCACAAACAGGCAAAAGACTATAAATATAACCGTTGAGGACCATAAGGATGCAAATCACCAAGCATTAAGCAATGCATCCAAGAGATATGAAAGATATGCCCAACTGGACCATCATCAGTGCCAACAAGCAAAAGTAGTCTGCCTCAGAAACAAATTGATATCATTGGCAGTATGCACCGGAGTTTTCTATTTCACCATAATACACATTTTATTTTCCTGGCATATATAACAATCCAAGCAAACATGAAAATCAGCTATACTCTGTCTAATACTGTAACTCGCAGCTCTCAATGATTTGGGAAGGCAAAAGAAAATGAATGCTTTGCTCATTGGGTAAAAGAAAAATTTTAAAAACAGAAGACACGACAGCTACTGTAAATTTCAAAACAACATATCAAGGTTAAAAATTAATCCATGGAAAGATGGCGATTAACCTGTTATTCGAAATAGAATTGATATGATAATCATGAGCATGTGAATATATTCTTCGACACTTGGCCACCAGATTGGTCTCCTGACTCACCTACAGAAAATGATTTTACTGTCACTAAAAGGCATCAATTAGAATAGATAAATCAATTTTGTTCTGATTATGATACCAAAGTTGCATATTCACTTTCTCCTAGCAATAAAGCGATCTTAAAATAAAATGTCTGAAAAACCGACAAATCATCATGCATTGCTGAAGTGCTCGAAAGCAAATATGGTACTACCATGGGTAAACGTAATGATGGAATGCCCCCGGGTGGAAATGAAAAATCATTTCTCAAATAACTATAAGGGCTCTCCCGGCATCCTCCATTTGAAAGACATGCCCTAGGAGAAGCTGAAACACTTGAATTAGCAAGGCCATTTTCAACAGCTCTTGAAGGATCCCCATTGATGTCCCCTATTTTCATGACTTTTTTCTCTAGAACCTGAGAATATAAAAAATAAAATAACATGTGCAAAAAGTAACTATAAGATAACCAGGAGTTAATTAAATAACATGTCCACTTAAAAGATCAATGTTTAGATATGGGCATTGAACACAACAACATCACAATTTGGCATCCTTTAACAACATCATATTGCCATAAGATGCTTGTCTTAAAAAGCTTCTGAAACCATGCTAACTTTCAAATTTAATCATTTCACGTTTCTTTGAAGGGTGTGGGGAAGAGATTACTGTCGTCTCTCCCAGGTCAACAAACCATGGACATTGACAAAGACGATATGAAGCTATAAATTGGTGCAGATATTGAAATAAAAAGGCACAAAAAAATATTAGAGTTGACTGATTTTCCCAACCTTCCAAAATTTGATTGTCTTGTCATTTGTAGACAGAAGAAATAAGGCACCATTCACTGTTTGGCACCATCTGATCTTGTTGATTTTCTCCTCTATTTCTAAGCTCTTAAGATAGTCAAACTGGATATGACAAGATAAATGCAGCGCATAAATTAGAGGTCGGAGTTAAACAAGCAAGAAGTACAAAATAAGGCGCTATACCTCCGGCTCATGACTCTGAAACTCTGTTTTATAGCGGAATTCAGGATGCTTATAGATTCGATAATCTGTTCTCTCTAAATCTCTTCGACTTCCACATTGCTACAAGTTGAAACAGTAAAAACAAAATTGAATGCGTCAACAGAGAAACAGGGCAAGGTTTGCATTAACATACATCTTTTGTATCGGTCCTTTCAAATAAGACAACTCGGCCACCACGATCACCAGTAGCAAGGTGGTCACCAGTTTTATCAAACTCAATTGCGGAAATTATATCAACTGCAAAGATAAAATGAAATTAGATTCATGCCGAACTGAACTCTTACAAACCTGAATTGAGTAAAAACTAATATCTTCACATCGATAAACTTATAAAACTCCAACAAAACTAGTCCTAATAATTCATAAGATAATAAATGAATGAATTTTAAAAAATCAAGGAAAGAGGACCTAAACTTCAGAGAATATGTTGAAGCAGAAAGTTGTTTGATAATCAAAGCCTCTCAAGTTATCTAATTGCACATGCACTAGCACATTCAATACAATAATTTTCATGTAATCATATGGGTATTCAAGCATGGTATGGCAACCCAAACATGACTCAAGGATAGAGATGCAATTAATATGATATGAAATATGCCAATTCATTAAAAAAAAATTGAGGATGCGCCATGGCCAAGCAACAAGATTAAATAAATACTATAAAGAGAAGATACGGGTGCACTATTCTTTTTTCTAGACACACACACAGGCCCGTATGTATATAATGTAATTTAGCAACCAAAAAGAACTTTTCTGAATAACAGTAACAATCGTGACGGGGCATTTTAATATCAAGAGTCCCCATATACAATGCATTTTGGTTAGTATCCAAAGGCTGGTGCTTAGTACTCATGCTTAGTATTAAAATAGACAACTGCCGAGATTTAGGAAGCATTCAAGTATTGGGTAGGTGTTTGAATATTGGATTACATGCATACAAAGGCTGTATTAAGCATTTGGGCTTCACAGATATTTATGCTCACATCATAAGTTGGTTATCATGGTGTCTACCCTATCTCATGGTTCTCAATTCATTATGTCGCTTAAATTTCATGAGCAGCTGTAAAATCTGCAGATGCAGTACTTAACCCGATGGGTTCATGATGGAGCACAGCGGGGATAAACAAGTCCTTACAAGAGGAACTCGGGAGGAACACGGGTAGAAAACCCACCAAAGGAGAGAGCTCTCCAGAATCTTATTAGAATGGCAAAAACTGATTGCAAATGACAACAGACAACTTATTTGTAGACCCAAATGCTAAAACAAATAAAAACCAATTTACCCTTAAAATATCCTAAGCTGGAAAACAAAATAATAAAAAGACTTAAAAGCCACATGGATGTTGCGCTGGCTGCAGGAAGAGACCTGAATCAGTGCTACATCAGTCTCCCATGCTTGGAAATCACTCGACCCCGAGTCCCGTTGGATAAAGATAGTCGTCTAAGTATAATGGAAAGGTGTGGTGATGCATGCATTTTAAGGGAGGAAATCTGGAAGGAAGTTCCTCAGGTGTGCATCAATGCCCGTTCTGTGATGGTTGTTTCACATGCTCTGCTGGGATGGACCGGTCCCAATGAAGGTGACAATTCAAGTCAAAGCTCTTGATTTCATCAAACACCATCAATTGCTTCAAACGTCCAAGTTTCATAGTCTCTAGGCTCGGTTGGCTATTCCAATCAGCATTATTGTCGTTTGGGTGACCGTCTCCTTCTGACTTTAACTCCGAGTCTGCTATATCCCAGAGACGGTCATAGGTGATACGATCATAGGTGCTTATTGGAATAGCCAACCGAGCCTAGAGACTATGAAATCATAGCAATTCTTCTTTCAAGCACCTATGATCGTATCACCTGTATTCCGTTGACTTTAACTTCTGAAGTGGTCGTCCACACTCCCCAACCATGGGCTGCCCAAGCTATGACCGAACCCCCTGCTGGAAACACCGCTGCCATGGAATCTTTTAGGAGCGACACCATGGCCCACACATCATCAGTAGGCGTCGTGCCCGTACCTCGCCAGGTAAGCATGAGATACAACCATCAATGTCAAACGAGGATTGGTGGTTCCATGACAACGCGATGAACAAGTTTTATTTGAGGTCACCTTTGTTACAAAATATGACATGCCACATTCATCCATTCTACCCAGATGACATGCTCTATCCAAGAAGAACTTGAGGACGGGTTCTTTTCAAACCGCGGTGGTACTGGACCCAAGTAACCGAGACAATCCGGCCAACCACGTGTGTGTGTGTGTTGTGTGCGTTTTATTTTAATTAATTTTTATTTTTATTTCATCAAGAGTTTTGCTTATTTCTTTTTGTAGGAGGATAAAATGAGAGACTCGAACCCCCAAGGTGTACTCTCTAAAGGAGCCCTTGGGGTGTATTTATAATGAATATTAAAAACCACACCGGACCTCAAGTCCGATGTGGGATGCAGACCCCAACACTCCCCCTCAAGCTAGGTGTACCTAGCTTGGACACATAATGAAAAGAAAGCAACAAAACAGACGCTAACACTCCCCCTCAAGCTGGACATGCCCAGCTTGATGACAAAACAAGACGAAATAAAAAGAACGCTGCAAAGGTTGTTGCTCCCCCTCACAATCGAAGCTCCTGCGCAGGATGATGGATGGATGATGTCGCGGATGCAGCAGATGAACCACACAGAGACCGGGTCGGTTGACGGAACGCCAGGACTGCCGCACTAGTGGGGTCGGTCGATGAAACGCCGGGAAATCCAAACTAGCACCGGGAAAACCGCATTTGCGGGGCCGACGACGGGAGGCGGGGATTCCGCAGAATTGTTGCGGGGCTGGCGGTGCTAAAGGGCTCGAATCCAAGACGGTCAAGGTGCTGCGCCACGGTGGATGAAGCGTGAAGGAGTGCCGGCGGACAGAGAGGCGGTTGCCTGGAGTAGTCGGGAGATGCCGGCGAGGCGGGGATGCCGCAGGAGGTGCCGGAGAGCCGAAACTTGAAGTTGGGCAGCCGCAGGGAGAAACTGGAGCCGGCTGGCTACCGAAAGAGAAGCGCAGGAGGAGGCCGACAAGGAGGGAGAGCAGCGGACGGAGCAGGCGCAGCTGGCCGTCGGGAGCAGATGAGCAGCAGATTGGGGAGGCGACATTACAGCGGGATTGCAGCGGAGATGCGTGGGGACGGATCTGGGATCTGCCCGGATCTGCCCGAAACAGTTCGGATATCGCCGGATCTGGCCGGATCTGGCCGAAAATCGCCAGATCTGGCCGGAGTAGCCTGGATCAGGCCGGAGCCGGCCTGTGCTGTCCGGATCTGGCCGGAAATCGCCGGATCCTTGGCCGGAGCTGTCCGGATCCGGCCGGAAATCGCCGGATCTGGCCGAAAAATCCGGGAAGAGTCGGGAGGGCGCGCGGAGGGCCGGCGACGGGAGAGGGAGGAGGGCCGCTGGACGGGTCGCCAGGTAGGAGGCGTGCGCATGGCGGAGGGGCGATCCGCGCAGGAGGCGCGCGCACGGCGGGGCTGGCCGGGAGGGGCACCGCTGGGTCGAGGGCGAGGGCGCCGAGGCGAGGCCGAGGGCAATCCGCCGCTGGGCGAGGGGAGCCGCGCCGGTGGGGAGAGCCGCCTGGAAAGGGAGGACCGCCGGGAGGGAGCGCCGCCGGGAGGGAGCGCCGCCAGGAGGGAGAGCCGCCGGGAGCCAGGAGTCGCGCTAGGCAGAAGGGTCGTCGGGGAGCCGCGCCAGGCAGGAGAGCCGCCGGGAGGGAGGACCGGCAGGAGCAACAGAGGGAGGGGGGGCGGCGGCTATTTGGATTGAAGCCGCCGCCCCCCGGATGGGGAAACCCTAAAGGAAGGGGGAAAAAAATTCAGGAGGGAGGGTCGGGAGGGTCGGGAGTAAATCCCTCTGATACCATGTAGGAGGATAAAATGAGAGACCCGAACCCCCAAGGTGTACTCTCTAAAGGAGTCCTTGGGGTGTATTTATAATGAATATTAAAAACCACACCGGACCTCAAGTCCGATGTGGGATGCAGACTCCAACACTTTTTTATTATTTTTAAGTTTTTTATTTCTTTTTCAGTTCCTTCTGACTTTTGACTAGGCCTTTTATTTCTTTTTGACTTCTGACCAGATCTATTATTTTTTTTTCACTTTTGACTTGCTTTGGGTATTTATGGGGTAGTTATGATCATTTTTATTATTTGTTCTTTTTGACTGAAGGGGCTTTGGGTGTATATACCCCCCACCCTAAGGATCAATTGTAAAGAATTATTGCATATTATTGAATTTTAAGTCCTCTCATCTGGCTACGACCGTCTGTTGTCGTGTTTCTTTTATCCAAGAAGTCCTAGCTAGAAAGCTTCTTCCACCACCTTTACTTTTGTCTTCTGCCTACCGCGCTACATCAACAACTCCCACAACAACATTACAATAGAGTTATAAGAAAATATAACAAAGGTATTAAGACCAAAAATAATGAGGCATATCTACAAGAATCTTAACTTGTCAACTTATTTGATAACCGGTGACTCCAACTTCATCGCATCAAATCATCAAATAAGAATAGGTCATTGTAAACAAAACATACATTTCGGACTG
The DNA here is from genome assembly GCA_963277665.1 of Viscum album. Classification (NCBI taxonomy): domain Eukaryota; kingdom Viridiplantae; phylum Streptophyta; class Magnoliopsida; order Santalales; family Viscaceae; genus Viscum; species Viscum album. The sequence goes on along the minus strand of OY728159.1, from coordinate 887,225,950 downwards.
TTCAAAAATATGTTCCACTTGTTTTTAGGTGGTAGATTACAACTGTTGGAGTCTGCATCCCACATCGGACTTGAGGTCCGGTGTGGTCTTTATGATTTATTATAAATACACCCCAAGGGCTCCTTTGGAGAGACACTTTGGGGGTTCCGGTCTCTCCTATTTTCTACTTCCACATGGTATCAGAGGGATCTTCCCGACCCTCCCTCCCATCTTCTTTTATTTTGCTCTAGGGTTTACTTTTTTTTTTTTTCCCGTCCGAGGGGGCGGCGGCCTCAAAGCCCCGTAGGGTTACCGCCGCCGCCCCTCCGCCTCGTCCCAGCAGGCCTTCGCCCGGCGCCCGCGCCCTCTCCCCGGCGGCCATCTCTCTCCCCGACGCGGCCCGCGCCTCCTCCGTCGGCTCCTCCCTGCGGACTTCCTCCCCGACGGCGCTCCCTCCCCGTCCTGTCGCGACTCCTCCCTCCCGCGCGCTCGCGGCTCCCGGCTCCCGGCGGCATCTCCACTCCCGACTCCCGGCTCCCGGCGCGACGCGGCTCCCCGGCTCGTCCCTCCCGCGACGCGGCTCCCGGCTCCTCCCGGCGCGACGCGGCTCCCCGGCTCCCCGCTCCTCCCGCTGCTCCTCTCTGCGCGCGGCCCGCTCCTCGCCGCGACTCCCGGCGCACCTCCCGCGCGACGGCCCCCGCCTTCCCTGCGCGCTCCCGCTGTCCGCTCTCGCTGTTCCTCCTGAGCGCGACCCTCCCGCTTCCAGCAGCCGGCCTCCAGCTCCGGATCCCGTGATTTCCGGCCAGATCCAGGCTACTCCGGCCGGCTCCGGCCTGATCCAGGCTACTCCGGCCAGACCCGGCGAGATCCGGACTGTTCCGGGCAGATCCGGGCGGATCCGGACTGTTCCGGGCAGATCCGGGCAGATCCGGACTGTTCCGGGCAGATTCGGGCAGATCCGGACTGTTCCGGCCAGCAACCGGCCTCCACCCGTGCCGGCCGCTCCACGCAGGTGGCCTCCTCCAACTTCCAGCGTCGTCTTCCGGCCTCCTGCACCCTCGCCGGCCTCCTCCTGCGGCATCCCCGCCTCGCCGGCATCTCCCGGCACCTCCCGGCAGCCGCATCTCTCTCCGCCGGCACGTCCATTCGCTGGCGCAGTAGCTCGACATCCTCGGATTTGGGTCCGTTGGCGCCGCCAGTCCCGCAACAATTCTGAGGAATCCCCGCCTCCCGTCGCCGGCCCCGCAAGTGCGGTTTTCCCGGTGCTAGTTTGGATTTCCCGGCGTTTCAACGACCGGCCCCACTAGTGCGGCATTCCTGGCGCTCCGTCAACCAGCCGATTTGAGTGGTTTCTTCTGCTGCACCCGCAACCTCATCCATCCTTCATCCTGCGGGGGAACTTCGATCGTGAGGGGGAGCAGCAACTTTTGCAGTTTTCTTTTTATTTCGTCATGTTTTGTCATCAAGCTGGGTATGTCCAGCTTGAGGGGGAGTGTTGGTCTCTGTTTTTCTTGCTTTCTTTTCATTATGTGTCCAAGCTAGGTACACCTAGCTTGAGGGGGAGTGTTGGAGTCTGCATCCCACATCGGACTTGAGGTCCGGTGTGGTCTTTATGATTTATTATAAATACACCCCAAGGGCTCCTTAGGAGAAACACCTTGGGGGTTCGGTCTCTCTTATTTTCTCCCTTTACAACAACTATGTTCAGACAACCTCCACTAGTTTTGATCTATCCGAAATCCATGAAGACTGAGAAAACCTGACTTTGTCATTTTTACAAGAAATACCACATGGACGAAGGTTTAAATAACTATTTCAGGTCTTTTCCAACAAACCAACAAACTTGCTTAAAGCCTTCCCAATTACAAGCACGTGATGGCTTGAATTTCCAACAACAAAGCTTCCAACCTGAATTTTTAATGCCATGTTCTAATAGTTTAGCGCTCCAAACAAATAGTACTTGTTGTGCCTCTGCGGGATTGTGGAGTCACCTAAGAGGAGGTAAATCAGGGTGACTTGTTTTACCAAATTCTTTTTACTCTTAAATTATCCCCTCTCAATATTCAAACATCTGTTATCAGATAAAATAATATGTGGATCTGCTTATGATTTTCCTCACCGCATGGATGATAAAAAACAAGAAAGAGCAGCACACGGTATTTTTAAGATTCGGTCCCAATGTGGGGTACCTAATCCTTACTGTGTTTGGGTCGAGTCCAAGACGCGGATATCCACTATATTACGCAAGTGAATACAAATGGGCTATCTCCCAAAAAACTCTTATTGTCCCCCAAGGTTCCTTATACTGGCTCCCCCTAGAGTTTACAGTCTCCCGACTGGTTCTTTATATTGGCTTTTGCGAGTGTACAATGAGTCCTCCCAAACTCCCTAAACAAGATCTTCAAAACTGCTATGGATGTCGCTGCATCGCCAAAGTAAGATCTTCTTCCTCGATGAACAGGTCTTCGACTTCTTTTGTCTTCTAGTACAGCATGCCCATTAGCCTTACTCCTTTTAACTCTATCTTCAAGGACTTCGACTGCCACTAGATGATCTGGAGTGCTATACGCATGTCACCCTTTGTTCCTGCTTCTCACTTCTTCTCGTGCCTCAACACAGCAGCAGCAACGTCAGCTTCCTCAATCTTCTCAATCGTCTTCTACGAAATGAGGATATCGCGGGACTGCTTCTCCTCCTACTTCGACACACAGGTTCCTCTCCTCCTGAATGTCGTCGGCTCCTCCCTTCGATACACTGGATGTTCTTCTCAAGAATAGCATTATCGGATTCTCAAATCATTCCACTACCTTTCATCTCTTTCTTCTGCTATATATATATATATCTACCAGCACAAAAATTACATTGGTATACATTTTCCATATTAGAATATGGAAATCTCCCTTGATTTGCAACACACAATCTCCTCGTTAAAAAATGGTCAACAATATTTCGAACTTTTTAACACCTCAATCATCGTGGAAACTTTGCTTTAATAACTTCCTAAATAACCACTTGCACTTTGACCTTCACGTCTACATGGAAAACATAAGCAAACCAGACATGGCATCTCCAGTCTCAATGTGAAGCTCTCCCACAACACTTCTCTCCATCACGCACCACGGCATGGCCTTCTTTTCGCGGTGTGGTTGTATCTTAAATCACATAACCAACTTCAACTAGTATTTCTTCCTCAAATTGCTTCACGCTGTGTTCTTCACGACGCAAAGATCAATTCACCTTCTTCTCAGAACTTTCCTAGAATCACAAACTTCTTCATTGTGATGTTTAAGATACTGAAGAACGGCTTTGGCATCGACTGGGTTAAATCACAGCAAATCTCTCATTTTTTTCAAACTGTTGGATCATACGTAAGATATATAATATCCTACACATCAGACAAAATGTTATGCATGCTTAGAGATTTTTTATGCATTGCTTAAGGTTTTACACTTGGCCGCATTTCCTCTTGAGCCTCAGCAAATATCTTACGCATCTCTCACGTAAGGTTTTTTCCTTTGCTCCATTCCAGCATCAACTTCAGCCAATATATTACGCATCACTGAAATATCTTACACACGGAATGTCTTTACAAATTTCAGTATACAAGTATACAACTCAGAGCAATATCTTGTGCATCCTCCTGAGAGTTCAACACTTGGTTAATTTTCGATGATCTCCAGAAAATATCTTACGTATCCAGGGTGATCCCACAGTGTGCTGATTTTCTGGTCTGATGCGAACAAAATATATAAAGCATGCTCTATGTCTTTGCCAAATTATAGCCTCAGTCAAAGAATTCAAGAATTCTTGTAAAACACCTCAGAACCTCTTTAATTCTTCTCAGGGCATTCTCAATCGCTACAAATCAACTCAAAAGGCTTTAAATAACTTTTGAAATTATCAGAATAATCCCAAGCCTCTAGCTTCAATTCCAAAGTCTTGCAGCATATAAATACTCAACTTTGAGTATTTCCAAGTAGCTTCACTGCCTCTTTAATTCCAGCTCCATTTCAGACTTCTCCAGCCATCATCCAAGTGTGGTTAAATACTGTATGCAGCATCCTTCGTGCTAGACAACAGAGGGACGGTTTCTCACTTTCAGCCAGCTATGTACTTAATCACAACTCAATCGCAGCTTTTCAAGCTGTCATATATAGCCAGCTTTCCAAACTTCATGAATCTGTTGTGTTGTAGGCGGTGCTCTCAGCAGCTATGGCACTTGTCATAATTCCATACTATTAGGACAACAAAAGGGAGAGTAGAATGCGTAGGGAAGAAACCAATCAATCTGCATATTCCAATCTGCACAGCTGTTGAGAGAGAGAAACCAATCAATCTGACAAGGTCAGGAAACCAATCAATCTGTATATTCAGAGAAGTGCAGTTGAGAGAGAGAGAGAGACGAATAAGAAAACTCAAGGAAGAAGACCACTCTTCCAAGAGACAAGGTCGGGACCTGCCAAGGCCCGTACCTCTCAGCAGCAACCAGCTGAACAAAGCTAATAAATTCTTATCCCTCACCCTAACAGCCTGCTCCTTATTTATGCCCCCAACTGCCCAGCCAACTACCCTACCTACCACACTCTAACAAACTTCTAAAGAGTAAAAGACAACACTGCCCCTGCTACATCACACTCCCCACACGGACAGCCTTTACAAATATAACCCTCACCACTACTTCCTAACATTACCCCCTCCTTGAAAAACACCTTGACCTTAAGGAGGGAAAAAACTGGATGAATATCTGACTCCAGTTTCAGCAGTATGTGGAATATGTCATAGCTCCTTTCGGTGCGGTGGCTCTTGAACCACAGCGTCCTCTTGACAGTCCTCAGCAACCTGTGTGACACCAAACTGGTTCAGTCTATGAGCCTAGCAAACAAAATCGCTAATTGCACTTGGCCAACTCTTGGATTCTGCAAACAGACCAAGCAGCAACAGTGCAGCCTCCATATTCCCCCTTCAGCAGTACACTGTGCAAACTTCCAAACACCCTAACCCTGTTCTCAGAAACCATTGTACCTTGGCTTCGCTTAGCAGAACCATTAGCAACCACACACAAGACTGAAACCACATTTGTAATGGCCCGGACCTCTCCGGTCCATTCCTTTGTGAAAATGTGGTGCTGGAAGTGTTCCGGGAGGTCAAGGCGACTTGGTGTGCGTTTGGGTGGACTTTTAAGGAAATTTAAAGGGTTACGGCTTTCGCACGGTTGGCGCACGGTTTGCCTAAACCGTGCGGCCAAACCGTGCAAGGCTGGTCTTGGAGGCAGTGGCTAACGCACGGTTAGCGCACGGTTTGTCTAACCGTGCGAGGGGTGTTTGAAGAGGCAGAAGCTAGCGCACGGTTTGGTAAACCGTGCGGACTAACCGTGCGGGCACTTAAAGTTAGATCCTAAAATTGTGGATCTAACTCGTTTTGCCTTTAATCACCTCGTTTAAGCCCCTAAGCGGTCATAACTCGGGATTAATCTTCCTTGGAGGTGGAAGAACCTCTCCCAAGCGTTTTGGAGGCGATCTGGAGGCTTCTCTTCGTGAATCGAAGCCAGTTTCTCGAGGTAAGTGATCCTTTTTGTTTGGTTTCTTAGATCTACCTAGATCTACTCCTTTTCTCTCGGGATCTTAGATCTACGCCCGTTATGGGTAGATCTAAATGTGTGGATGACGTTTGTGATGAGCTTTGGTCTTGATTGTGTTAGGAGAGGAGATCTAAGGAGGATTTGTGGAGAATCGACCCGGTTTCTTGGGCGTTCTTCGACCGTTGAAGTAGGGGATTCGTGGATTCTCTAATTGTTTATGTGCAATCGTAGAGTTAACATGATTTAGCCCTTTGGATCACAATGGAATTGACCTAATTAAATACTTGAACCGGATTAAAAGAATTGGTTTGATCGCATGTTGTTGCTTTGTACCGTGATAACGGTTTGCCTCTTGATTTGCTAGATAGTGTGATATCTATGCCTTGCTTGTTAGCATGGGGTTCTTGATGAAATTGATAAAGAACGTAAAGCCGGAATTAATTGATAATTAATTGGCTAAAGATAAAGAGGCATGTAAACGAATCCGGTTGTTGTTGTTGTAGTTGTTGATCCAAATTGATGTTAATCAAATTGATGCCGATGTATGTGTTTAATTCAGTTGGTTGGTAAACCTGAAATCTGTTGGTGCTTGTTGTTTGAAGGTCGGATGCCTTGTTAAAGGGCCAAGAGCCCAAATTGATGTGATGTTTGTTTTCCTGCTGCTTGTGTGGTGATGTGACCCTGGGAGGGTGTTGTGATATGTGGGGACATGGAGGCCTTGTGGTTGTGGCAGCGGACGACGCCTAGAGTGGCGAGATGCATCGGTTTATGGATGTGGGTGTCAGGGAGGACACCAGGGATGATGGAATGGGATGGATGTGATTGTTGGATGCTTGGTGATTCTTGGTTGTTTATTTGCTTTACTTTTCCCCACTGCTCAAGGCAGCTGGTCTTGCTTACCCTTCTTCCGAAGGAGGCGAAGACACGCAGGGTATGCCACGTGCTTTCCGTGTTTAGCCTCTCAAGGGAGAATGGGTCTACGCTCTTGCTATAAGCGGCAAAGACTCGACGGGTAGTACGTCTACTCACCGTGTCGAGCCCCCTTGTGTTTAGTAGCATAGGTTGCTTTTCTAGAATGCCTGGGAATATGGGAAAGTAATTCTATATCGAATGTTTGAATAAATGATGTTAACCCATGGTGTTGGAGTTTGATGAAACTTAATGATGAGGTTGAGAACTTTGAAGGGGCAGTGGTTTTTGGATGTGATGTTAATGGAACTTAATGTGGAATTGTTCTTGGTTAATTAATGTTCGAAGAATTAATTAACGTACAGTGAAATTGATAAAAGGGGATGAAGTAATCTAATAAAGCCCTTTAAATGGTTGTGTGCTTTATAGGATACCTAGTCTTAGAAGTAGCAGCCCGGAGTCTGAGAGACGTTAGCTGCAATTGTGTCTAAGACTAGGTAATGCCCATAGTGTGGTTGTGAGATATAATATATTCTGTACTTTTTGTGTTCTATACGCTACTCCACCCTGTCGGTAAGGGCAACTGACACCCTGGGGATTCTGAGCCCTGGGGGGGTGTTTTTCCCAACATTCTGATGGGAGGTTGAATGGCTGACTACCCCCTTTAGCCCCGCTCTCTTCTCTTGGTAGATACTAGTGTCATTGGCACGGCGGTTAGTTTTCCCCATATATGTGTGTAGAGGGCTGTAATGGCTTGTGGTTATTTCACACACATATATTCTAGATATAGTATCCTATGGACTACTATAGGTGTAACGTGTATAGGTTGTGATGGCTTGAGGATCCTTACTCGGTGTATGGGCTGTAATGGCTTGAGATATAATACCCGACGTATGATACACGTTATGCGAGCTGTGGTGGCTCCTGGAAACTATCTGGTTACTTTTGGTTGTGAGAATGGTGTGGTGCTTAGCCCAGGTGTCTGGGGGCAAGCCTTTGTGGTGCACGTGGTGCAGATTGTGGAGCTTAGCCCAAGTTTATAGGGCAAGCCTTTGGAGAGAGATGCACGGGACGTATGTCGTTGAGGCAAAGCGGCAAACCAGTGGGGAAGTAGTAGCGGGGTACCCTTGATATCATTTTCTATATGATATATTCTTGTATGCGTTACTTGGTGAGAGTAGCCATGATGAGGTTGGGAACATAGTATACCTGCTTAGGGGACGAGTTAGTTCCACTGTTGTTCACTGTGCTTTAGCATGCTTTCTTTACTTTTGCACGAGAGGCTTCGGGGAGGATCCTACTGAGTATACTGTTATACTCACCCTACGTATATATAAACTGTTTTTCAGGTCACTTGGAGCAGGTTGGAGATCAGGCTGGTTACTACTAACTTGTGGTTGCAGGAGCTGTTCGGGCTTGTGATCGCTGTTGTTTTACTTTCTTTTGGGTACTTGCAGTTTCCCCTTTCAGTTGTTGTACTTTTGCATGGCATTTCATATATGTACATGGGTTTCTTTTATATTTCAATTCTGAGTTGGAGTTGGTTGGTGTCTATCTTATCTCTCTTCTGCATGTGTTCTCTTAGAGGGTAATGCCTCCCATTTGTGTGTTTACTATACCCTCGGTGCTAGTCGCCAACCCGGGGCCTACTGGAGGCGGGACTCGGGGGTCATTATCTCCCTTCTCACATTGCCGGCCCAGGAGGGGTACACTTTGTGGGGAGGGGGTCGTGACAACATTGGTTTCAACTCCAGAAACAGCAGCCCTGCAAGGACGTTGGGCACCATGAAGAACCAAGCCATTCACATTGCAAGAGAGCTTTACATGCATGCACATCACAGCAAAATCATAGAACACTACTCGGTGTTCAGGTGCAGAAAAAGTGCGAGGAGAAATGGTAGCAGCAACATCACTGCCAAGGAGCTTTGCCAACTTGGGCCAAACGCCTCATTGCTTCGACGAATTGTATACTTCAAAAAAAAAAAGAGAGCAGTAGCATCTTTATCTAACCGAAGAGCAATAGAAAAATTTGAATTCATTGCCGAAACAAGAGGCTGAGATCACTAGCAATGCAATATCTTCCTTCACTAGATTTTCCACTGAGTGCTAGTTCTGGACCAACATCGATCTCCAAATCAATTTTGCTTTCTCCAACATGAAAACGATCAGCTTCCATATCCAAATTTTCATCAGCAGTTGAAACTTCACTTACAGTTTTTTTAATCCCAGAACCGGCTGAAATGGAGGAACTACAAGAACCAATGACATCAAAAATGTTTTCATACACGTCTTGAAGTGTTGAAAAAAAAAATTGAGCATTAGCTGCTGCATTTGCAGCAGCAAGAACAGAATTAACAACACCCATGTCATGGTGGTCCTCCAACTCACATTCAACATCTCCCCTTGATTTCATCTCAAGAAATTTCTTCTTTGCTTCTGGTCACACCTTGGGTAAATCTTGCTTTGCAATGATGGTATCATTTTGCTCAGTAGTTTGGTGACTGCCACTTCTAGCAGCAACTTGTTCTGGCCTTTGACCATCCTCATCAAGGGAGTTTAGATCAGCCCTGGCTTTTAATAAGCAGAGCAGAAGTCTGGGTTCCCTACAGCAGCAGCAGTGTGCAAAGGGGTTGTACCTCCTGCAGGAATATTCACGTTAGGCACCCAGCACACCCCAGCCAGCACCAACAACAACAGTAATGCTTCCACAGGGCCCGGATCAACAGCAGATGCTACTACAAGAGCATCTGTTCCAGCCACAGCTGCCAAGTACTCATGACCCCCCATCGCTGGTTCTTGAGTCTCGTATTTAACTGCTAATGCCAAGCAGATTTGAGTTTCCTCTTCTACGGTACTCCTCTCAAGCTTCCAAATACTCCTCCACCTTTGTTCTCAGGAACCTTTGTCCCTCGGTTTTGCATAGCCAGACTATAAGCTGCCTCAGGCTGGATTGTAGCTACAATAATGCCTGTACCGGTAACTGCTTCATTGTGCCTGCTTGTTCTCTGGTTCGAACTGGTCCTGGAAGCTGCTGCTATGTTCATAGAGTCAAAATACTTGCAGCAAGTATTGCACAAAGAACAGATAATCCGGACACTCTTGGTTTTTCGGTTGCTTCAGGGCCTACCATTGAAACTTGACTCCTTCGTCTCAGCACCCAAAAGCTGCTCAACCAGAGTTCGCTTGGCCTGTGGAAAGCGCCCAAGCGTTGGTTGCCCTGCCACCATGCCCAGCTCCAAAGAGTGCTCAGCAGTTCCACGGAGAGTAGACAGCGAGGCGTGTTCCCTCATTCCCTGCCATTCCTGTTCGACTGGTAGTACACTCGGACTAGCCACTGCTTCAGCAAAAGGATCTGAGCTTGGACCAAGAACAAACAGCACCTCCCACCTTTTCCTGTGTATCCACGGCAAAACTTGGATCTGGAATTACTTCAATTGGTCGAAAATGACTGAAGCTGGAGTCAATTTGCTCCAAGCACCAGCTTCGTGACATTCCTCAGTCCATAAGCCTGAGCAGGATCACCTAGAGTTGAGCTTCTGAAAGTTCCGGGCGTAGCGGAAGCACCGGTGGAGGCATGGCCAACACGGCCTTTGTCATAATCAACGATTAATCTGTGATGAACATGACGAAGAACGTCATGATCAACAGAATTGAATCGAAGATTAATTAACATATTAATACTGGAAGGAAGGATCATCGCATTATTTTATAATTAATTTATAATTAATTTATAGATAGATTTAGAATTACCTTGATCGTGTAATTATTTCTTCACCGATGAACCGGTAGACCGCTTTTGTCGTGTCATTGCGTCAAAGAAATCAATAGAATATTTCCTTTAGCGGTGATCCACAAGTGTTTCACGAACCTACGATCGTCGTGGAATTCTTTGGGTGCTAGCGCAAATGAATCAAACGCTTGCGATGATCGTTGTTGATTGCAACCGGATCCTTCAAGAGAATAAGAATTTGTTCCGATGGAGGGGGGAAATTGTTATGTTCTTTAGAACCGGGTTCTAGGGAGGGAGCTCCCTAGTATTTTAGAGAATTCTCTCTAGATTTCGTTGTGCACAACGAAGGAATGAAGCTAGGGCATACACAAAATTTCATAATCAGGTTTATATAGTGCTAGGGTCAGAAAATAAATAATTGCACAATGGTTGATAGGGAGGGGGGTGGTCCAGTTCGGGTAAGGCCCCCTATCCATTATACTTACCAGAGTAGGAAGCAGCCTGGGTAAAAGGTTGGGTTGTGTCTGTCTGCCTGGATTGGGGTGTAACAGCCAAGGGGCAGTTTTGTAATTAATCTTGTTAGTTCTATTTGGTTGTTATTTCTGTTTGGGCTATAAATAAAAGGGGTTGGTGCTAGGGAAGGGGGGATCAGGACTCAGAGGAGTAGTTCTGGCAGAAGCCTGGGCCTGGGAAAAAAACAAACTTCCAGGAGGAGCAACTGTAGCTCCAGTCAGTTGTAACAGAATTTATCAAAGGTAATTCTTCTCTAAAATTCTTTCTTCTATAATCTGAAATCACCTATCAATGGTCATTATTTTCAAGCAAACCCCATGTCAAAATAATAATATTATTATCATTATTTACTTGACATGCGCTAAATTCAAGGATAAAATAAATATTATTTACTAGAATAAATAAAATTAATATTTATTCAAATAATATTTAATATGACATTTCTCGCGGGACCATAAAACTCAATTCGACAATCCTCAATATTTATCGGTCCTTGAACAATATATTTAAATATATAAATATTATATTCTCCGAATTAGTGAGTAAATATTTATTAAATATTCAGTTAACCAAATAAATAAATATTTTGTTACCTTGTGAATAAATCATAATAAATAAATATTTTATATTCACGTAATTATATAAATAATTACTTGCGAATAAATATTGATTAAATATTCAATACAAATAATTGGTGATTGGATATCTGCGATCAAAGTAACCTGAATAATTATTAAAACACGTACAGGAATAATATTTATCCAACATGTTAAATTCATATGGAATTTAACTGAGGTTCTAAATACACTTAATGTGTGACCCTCTAGACCATTTTTTCAGTAGCGTTAGGTTACACTGTTTAAGATCCAAAGTTAGCATCTCGCAACACGTCAAAACTCTCATAAAGAAAGAAGTTAACGTCACAACGACATGTAACCTCCTACAAACGTACATTGTGCGATATGATCTCTTTATCTCGATATCTCTAATCAAGAAGATTGCATGCTAGTGTCATCAACCTATATGTTCGATATCTCTTTCTTTGACTTTCATGAAACGAATTTGCCAACAACACCGCAATGGCCATGGACTTAATCGGGCAATTCAATTTCCATCAAAGGGCCTGACATAGTTTTCAAAAAGCGATGGAGCGGCCGCAGTAGCGTTGGTGCGGTGCGGAGCGGCGCCCCACCACGTCTGGCGGCTGGATCGCGCACGGTACGCGATCACGCCACAATTGCGGCCACACTGCGTTTTGGCACGCAAAAAATAAGTTTTTCCCCTAATCCAAACACCCCCCACACACGCCCTATTTCTCCCTTCACTGCAGTCGACAACACTCTCCCTTGCTGCAGTGGTACCGACAACCTCCCCCTTACTTTGCTACAGACAAACCAATCGCCACTTCTCCCTCACTGTAACGAACATACCAAAGCATCTTGCCCACTATTCTCCTTTCTCCCCTCTATCTTTACTTTTTATGTTTTGTTTTTAATTTTTCAGCATATATATGTGTAGAATTCTATAATTTAAATTATATTAATTGCCCCGTGATTAGATAAAAAAGCAGTCACGACGCGGTCTGTGTCGCCGCTATCCCGCTATAGGACCCCGCCGCATCACACCGCGATCCGAAATTGACTACTATGGGGCCTGAGATATTTACTTTTATTAAAGAACAGAAGGGACAAATCTTTTATCGTATTATTCATTAATATTACATCATTCTACCTCACCGCAAGCATATGTCGTTAGGTATTTTTCAAGTTATATAATACATGAATTAAGTTTTGGTTTTGGAGTGTTTCGGAATTTTTTCTGGAGGTACATGGTTTGAGTACGGTTAAGGGAAACCGTGCACTACTTTCAAGAAACCGCGCAAGATGATATTGGAAGTCACTGGAACAGTAGCACCGCATGGTTAGCGCACGGTTTGGCAAACCGTTCAGCTATCTGGATGATGTCTAGTAGTATGCGCACGGTTGACACGTGGCTTGACAAACCGTGCGGCCTAACCGTGCAACGCGCATTAAATGCTTCGAAAATTAATCTTTAACACGGATTAAGGCCTCGAAACCCTCATTTTTCTTCTCCTTAGGCTCTAAAACTCCTCTTCCTCCATAGGCGTCCTTGGCGATGCATGTGTATGTGTGTGTGACACATGGAATAGGTATGTCAAGTGGAAAGAATGGACAAATTGATTTAGTTCAATTGTTTTGCTCTAACTGTTTAATTAAGGATAAATTGTTTTGCTTTCAATTTAAATTGTTTTAAATTGATAAATTGTTTTGTCGTTCCTTTTTGTGACCGGTTATAAATTGTGACCTAACGTATTCTTGTCCTAGTGGCGTGAGTTGGAAAGTATGTTTTGTGAAAACCTACCGAGTGTTATACTCACCCCTTTCTTGGGCATTGTAGTGCGTTTGCGGATGTTTATCAAGACACGGGAAAGGGAAAGGTATCGTACTTCTCTAGTGACGCATCATGATGCTGCCATAGTTTTCAATCTCGGATCGCGGCGCGACGCGGCGGGGTCCTGTAACGAGATAGCAGCGACGCGGATCACGTCGCGGCCGCTTTTTTATCCAATCGCAGGCCAAATAATATAATTTAAATTATATAATTCTATAGATATATATGATGAAAAATTAAAATATGATAAATAAAATATGAATAAAAATAATACACATATAATAACAAAAAAAATAAAAAGGGGCTGCAGGAAATTTTTAACCAACAAATAAAATAAAAAACATAAAACAAAATAAAAAACTGAGGGATGGACGGGAAATAGGAAAAAATCGCAGAAAATACGATAAAAAAAACTAAAAAGTCGGTGGGTGGGTGGTCTTTGGCGTTGAGTCGAGGTCGACGGCGGCGTCATAGGCCAAAGGAACAGATGCGGGGTCGCGACTCGGGGGGGTACGTTGTCGGCGTTGAGAGGTCAGGGTCGGCGGCGGCGGCGTAAGCCAGAGCAACAGATGCTGGGTCGCGACTGGGGGGGGTCATCTAGGTCGCGGCGGCGGCAGCTCAGTCGAACAAATGAGATGCGGGAGGTTGTCGTCGGCGTCGAAGGGTCGCGGTGCAGGCGAGCAAACAGGATGCGGTTGCTCCCGCCGGGATCGTGTTGGAGGCAGCATGATGGTTCTCCCTTGAAATGTATCATTATTACTCGTGCATCATATAATTGGTTTTGGTTTGTATTTTATCTTGCCAAGTTACGCATGTTCTTTAGGGAAAATCGTCCCCAAATGTTTTACTAAGCCCTTGGCATTTATTGTCGGTCTTTGGTTTCTTAAGGATGTCACCTAAAGGTCAGTGATACTATGCCTCCTCTCAAGCCAATGAGTCGGGGCGGGATGTTACACATGTTCTCATAATCTCATGCATTGAGGATTACCAAGAGCGTACAGCAAGAGAAAATGCCTCAAAATCCTTTTGAGTCTTCACTGTTAATAGTCTGTATCATTTGTGTTCCATCAAATGATATTATTCGGCTATAGAACTTATATTTAATAATATTGTCGTGGCATTTTCAGGTTCTCATCATAACGAGTAACTGCTATAACCTTTTAGTGCGACAAATACTCTTAGGATGACTCCTTTGAAATAACTCTTATCGCCATTCTTAATCCCAACAAACAGCTAGCTCGAATTATCCTCTTAACATGGTGCTCTCAAAATCTCAACAAACAGCTAGCTTGAATCATCCTACTAACATGGTGCTCTCGGCAGCGATTGCACAGTAGTTCGTACTGTAGAAATCATGCAGAAGAGAGAGAAACAAATTGCACAGTAGTATTTGCTTTTTTTCCAACATTGTTCAAGTCTACCTCCAACGATCGCGTTTGGCAGTGGCGATCGTGTCCCACTGCCACAATTGGTTCCAAGCGATTGCTTTTCTCCTCTTTATAGAAAGGTATGGCCTGAATCAACATTAGAGAGAAGGATGGTATTACAATTCACTTAGCAATGAGTCATCAATTAATCAACTCTGAGTCTACTTGAACTCGCTCAGCGTAGAAAACAAGAGTAATTAATCTAGACATCAATGTTGTCCATAAAACTGTCCAGCATGTGATACCAACTCAATTATCTCTTCCTAGGGGTTATTTAAAAAGATTTTCAAGAAATTTAAAACTTGTACTCAACGCATTTTCCCTTTCAAAAAAGGATGTGATTCAAACAACACAGGAATGGGAATTCGTGATTATCATACCTCAATCTTCAGAACTATAGAACAATTCCAGATTCACATGCAATAATGATATTCTGGCAGTTTGCTTATCTCCCCCTCAAGGGATGCACCCTATAAATCTTCATCATGGTTGTTTTTTTTTTCAAAAATGAACTCCAAGCATTTTTCATACATCTTGAAATGTTGTCAGGAGGCATTAAGAACTCGATGATAAATAACTCTTCATGTTGTATAACTATCACATCATTCAGTTCTCCCCCTGCATGCATCACATTCAATTCCCTGCATTGAAAAACAAACAAATAATAGTCTTCATAAGCTCCTTAGTAAGAGCAACGAGGTTGAGATTTGATTCTCAACCAAGAAACTTTTATTTTTTTGCTCCAATTTTATGACACCACTTCATGTTATCTCCTCTTTTGTTCCTCCGGATTTTATCCTCCTTGGGCAGCATGGACTTCTTGTTTTTCTTTTCTGCTTTCTTCTGACGTGGGACTGGATTTTTCACTTCAGCTGGCAAGGCACGTGCATTCATTTGTTCTTGCTTCATCTTCTTAACCAATTCCAATTGGGCTGGTCATACGGTCAAGCATTCCTTAAGAACATGCCCAATCTTCTTGTGTTAAAACCCCCTTTTCATAGCAGCATTCTTGGCACATAAAGTCACTGATGTTTTTCCTTTATTCTTCAACAACTCCTTCTGTCCAGGTAAACATGTCATGCAATTATTAGAAGTGTGACCAGCTAGATCGCACCTTCCACACAGCTTCTCATCAGCCTTCATGTTACCCTTCTTTGGCAACTTCTTCGATTCTTCTTTTGGGATGTCCTCCACCATACCAATCCTTCTGTTCCTTCTTGGATTGATTCCCTTTTTTTGCTTCAGCTTGCATCCTTTGTCATTAATGTTCATGGCCTGTTTCCTGTTGGTGTGACATCATTCTTTGATTTCTTCTTGGGAGTATTTTGTTTAACATTTTTCCTCACTTGTTTATACACCAAGGCAGACTCATCTCCATTTTTTGTTTTGCTTCCTTTTCTATCATGGTCTTCTTTTCTCATCGGTATATGAACTGTGTTTGATAGGTTTATACCAGCACTCATCATTGATAGGATCGTGAAAGCTAGAATGAGGAATACGACAGTTTCTATTAGGAAGAGGGAACTATGTTACGGTAAAATAGGGAAGAAGAAGATGATGGTGAGGGAAAGAAAGGACTCTCTGCAGGAAACCCCTAGGAGCCAAGGTCGAGACCTCCACTACAGCGACAGCTAAAGCCAACAAAATGATCCAAATTCCCCCACCTACTACCCAGCCCGTAATTAATAACCCAGCTACAAAAACTGCCACCAACAACTATATATGGTAATTACAAAACTGTCTCTGGCAGTCACGTAAATCATTCCCCCACTTGGACAGCCTCATTGCTCCCCTTCCTATCAATCACTACTACGACTACCACTATTGCAATTATCACTGAAATTCTCCAAGCATTCAAATCTGTTATTGATGGACAGATTCACCATATTCTGTGAATATTGCTAATGCTCAGCAGAATTCTTCTTACTTCAGATCTGCTCCTTAATCCAGGTCTTTTGTAATCTTCGGTAATTGAAAAATTGTGCCAACATTCAGTCGTCTTGTACTCAAACCTCCAACAGCACCAACATTGGCCTATAAATCTTGTTCTCTTCCATCTGGTTGCAATCTGGCCAAATTTGTTTCCTTTTTTTTTTAGGTACAAACACCATCTCTTTGGGCTCTTCTTGGGGAGTTGCTCTTCTTGCTTATGCACATATCCACCCTTGAAGTAGTGGTGGATTACTCAGCATTTTTATTTTGTTCTCTTCCATTTGGTCGCAATCTGGCTAGATTTGCTTGTTGTTTTTGTGTACAAGCACCATCTCTTTGGGCTCTTCTTGGGGAGTTGCTCTTCTTGCTTATGCATGTATCCACCCTTGAAGTAGTGGTGGATTTCTCAGCATTTTTGTTCACCCATATTTGTCCAGATTTTGGTTTGTAACCTGTACTGGCAAATGAAACAGCATTAATACAAACAAAAATAACCGGAGCATGGATTAACTTTTTCCAAGAGCTAGATAGATCATTGGATGATCTCAAGCCCTTCTTGCCACTAACTTAAGTCTTTTTGGAAGCAAGACTCTTTACAAAAATTTGCATGGCTGTACTTCTTTTCTCAGCAGTTTGTGAAGACTAAGCTTAAATAATTTCCAAATTTGCTAATTTGAGTTCAAGCTCAAGGCATTTCATATTGAGGATATTTTTCTCATCCTCCACTGCTTTCATTCTATCTTCACATTCTTCATCATCACAATATGATCTTCATGCTTTTTGCTACCTTCTTGTAAGGAATTATCAAGGTCCTTAATTCTTTTGGTTTTGATCTCCAATTGGGCATCCATTACATCAATAGTAGATTTGTGAGTTTCTTCCAAAGCATGGATCTTCTCTTCATAACTCTATTAACAATTACAAACGGTCGGGGAAGGGGAATTACAAAACTACAAAGAAACATGCAAACACACACATGTAGGAAGCTGGGGAGACTCGAACCTGAGACCTCCCTGACACCCCACAAGGTCATTTGCTACTAAGCTAGGCCATGGGGGTTCTTCATAGACTCTATTAACCTTAGCCTTCTCATCAACTAGATTTTGCAAATCTTCTCCAGCCAAAGGATATTTTTCTTGAAAGAATAACACAAGTTGTTCTTTGGCTTCCACCTTTTTTATGAGGGTGTTGCACTCTTGCAACTTCTTTACGGCTTTTTGTATATCAGTTGCATCAGTTATCAGTTGTGTTTTCTCATCATGTAGATCCTCAAATATATGTGTGACAACTTCAACAAAAACTTTCATCAAGTGATCCTTAACCTTAAAATAGAGGTCTTTGACAATAGTTTCATCCTCCTCATCCTCTTCACAGCTTCATGCTGATTCTTCAAGAGGATTATTATCATCAAATTTAACATATAAACTATCACTTTGATTACCTTCAAGTAGCGGTGAAAACCCTCTTTCTTCTTTGAACTCTTCTTTAGCTTTTTGGCCTCTTTCTTCTGTCTTCTCTTCAAGATTTTGGCTGAAACCTCCATACTGACAGTGATGGGGACTGTATTTTCCATCTGAGGCAACTCGGGAATCTTCTTCAAATCTGCACTTTATGTATAACTGATAAAAACAACGAGGAAATAAAATATTATATTCAATCAGAGAGAACCTTGGTTCTAATACCACTTGTTATGCCCCGGCAAGATCATGCAGTCACTGAGAGGGGGTGAATCGGGGTGACTTGTTTGACCAAATTCTTTTTACTCTTAAATTATGCCCTCTCAATATTCGAACCTCTGTTATCGGTTAAGATAATATGTGGATTTGTTTATGATTTCCCTCGCAACATTCACACCACATGTATGACATAAAGGAAGAAATAGTGGCACACGGTAATTTTACAAGATTCGATCCCAATGTGGGTACCTAATCTGTGTTGCGTTCGAGTCGAGTCTGAGACACAAGTATTCACTATATTATGCAAGTGAATATAAATGGGTTGTTTCACAAAAAGTCTTTATTGTCTCCCGACAGGTTCTTTATACCGGCTCCCACCAGTTAACAGTCTCCCGGTTGGTTTTTTATACTGGCTCCCCGAGTGTACAATATGTCCTCCCGAGTGCCTTATTCCTCCAACTCTATCTTCAAGGACTTCGACAGACGTTGGATGATCTGCAGAACACGGCCATAGTGGCAGTGTCCTCTCCTCCTGAATGTCGTCGGCCTCCCTCCCTCCCTCCCTCCCCCTCCCTCCCTCTCCCTCTACCTGCACAAAAAAAACTAATTGATATATATCTGTCGTATTAGAATATGGAAATCTCCCTTGATTTGCCGCACACGATCTCCTCATTAAATATTGGTCAACAATGTTTCCAACTTTTTAATTCCTCACGATCTCCCTCAATCGTGGCAACATTCCTTTAATAACTTCTTAAATAACCGCTTACACTTTGACCTCCATGTTTGCATGAAAAACATATGTGAACCTGACGTGGCATCTTCGATTGCGGTGTGAGCTCTCCCGTGACACTTCTCTCCATCACGCACCGTGGCGTGGCCTTCTCTTCACGGCGTGTTAAATCACATAACCAACTTCAAATGGCATTTCTTTCTAAAACCGCTTGAGGGCGTGTTCTTTTCTCAGAATTCTGCTCAAATCACAAACTTATTCATTGTGGTGTTTAAAATAATGAAGAACTTTGGTATCGACTAGGTTAAATCACATCGAATCTCTCATTTTTTCAAACCGGCGGATCATACATAAGATATATAATATCTTACGCATCAAACAAAATGTTACGCATGCTTCGAGATTTCTTACGCATTGCGTAAGGTTTAACACTTGGCCGCATTTCCTATTGAGCCTCAACAAATATCTTTTGCATCTCTCACGTAAGGTTTTTTCCTTTTGCTCCATTCCAGCATCAACTTCGGCCAATATATCACGCATCACTGAAATATCTTACGTACAGAATGTCTTTGCAAATTTCAGTATGCAACTCATAGCAATATCTTACGCATCTTCCAGAGAGTTCAACACTAGGCTAATTTTAAGTGATCTCCATAAAATATCTTATCCAGGGTGATCACACACTTTACAGATTGTATGGCCTGAGACAAACAAAATTTATGCAAATGCTCCATGTCTTTGCCAAATTATAGCCTTAGACACATAATTCCATAATTCTTGTAAATCACCTCAAAACCTCTTTAATTCTTCTCAAGGCATTCTCAATCACCTCAAATCAACTCAAATGACTTCAAATAAATTTGGAAATTATTAGAATAATTCAGAACCTCTTTAACTTCAATTCCAAAGTCTTGCAGTGTGTAAATACTCAACTTTGAGTATTCCCAAGTAGCTTCGGTGCCTCTACAATTCGAGCTCCGTTTCAGACATCATCAGACATCATCCAAGTGTGGTTAAATAATGTATGTAGCAACCTTCATGCTACACAATGCAAGGATGGTTTCTCACTTCCACCCAGTTATGTACTTCCTTAATCACAGCTCAATCATAGCCCTTCAAGTTGTCATATATAGCTAGCTTTCCAAACTTCGTGAAACTATTGTGTTGTAGACAGTGCTCTCAGCACCCATGGAACTTGCCATAATTTCATACAAATCAGCTAAGCAATCATCGCATGTGCGTACCATTGTCTTGAATTCCAAGCAGCAGCTTCAACTCAATCTCCTTTACCATTCATCCAAAATGACAACTCAGTTTCCTTTGCTCGTCTAAATATGAGCAGCATCTTCTTCATCTTCGTTGGGCTCTTCATCGCCACCCAACTTCTTCATATATTGACTTTGCTTTCCTCATTGATATATTGACAACAAATGCAACCAATGCATCTCTTCATCACAATCCAATTGAGCTCTCCAGTGCTAATAATTCCTAAAAAATGATGATAAGATATCTCTTCACCGGTCTCCTTATATAAAGTTACAAAAAATGTACTATCCTGCCAACAAACACCTAAGATAGCGATTTTTAATAGCTAGTCAACCCCTTAGATTGCCCAAAACTTAAGGTTTTGATACCACTTATTGCGACACTGATATCATTTGTTCTAAGGCGCAACATAAGCTTAAAAAAGATCACAACTATGAATGTTAGTTACTAACGTAAAAAATGCAGAAAGATATATAAAGAAAAAACATAAAAGAATCACATGGTGCGGTCCAAATAGTCTACAAGCACCACAAGATAGACATCAACTAAGCTTCGAGAGGGAAAATGCAGATTGGCGCACAACAAAGGAACGCCTAAACAAACCCCAAAAGAGTACAAATGGACTGAAAGGCCAGTCCACGTCCCCTCAAAAGTGCACTCAAATCAAAGGGGCACAAATGACCCAATAGGCTTAAAACATATTTCCTCACAAACGCACTCAGTCCAAACTAATAAGCCTAAAACAAATTCCCCAGAGGGGGTGCAAACGGGTCAATAGGCCCAATGTCAAATTCTCCGCTAGTACACTACTCTTTAGCCCAAGGATCCCTATTTATAGCTCTCACCTTACCTTTCCCCATACAATTCAATGCAAAACTATAAATGAATGCATCGTAATTCCCACGATAACTCCATCATAATAAAATAGGTCAAAGGTGCAAACTCGAAAACTAACCAGACATAAATTCAAAACTCGTTATGGACATTTGCATTCACAAGCAACTGGCTGTGACAATGCATGTAGCAAGAAACACAGTAAACACACAGCGGGAGACATGTCTCATTGAATAGTGTTTAATGTGCAGCGAAATGTTCTGCATCAACTGGGATGATAAATACAGCTCTACGAATTCACGAATCGCACTTGAGGACAAACTGGCTGCGTATTGAGAACTCAATAGAGGAAGACAAATCCAGGGAGAGGATCTATCGAAAGATATAAAGAACAGAACAAAACTCTAATGAAACGCATACGCAGTAAAATAAAAAAACTCGCAGATCAACTAAGTCGTGATCCCCGGTACCTTCTTGGACCTCCTCGCCCGCCGTCCTTTCTCCAAAAACCTGGGAGAATTTCCACTCCAACGGCGGTGCTGGACCCACGTTATCTGCTTCCGCATCCGCATCGCCGTCCATACCTCCTGATACGAATCCACGGCTACGAAAAATCCACAGCGATAAACTTCTATCACGAACAGTAGCGGAGAATCGGCTTCAATTGCCACCAGGTGAGAAGATCATAACACCGGAATCACTTTAAGACGAATCAAAATGTCGGTGCAGTTGCTGTCGATTCCACCACTCGATCGTATATAAGCGTCACAGGAGCATGATTTTAAAACGTCGATGATCCTCCCTTCTCCCTCCTCCCTCGCTCGCTCGCTCCCTCCCTCTCGGTGTCATCAAATTCGCTCAGAAGTCTAAGATTCGAAGCAGCAAATCGTTCCTCGCCTTGGCCTACAAAATCAAAAACACTGTCTTCTTCCTTACTTGTTGTCCACCTTCTTCTGTGGAACAGGAAAGGAAAGAAATCATAATAATCGACGGTTCGATGCATTCACCTGGTGCGAATTGGTGACGTCGATGCAAAGACGGGACGTGGAGGAAGGATAATTGGTCTGGTGTGTCACGGTCGCGACGGACGGTGGGGTCATGGGAAAATCAGCGAAACGAAAATACGCGGGATGGATCATGGGGTGGAGAAAACTAAGTCGGATGAAATGTCCCCTATTTCCCTTTCTCTCTCTTGCCAAATTACCATGAGCCCTTCGATGTCGTATTGCTAATTAGGTTTCTTCGAGGGTGTTTAGAGGCAATTTAAACAATCGGATTAAATTGCAACGTCGCATCATGGGCGGACTTTGTTTTTTATAAAATTAGGTCTTTTTTAAATTTTTTATGAACAGGTCCCATATGAAATATTAACAAATTCAGCACTGCTTTTTTTAATCAGTAATGTCAAATCCTAAGTAAATTAAGAGGGAATCACTTGTCAATTACATTAACTATCGTTAATAGTGATATGCAAATCACTAGTAGAAAAATTAATTTGTGTGTCAATTATTGTCAAATTGACATGAAATAATTTAGATAAAATAAAATTTATCAGGGTTCTCTAAAAAGGGTCAAGAAACTCTTCATTGCCATGTTGGTATCTAAAAACTCAATCAAAAACCATCTTTAATGTAACTCATTTCTCAGTGTTATGACCTTGAATCCAACTTAAAATTGCCTTATATGATCTCATCAATCTCTCTCAAATCCTCCCTACGCCGAACTCTCACCCTCTTCTGATCTTTCAAATCCAACTCGATGTCATAATTCCTAGTCCATTAATCTCTTTCTTAAATTATCCTCTTAACATCGAGATTCCAATCATGAAGCCCTTCTTTATCATGTTGGTGTCTTAAAACTCTGTCATCAAAAACCATTTTTAGTAAAACTCATTTCTTAGTGTCTTGGTCTTAAATCCAACCCAACATCACCCCTATGATCTCATCAATCTCTCTCTCAAATCCCCAACCATCTCCCCCCCTCTCTATCTTTTGAATCCAACCCGAGGTTATCATCTTTGGTCCCTGAATCTCTTCCTTAAATCCTCCTTTTGACATCGAGCTTTCTCTCCACCTCACAATCTCAAGCCAACATCTCTTTCTCAAACCCTATGTCTATCTCCCTATTTCCCACTCCCCTCTCTTGTTGGGACATTGCTTTAATATTTAAATTAAAACATGAAATGTCTTTTTGAAAAAAAGGCCGGTTTCATATGTTTTTTGAGATGTCGTATCTCATTCCCAATGAGTTATTCTTTTTAAACATTGATGAAATTATTCACATATCGGAGTTGAAGGGAAAAAATGTAAGTTTTGTTGGGTTCAATAAGCGTGACATGGTGAAGGCTCCAGAGAGCCTGTCTCGTGAACAAAAAAGGGGCAACTTAAATAGTTTGTGAAGAGAGAGGTATGTGAGTGTATGCAAAGTGGAAGGTTGTCACACCAGTTTTGAAGAGAAAATGAGAGTGTGAAGAAGTTTCCCACTGTGGGGTCATACTGTAAAAGTGATGATTTGTCATTGTGCCACTTGAAGAAGAAGAACATGTCGAGGTGGGCAAGATAGCACATTGCCATTAAATTTTGTCACATGGTGTGAGTTTGAGTTGTTGAATATGCACTATGTATATAATATGATATTATATATATATAAGTGTATATTTAATAATCTGCATTCGATGCAGGTATTATTATGCATGCATTAAATACACGCGATAATAAATATATCTATCTATATATATATATCCCAAATGATTTTATTATCAATCAATTGTGAATGGATCAAATGACTTGAGTATTCATTGAATAAGATTCAATTAATTAATGTCAATGAGAATAAATATATATGAATACATAAATATGCCCGACGCGTTTCATTTAATGAAACGCGTCATGGATGACTGTATAAAGGGACGTGATCCCTCCTGTTGAGATCATCTGATTGTGAGCAAGTCTATCAATCATCTCTTCCTCTCATGTTGTTGTTTATCGTATGAGATGGTGGTGCTAGCACCCCTTTAGTATTCGGGTATTCTCGCGATACGATCGTAGATCCATTGATCGGTGTTCCCCCTCAGAGGCAAAGTACTTCTATTTAATGCTTCATGATCATTGTCAAACATTCTCCTTTTTTGAGGAAGAGGAAGATTGTTGTTGACATTTTTCAGGCACACTATTTTTATAGTTTCATTTACGCGTTGATTCTTGAAGATAGATCTATTTGTGTTTGGGTTATCTTCCGCTGCACATGGTCATATGATGATCGTATGAAACCCATCAGAGATATTAGAGTGAAAGCTTCTTTAATGAATCAACATGTTTATTATTTTATAAAAAGCACGTTTTAATTGTAAAACAAAATTTTTCATGCCCGAAAATAAATATGAAAAGTTCATATATATTACTCTTGTTTATGAAAATAAATAAAGTGTTTATTCAATCAAGAGAATTCAATTTTGAATTGAGTTATATTATTTATAAATTGTTTATAAATAATGAAAAATGTATTTTGAAATATTTATATAAATTTATAAAAGTGTTTTATAAATTAATCAACTATAAAATGCTTATAGTTAATTAAAATACCTTTTGACAAATTAAATGACATGCTTTATGATATAGAAACAAATGGTTTATTTAGAAATCATAAAAGGTGATTTATAAAGTGTTTATAAACTACACCATATATGATATTTAGATTATATAAAAAATTTATATAATAGATATTGTATTATTAAATATTTATAAGTCATGAAATATCATATAAATGTCATTTAATGTAAAACATGAAGGGATTCATATTAAAATGAATATAAAATGTTTATATTCTTGATAATTTATTAGATGTTTATAATTAACATTAATTTATGAATAGTTCTAAATGTCTCATAACTTGGAAATTAAATAAACTGTTTATTTATTAAATTCCCTCAATATTCATGTTTATTTCATAACTAATTAATTTGAAATTGTTCAAATTAAAGGACTTTATTTGGATATTATTTAAGCCACGTCAAAAGTTGTTTTGATAATTGACATGATCAAGGTTTAAATAAAAATTAAGTATATCATATTTAGATTATGTAAAAGGTTTACATATTAGAAATTGAATTATAATAGTTTATAATTCATACAATATCATATATTTAAAAAGGAAATGTCATATTATGATAAATATGAAAGAATTCATATTAGAAAGAAGAGGATATATTCAAAATTATGGAATTTCCATAATGTTAAAGAAAAAATTATAAAAGGGTTTATAATTAGATTTTATTTATGAAATTGTTCATAAATGTTTATCTCGTATTTAAATATTTGAAATGTTCATTAATTTAAAGGTTATTCCCAGTTTTATTCACAGTTATAAAATGTTTATATTATGAATTGTTGTATGAAAAAATTTATATGATGAATTACTTATAGGATAGAGCCTTGCATATCATGCTAGATATGATATTATAAAATTTAGTTTTCATCTATCTTGACCTCAGTTTGTAATTTTAGTTATGAGTTTGAGAGTAGTTGTTGAGCATAGTTTGTGCATATTAGGTATTAGAATTTTCATGAATTGAATCATATCTTGAGTAAAGTCTCCATGGGTAGAGAGACTTAGGGTTATACCACCTACTTTCTCGGAGGCTTTCCTTGGCTAGAAAAGTGAATGAGATTGATTATCTGTCGCACCAGGCTTACTCATGTGGAGTTTGTCAATGTCATATAACTCTATGCCTTTACACGAATCATTCATGTACCTTATGCATACAATGCATTTGAATACGTGTTAATATACTTGACTTCTATTTTTGAGTGACTAACATGAACTTGTGGGTTGTGTAAAGAGTTACACATTAATGTGGCATGAACACATTAATTTGGTGGTTGAAACAAGGATTACAAAACTAAATCATTAAAAGTATGCATACACAGAAAGGGGATAAGAGGTGAGAAGATAATGATTACATATGATTTAATAGTTATGAATTTAATATGTATATGATGTATATTAAATTGATGAAACCTTAAAATAAAACCACACAAATACTAAGTGTGAGATTCCTTCCTAAGAAACACTTTTCAAGACCTCGATCGTCTAGATGTGTAGTTTCGTGCCATAGCCGGGTGCCCCTGGATTGTCCTTGGTTGGATTATTTTTGGCGTTTGATTTGGGTTACACTAGCTGGGAAACCCTAATGGCTAGGACGCCAGAGGAATAGTTCATATTTCTAAACAATTTATAAATAATATACTTCAATTCAAAATTGAATTCTCTTGATTAAAATAAATACTTTTATTTTTCTAAACAAGAGTAATATATATTAACTTTTCATATTTATTTCTAGGATTGAAAAATATCATTTTACAATTAAAACATGTTTTTTATAAAATAATAAACACGTTGATTTTTCAAAGAAGCCTTCGCTCTAATACCACTAATGGGTTTTGTACGATCATCATATGACTATATGCAGCGAAAGATAACCCAAAAACATATAGATCTATCTTCAAGAATCAATATGCAAATGAAACAGTAAAAATAGTATACCTAGAAAATGTTAACAATATCAATCTTATTATTCCTCAGCAAATGAGAATGCTTGACAAGGATCATAAAGCAGTAAACAAAATCACCCTACCTTTGAGGGAGGAACACTAATCAATGGATTTGAGATCACATAATGAGGATACATGAATGCTAAAGGGGTTATAACGCCTTTGTCTCGGATGATAAACAACAATATGGGAGGAAGAGATAATTGATAGGCTTGCTCACTATCATATTTCCTCAACAGGAGGGATCACATCCCTTTATATAAACACCCATGACGTGTATCATTAAATGAAATGTGTTGGCCATATTTATGCATCTATATACATTTATTCTTATTAACATTAATTCATTGAATCATATTCAACGAATATTCAAGTCATTTTATCCATACATAACAGATTGATAATAAAACTGCTTGGGAGAAATAAATATATATATCAAATACAAATATTTAATATCGCATGTATTTAATACATGCATAATAATACATGCATCAAATTCATGTATTAAATACACACTTATATATATAATATCATATATTATATATATAGTGCATATCCAACAATCCCCCACTTGCACAAAAATATCATAAGGACTTTATGCATAACTTCACAAATCTTTGTGAATCCATCCAAACTCTCTTAGATATAGTTTTTTTATCAAACTCTCTTCATTTTGAACAAAAATTTTGTCCAAAATTTTATCCATATACAAGGGCCCAACTGTGCGACCCTATAAGTCTTAGCAGTGTTGAAAACAACTATGAAATCTCTATTTCATATATATAAGCAAAGAGCAGTCTCTAGCAAAACATCAGTGCTACTCAAGCTACCAAGGGGTCTGATGTGATCTTCATCAAACATACCCATATCTCTATATGAACATGATGTTGGGAAAGACGGAAAGCGACAAACGTGCAAACAAAAGAAAAAGCGAACGCGCAGCGGAAATTGAATCTCTCCCCCCAAATAGAAGCGGATGCGCAGCGACAAATTAAATGTGCAGAAAAATAAATTTGACACCGGAAATTTTTACGTGGAAAACCCGAAAGGGAAAAACCATGGGACCTAGTCCAGAAAGAGGAATCCACTAAAATGAATAAGTACACGGTAGAGACTCCCCCAAAAATAAAAGGGATCTCAAAAGTAATACTCTCCAATGCAGAGAAAAATGATCGTCGATGAAAGGCGATAACCAAATTGGCTCTGCTCTTGATATTGCGGATGTCCTATAAAAGTCTTGTCGCTACCTCCTTTTATAGCAAAACAATCTGCGTGACGATGTGTCGCCATGTCAAAAACGCGTCTCTGCGTGAATTAATTCACGCGGTCTTGATCCGCATTAAAAACACCTCATTAATAGAGAAACTGCTTGGTGCTCCAATTGAGGAGGGATTACGCGGCGCACCAACCAGGAAGGCGCCCAACAAACTCCCCCTCCGACTCAAGTGGGGATCATCACCAGCCCTTCTACACTTCTGAAAAAAAAATATCAGCCTCCTCTCTGGTACCGCCGCTGTCTTCTGATAACGTCCTTTGAGTCCTTGAAAAAAATTGTTCCACCAGATGTCTGCCACCGTGTTCTGCAACTGAGGAATTCAACCAATCCCTCTGATACCAGATGTTGGGAAAGACGGAAAGCGACAAACGCGCAAACAAAAGAAAAAGCGAACGCGCAGCGGAAATTGAATCTCTCCCCCCAAATAGAAGCGGATGCGCAACGACAAATTAAATGTGCAGAAAAATAAATTTGACACCGGAAATTTTTACGTGGAAAACCCGAAAGGGAAAAACCACGGGACCTAGTCCAGAAAGAGGAATCCACTAAAATGAATAAGTACACGGTAGAGACTCCCCCAAAAATAAAAGGGATCTCAAAAGTAATACTCTCCAATGCAGAGAAAAATGATCGTCGATGAAAGGCGATAACCAAATTGGCTCTGCTCTTGATATTGCGGATGTCCTATAAAAGTCTTGTCGCTACCCCCTTTTATAGCAAAACAATCCGCATGACGATGTGTCGCCATGTCAAAAACGCGTCTATGCGTGAATTAATTCACGCAGTCTTGATCCGCATTAAAAACACCTCATTAATAGAGAAACTGCTTGGTGCTCCAATTGAGGAGGGATTACGCGGTGCACCAACCAGGAAGGCTCCCAACACATGTCCACCAAAATATGTATCATATACTTTGTATATATCTTATACAATCCCTTTTTCCATGATTTCGAGTGACTGCTAGACATGGAACATGTCAATCTAGTATAGGCTACTCATCATTTTATTGATTCTATGAAAAAGACTGACTAAGTGGATGAATAAATCACATTTCATTCATCAATCTAATAATCACATCACATGTCACTTATCCAAGTAGTTGAACACATCATATGTGAAACAACTAAGCATGATCATGCATTTCCTCAGTCTAATTCAATCAAGGGCCATATGTCTTCTCTTGTTATACAAGTGGACAAATCCCATATTGGTTGCACTCCAACCGATGACATGATCAACAACATACACAACCACCCCCTGATTAGATAAGTTCATATGACAACTTGCGTAATTTGGGTATCAAAGTATGGAGGTTCTCATGCTAGGTATCTCGTCAACCCACTAGTAGAAATAGTGGCTTCAATGTCCTTAGCGTTGGTTTATAACAAAACCAACACTATATTTTTTACAAAAAACATTTTTAGTATTAGTTATTCCTAAAACCGATGCTAAAAATATTATCAAAACCTTTTTGGCATCGGTATTATTAAAAACTGACACAAAAAACATATTTATAAGGGTTTTTTGGCATCATTTTTTATAAAAATCGACGCCAAAAAAAGTTTAAGAAAATGTTTTGGCACCAATTTTCTTAAAAATTGACACCAAAAAGGTTTTTTATAAAAATTTTAACGCCGATTTTGTTAAAAATCGACATTAAAACGCTTTTTTAAAAAAAAATAACACCCCGAAACCTGAAACCCTCATTTCATTTTTTCTACCCCCTTTCTCTTGACCTACGATGCCTCTAACGGCCTCCCGATGGTCTTCAAAGACTATTATAGTCGATTTACTTTGATTTTAATCATATTTTGACAATCATTGAACATAAATATTTCATCCTACATCCTTTTTCATGATCCAGGATAATATTTAGTCCTTGGTAACCCTATTCTGGTCAAGCAACGCCGTGATTCAAGGTTTTTTTTGTTTCTTTTTTTTGTAAATGTTTTTCTTCATTCTTGAAATGTTCACCCTACCAACGGATTCAAGGGAGTAAATATATATTCATGATCAATTTTTCACTTTCCAACTCCAAATTTTTTTAAGTTTTTTTTTTTAATTTTTAAGATAAATTCTTTATATGTTAGTTATAAATTTGATTCATTTCTTCATTTGTTTGTATAGATTTGATTATTAATTTTTTTTTAAAAGTTTGTTTAATTTTATAATTTTTTTATTTGATGGTATTATCAAAAGGTTTTTCCCAAAATGATATATATATATATATATATATATATATCAGTAGAAATTATTAGCTATGATCTTTTTCATTTCTTATTCTGACCAAATTATATACTTTTGGATCAACATGAAAATCATCAAGCATATATAGCCTATATATCTTATAATATAATTATTATAATTCAATAAAATTTTATGACATAATGATTCACACTCAAATTTACCCAAGAGATGAAGGTAAAATGGTCCTTGTAGTTTAGCTTGGCTTATCGAATCCTCAGAGACCTAAGAAGTAACCTACAGACACGTACATTCTATGGATTGTTTTTGACTATGAAGTGGCCAAATTGGGTTGATTTTAGATGGGTTTAAGGTATAACCAACATATTTAAGTTAATTTAAATTAATATAATGAGTTGATCCTAGGTTATCGCTTGAGGT
The DNA here is from genome assembly GCA_963277665.1 of Viscum album. Taxonomy (NCBI): domain Eukaryota; kingdom Viridiplantae; phylum Streptophyta; class Magnoliopsida; order Santalales; family Viscaceae; genus Viscum; species Viscum album. The sequence continues at coordinate 887,195,511 of OY728159.1, read as the reverse complement.
GGATTGGATGAATTCCTTTTTTAATGATTTCAATTTCTTATATTTGATATGGGTTCATTTAAGAAGATCAAACAACATCATCACTTACTAGTTTAATACCTGCACCCTTTAATACTAATCACCTATACACTTGAAGGATCAAAGTTTTGAGCACTTCAAGGTAAAGTTTCGTATTAGCACTTGAAGTGTGTGGCCTTAAATTCAACAAGGATGAAGGAGTTTAAAGATCTTCAAAAAAAATTCTCAATTAAAAGAAGTGATTAGAAATTAATGGAGTGAGAAATAACATCCAAACCAGATACTTGCTACTCCCTTGGATCAACCCATAAAAGAGTTATCCCTCCATTGATTATATGGTTTCAATGGAAGCAGAAAGTAGACTCATGAGGGAGGAATTGGAGAAGTAAAAAAAAAACAGTAAAAAGAAAGCAATCACTCCACCGTTGTGTGAAGAATATCACAAGGTATGGTGTGAATAAATTCACACCTTAAGGAAACAATATCAAAGTGATAAGAATAAAAACAGAATAAGAGGAAAGGAAGAAATTTTATTAAGAACTAAGGTGATTCGAACAACTCACATGAGAAAGAAGAACGTTACAAAGTTAAATCGACATAATGACATTACAATGAAAACAAATCTCCAAGGATGCTCAAATACTCTACCACCACTGCCTTAAATAGGCAATTTTGAAGACTTGGGTAGATCATAAAACAGTGGAAGTCACCTCAATTAATGGTGGTGGGTCTAGGTGGGTGGAAAGTTAAGAGAGAGTAAACTTTTCCACCCTTGACCTGAGGTGGCAGCCAACTTGCTTCCACCGAACAGATGCACCTGGAAGACCTTCTAGATAGTAGAATTGGAGTGGGCCATAGAAGAAAATAATGAATCTCTGGATGTCCCCTATCTCTATGTAAAATTTTATCCCAAAATATTTTTTTTCGAGATATGATTAAATTGGTGGGATGATTTTATGGGCCTCAGAATCTGGACCAGAATTTTATCTCCAAATTGGGACGCCTTAATAACCACCATGAAGGCCGAATTATCACTGAATACTAAGGAATGATTTGTTCCTCTATATGTATTCTAAAATCCCATGAAATTTGGGCTTTATTGGGCCTGTTTTTTGGGCCCCACATTCTCATCAGTGGGATGGTTTCCAATCGGCCTTCTCTAGAATTGTTTGCATGAAATCCCATTTTGATGGTCTTACAATGTGAATCTTCCAACACTCCACAAGTACAAATTGTTCCCAATATAATTATAAACCTGAAAATTAAATATTAAAATAAAATCAAGATCATTGGGTACTTTAAATGATATTAAAAAATGTACCACATAATAGTGCATTTTAAGAAGGAATTACAATCATAATGTGAAATGACGTTTAAAGTTTAAAATGCACTAAAATGGTGTTTATGAATAATAAATCACATGAATATTATATATATTAACAATGAATATTAGCCTCATTTAGTGGCTAATCACATCCCCCAACTTGAGTTTTGCTAGTCCCGAGCAAAATATATCTCAACAATATGAAATTAGAATTCCCTTTTCCAAAAACATTTTAATACACAATGATCACCAAAAACCCTTATACCAAACAATCATGAAACCCATAAAAATATTTTAATAAATGATAGTTTCATAAGCAGATACCAATCCCAAGCCCATTCCTTTGTTCAAATTCATCGCCATATTTCATCCAATATCAATTGAGAGTGATGATGTGTTGTGCATCGCATTAGACACGGGGGTTCATCTTTATTCAAGATGGAAATGATGGAAGCGCTAGGTGGAATCACATTTCAATATTAAGATGAGTATTCAATTTTTTTTATTGTATTTTTTTTATTTTTGCAATTTTTCCATGGTAATTGAAATTGTACTCAAAAGAGTCAACCCCTGTAGCGAGACTTTGTCGATGAATTCTAGGCTCAAAGACCTTAGGGAACCAAGTGAAGCCCACATACTCAGGCATCATCTTGAGTTAACTTAGTCAAAAACAAATTCAAATTACCAAAAATAGAGATAAAATTACTAACTCTGGGCCAGACAACTATAGAGTCACTATCCCCAAGTGCCAAAAGCCACGCATTAGGTCATTTCATTGCTCTACGCGCAAATTTATTATTATTTTTGATTTTTTATTGAATACTCATATTAAAACTAAAATGATCACCAAACCTATGCTATTTATTTGGAGGACCCCATGAACTCAAACTAATACCCCACTATCCAAAGGATGTGCGTTGTGATATTTTTTATTTGGATGAAAATATAAACCATGAAATATCACATTAGACAACCACACTTTCCAAAATCTATACTCATGAAATTATACATGGATTAAAATCAAAATCAGGGCATGCTAAATTATTTGATATTTAGTTTTAAAGTGTACAATGTCTATTATCATGTTCAAGGTTAAAGAAATTTTTCCTTCCATTAAGGCACACTTTTTTTCAAATCATTCATTTTTTTGACACAAAAGAAATTTTATTTTATCTTCCCTCCAACTTAAAATAACACTGTCCCTAGTGTTTAAAGAAAAGAAATTTTAGAAGTGGGTAGAGGCAAATAATGGGAGTTCAAAAATAAAATTGAAAACGAGGATCATGGAATGAAGTCACCTCGTGGTTGAAGTTGAAGTTCGCGATACTCCAATTTAGTCCTTTGATATCCATGTCACTCGCAGAGTTCCCTAGTGGAAAAATGGAAAATATATATATATATATATATATTAAAAATAAATTAAAATATATGTATATATACAAAAATTATAGAATAAGGAAGCACTATAAGCTGTAGGTCAGTGGTAAGTGCACACCCCTGTCTCCCTTCAGTCCCGGGTTCGAGTCCCCACGTCTTCGCCGGTTGTGATGGGGTTTGCCCCACAACCTACGATGTGGACTTTTATTTTTTTTATTATATATTTTTATTATTTTAACCTACAAACACATAAAAATAAAATGAAGTGATGATACATTGTCTTCTTTTTAAAATTTTGGGTAAGGTATTACTCAAGGATCACACCATGTGACATGGATGAATATGACGCTCCTCTTTCATACCCATCTGTACTCATAATAGAAGAACAGGTCAACAATCTATTTTTTTTTTATTTTTAAATATCAAAATGATTCATTAATCCTATTTTAAATATAAATTTGATTAAAACAACAAAATGATTGGAAACTTGAAAACCATGGGTTGCCTCCCATGCAGTGCTTTGTTTAACGTCATTATCCCGACATGGATCCTAAATCTATCAATTTTTTCCTGGTTTATAGGTTGGCTCAGTTAACTCAACTTCTGTTTCTTGTTTATCAAATGATTCAATGAATGGTTTTAACCTTTGACCATTGACCTTGAAAATGTAACCACTTGTGGGATCTTGAATCTCTACTACCCCATGGGGGTACACATGATGCACTATGAAAGGACCTGACCATCTAGACCTTAAATTTCCTGGGTGTAAATGAAGTTTTGAACTATACAAGAGCATGAATTTTCCTAGTTCAAATTTTTTGACTTTGATATTCCTAAATTGGTAGGCTTGAACTCTAGCTTTATTGATCCTTGAATTTTCATAAGCCTCCATCCTTAGTTCCTCAAGTTCATTGAGATCTAATTTCATTTTTGTTCCAACCAATGAGAGGTCATAATTTATTTTCTTAATTGCCCAAAAAGCCTTATGCTCAATTTCAAAAAGTAAATGACATGCTTTTTCATAAACCAACCTATATAGTGACATTCCTAGGGTGGTTTTGTATGCTGTACGATATGTCCAAAGAGCATCCGAGAGTTTCTCACACCAATCTTTCCTAGAAGGATTGACAATTTTTCAAGAATATTCTTAATCTCCCTATTTGATAACTTAGCTTGACCATTGGTTTGAGGATGGTACACAGTGGAAACCTTGTGAGAGATCCCATACTTAGACACGAGTGAAGAGAATGGACGGTTGCAGAAATGGGTTCCTCGGTCACTGATTATAGCCCTAGGAATTCCAAATCGAGAAAATATGTGCTCTTTCAGAAATCGGATCACAACATGATGGTCATTAGACTTGGTGGGAATGGATTCAACCCATTTTGAGACATAATCAACAACTAAGAGGATGTAGATGTATCCACTAGAGTTTGGGAAGGGACCCATGAAATCAATTCCCCAGCAGTCAAAGATTTCAATCACTAAGATGGGAGTGAGTGGCATTTGATTCCTTTTTGTGATTGAACCTACTTGTTGACACTTAGGACATATTTGAAAAAATGTGTAGGAGTCCCTTGAGAGGGTTTTATAGAAGATACCACACTGAAGAAGCTTAGAAGAAGTTTTCTTAGAGGAAAAGTGACCTCCACACGCCTCACTATGATAGAATTTAAGGATTGAATCTTGTTCAGATTCTGGGACACACCTCCTAATGACTTGGTCAGGGCAAAACTTATAGAGGTATGGATCATCAAAAACATAGTGCCTAACATCAGAAAGGAATTTACTTCGAGCTTGAGTCCCTAAGAATTTTGGAATTACTACTGTAACTAAGAAGTTGGCTATGTTAGCATACCAAGGGAAGTCACTCACAGAGTATAGGTGTTTATCAAGAAATGAATCAGACATAAAAAGGTGATTTGAGTTGTCTTTGAATTCCATCCTAGAGAGGTGATCAAATACAATATTTTCAACACCTTTTTTTTCCTTGATTGTGAGGTCAAATTCTTGTAAGAGAAGGACCCACCTAATTATTCTAGCCTTGACATCTTGTTTTTGAAAAAGGTATTTTAGGGCTGAATGGTCAGTGAAGAAAATGATGGGTGATCCTAAGATATAAGACCTAAATTTCTCTAACATAAAGAAAATAGCAAGAAACTCTTTTTCATTGGTGGTGTATTTGATTTGGGCATCATTTAAGGATTTTCTTGCATAAGCAATGACATAAGGAGTTTTATTGCAACGTTGTCCTAACACATATCCTACAACAAAGTCACTGGCATCACACATAAGTTTGAAAGGAAGGTTCCAATTTGGAGATTTAATAATGGGAAGAGAGGTGAGAGAGGATTTGAGGGTTGAGAATGAACCCTCACAACTTTCTGTCCAAACAAATGGAGCATCCTATACTAGGAGAGTACAAAGGGGATGAGAGATTGAACTAAAGTCCTTGATGAATATTCTATAGAAACCAGTATGTCCTAAGAAAGACCTCACTTCCTTAACAGTTCTGGGTGATGGAAGGTGACGAATGATGTCAATCTTTGCCTTATCAATTTCAATCCCCTACCCGAGACTATATGTCCAAGGACTAATCCCTGTTTAACCATGAAATTACATTTTTCCTAGTTTAGGACTAGATTCGTTTCTTCACATTTGGAAAAAACTCTCTCCGCATTTCTAAGACATCCCTCAAATGTATCCCCAAAGGCAGAGAAAAAGGGCATGCGTTTGAAGGAAAAGGTGTTGAATGGACATGTGAATGTAGTCTTCCCTTTATCCTCTAGGGAGAACTCAATTTGATTATACCCCAAGTACCCATCTAAGAAACAGTAGAAGGCATGACTTGCCACTCTCTCAAGGACTTGGTCAATGAATGGTAAGGGGGAATGGTCCTTCTTGGTGAATGAGTTTAGCTTCCTATATTCAATGAAGACTCTCCATCCACTGCTCACCCTAGTTGGAAGAATCTATCCATCCTTATTGGTTATCACTATGATTCCTGCCTTCTTGGGAACCACTTGGATTGGGCTGACCCACTCACTCTTAGCTATGGGATATATGATACCAACTTTTAACAATTTCAGAAGTTCTTTTCTCACTACTTCCATGAGATTAGGATTGATTCACCATTAAGGTTGATGAAATGGCTTTGAATCATATTCTAGAACAATCCTATGAGTCCCAATAAGTAGGCTAATCCCAGGAATATCAGACAGGGTCCAACCAATTACTTTCTTATGTTTCATAAGGACATATAGAAGCATCCTCTCATAATTGGATTCAAGAGAAGAATAAATGAAAATAGGATGTGTTTGATTGTCCCTTAGGAAGGCATACTTGAGTGCAATGGGAATTTCCTTCAATTCAAGATCAGGTTGGTTCATAATTTCAGCAAAAGATTGGGACATTGGATCAAGATAAATTTTGTTTCCTAGAGTTTTAGATAGGATTGATTCCCCACATGTAGAAGGTTCAACTACTATATTGGATTGATCAGATTTAGGGAAGGAAGTTGGAGTGGTCTCCATGAAAGTGGTTTCCTGAAAGGTTTCACTGTTTGTTGGACCTAAGACTTCATCATAAGAGAAATTTGAAAATGATTCAATCCAAGGATATAAACTTCCTTCATGTGAACAAAGGAAGTCAATATCATCCTGACTTAAATATCCATCAAATATTCCTTGATGTTCTATAGATTCATTATCAATGATTCCTATCGTGTTTATTTCAGGAATTCCCTCATCATCCCCTATTTGTGAGATTTCATTATATATTTTCAAGCCTAGACTCATGTTTCCAACGGTGATGGTCATGTTCCCATTTTGGACTTGGATAACAGAGTTGATTGTTGCAAGGAAGGGATGACCAAGGATAATTGGGGTTTGTTACTTATTTCCTAAGTTTGGATGATTGTTAAGGACAGTGAAGTCAGCAGGGCAGATGAAGTTTTCAACCTTTACCAAAATGTCCTTTAAAATCCCCTTTGGAACCCTAATGCTACGATCAACAAGTTAAAGTGTGATGGATGTGGGTTGGAGCTCTTCTAGGCCTAACTGGCAGTACACAACATAGGGGATGAGATTGAAACTAGCACCTAGGTCACACAAGGCCTTGACAACTTTGCTCTCTCCTAGTTCAACATTGATGTAAGGGCAACCCAGGTCTTTCAACTTAGGAGGAATGGTCCCTTGAATGGTGGTACTCACATTAGCTACCAAAAGGACTTGGTTTTTATGTGAAAATTTTCTTTTAAAAGTGTAAAATTCCTTAAGGTACTTTGAGTAGGCAGTTATGGTTTGGATTGCATCGAGAAGGGGAATGTTCAACTTGACTTGTGAGAAGATTTCCCTCAATGTTTCACTCAATTCAGGCTTGGTTTTCCCCCTCATGCGTTGAGTAAATGGTGCAGGTTGTGGGGTTGTTTGTTGAAGAGTTGTTTCTTTCACATTGTTATCAGTTTCCTCAGTTTGATCTTGTGTTTCATTTGAATTTTCATTAGATTTTGAAGCTTCACATGGTTTCTGACTTATTTGTTCAGGTTTCTCAATTGATTTTCCACTTCTTAAAATGGTCACAACCTTTATTTGTTCATGAGTTGTTTGAGTACAACTTGACTCTCCCCTTGAGGATGGTACCACCTGAGTAGGTATGGGCGCCTTTCTAGTTTTTATGGTTTGAAGTTCTTGTTTTAGTTAAGAGACTTTTGAGTTCATTCTTTCCATTTGTTTTCACATTTTTTCTAGTAGGCTTTGTGGAACAGTCTGGGTTGGTGCTTGATAAGATTGGTTTATCCCAGGGGGATATTTTGGAGGTGGGATGGTTTGTTGAAAATGGATCGGTGGATGTTGGTATTGGATAGGTTGGGTTTAGAATTGGTTATGGGTTTGGTAGTTCTAATGGGGGTAAGTATTTTGTCCTTGTGGTTGGATAGGTTGTTGGTTATCTTTCCAGCGGAAGCCTGGGCGGTCATTATACTTTGGGTTGAAGGTGTTTTGGTATTGAGGCTTTTGAAAGTTCAAATCATTTACTTCCATTGGGGGTCCTCCTAAAAGAACATCCTTGATGGATGGAATGGTTGGGCAGTTGTATATCTTATGGTCATGTTTGTCATAAATTGTGCAAACAGGGTCTATAGTTTGGATTTCATGGACTTTCCTAAGGTCTATCTCTTCAACCTTCCTAGAGAGTGCTGCGAGTTTAAACCTAAGGCTTTAATCTTCTCTAAGTGTATGAATTCTAGTAGTTCTTTGTGGATTTTAAGAATAAGGTGAAGTTCCCCATGTTTGGTTTTGTTCAGTAAGGCTGTCTAGATACTCGTAAGCATCATTTGGGGCTTTTTTTAAAGGTTTCATTACACATCATGTCAATGAATTGTTTGTTCCCCGGACCCAACCATTCATAGAAAATTATCAATTGTTCAAGAATAGAAAAACCATGGTGTGGAACCATGTTTAGAGTGTACTTGAACCTGTGCCATGTTTCATAGAATGACTCTCCCTCTTTTTCAAAAAAGTTTTGGATTCTTTTTTTAAGTGCAATTGTTTTGTGGTAGGGAAAGTATTTTTTATAGAATTCACTTTGTAATTGGTCCCAAGAGTTTATGGATGATGGTATCAAATTTTTTAGCCAATTTTTAGATCAATCCTTTAAATAAAAAGAAAATAGCCTCATCTTAACTGATTCTAGTTGATGTGGGGGACACATGGTTTCAACAATGTCATTGAACTCCTTAATGTGAAGGTAGGACATCTCAGTCTCCATTCCATGGAATGTGGGAAGATGGTTTAGGACATGGGGTTTAAATATGTAGTTGTAATCTCCTAGGTAGTTGTGTCTAATTCATGAGGAGGAATTGGTCCAGGCAGGTGTGAGGTAGTCATTCATGGTTTGATCAACTACATTCCCCAAGTTTGGGGCTGCCTCATTTGGGTTTCTATTTTGGTTCCCACCCGGTTTTATGAGTTGGTTTCTTTGAAGACCTTCCATTGAAATGGGCTCAATTTTTGACTCTAGAGTATTAGTAAGATTAGGATCTAATGTAAAGAGTTACCTTAGTGTACTTGACTCCCCAACCCTAGGACTATCCACCCTAACTAGACGGTTTGATTGATCATGAGTGTAGGCGGACATGCGCCAAAAGAAAAAAAACAAGAAAGGGAAAAGATAAGAGATCTTGGGTGAGAATAGAAGAAACGGGGGATACTAGAATGGGTGTTGAGATGAATTACTTGGGTCCCTGAAAATGGCACAAAAATTTGATTCATGATCAAATTTACCCAAGAGATGAAGGTAGAATGGTCCTTGTAGTTTAGCTTGGGTTATCGAATCCTCATAGACCTAAGAAGTAACCTACAAACATGTACATTCTATGGATTGTTTTTGGATATGAATTGGATAAATTGGGTTGATTTTATATGGGTTTAAGGCATCAATAACATATTTAAGTTAATTAAAATTAAGATAATGAGTTGATCCTAGGTTATCGCTTGGGGTGGATTGGATGAATTCCTTTTTTAATGATTTCGATTTCTTATATTTGAGATGAGTTTATTTAAGAAGATCAAAAAACATCATCACTTAATGGTTTAATACCTACACACTTTAATACTAATCACCTATACATTTTAAGGATCAAAGTTTTGAGCACTTCAAGGTAAAGGTTCGTATTAGCACTTGAATTGTGTGACCTTAAATTCAACAAGGATGAAGGAGTTCAAAGATCTTAAAACAAAATTATCAATTAAAAGAAGTGATTAGAAATTAATAGAGTGATAAATAACATCAAAACTATCCCCTTTATACTCCCTTGGATCAACCCATAAAATATTTATCCCTCCATTGATTCTATGGTTTCAATGGAAGCGGAAAGTAGACTCATGAGGGTGGAATTGGAGAAGTTAAAAAAAACAATAAAAAGAAAGCGATCACTCCACCGTTGTGTGAAGAATATCACAAGGTATGGTGTGAGTAAATTCACACCTTAAGGCAAATATATCAAAGTGATAAGAATAAAAACATAATAAGAGTAAAGGAATAAATTTTATTAAGAACTAAGGTGATTTGAACAACTTACATGATAAAGAAGAACGTTACAAAACCAAATCGACATAATAACATTACAATGAAAACAAAGCTCCAAGGATGCTCAAATCCTCTACCACCACTACCTTAAATAGAAAATTTTGAATCCTTTTTTAGAGCCTACAATATTGGAAGTCACCTCAATTAATGGCGGTGGGCCTAGGTGGGTGGAAAGTTAAGAGAGAGTAGACTTTTCCACCCTTGACCCGAGGTGGCAGCCAGCTTGCTTCCACCAAACAGATGCGCTTGGAGGACCTTATATATGGACTAATTGGAGTGGGAAATAGAATAAAAAAATGAATCTCCATATTTACCCTATCTCTATGTAAAATTTAATCCCATAAGAATATTTTTTTTCGAGATATGATTAAATTGGTGGGATGATTTTATGGGCCTCAGAATCTGGCCCAAAATTTTATCTCCAAATTGGGACACCTTAATAACCACCATGAAGGCCGAATTAGCACTGTATTATGAATAATTATTTGTTCCTATATATGTCTTATAGAATCCCATGAAATTTGGGATTTATTGGGTTTGTGTGTTGGGACCCACATTCTCATAAGTGGGCTGGTGTCCAATCTGCCTTCTCCAAAATTGTTTGCATGAAATTCCATTTTGGTGGTCTTCAATTGTGAATATTCCAACACTCCACAAGTATGAATTGTTCCCAATATAATTAGAAACCTGAAAATTAAATATGAAAATAAAATCAAGATCATTGGGTACTTTAAATGATGTTAAAAAATGTACCACATAATAGTGCATTTTAAGAAGGAATTACAATCATAATGTGAAATGATGTTCAAAGTGTAAAATGTACTAAAATGGTGTTTATGAATAATAAATCACATGAATATTATATATATTAACAATTAATATTAGCATCATTTAGTGGTTAATCACATAATACATCACATTTTTTTCATTTATTTCAACCATAATCAATATTGGATGATAATGATAACCACTCTCATATTTAATCTTCAATAAAAGTTTATACTTTATTAGATATGCACTCTACACAACTGACATGTTTTGGATAGGTAACAAACACCCAAGGAGATGAGATTTTTTATAAACCTTTGAATCCAAAAGTCCAACAACATGGTATAAACTCCCTATTTTCTACTATTACCTATATTTTAATATTTTCATCACAAACCACTGTATAATTATGTATTTATTCATTAGAAAACAAAACATCCACAATGGTTGTTACTAGGTTTTATTAATAAATTTCCTTTAAAATTGGTTTTACGGTGTAGTGGAAAAATAATTGATGCACAATCGTTCCATGTTTCTATCAAAATATAGATCCATTCTCCATTTATCAATTCAATACCTTTACCAATAACTTATAAACACTGAAATTACCTTTACCATAATGAAAATTATATAATTCACAAGAGTTTGAATATGATTAATATGTTGTAAATGTGTTATAAAAACATCTACTACTAAAAAAAATCAATTCAAACATTATATCAGCATCCACTAACTGCAATGAATAGTACCCCCCCGTAATCTTAAACAAACTAATAAATGGGGTACCTACACTTTCAATCATATTCACGTTCTAAAAAGTGTCACTATTTTTTATTGACATTGATGAAAAATCACTCGTAACATTATTACTGAATAATCATCAAAGTATTTTAATATAGTTTGAGTGGACATGAGTTTTTAAATAAGAATACGGATTAAAAATATCAATGTTATCCATAATAATTATTGGAACAAACTTATAAAAAAACCCTATATAACTCCTTGCACTAAAATTTTTCTTACAGGAAAACTCAACAAAAAGGTCAAAATAGTTCACACATTACCCAACACAGTCACAAATATATACATAATAAATCTGTGTTTAATGTTATTTATTATAGGTTAACTAAAGAAGAATATTGATGTCTATCTTGAAGGATCTAGGCAGAATGAAATCAGTGTTGTCTGATAGTCATTTAAAAAAATATCCAATCTTGAAAAAAGTATCTTTATTACTTTACTAGGATCATCAGTCATAGTTTATAATTAATTATTTAAATAAAATAAATACCTAGAGTAATCTATTTTTCATTTTATTCCTAACAATCATTGATATTTTCCACCTGATCACCAATCATTTTGATTGCGTGTTTTTATGTTAAAAATGTATCTATTTATATGTATATTTTTAAATGTTTATATGTTTTAATATATTCACCTTTTACATTGTGATATTAGGCATTTAATGGATCGTAATTGGATAAATTTACGAAGAACCACTAATGAATATAAAAAAGGATTTGATGATTTCTTGTAATTTGATAAACAGAATCTTCAAAACATAGATTTGATTTTCTTTCTATGCATGAAGTGTTTGAATATAAGAAAATTAAATTCTAGAGAAATCAAGGACCATCTCATTTTCTATGGCTTTATCCATAATTATACACGTTAGATCTAGCATGGTGAAAGAATGGAAAATTCAACATCCAATGTTGATGAAAATATTCTGAATGATACAAAGGATTGTATTGAAGAATTAATTCGTGATGTAGGTGTTGAAACCATAAAAAAGAAACAATTGTTGAATTATTATATAAAGATTATGAGAAACCATTATTCTCAGATTTCACTAAATATATAGTGTTATTAACAATTCTGAGATTAGTTAATTTGAATGTAAGAAATGGATGGGGTGATAAAAAGTTTCTCTAACTTACTTAAACTTTTAAAAGAGTTTCTTCTAGAAGGAAACAAGATTCTAGATTCTAATTATGAGAAAAATAAAATATTATGCCTAATGGTATTGGGGTATAAAAAGATATATGTTTTCCCCAATGATTTTGTGTTATATAGGAATGAGTATGAATATTTATCAAATTTTCCTAAATGTGGGACATCACGCTATAAGATGGATGAAAAATTCAACTCTAATTTATTCTCAGGTACTTAAATCTAACCTCCCACTAAATCAATTTAGTACCTTCAAATAATTCCTTTCAATAATTCCAATAATTCAACTCTGATTCATTATTAGGTACTGAAATCAAACCTCCTACTAAAGTAATTTGGTACTTTTCAGTAATTCCACATTTGAAGCATCTATTTACAAATTTCATTAATGAAAAAGTTTAAGTTGACATATCGATGAACGCATCTTTGATGGTAACTTACATCACCCTACTGATTCACCATAGTAGAATATATTTGATAAATAATTACTTGATTTCAGAAGTGAAGTTATAAATCTCAGAATGGAACTGTGCATAGATAGAATGAATCCGTATCAGAACCTAAGTAGCCAACATAGTTCATGGCCTATTTTGTTGATAGTTTACAACTTTTCCCCATAAATATGTATGAAGAAAAAATATGTTATGATGAGATTGATGATTTCTAGACCAAAATAGTTGGGAAACAATATTGATGTGTATCTTTTACCACTTATTGATGATTTAAAACTTTTATGGGAGTCATGTGTTATAGTTTTTTATGCATACAAGAAAGAGTATTTTATTTTGCATGCTATGATAATGTTCACTATAAACAAATTTCCTGCATATGGAAAATTATCTAGATACAGTGTTAAGGGACATAAAACATGTATAATTTGTGAAGAAGAGACTTTATATTATCAATTTCAGAATAGAATAAGGACAATGTACATGGGACATCGAAAATTATTGTGAATTTATCATCATTATCATAGATTGAAAAAAAATTAATGGTTTATAGGAATACAATCTTCCCCCACAACCATTATCTGTTGAAGAATATTATGAAAAGGTGAAAAATATTGATATCATATTTGGAAATAAAGGAAGTTATGGTCATGAAAAAAATATCTAGAAGAAATGGTATATATTTTTTTAACTACCTTACTGGATATTTTTAGAGATAAAACATAACATTGATATTATTCATGTTGAAAAAAACATATGTGACAGTTTGATTGAAACTTTTTTGGACATAAAAGGAAAGAAAAAAGATGTATTGAATGCTAAATTGGACTTGATATCAATGAGAATACATTTGGAGCTATCTCCCATTATGAAAGGAAATATAACATATTTACCTCCGATTTGTCACATGTTAAGAAAGAGTGAGAAGATGAATTTTTGTCAGTGTCTACATAGTATTAAAGTAACCAGTGGATATTCTTCAAATGTGAATAATTTGGTGTCATTGAAGGATTGTAAATTAATTGGTATAAAATCTCATGATTGTCATGTATTGATGCAACAACTACTACTGGTTTCACTTCATGGTATATTGTCGATACCTATTGGAAATACTATCATCAGGTTATGTAAAATTTTCAAATCAATTTTTAGCAAATTCGTTGATCCAATTTTTTAGATGTGTTGGAGAATGGAGATTGTCTTATTCTTTGTCAACTAGAAATGTATTTCACACCTACGTTTTTTGATATAATGGTTCATCTGGTGATTCATCTAGTTCGTGAGATAATAATATGTGGGCCTTTTTATTTATGTTGGATATATCCTTTTGAAATATATATGAAAATTTGGAGGGATATGTTAAAAATCCTCATTGACCAGAGGCCTCTATTGTTCAAAAATATGTATTAGAAGAGCTGATTGAGTCCTGTACTGATTATTTGTATGAAGTGGAGCATGTTGGTGTCCCTATATCTCAACATATGACATTTGATAGTGAAGGTATAGGGATTTGAGGCTTAAAGGTAAAGTTCATTTCATGCGATGAAGTGATGTAGGCACATTTATACATTTTGAACAACACATATGAAGTTAAACCATATATATCATCACATATTACTGAATTAAAGGTACAATATCTAAAAAGAAATGAAAAGTGGTTAATTATTGAGCATAAAAATACATTTGTTTCATGGTTTAAAGAGAAATTCATTACAGATATATCTGCATCAAAAACATTTAAATGATTTATAGGGGGACCATCTCTTAATGTAATCACATGCTCTAGTTTAGATATTAATGGGTATATATTTTACACAAAAAATCAGGATAATAAGAGTACCGTTCAAAATAGTGGGGTAATGGTTGTCGCTAAAGCAATGCATTTTTTGAGTGAAAAAGATAAAACCCCAATTTCTGCATCAAAGACATATTTTGAAGTTTTTTAGGATATACAGGAAATTGATTATACTAAATTTAAAATCACGGTGTTTAAGTGTAAATGGGTTGATAGTAATAGTGGTGTGAAACATTATGATTATGGGTTCTCACTTTTTGATTTGAAAAGATTTAGTAGAAAAGTGGAACCATATATCATGGTGACACATGCAAAGAAAATATTTTATGTCATTGATCTATAGAATGACCAGTGGTCCATTTTTTTTCAAGGGAAAAGATTTCATTTGGGTGATGAGGATGATGATGATGTTATGGATTTATATCAAGACTCGACCCACACCGGGCTTGAGCCACGAATCCCCCAAGCCTACCTCCATAGTCCAGGGGTTGGTGATAAGTGCCAAAGGCATAACTAAACTTGGGGAGGCCTTTTCCTAGAGTACCTATACACACACATCCACAGACACCTCAATGCAATAGTGTAGAGATATAAAAATTTAAAACTAAAATGCATGCATACATTTATCCCAAACTAGAGTACAAACTAAGTACTGAAGTGAAAAGGGCAAAACAAGCACCCACCCAAAGAAAACTATAAAAGTGTCTGACCTACTTAAAAGGAGAGAATTGTTGTCAAAAGTAATTATCAGAAATCTCCTTGGCTCAGCTACGGTAAACACCTTAGTCAAACTAGCTTTCTAAGATCCGCCTGCCTCAAGTCCTCTATAGACTCCATCGAAAGGCTTGTAGTCTGTACAAGACACAAAACATGTGCAGGAAAATCTCGTGCATGGGTGAGCATAAAAATACTCAGTAGATGCCCCAAAACCCAAAAAGAAAGGGATGAACTGAAAGGTGATAGTCCACTCGACCTAGCCATAGGGAAACCCCTTCGAGAGAGAAACTCTATCTCGAATCATCCTCAACTGTACATGACTAGTCAGCTAAGTCAAAGAAGAATCCCAAATAAGAGAGTAATAAAAATACTATATCCCATAACTTAACCCAACAAAAGAGTGAAGTAAACTCATCCAAACACAATAAGCTCGACATGGTGAGAAGATTAACTTCCCATCGAGTCTTCTCTACCTATAGCAGGAGAGTGGACTCATCCAACCATGAAAATCTAAACATAGAAAGCATGTGGTATATCTCACGTGTCTTCACCTCCCATGGAAGGAGAGTAACCAAAATTAAGGTATGGGTATAAAAGTGGAAACTATAATAATTCCTCAAGGGGTGTTAACCCAGAATGTGACAACACCGCATGTGATCCCATAAAAATCACCCAAATATACTCGTATTAGACTCCAAGTAACATGAGGTTCCTAAATCATAGCCAACAATAGGATTATACTCAAGGCTCTAAAGGTAAACACAAAACCAGGAGAACATACTCCACAAGATCTGCCATCCCAAATGACACTCGTCCGAGAGATACACTCCACTGAGAACAACTCTACCATTTTGAATGGTATGTCCAAGAGAATGTGCTCCATCGGGAACAACCTATACCATAAAACTCTAGTGCCCAACACCAATGGTTATTCCATTTCTAACCTACGCCCTGCACAAGGCTAAATAAACCAAGGTGGAGAGACCCGCTCCTAACCGCTGCCCTGTAGTTGAGGGAGCACTACTCCTAACTAACTTGTGAAACCTCTGTCTCTCCTCTATAGAGTGTCTCACACATAAATTCATTAAGGGATCACTAACTCCTAACTAGGAATCACACATATCAAGTGGAGGGGCCCACTCCTTGGATCTATACCCAAAGGATGAGGTAGCTCCAACTCCAATGGAGGGACCGCTACCTATTCCAACTCAGAGATGGGGGAGTGTTACTCTGTAGATGAGAACCCACACCCTGTAACAATAGGGGAGTACTAATTAAAGAAAGAAGGACCCGCACTCTAGTGTGACAAGGGAGTACAACTTCATAGATCGAGGACCCACACCCTGACCTAGTAGGGGAGTACCACTTTGTGTCTAGAGAACCTGCACCCTGGTAAGACAGGGGAGTATCAAATCTTCTAGCTAGTTTATGATGGGGGACCCGCACCTTGGTATGACAGGGGAGTAACAACCCCAGGCTAGAGGACCCTCTCCCTATCATGATAGGGGAGTACTGACTCTACTGGCTCATTTACTATAGGGGACCCATACCCTGGTATGATAGGGGAGTACTGAACCCAGGCTAGAGGACCCACTCCCTAGAACGACATGAGAGTACCTACTCTGTCGGAACATCACATATATAGTACCCGAACCTTGGAATGACAAGGGAGTTCTGACTCCAAGGATAGAGGACCCACACCCTATCTCAGCAGGGGAGTACCCACTCTACCTATACGTCACATATGAAGGACCCACACTATAGTATGTTAGGGGAGTGCCGAATCGATGGATAGAGGACCCACACCCTAGTCTAACAAGGGAGTTCCTACTCGATATGGCCAACAAGTATGGAGAGATCATGCCCTGACATGACAAAGGATCACTTTCCAACTTTACAAATGCTACAGGGAACCCACACCCTAAACCATTAGGGGAGTACCAACAATTCCAAAAGTCTATCGACGATACCCAACATCTCATATGTCTACCTTGAACACATAAGTATAAGGAACTCAATCACCACACCTTGATATTATCTGCTTTAGACGCTACTGAGGCGCCCACACAGTTTTAGGTCACGTCATAAGGACACGTCTCAGTGGGAAAAGTGTTCCTCTTCCTTGTGAGTCCAAGGATATGAAAAACCACGTTTCATCCCAAATAACTACCCAAGGGTAAAATAATATGTTCCCATTATGTGGGGAGTATTGTCTCTACTAAAGTAAATAGGTAATGGAAACCCGCGCCCTAATTCCATTGGGGAGCACCAGTCCCAACATATCTCTTCAAGAACCACACCGATCTCCAACAATGGTCAAGCGCTGCTAAGGAGAGCGTCACTCTTATCATAATCAATGTAGTAAAAATATCATGGATAGGGGACCCATGACCTGTTACAATAGGGGAGAACCACCTTATTGGTCTAAAGAGTCCAGGGGACCCACATCCTAAAGCCAAAGGGAAGGGTGCCAATCCCAAAGTCAACCTAGTGATTCACCCTGATCACTACCCATGATTTTCTCTTCTACTCAAGATTCTTGATCAAAACATGCCACCTTGTATATCATAGGCTGAAACATAGGCTACCATTGTATTCTATATGAAAAAACACTCAATATAGGCTGCTAATAAGCATGCATCTGAGTCCCAGAGAGGGAGATACGGAAGGAGGAAGATCCCAAGGGGATCTCCCAGGAGTACGCGACGTGCACTAGGCCACACACGGCATGTGATCCCAATCAATAACTTAGTCGTGTATCCATTATACATGGTTTCCAACCCATGTAGGGGCACATGGAATGTACAGGAGGTACATGATGTGTCTCTCTTCAACCGGCCCCTGAACAAGTAGTTTAACCCATGTCCGTGTACCAGAACCCGTGTCTGTGTACTTTGGTCATGTGTTAGTACATGACCATGTTTTCTTACATGGCTATCCCAAGCCATGTCCCATGGTCACATAGTTTAGAGCACTACATGGTGTGTTATCTCAGTACACGACATGTAGTCCCCAAAGTTCATCTTCCCTGAATAGAAAGGTATACATGACATGCATCACTGAACTACACGCCATGTAAACAATAATTCCAGTTGGGAATCACCATCAAAACACTCGATTTGCCTCAATTCAACCCAAAACCCATAGATCTACCTAGAAGGGATCATAAAAAATTAGAATAGGGCTCTATAACTTTAGAACAATTCAAAAAAAGGGATTAGGACTAAAAATAAAAATTTCCTACCTCGAGAGAGAAATTCCAAAGCTTTAGTTAAAGAACAGTTCCCATATCATTTTGCTTCTTGATCTGTTGATGATCCATGTTAGAAATAAGGATCAGTGACACTTTATTTCGACGATTCAACATCGGTTTCATTCGTCTCCAAAGGGGAGAAGAGGAGGAGTAGATCTCTTCTTTGGTCATGTGTCAAAATATGAGATGGGGAGGGAGGGATTTAGGTTTAGGTTAATTAATTAAACTTTCATTTAATTAATTATTCTACCATAAAATTACTTTCAAACTCACCTCCATCCAAAACTCCCGGTGTGAGAAATTTTATGTCACGCCTAGGGTAAACAAGATGTTCTAGACTCAACTGCAACCTCATAAATCTGATCTGAGACTCCATACATGAGTTATGTATCTTTTAAGAAAAACTGCACACACGTGACAAAATATATTTAATATTTTTAAAATCATCACATCGAGGATCTCTGGGCCTCAGATTCCTATGCTAAATTGAAATCTAGTTTTATAAATATTCTCAAAAATATTTCAAAGTCTTATAAGATAAAACTTGGGTCTCTACATCACTACCACATTCAAAGATTTTTGTCATCGAAAAGAAAAAGGCTAGGCATAGGGGAAAAATGAGCTTTACTACTGGGAATCTCATGCCAGTGAGATCACAAAGGGTTCCCTTACTACTTCCAAGAATGTACTCAGTAAAAACACCATGAACAAACCACTCTTACATCTAACTTTTACCAGGCCAACATCGTGCAATAAATGGGCACATGTCTCCTCAACTGAGACAAGTGGGAAAACACCAAACACCATGGTCTATCTGTAGTCATGGGGTCTAGTGGTACTTCACCTCGCTAACCTAACACAAATACCGAAGAAACCCCACAATTCACATCCACCTCTGGATAACCCGTTCTACATCTTCTTCAAGTGTGTTGCATTCAAGGTTGATTCCAAGCATGTGAGGGTACCAAAAAACAAGAGAGGAGGGTAAAATCATCCAAACTTGAGAAGCTAAACATGGAAAACACATGGCATACCCCATGTGTCTTTGCCCCTATTTTAAGAAGAGTAACCCTGACCAGAAAACACTATCATACCCACTAGTGTCATCCCTACTAAGTACAGATGGTAGGCAACCAATCCATACTGCAGAAACATTGTAGGGCCTAACTATGCCACTACAGGATGATTCCATGAAATTCTATCCACTACTCAACCTCAACCTGAACACAAAAATATGAGAGACTCATCCACCACACCTCGATACTGTACACTTTGGGCAACACTGACTCACCCACACAATTTTATGCACATCAAAGAAATGCATCTGGTTGGGGAAGGACATCTCTTTCTCATGAATTTGAAGCCACGTTGAGCAATACCAACATAGGGTTCTACCGAAACCTTGTGTCACACTGGTTTAACCCTCGATCAAGAAGTGTAAAGAAAAGAGGGTCCATAATAGTGTCTAATAATTTTCACTATAGAAATTAGAAAGGACACAAGGCATACCTCTATTCATCCTCGGAGCTTTCAGATCGAAGACCTCTACGACCCGCGGCTATCCTCGCCCGCGTCCTCTTGCTCTCTGGGCCTGGTGTGGACCACCTGCTGTCACTATCCCAACTCCTCTTCCTCATTTATTATCTCATGAAACTCCATGATCTAAGTGCCGCCTCTTCCAGGGTGACCCGTCGTCTGACCCCCTCTCAACAGAACAACAGGTCAGATAATCCCTAAAAAGATGACCCCAAATGTCGCAATCATAACACCACCTCTCCTACGGTTGACCTGATCCTCGGCATTGCTTCTGCGTTATAGGACCACATGCCTAAGTCTAGGCATGAGTATGCCTCCTGCACCATGATCTTTCAACCTACTATCATCCAACTGTTGCAGACGCCTTAGCCTCATGACTACCACCTTAGGATACATCCACCAGTTCCTTCGACATGAAGCTCTCTACTACCAGAGATCGATCTAACACTCTAGCATAGGTGGAAATACACATTAAAATCATAGAAACCCTGATCTACCAGTGAAATCCCTACTCGAAGGTCCATGCTTTGAAAAACAGATCCTGAACCATATCTAGGGAGTATTGCACCATGTCTGTGAACCTCACCGAAAACTCCTCCACTGTTATGATACCCTCCTAAAGCTATAAAAACTCCTGGATATGCACTGATCTAAACATTGTTGGGTAAAAATCTTCCCTGAAGAGTCACTCTAATTCCACCCAAGTGAGTGTCATCTCATCATGAGACCGTATCACCAAACTCCACCATCGCCCGACCAAACCTTAACAAGGCTCGCCGTTAGGAACACTATCTAGTCAGGAGGTGTCATCACTAAGTAGAAAACTTGTGTGACTACCTCGATCTAGTCATCTGATGCCTGGGGGTCTAGATCACCCCGATACCTCATAGGTCACTACCTCTGGAACTCATGAAAGGCACTAAACTTACGTGCATACTCGGCCTGAACTACCTGTACAACCATCTACTCAATGGGTGGTGGATCATCTGACTAACCACCTGGAGGTAACACCTCATAACCAGTGCCCTACACTGAAGCCTCATCACAAGGCAGATCATCATCATGATCACACCGTAGAATCCTATTTGGATGTTATTGTAGAGGCATCCTAAAACTGAATCAAGATGCACCATGGTCAAAGAGTATATCTGGAGAGATGACTCAAGAAGTACAATGAAATAAAAGCCAAAAACCAGTCCTATATAATGCATGTACCTTTTATTTCCCCTGTGACCAGTGTTCTAATGTACCGAGTTGAAAAACAGGTTATTAGAGCCCTAGTGAATGGATACGCCGGCTGCTTCACCAACACTGAAACCTCTAGCCTGAGAACCTAACTCGAAACATCCCAACACTATCGCTATGCAACCCAACCAAATCCTCTTAAGGGGAAAATTATAAAAAGATTATCAAGGAATGAAATTGCTCTGATACCACTCTGTTACGACCCGACCCATGCTGATCTTGAGCTTTAACTCCCCCAAGACCACCTCTATAGGCCAGGGGTTGGCTATAAGTACTGAAGACATAAATAAACTTGGGGAGACCTTTTCCTAGAGTACCTATACACACGCACCCACAAACACTTAAATGTAACAGTGTATATATATAAAAAGCTGAAACTGAAATGCATGCATAAATCTATCCCAAACCAGAGTATAATATAAGTACTGAATTGAAAAGGGTAAAATAAGCACCCATCAAAAGAAAACTGTAAAGGCGTATAACCTGCTTAGAAGGATGGGATCGCTGTCAAAAGTAACTTCTGAAAAGATCCTCAGCCTAGCTCTGGTAAACACCTCAGTTGATCTAAATCGCTAAGCTTCACCCACCTAGGGTCTTCTATGAACTTCGTTGAAAGGCTTGTGGTCTACACAAGACATAAAAAATGTACAGGAAAAACCTGTGCAGAGGTGAGTATAAAAATACTCAGTAGGAGCCCCAAAAACCCAAAAAAAGGGAGTAACTGAAAGGTGATAGTCTGCTCGAGCTAAACAGAGGGAAACTCCATCGAGAGAGAAACTCTATCTCAAATAATCCTCGTCTATACATGAATATTAATTTAAGTCAAAGAAGAATCCCCAATAAGAGAGTAAGAAAAAGACTTTGTCCCATAGCTCGACCCAATAAGAGAGTGAAGTAAACTCATCCAAACATAAGGAGCTCGACATAGAGAGAAGATGATCTTCCCATTAAGTATTCATTTCCTATAGTAGGTGACTGAATTATCCAACCATGAGAAGCTAAACACAAAAAGCACATTTCATACCCCATGCTTCTTTGCCTCCCTTGGAAGGAGTGTAACAAAAAGTAAGGTATAGGCACATAAGTAGAAAGTATACTCATTCCTAAAGGGGTGTCAACCTAGAATGTGACATCACCACATGGGCTCCCAAAAACATCACCTAGATATACTCGTATCAGACTCCAGGTCTCATGAGGTTCTGACGTCATAGCCAACAATAGGATTATACTCAAGTCTCTAAAGGTAAACATAAAACTAGGAGAACACACTCCATGGGCTCTTCCATCCTAGATGCACTACTAGAATATTGGGCATTGAAGCCCCCTGACACGGGCGACCGCCTTTGGCGGTCGCTGTAGGTACCCAATAGCGACCACGAATGACGGTCGCTGACCTTTGTAAAAAAAAACTTAGGGCTTCGCCCCCCCCCCACCATCGCCGTCGAGCCCCCCCCCCCCCCCCCCCCCCGTCGCTGCCCTCCCCGCGCGCCCTCCCCCGCCACCCTGCCTCACCGCGCGCCCCGCGCGCCCCGCCGCCCTCTACCGCTCGCCACTGTCGCCGCCCTCGTCGGCCTCCGCCCTCCGCGCGCCCTTCTGCTCCGTCCGCCCTCCGCCCTCTAGCCATCCTCCGCTCCCCTCTGGCGTCCCTCCGACCTCTGGCCTCCGCCCTCCGGCCTCCGTCCCCTTCGCCCCTACCCCTCTGACCTCCGGCCTTGGCCCTCCGCCCCCCCGGCCCTCCCCCCCACCAACCCGAATGCCCCCCATAGCTCGGACATCCCCCCCCGCACCCCGGACCGCCCCCCGCATCCCGGACAGGGCCCCCGCACCCCGGACAGGCCCCCCCGCACCCCAGACGCCCCCCCGCACCCCGGACAGCCCCCCCACACCCCAGACATCCCCCCCCGCACCCCGGACACCCCTCCCCGCACCCCGAACAACCCCCCGCACCCTGGACAGCCCCCCCCCCCCCCCACACCTCGTACACCCCTCCCCGCACCCTGGACAACCCCCCACCCCAGACAACCCCCCCCGCTGCCCGTCCCCCGTCCCCTCATCGTCTCCTCTCCTCCGGCTCCCCACCGCCGCCGCCGCCCGTCCCCTCCCTTGTCGCACTGCCTTTGGCTCCAGATCCCCTTCACTGCCTCTCCTCTCCCTCGCAGCACCGCCTTCGGCTCCCCTCCCTTCCAGGTTTGTAGCGCAATCAGGTATGACATGGGATTTCAGTTACATTATTATTTTATCAATGGTTCATAAACAAATGATTAGTATTTATTTTAAATATAGTTGATTTGAAAAATGAAAATGTAATAAGTATTGTGTAAATGTTTGTTATACAGATATTATTATGGATAAGAGTTGGATTGATCTTCCAAATCGAACGTCTAGAGAATATTTCAATGGAATTATGTAGTTTATTGACTTCACCCAAGGATTTGAAAGTGACTATATTAGTTTTCCATGTAGAAAATGTGCTAACAGATATCAATTCACACGAGATACTGTGAGGAAGCACCTATTATTTAATGGATTTCTGAAAAATTATAACAGATGGACTCGTCATAGAGAAGAATATGTTCGTTGTCAAAATACAGATGCAGCTCAGATGGATGTTGATGCAAGGATGAATGATCCAATGCATGAAATGCTTACTGAAATGGTATGTGGGTTTGATCATAAAGGCATTGACATCCAGAATCTTGAGACCGGTGAGATAAATCTTCGCTCTGGTGCAGATCGTGATTTGAGGAGGTTTTATGAAGCACTTGATGATGCGAAAACAGAATTATATCCTAGATGTACTTCTTACAATAAAATGTTGTTTATTGTGGAGTTGTTGCATTTGAAGACTTTGAATAATTGGTCAGACACATCATTCGACATGCTTTTGGTGTTATTGAAAAAAGTTCTTTATGTCAACGCTAAGATTCCCGAGTCATATTACTATGATCGTAAGTTGATAGAGAATTTAGGTTTTACATATGAGACCGTAGATGCATGTGCAAACAACTGTATGTTGTTTAGAAAGGAAACTGCCCATTTGGATATTTGTACGGTTTGTGGTGCTTCTAGGTGGAAAGAGAACAGGGGAAATAAGACTCATCAAAGTCAGATTGCGATACATGGGCAACCGATTGTCGTAAAGCAAATGCGTTACTTTCCCCTTAAACTGAGGTTGAAAAGATTTTTTATGCCATCTAAAGTTTCTAATTTAATGAGATGGCATGCAGAAATAGTTCATGAAAGTGATATGTTAACCCACCCGGCAGACTCTCATGCATGGAAGGATTTTGATAAGAGACATCCCAACTTTACTAAAGATGTTCGTAATGTCCGATTGGGATTGACAGCAGATGGTTTCAATCCATTCAAGTCTATGGTTGGTGCAACTCATAGCACATGGTCCGTGGTGTTGGTTCCATATAATCTTCCTCCGTGGCTTTGTATGAAGCAACAATTTATATTACTTTCCACTCTTATTTATGGACCTAAAAGTACGGGGGATAAGATTGATGTTTACCTTCAGCCATTGATTGACGAGTTGAATGAATTTTGGGGCGATGGTGTGATGACTTATAACTGCGAAACGAATGAAATGTTCAAACTGCATGCTGCTTTATTGTGGACAATCAATGACTTCCTAGCTTATGAAAATTTATCAGGCTGGAGTACGAAAGGAGAATTTTCTTGCCCTTGTTGCAATAAAAGTAAAAAATCTGTATGGATTAAACATTCCAAAAAATGGTCATACATGGGTCACAGACGTTTTCTCCCCACTCAGTACAGGTTCAGAAAGGATAGAGTGGCATTTGATGGTTCTAGAGAGTTCAACCCAGCACCAAAGATCATGACAGGAGTTGAAATGTTATCGCAGATTGAGGAAGAAAACATCCACACAGTATATGAAATTCAGGATTTGGTGGCTCCTCCAGTACGTAATATTCGTGCTGCGGGTAGGCAGCACAGTCACAATTGGAAAAAGAAAAGTATTTTTTATAGTCTTCCGTATTGGAAAACTAACATGCTGAAGCATAATATGGATGTCATGCACATTGAAAAAAATGTTTTTGATGATATATTGTGGACCATTTTAGGTGTCATTGGAAAATCAAAGGACCATGTTAATGCATGCCGTGATTTGGAAGAAATGGGTTTAAGGAAACAGTTTCATTTACAGTTAGCTGAGGGAAACAAGGAATATATGCCTAGTGCACATTATATGATGACTACAAAGGAGAAAGAGACATTTCTTTCCATTTTGAAGATGGTCAAGGTGCCTGATGGTTAATCTTCTAATATTTCAAAGTGTGTGAATCTGACGAGAAAGAAATTGCATGGGTTGAAAAGTCATGAAAATCACATACTACTTCAGTAGTTGATTCCAATCGCAATTTGTGATTGTTTATCCCCCAATGTTGTTCAGCCGTTGATTGAGATGAGTAATTTTTTTAGACATCTTTGTTTAATAAATCAACGAATGAGTGATTTAAAAAGTTTGCAGGACCGAATTGTACTTACACTTTGTCACTTTGAGAAACTTCCCCCCCCTCACTTTTTGATGTTATGCTCCACTTGACAGTGCACCTAACTGATGAAGTAATGGCTGCTGGTCCAGTGCAATTCAGGTGGATGTATCCTATTGAACGGTATTTGAGTACATTGAAAAGATTTGTACGCAACAGAGCTTGTCCGGAGGCATCAATAGCCAATGGTTATTTGATGGATGAGTGTACTACTTTTTGTGCAGAATATCTTATGGATGTTGAAACAAAATTAGATAAGCCCTCTCGGATTCATGATGGTCCAGTTGGAGAAGGAACCACATTTGATATGGACAACATCTAGTGGATACAAGCACATCGATATATCTTGTTCAATACTCCATCGGTTGCACCATTAATGCAGTAAGTATCTTATCAATGTGCTTGTATAAATTTTATATGTTTTGTTTGCATAAGTTGATCATTTAAACACCGCATTATCATTTGCAGGAAACACATTAATGAGATAAAAGAAGAGATGTATCGTGCAACCGAGTTGCAAATTCAACAATCTCATTATGCGTCATTTCATGATTGGTTCAAGGATTATGTATGTATAAATTGATTTTTATTATGAGTGAAGTATTATACTAATTTCTTTCTGCATATATCAGTATTGAATTTTATAAATTATGTAGGTTCTTAAGCTAAGGGAGTTAGGGGACCCCACGCTAACTGAAGTATTTATCTAACTGGATGAGGTTCCATCTATAACAACTCGTCGTTATAAAGCTATTGATGCTAATGGTTTTAGATTTAGCATTAAAGATGTTGACGAAAAATGATCAACACAAAACAGTGGCATTAGTTGTCCATTTGTCGATTCTGGTTATTACTATGGTCAATTGATAGACGTCATTGAAGTTGTATACACACACAGTTTGAAGTACATATTGTTAAAGTGTAATTGGGTTGATCCAATGCGTGGATGTAAAGTTGATCAATATCAGTTTTCATTGGTGAATTTTAACTATATGTTATACAGAAATAATGAACGAGTTGAGAATGAACCTTTCATTTTGAAACACAAGCGGAACAAGTATTCTTCGTTACTTTTCCTTCAGATCCAAGTTGGAAAGTTTTTGTCAAAATGTCTTGGCGATGAGTGTTTTTATTTGAAGAAGATGAACCCAAGACTGTTTCGTTTGTTTACCAACAACTTGATCAAAATACCGTAGTTCAACGTGAAGAAGATATTTATTGGGTCAGAGCGGCTATTGAAGGAGAAACAGTCGATTTTCATGCTTAATGAAAGGTATAATTATTTTCCCGCTATTCAGTATTGAATGTCCTAGGATATCATAAATTATCTAACCATTTTATAAATCCTTGTAATTTTTAATCCTCACTTTTGGAAGTTTATTTAGTTATAAATATTTAGGGTGATTTTACTCTTGGTTTATTGATGTTATTGTCGGTGTATCTTCCCTTTGAGGTGTTCTTCATCTGGTTCATGTGCTGCTTGAATTTTTATTAATTCTATTTGAAATTTGGCTATGCATTGACTGATTTTGTACATAATTTGTATATCTGTTTTGTTAACTTTCTAATTTTTTAAAATTCATTCACAACTAATTATTCAATCCATTTTTTGTTTGATTAACAATTGTACAAGTTTGATTTTTTTAAGAATAATCCAATTTATCTCTTAGACACTTTGGATAGTCCCCTTACTAATGTTTTCTATGACTGCAGGCATGTCTGGGGAAGAGGCAGAAGATCCACATCATCCATCCGAGGCATCTATGACTCAGGGTCAAGGTATGTTTGAATGTCATTGTCTCTATTTTTTATGCAGTTGATAAACACATATATATATATATATTTATAACATCTGTCAAATTATATATAAAATTTCAACAGGATCAGACTCGATTGCTTCTTCCTCTCGCAAGAGAGGCCCCAGTCGTGGCATTTTATCATGGAATTTTGACACGACGATTGATGTTTCATTTGATGAGGCATTTCATCCTGTGGGACTGAATTCCCCTGCATTTATTCGTCAGCTGGGTCACATCATACGTGACCCACATCGATTTCCATTGACCACGCGTGACTGGGCTTCTATCCCTCAGGACACATTATATCGTCTTTGGAGGGAGGTTTAGGTAAGAAGACCATTTTACTTTATTCTCTATGTATAAACAATACTAATATGTGTAATTTTTTTCTTTATAGCAAAATTTGAAAGTATTCCCCAAAGAGTTTCGGCCCGTGTGTATGAGTAAATGCCGTAATATGTGGAAAGACTATAAAGGCAAAGTGAAGAGGGACCACTGGGTACCAAATGTGGATGCCCAAGACATTTTGGAAAAAGTTCCGAGAGGTGTCCTCCCGGCTCAGTGGCGTGACTTGGTTGCATATTGGTCTACTGAGGATGTTGCTGTTTGTATATTTGTTTTGGTGTATATATATTTTCAAGAATGTGTGATTTGTTTGAAATTTGAATGAATTGAATGTAGGAGGTGTCAGCAAGCCATTCTGAGAATCGAGCGTTGCAGGGACCACCTCACAGGCTCGGGACTCGTCACATGTCTCAGATCTGACATGAGGTATTTATTATTCATTTTTTAATTTTTTAATTAATATGGTTTTGTGTTTATATTCTATTCATATACAGTTGTGGGAGCAAGGTGCAGCGACTGATAAAATGTCGGTGTGGATGAGGACTCGTGATCGCAATGATCCAGAGGCTGCAGCATTGATAGTAAGTGCTCATACTTACCAATAATTACATAAATCTATATATTAACATATATATGTATATATATTTAAATATTTCACAGGATCAATTTGAAACTGAGTTAGAACATCTGCCAGAGGACCAGCGACAACTTCCCATGCGAAGGGATGAGATCTTTTATCGCATTATTGGTCAGGACGGGCATGGATATAGTTTGACCTATGGAACATGGATTCCTCGTTCTGTAGTGTCACATGCTATGGTTGTCGGTCCTTCTGTTTCTCAGATGACACAACAGTTGTCAGATTTTGAGGCATGGTTGCGCGCTTCCGAGGAGACAAATGCGCAATTGACCGCTGAGGTTAGAGCACTGCAGGAATATGTGCGTCCAGGTGATGGTGCAGGGGATCATACGATGCATGTTTATACTGTATTTATTTATTTAATTTAAATTATTTTTGTTATGAAAATATTCATAATGTTTATTTTTTGTAGGCCCCTGGCCCACCAGATGGAGGTAGCAGTGATGACCACGCGTGACGCATCATATTCATGAGGTGTGTTTTTGTTTTTACTAGTGGGGTTGTTATTGATGTATAAATTGGGTTTCTAGTGAGAATTTTTGTGATTTGGGGGTATCATGTTGGTCTGACGCAATGTTTGTATTATGAAATGTGATAATACCTTTGAAATTATTTTATAAATGAAGTACATTGGAGCCTTTGTTGGCAAGGTGTAGGGTTTAGTATTGGGCCTTTTCCTTTAAAATTATATATCATTCTATGTTTTATTTTAAATTGATTATACTAGGACTATTTAACAAAGTATTGTTATCGAAAACTAGGGTGGAATCCGATTGATCCTATTTAGATCATACCCTACACCCCCACCCCGGACAGCCCCCCCACCCCCCCACCCCCGTACATCCCCCCCCCAACCCGAACAACCCCCCACCCCGGACAGCCCCCCCACCCCCGTATAGCCCCCCCCACCCCGGACAGCCCCCCCGCACCCCCGTACAGCCCCCCACCCCGCACCCCCCGGACAGCCCCCCCACCACGGACAACACCCCCACCCTAGATAGCCCCCCACAGCCCCGTACATCCCCCCACCCCCCACCCCCCCGGACAGCCCCCCCACCACGGACAACACCCCCACCCCCGGACAGCCCCCCAGACAGCCCCCCCCCCCCCCCACACCCCCGTACAACCCCCCACCCCGGACAGCCCCCCCACACCCCCGTACAGCCCCCCCGCACCCCGCCCGGACATCCCCACCCACCCCGGACAACACCCCCCACCCCCGGACAGCCCCCCCACCCCGGATAGCACCCCCACCCCCGGACAACCCTCCCACCCCGGACAGCCCCCCCCCGTACAACCCCCCCCCCCCCCGTACAACCCCCCGCACCCCCGTACAGCCCCCCGCACCCCCCGGACAACCCCACCCACCCCGGACAACACCCCTACCCCCGGACAACCCCCCCACCCCGGACAACCCCCCCCCGCACCCCCGTATAGCCCACCCTGCACCCCCCTCACTAATACCTTCCCATTATATCCATTTAATTCATAAATTATTATAAAAATCAATAATATGTTTAATATTTCATAACATTGTGTAAAAGGCACACCTCATTGGGTCTAACGCATAAGCCATTGTAAGGTCCATTTAACCAAACTCACCCAAAGGGGTAGTTTAATCAATGTTATAAACCTATGAAAATGTTATCGATACTATTAAATTAACCAAATCATATCTAACAATAATAGGGTTGAATTTCAATTTAATAATCCACCTAAAAATTGGGTGTGTAGAAAAACAATATATACAAATAGACTAACATTAGAAAAATGTCATGAGACCACCATCTTTAGGTCTATGCTAGATTACTCATCCTGTATTAAATACTAATTTGACCCAGGATGGAAGATGGTTAGAGATTTTCAAGTTGGTTGGTTAATATGATTCATGTGAAATTGGTGAATTAGGGTTTTAATATATTCTTAATTTAATTCAAATTATTAAAATTCCAAAAAAAAACAGGGTTGCGCAATTTTGTAGCAAGATTTTGAAATATATTCCCCAACTATACATGGATTCCTATCACATTGGGGAATAGAATATATTTTACCCACATTGATTACTAACCATGTGAAAAACATTCAAATGTCCATTTTAAGGTTCTCTAAAAACTAAAGACTTGTTCTTATGGCCGTGCAGCCAACCCTGCATGGTTTTCACAAACCATGTGGCCAACCCTCCATGGTTTTCACAAACCATGTGGCCTCTAGTATTCTCCCAAAAATTGTGTTCTAGGCTCTGGAGTATCCTCATTCACCCCCGTACAGCCCCCCGCACCCCCCAGACAGCCCCACCCACCCCGGACAACACCCCCACCCCCGTACAACCCCCACCCCAGACAACCCCCTCGAACCCCCGTACAACCCACCCCACACCCCCGTACAGCCCACCCGCACCCCCCCGGACAACCCCACCCACCCCAGACAACGCCCCCCACCCCCGGACACCCCCCTCGTACAGCCCCCATGAACCCCCCCGGACAGCCCCCCTGCACCCCCGAATAGCCCCCACCCCGGACAGCCCCCCCACCCCCACCCCAGACAGCCCCCCATCCCCGTACAGCCCCCCCACCCTGGACAGCCCCCCAGCAACCCTGTACAGCCCCCCCACCCCGGACAGCCCCCAGCAACCCCGTACAACCCCCCCACCTCCGAACGACCTCAAAATGCTACTAAATCAGACGACAACAACCACGTGGTGAATTGTGAAATGGTTGGATAGACGACACATCAATCGGAGGTACCGTTTGACTGTGGTGACCGGAAACGCTTTTCCGGAGTCATAAAACACCAAAATGGCTTGTCACAGTCGAATTCAGAGAAAACGTGCTCCAAATGACCTAAACTGCACTAGAATGATAGGAATATTATTCTTGAGATGTAGGAGGAGGCGACGCGTCCATCGGACGTGTGGTGCGGGCGGTACGACCGAATGTGTCATTTTCAGCAGTTCGACGCGCTCTAAAAGGGCGCGCTGGGTGGTCAAAACCACCTGAACGACCTTGGAATGCCACGAAATCATAAGACAATAACCGCGGAGTGAATTGTGAAATGGTTGGATAGACGACACATCAATAGAAGGTGTCGTTTGACCGCGGTGACCAGAAACGCGTTTCCGGAGTCATAAAACACCAAAACGGCGTTTCACGGTTGAATTCAGAGAAAACATTATCATAATGACCTGAAACCACACAAGAACGATATGAATATTATTCATGAGATGCAGGAGGAGACAGGACGTCCATCGGACATGCGGTGCGGGTGGTACGACCAAATGTATCGTTTTCAGCAGTTCGACGCGCTCTAAAAGGGCGCGTTGGGTGGTCAAAACCACCCGAATGACCTCGGAATGCCACGAAATCAGACGACAACAACCGCGGAGTGAATTGTGAAATTTTCAAACAGACAGAACATCAACCAGAGGTGCCTTTTGACCGCGGTGACCGGAAACACATTTCTGGAGTCATAAAACACCAAAACTGCGTGTCACGGTCGAATTCAGAGTAAACGTGCTCCAAATGACCTGAAACCGCATGAGAACGATAGGAATATTATTTGTGAGATGAAGGAGGAGGAAGAATGTACATCGGACGTGTGGTGCGGGCGGTACGACCGAATGTGTCATTTTCAGCAGTTCGACGTGCTTTAAAAGGGCGCGCTGGGTGGTCAAAAGCACCCGAACGACCTCGGAATGCCACAAAATCAGACAACAACAACCGTTGAGTGAATTTTGAAATGGTCGAATAGACGACACATCAATCAGAGGTTTCGTTTGACCACAGTGACCGAAAACGCGTTTCCAAAGTCATAAAACACCAAAACGGCGTGTCACGGTCGAATTCAGAGCAAACATGCTCCGAATGACCTGTAACCGCACGAGAACAACAAGAATATTATTCGTGAGATGCAGGAGGAGGAGGAACATCCATCGGACATGCAGTGTGGGCGGTACGACCGAATGTGTTGTTTTCAGCAGTTCGACACGCTCTAAAAGGGTGCGGTGGGTGGTCAAAACCACCCGAACGACCTCAAAATGCCACGAAATCATACGATAACAACCGCGGAGTGAATTTTAAAATGTTCGGACATACGACATATCAATCGTAGGTTCCGTTTGACCGCGGTGACTGGAAATACGTTTCCGGAGTCATAAAACACCAAAACGGCGTGTCACGATCGAATTCAGAGCAAACGTGCTCTGAATGACTTGAAACCACACGAGAATGATATGAATATTATTCGTGATATGAAGGAGGAGGCAGAACATCTATCGGATGTGCGGTGCGAGTGGTACGACCAAATGTGTCGTTTTCAGCAGTTCGGTGCGCTCTAAAAGGGCGCGCTGGGTGGTCAAAACCACCCGAACGACCTCAGAATGCCACTAAATCAGACGACAAAAACCGCATAGTGAAATGTGAAATGGTCGGATAGACGACACATCAATTAGAGGTTCCGTTTGACCGCGGTGACCGAAAACGTGTTTCCGGAGTCATAAAACACCAAAACGGCGTGTCACGGTTGAATTCAGAGCAAACGTGCTCTGAATGACCTAAAACCGCACGTGAACGATAGGAATATTATTCATGATATGAAAAAGGAGGCGGCACGTCCATCGGACGTGCGGTGCACGCGGTACGACCGAATGTGTCGTTTTCAGCAGTTTGACGCCCTCTAAAAGGGCACGCTGGGTGGTCAAAACCACCCGAATGACCTCGGAATTCCATGAAATCAGACAACAACAAACGCGGAGTGAATTGTGAAATGTTCGGACAGACGACACATCAATCGGAGGTGCCGTTTAACCGCGGTGATCGGAAACATGTTTCTGGATTCATAAAACACCAAAACGGCGTGACACGATCGAATTCAGAGCAAACGTGCTCCAAATGACTTGAAACCACACGAGAACGATAGTAATATTATTCGGGAGATGCAAGAGGAGGCGACACGTCCATCAGACGTGCGGTGCGTGCGGTATGACCGAATGTGTCGTTTTCAACAGTTCAACGCGCTCTAAAAGGGCGCGCTAGGTGGTCAAAACCACCCAGATGACCTCATAATGCCACAAAATCAGATGACAACCACTTTGGAGTGAATTTTGAAATTTTCGGATAGATGGAACGTCAATCAGAGGTTCTGTTTGACCGCGGTGATCGAAAACGTGTTTCCAGAGTCATAAAACACCAAAACAGCGTGTCACGATCAAATTCAGAGCAAACGTGCTCCGAATGACCTGAAACCACACGATAACGATAGGAATATTATTCATGAGATGCAGGAGGGGGAGACACATCCATCGGACATGCGGTGCGCGCGGTACGACCGAATGTGTCATTTTCAGCAGTTCAACGCGCTCTAAAAGGGCGCGTTGGGTGGTCAAAACCACCCGAACGACCTCGAAATGCCACAAAATCAGACGAAAACAACCTCAGAGTGAATTGTGAAATTTTTGGATAGACTACATGTCAATCGTAGGTGAAGTTTGACCGCGGTGACCGGAAACGCGTTTCCGGAGTCATAAAACACCAAAACGGCGTGTCACGGTCGAATTCAGAGAAAACGTGCTCCGAATGACCTGAAATCGCACGAGAATGATAGGAATATTATTCGTGAGATGTATGAGGAGGAAGAACATCCATCAGATGTGTGGTGCGGGCGGTACGACTGAATGTGTCGTTTTCAGCAGTTCGGCGCGCTTTAATAGGGCGCGCTGGGTGGTCAAAACCATCTGAACCACCTCAGAATACCACGAAATCAGACGAAAACAATTGCGGAATGATTTGTGAAATGTTTGGACAGACAACACGTCAATCAGAGGTGCCGTTTGACCACGGTGACCAGAAACGCGTTTCCGGAGTCATAAAACACCAAAACGGCGTGCCACGGTCGAATTCAGAGCAAACGTGCTCCGAATGACCTGAAACCACACGAGAACGATAGGAATATTTTTTTTGAGATGAAAGAGTAGGCGGAACATCCATCGGACGTGTGGTGCACGCGGTACGACCGAATGTGTCGTTTTCAGCAGTTCGACGCGCTTTAAAAGGGCGCGCTGGGTGGTCAAAACCACCCGAATGACCTCAGAATGCCACGAAATCAGACAAAAACAACCACAGAGTGAATTGTAAAATGTTTGGATAGACGGTACATCAATAGGAGGTGTTGTTTGACCGCGGTGACCGGAAACGCATTTTCGGAGTCATAAAACACTAAAACGGTGTGTCACGGTCAAATTCAGAGCAAACGTGCTCCGAATGACCTGAAACCGCATGAGAACGATAGTAATATTATTCGTGAGATGCAGGAGGAGGCGGTACGTCCATCGGACGTGCGGTGCATGCAGAAAAATTTCATTTTAAGACAACAAAAAACACTTTTCTAAACTAAAGCAAAGAATCTAAAATAAGAAAAACAAATTCAAAAATGATAACATTTCTTAAATTGGTGGTTTTAAATTATTAGAGCGCCCATGAGATGTCATATTTCATTTTATTATATGTATATAATAACTAAATAAAGATGTCAAATTTATGTTAGTTTTGTTTAGTTTTTTTTGTATCTTATTGTAGGTTTTTAAAGCAGATGGCTGCGGATCGTTGAAGCATGTCTATCATTTTTTTTATGATGATCTTGATGTTTACTGTGTTTGGATTTTTTTTTCATTTTTGATGATTTATATGCTGTTTTTTTATTTTGTATCATGAAATTAAAAAAAAAATTCCAGTGTAGCGACCTCCATTGGCGGTCGTTGTAGGCCGGAATTCTGGCCGGATTCAGCGACCACTGCGGTCGCTGTAGGCCGAGGTCTCAGCCACCTTCAGTGACGGGCCTAAAGAGACCGCTGGGTGGTCTCTACAGGCCAATAGCGACCGCCAATGGTGGTCTCTATTGGCCTAATTTTTAGTAGTGATGACACCCATCCAAGAGATACAATCCATCAGGAACAACTCTACCATTCCGAATGGTACATCCGAGAGAACATTATCCATTGAGAACAACCTATACGGTCCAGATATAATGCCTAGAACTAGAGGTTATGCCATCGCTAACCTACACCCTATGCAAGGATAAAGAAACCAAGGTGGAGAGGCTTGCTCCTCACCACTACCTTCCAGTTGAGGGAGCATTGCTCCTAACTAACCCATGAAACCTCTATATCTCCTGTATGGAGTGGCCCACACCTCAGTCCGTTGAGAGAGCACTGAATCCTAACCAGACATCACACATATAAAGTGGAGGGGCCCACTCCTGATATCTATACCCAAATACCGAAAGATCTCCAAATCCAATGGAGAACCTGCTCCCTGTTGCAACTTGGAGATATGGTAGTGCTAATTTGTAGATGAGGACCCACACCCTAGAATGACAGGGGAGTACTACTTAGAGAAAGGAGGACCTGCACCCTGGTGCGATAAGGGAGTACAACTTCTTAGATCAAGGACCTGTACCCTAACCTAGTAGGGGAGTACCACTATGTGGATCAAGGACCCACACCTTGGTAAAATATGAGAGTACCGAATCTGCTAGCTAGTTTACAATGGGGGACCCACACCCTAGTACGACAGGGGAGTACCAACTCCATGGATAGAGTATCCACACCTTATTCCAATAGGGGAGTTCCTACTCTATCTGTACAAAAAGTATAGAGGGCCCGCATCCTGACATGACAAGGGAGCACTGTCCAACTTTACGAATGCTATAGAGAACCCGCGCCCTAAACCATTAGGGGGGTACCAACAGTTTCGAAAGTCCATAGACAATGCCCAAAATCTCACATGTCTACCTTGAACACACAAGTCTAAGGAATTAAATCACCACACCTTGATAATATATGCTTTAGGTGGCATTGACCCACCCTCACGGTTTTAGGTTGTGTCACAAGGATGCATCTCGATGGGGAAAGCATTCCTCTTCCTTGTGAGTCCAAGGCTATGCCAAACCACATTTCATCCCAAAGAACTACCCAAGGTTAAAAGAACCCATGCCCATAACATGGGGAGTCCCATATCTACTAAAGCAAAGTGGTAAGGTAAACCCACTCCCTGATGCCACATGGGAGTACCAATCCCAGCATCTCTCTTTAAGAACCACACCAATCTCCAGCATCGGTCAAGCACCGCTAAGGAGAGCGTCATGCTTATCATACTCCATGTAGTAATGCTATTGTGGGTAGGGGACCCACAACCTATTCCAATATGGGAGTACCACCTTACCAATCTAAAGAGACTAGGGGACCCACATCATAAAGCCGAAGGGAAGGGTACCGACCCCAACGTCAACCCAGTGATTCACCCTGATCACTGCCCATTATTTGATTTGCTACTCAATATTATTGATCGAAACACACCACCTCGTATCTCGTAGGCCAAAATAGAGGCCATCATCACATTATATGAAAAAAACACTCAGGATAGGCTGCTCACAAGCCTGTATCCGAGTACTAGAGAGGGAGATACGAAAGGAGGAAGATCCCAAGGGGATCTCTTAGGAGTACAGAATGTGCACTGGGGAACACACGACGTGTGAGACCACCCAAGCACCTGGCCGTGTATCTGGTCTACACAATTTCTAGCCCATGTAGGGGTACACAGCGTGTACATGAGGTACATGGCGTGTCCCTCTTCAACCGACCCTTGGCCACGTATTTTAACCCATGTCCGTGTATCGAACCCTGTGCTCGTGTAATTTGGATGTGTGTTAGTACAAGACTATGTGTTCTTATATGGTTATCCCAAGCCATGTCCCATGGTCACATGGTTTGGGGAACTACACAATGTGTAACCCTGATACATGGTGTATAGTCCCTGAAGTTCATCTTCCCCAAATAGGAAGGGCTACACCGTGTGCGTCACTAAACTAAACACCGTGTAGATGGTATTCCAGTCAGGAATCACCTAAGAAAACACCTGATTCATCCCAATTCGACCCAAAACCCATAGATATACCTAGAAGGGATCATAAAAAATTTAAATAGGGCTCTAGAACTTTAGAAAAACACAAAACAAAAGAGATCAAGACTAAAAATAAAAACCGTCTACCTCGAGGGTGAAATGATGAAGCTTCGATTGAAGAACGGTGCCCAGATCATTCAACTTCTCAATCTATTGATGATCTGCACCATAAATGGGGATCGATGGCACTTTGTTTCGATGATTCAGTGTTAATTTCATTCATCAATAAAGGGGAGAAGAGGAGGAGTGGCTCTCCTCTTTGGTCATGCACCAAAATGTGAGAGGGGGAGGGAGGGATTTAGGTTTAGGTTAATTAATGAATTAAACTTTCATTTAATCAACTATTCCACCATAAAACGACCCACCAACTCGCCTCCATCCAAAAATATTAGAGGAGACAATTTTATGTCGTGCCTAGGGTAAACACAATGTTATGGACTCAACCACAGTCTCAGAAATCCAATCTGAGACTCCATAAATGAGTTATTTCTCTTTTAAGTGAAAATGAATGCTCATGAAAAAATATATTTAATATTTTTTAAATCACCACTTTGAGGCTCTATGGGACCTAGATTCCCATTACAACTCGGTGTCTAGCTTCATAAATATTCTTGAAAATATTCCAAAGTCTTACAGGTAAAACCCTAGTCTTTACAATTTATATGAGGCTTACTCATCTGTTGTGCGATTTCCAGATGATAATAATGACTATAATGTATACATGGTCCATGTTGTATGAAATGATCATGATAAAGGGACATGAGAAAATACTAAATTATTCTCCTAATTATTTCGGTAAATATTTATATTTTATTTCTTTTTTGAAATTTACATTTGTAAAAACTCTTTTTTTTATTAATTATTGGATGTATAATTATATATATTTGATTAATTATAATATTTTTGTGCTAAATTTTATATTCAAAAGTTATGTTTAAATATTTTTTGATTGAAAAAACCGATGTACATTCTTATGTTTTGGTTAAATTTATGCATATAAAAATTCTTTTTTGTAACTATGATATTTAAATTTATAAACGTTTTTATCATTTTAGAATTACTATTTATATATATTAGATTAGGTTGCATATTTTTTATTTAAGAATCATGAAATATTTTTTTTTTGAAATTTATATATGTGTGACACCATTTTTTTACTTACATATTATTGTCATCATTGTTTTTAAATATTCACTTTTCTAATAATATGCAGGTACACAGAATATCATTACACTTTCCTATTTCAATGAAAGACATAGAGGAAGAGGAACAATTAGCAAGGTATATGTTTTTCTTATTATTAAATATTTAGTAATATATTTATTTAATGAAATAAAATTTATAATTTACAAAAAATAATTTAGGACTACTGATGTGCCACCTATAGAGGATTATTATCATTCTTATACCAAGAAATCAATTTATAGAGTTGGTAAACATGATATTACATGTTTACCAAAACTATCACTTGCTCATGGATACCAAAGGTTACATATTAATTTTGATGAAAATAATAACCCAATTGGTCCAAATGTAATTCAGTTTACCAGTTATATTGTCATGAAGAGTCATTGTAGGATTAACATTTTATATCCTGATTGGAAGTTTGTCGACAAGATGGCCAAAGAGTACTTGTGAGAGTCTTTAATGGTAAAATATCTCAATTAATTTATTTTTATCTCATTTTTAAAATATTATATATTTTACATGACTAATATTTAATTTATATTATTACAGTTTACATTAATTTTTAATGAAAATAAAGAAATTAAGAGAAGATTCACATCTTTGGTGGGGGTTCTATGGAGAGATTTTAAAACAAAATTGATTTTTTTTGTTAAGTTACAGAATGAAAACTCATGTCTTGAGTATGGGTTTTTAGATGCAGATACATGGCTGAAATTTGTCACCAGCCAACATGATGAAGCATTTATGGTAATATAATTATTTTATATTGTAAAATTTCTTGTATATTACTTGATTACTTATTAGTTTATTTTTATACAATAGGCCTCTAGGAGATCTCATCAAGATATCCAGTTGCAGAATGTAAACCCTCAAACTCTATCACATGGAGGGTATCATTTATTGGAGGAGAAAATGATTGTAGAAAAGTTTAATGCATTAAGAGATCAATAAAATAGTGGTTTAGAAGAGGTCTAGTTCAGTCCTCTATCTCCCCCCACTCGACATGAAAAATGGAAAAGACCTGGAAGAAAGAAAAGTAAATAGCATCTTATAGAAAAATCTAAGGAAGTAGATGACTGAATTATAAGAAATTAATTTTTAGTTTCCATGAATTCTAGTATTTTTTAAATTAAAAACACTAATATACCATTTTAATTTTTCATTTAAGGATGAACTTTAAGAGAAAGCGACACATTGCACTTTTATCCCTGAGGGTAGGATGGGCATCCTAGCTACTACTTTAGGAAAGTGAAAACACCCCGACCGCGTAAGAGGATATAAGGAAAGTGTTAGTATTATGGAAATTTTTGGTCATAAAAGTAAGAAATAGAGAGAACCAGAAATAGATTCCTTAAAATCTGAGTTGAAATACCTGAAACAGTCCATGGGTGATCAAATTCAATCAGCTATGTAGGCTATGTTTAAACAATTGACGAGACATTCACTACCTGTGCAGCCTTCCCAACTGACCCAA
The DNA here is from genome assembly GCA_963277665.1 of Viscum album. Classification (NCBI taxonomy): domain Eukaryota; kingdom Viridiplantae; phylum Streptophyta; class Magnoliopsida; order Santalales; family Viscaceae; genus Viscum; species Viscum album. The sequence goes on along the minus strand of OY728159.1, from coordinate 887,155,073 downwards.
CCTTCCCAACCATCCCAACCTACCCAACCTTCCTACACAGATCCTCCAACTCCTCATTTGGACCAGACCATATACTGTGAGTTATATGCTTGAGATATTCATGTATGTATTGTAGTGTATGAAGTCATACATATTTTTGGGGATTCTGTACATCATCATTCTATATAGTTGGGTTAGGTTAGAATATCAACAAATGATATTATTGATCCAAATAGTCTACTACCATTTCCTATTGAGGAGGTTACCTAAGTTGGATATTGTAAGAGTCATTTTTTACTTTATCCGGTTATCCTTCTGCATTATCTGACATACGAGGTATGCGTTGTTTTTGTAAACATTATTGAAAGTTGATTGAAAATATGTTATAATGTTTTCTGACATTTATTTTATATAGGATTATCTAAAATCAATATAATTGGTATAAAAGAAACAAAAAGTAGTTCATGAATCAAAAACTTTAGATACTTCTAAAGTTTCTAATTGGATACAAAGATTAACCCATGTTTCTTCTTCATTGGATAATATTTATGAGTTTCAGATGATGTCTGATATATATGGAAGAGACTGTTTATTGAGAATATTCAAAAAATATATCACATATATTATTATTTCTGATGATCTCAACATGCCCGTGTCATAGTTGTTTTCCATGTAATTAAATTTATGTTTTTGTTTTTATTTCTTTAAATAAAGATGATTTTAAGTGACTTACTATATTACTTATTTAATTAGGTATCTACACATAATTATTATTCAAAATGAGACCACTAGTGTTTATGGTCTTATAGATCCAGAATTCATTTCAACGACTATGTAATATGTGAATACTTCTGCTAGAGTTGAATATATATGTGAGATATTCTCAAATATGGAGATTGAGTGTTGGTTTTTTCCATTCCATGATGGGTAATAACACTAAGATAATCATGAACTAATATTCATTATAATCTCATTAATTTTGAACATTTTATATTGTAGAGGTCATTTTATGTTAGGCATATTCTACCCAAATGAACATATATTATATTGGTTTTACTCTTTATTAGGTCATATTCGTAAAAAAATTAACAACTTATTAGACAAGTAAGTTTTATTGCTTTTTATAAGTTATTTATTTTTAATTCTTATTATTTATACATGTTTTATTAGTTGATATATATATATGAAAATACAGGCCATGGAGATTTTTTAACAAAGACCAGTTGTCGATAAAGTAGCCAAATATAATCAATTACATGGGAGTGAAGGTATTTTTTTATATTAGATGATATTTGGTTTTTGCTAAATATATATGTGTTGGTTTTTATTTTCAATTTAATGTTTTATAACCCTAGTGTTATCATCAAAAAGGAAGTGTGGAACATGGTTATTATGTATTAAGATTTATGTATGAGATAATCATAACTAGGGAAATGACTGAATTTGATAAGGTTGGTTATATTAACTATTTTATGTTTTATATGAAAATATTCTGTTTTTTCATCTTATAACATTCATTGTTATTGTAGTTTTTCAATGATACCAAGTCATATATGAATGACGAACTTACCCATCTTTCTAGTTTGTTAGCAAACTATTTGTCAAGTATGATTTTGATTTAAATTATTAGGTATATCACTTTTAATTAAAGTTAAAAAAAGTATTTATATAATCATTTTCTTCGTTAATTTAGTATATTCTGTTTATTTTTATAGGGTTATCTACTGTATAAAAGGTTATGGATTTATAAAAAAATATCCACACTCAAAAGCCTTTAAAATTTCAAGTATGTATTTTTTGGTTAATGTTTAAAAAATGAGTAATTATAAACTTGTTTATTTTCTTAAAGTTTGTATTTTTTTTTGTTTTTTTAGGTTTCAAATGTTTCAGGTATGTCTCATTTACACATGGTGGATTTATTCAACACATGGTCATAAATTCTAGTTGTATAAGTTACACCATAAAAACTAACCTTTTCAACTCAAATAATACATGGTTTTTACCTCAACATAATGTTTTTTGCCTCTATCATGATATCCAACATATGTTGGTTTATTACCAAGGTAGATTATCCAACATATTATCTAACACCATATGAATAAATCTACGTGTTGACTTCCCTATATTAGCCAACCACTTAACAACCAAAAAAATATCATATTGATTAAAAAGCATGTTGGTTTTTATCGAACATGTGGTGTTGAAAAATGACACATGGTGGTTTTGGCCAGCTCCATTATCCAACCACTTCTCTCATCATTTCTCAAGATCAAATTAATCACAAACACTCATAGGATTTACCTAACATTTAAATCAACCATTTTTGATAATTTTGGTTGACACTTTAGTTGGAAAAAGATTATATCATATTATAGACCATATATACAAGTTAAAATACACTTTATTGAATATATGATTTCACTTCTTTAACTCTTTAATAAATGATTTTGGTTTTGGGTACCCAATTTTTGCCGGTCTAAAGAATTTTCTAATACAAAATGGTGTAAAAAATAAAATATGTTGAGCCGCAAGAAACCATTGTCATTGTTTATTTATTTATTTATTTTTACATATGAGCATAAAATTATAGTTTTATTTTTATATGGTTTATGATTATATTGGTGTTGGTATTTTAGGTAAGGTTACTATAGTTTATGGTGTGAGAGAGGATAACATGATGATAATTCATGCAAGATATATTCCATGCTAAAATACCTTGGTGTTTATGTTTTAGTTATCTTTATTTTTTCTACTGTATATGTTGTGTATATTCTATTTATAGGTTTTATGATTTGAGGAAATGTTATGTATTTAATTTTTTTTAAAATATAAAAATTTCAATGTCAGTTTTTTTTATAAACCGGCGTTGAATAAATTTTATTGTATTTTCAACATCATTTTTTATAGAAAACTAACGCTGAAAGAATATTTTGGCGTTAGTTTTCTGTAAAAAATGACACTAGAAATATTAACACATGTTTTTGGCATCTATTTTTACAGAAACCAATGATGAAAACAAATCATTTGGTTTTCAGCATCAGTTTCTATAAAAACCGCCAATGAAAATCCATTCTGACATTAGTTTTTTTTGTAAACGGACACCAAAAGAGTCGTTAAAATAGATTTTTAATTAATTATAGCCGTTATTTTTTATGAAAACTGAAGTTGAAACTATTATTTTAAACCTAACCTTAATAAACATCGGTTAAAAACCAACATCAAAATGTAAAAAGAACGACATGAAAATACATTTTTCCACTAGTGACCTCAGGTTAGATGGACTTATAATAAGTATACACCCCTGAGTATATCCATAACTGTATGAAATTCCATGAGATATACTTTATTGGATCTGTCCAAGTAATAAGTCTCTACTTATTACCTCAAGAATCTATTCTTTAATATCTCATATACAACCATTTGCAATGGATATAAGAATATATTCAATCTAAGCTTTACATATCACCACAACCCATTATACTCCATGATGATCATTGGTTAGGGACAAATCAAAGTTTGTACTTTTAATGGGATATTTATCATTATTCCATTCATGTAAAATAAATTTCAACACATTTGAATGAATGATAAATGGATATTTCCTTTATTATAATAACATGATATATTTACAACCATTAAAACTAATCTCTTAATTGTTAAACACATAGAGATATTACATGAACCTCATGAATATGTTGTAATAATGAAATCATTTTATGAACATTACATCCAAATGTGATTTAAATCACATCCCTATGTGACCATCTGATAAAATACTCTCATTAACCTCTTAGTGAGTAATATTTATGAAGAAAGAAATTTTGAATAATGGTGAAACTTAGGAATCATATTCCTTAAGTTAAAATCTTTGAACTTATATTCAAACTCATTAACTTCATAACATCAAATGTTATGATGATTTTCTGTTGTCTACTTAAAACTCTTTTTATGTACATTATCATCATCCTAGGAACCCTTTCCATCAATTTTTTTCCTTGAAATCATTTGTAAATAATACAACTATTTACATTATCACTTTACAATCACATCCTAAACTCTTTTAGGATAAAATGATATCAATTTTGTTGCGGTAACTAATGTAACTATTTAAATTTTCTTTTACCTCCATATCATAAAACTCTTTTAGGATAAATTGATAACAATTTGTTATGGTAACTAATGTAACTCTTTACATTTTTCGTTACCACTATACCCAAAACTCTTTTAAAAGATAAAGTGTAATACTTTCGAGTATTAATTAGTATAATCCTTTATGGAATAGTGATATTCACTTTTTATGATAACTAAATGTAACTCTAAATTTTTATTTACCATTATATCCTAAACCCTTTTAGGATATCAAGTGAATTTCTCTTTCTCATAATAACTGATGTAACTATTTAAATTTTTCATAACTGTCTTACACTAAAAATTATTTTAGGATATCATGTTTTATTCTCTTTCTTATTATAAATAAATATAACTCTTTATTTATTTATCATCATATATCCTAAAAATTTTAGTACATTAAGTGAAGAATCACTATAATCTTAGACTGGTATAATTCTTTCATTAACAGTAATATTCACATTTTCACAGTAACTAAATGTAACTATTTACATTTTTCTTTACTATCACATACCAAAACTCTTTAGGATATTAAGAAGAAAAAAACTCAAAATCAGATTGGAATTATCTATTATTTATTAACTTTGAACTTCTTTAAGTCTATACAAACTCCCACTAGCCTCTTATAATTCTTATTCTCTTCCGAATATATTTCTAAGATTCAACACAAACTATTTTTCATTTTAGGAAATAACATTTATTTCATTTTATTAAGAATATTAAACAAATAAATTATTGTTTCCATATCATATATGATATTCTCTATTTTTGGAATATTCTTACTTTAAAAAAAGGATTTATTAAAATATACCACTAATGGGTGGTGGGAACACCTTCCCACATATTTAACAAAAATTTGGATAAACAATTTTATCCTGGATAAACACTTTATCCAAATATTCATCTCAAAAAATGTTATAGAATCCAATGAATTATGAACCTTGTGTATACATTTAATCACCCTATTATCGTATAAGAGAAGTGAGATGAAGATAAACTTTCTTTACATAGATTCGTTTGATCTTGATAAATTCCTTTACATTCAAATTTTTGATGTAGTGATTATTTAATTCATCTCATGAATATAATCTATGAGCTCGATCAAGTATTCCTTTGATTTTGAACTCATGTATATTTACAACACTTTGTAAAATACATTTGGTAAAACATACCCTTCAAAAATCAAAGAATTAATTTCTATAACATCCTTACCTGATATGGACATTCTATGGAGTTTCAAAAACTCTATCGGGTATATCTTCGAAAATCCAATCATATTGAATTATTACTATTCATTTCTTGGAAACCCTAGGTTTCAATGACCTTAATATGTTTCTTTCATAAAAATTGTTGAACTTTTCAACCAACTTTTCTTCTTCTGGTTTAATCTTTTACCAACTTGTACTATTTATATAGTACCAGAATCGAGTCATTATATACCCAATTCATCTATTCTAAATGCTTTGAGAATATCAAGTAAACATTTTTCATTAAATTTAATCATATTTTTAGAAAATTTCCATAATGAAAATAGGATAAATTCCCTAACCAGAATAAGCCATTTTTGTGTCCTCTTTAAAGTATGTTATATAATTAAACTAATCCTAAATCATGTGTAAAAATAAAAATCTCATTTTATTTAAACAACCATTATTTATAAGCCCTTATCAATAGCTAAATGAGATAAAATACACATCTTATTATGATTTTATACAATCTTGAAGCATAGAAGTTATCAATTTAGAAACTTCTTTGCTTCATTACTTGAAACAAAACTTCATGCTTTAAATATTTCTAAAATTATAACCTTTTTTATATTTACAACACTTTGTAAAACATACAATTGATATCTTATATCTATCAGAACAATATAATTGAGTTCTATAACCAATAAAGTTTTAAGGAAAATTTTAGTCTTACTAAGTCATAAAAATATGAAATCATATTGAATATTACTTTAAAAACACAATCACATTGAGTATATGGGACTAAAATCATTGATATACCTAATCATATTGAGTACATGTGTGGAGACTAAGATTAATTTGGTTATTTATCATCTAATGCATTTAAAACCTTAATGAATAACTCTATGATTCCATAAGAACCTAGATTCACGTAGTGAAAAACTTCATCACTTGGTTACTGAGGAAGGATCTGACCTAAAATATAGAATATTTATTTTTCTCAAGAACTTTTCTCAAGCTACCATTATTAAGAGTTTCTTACATTAAGATCCTCATTTCAAGGATTAATATGAATTTTAGTTTGATGATGGTGATTTATTTATCTATAAAAAAACTTTTTATCATATGAATATCATGCCTTATATCTTTTCAATAAGGACTTTTAATAAAGTGCTCCCACTAAAATTGATGACCCCATACATCATACCCATTTAGTGATACATGATCTATATTTCGCCATAACTTGTACAAATTATCAAGTAAGAAATTCATGATTATTTAGGTAGGGAATCATCCTAATCATAATAGTTATTATTCTTGGATAGTTGAGAAAATAACTCTTTATCAAAATCCATCTAATAGATTCACTCAACTCTATTCCTATGGCATACTAACCATCATGGATTCCCAGCCAGTGTAACCCAAAGCAAATTCCAAGATAATCCAACTAAGGAAAATTAAGGGATAATAATGTTGAGTTTAATAATACCCAACATGAAAATATTGAGTTACTCATAACTTTATTGCATTATAAAAGATAATTCAAGGGTACTCATGTTGAGCTCAACAATACTCGGTTGAATAATAGAGGTCTTGATAAGTGTATCTTTGGAAGGAATATCACACTTAGTATTTGAGAGGTTTTTCATTTTAAAGTATCACCAATTTAATATACATCATATGCATATTAAATTCATAACTATTACATCATATATAATTATTATCATCTCATGTTTTAGTCCCTTTCTATGCATGCATGATTCTAATAATTTAGTTTTGGAATCCCTATTATGACCACCAAATTAATGTGTTCATGTTGTATTAACATGTAAATATTTACACAATCCAAAAGTTTGCATTAATCACCCAAAAAAAGAAGTCAAGTATACTCATACATATCTAAATGCACCATATGCATAAGGTACATGAACAATTCATGTAAATGAATAAATTTATATGAGATTAAAAAACTCTGCATGAGTAAGCCTAGAGCGATAGATAGCCAACCCCATTCACTTTCCTAGCCAATACAAGCCTCTAAGAAAGTAGGTGGTCTAACCCTAAGTCTCTCTACCTAGGGAGAATTTACTCAAAAGAGAATTCAATTCATTAAAAATATAAAACTAATATGAAAAAACTATGCCCAATAACTATTCTCAAACTCATAACTTCAATTACTAACTGAGGTCAAGGTAAATGAAAACTAAATTTTATGATTTCAAACCTAGCATGATATGAAAGGATCTATCCTAGAAGTAATTCATTATATAAACTTTTGAATACAATCATTAATAATATAAATAATTTATAACTATGAATAAAATAGGGAATAAACTTCAAATAAATGAACAATTCAAATTGTTAAATATAAGATAAACATTTATGAACAATTTCATAAATAAAATCTAATTATAAACCCTTTTATAATTTCATCTTTAACATTATGGATATTCCATAATTTTGAATATAAACACCTTTTACTCTTTCCAATATGAACTCTTTCATATTTATCATAATATGACACTTCCACTTTTAAATATATGATATTATATGAATTATAAACTATTTATAATTCAATTTCTATTATGTAAACATTTTAAATAATCTAAATATCATATACTTAATTATTATTTAAACCTTGATCATATCAATTATCAAAACACTTTTTGACGTGTCTTAATTAATGTTCAAAATAAGGCCCATCTAATTTGAGTAATTCCAAATTAATTAATTATGAACAAAACATGAATATCAAGGAAATTTAACAAAAAAATAAACAATTTATTTAATTTTCAAAACATTAGACATTTATGAACAATTCATAAATAAATGTTAATTATAAACATTTTATAAATTAGAAAGAATATAAATATTTTATATTCATTTTAACATGAACCCCTTCATATTCTACATTAAATGTAATTTATATGATATTTCATGAATTATAAACATTTTATAATTCAATATCTATTATATAATTTTTTATATAATTTAAATATCGTATATTTTGTAATTTATAAACACTTTATAAATTACCTTTTTATGATTTCTAAATAAACCATTTATTTTTATATGATAAATCATGCCATTTAATTTTTTAATAGGTATTTTTAAAAAATATGTATCAATTAACCATAAACATTTTATAGTTGATAGATTTATAAAACACTTTTATAAATTTATATAAATATTTTAAAATACATTTTTCATTATTTATAAACAATTTATAAATAATATAATTCAATTCAAAATTGAATTTTATTTTTTTCATAAACAAGATTAATATATATATATATGAACTTTTCATATTTATTTATAGGCTTGAAACATATCGTTTTACAATTAAAATGTGTTTTTCATAAAATAATAAACACATCAATTTTTCAAAGAATCCTTCTCTCTAATACCACTGATGGGTTTAATAAAATCATCATATGATCATATATAGTGAAAGATAACCCAAAGAAAGGTAGATCTATCTTCAAGAATCAACATGTAAATGAAACTATAAAAACAGTGTACCTTGAAAATTTCAACAACAATAATCTTATTCTTCCTTAGAAAAGGAGAATGCTTGAAAAAAATCACGAAGTAGTGAACAAAAGTACCCTACCTTCGAGGGGGGATCACTTGATAATGGATCCACGATTATATCACGAGGATACTCGATTGATGAAGGGGTTCTAGTTCCTTTGTCTCAAATGATAAACAACAATATGGGATGATGACCTACCTAAATAACTAAGTGGTGAGTTTCATGCCATAGTGGGGTCATTTTCTTAGTGAAATATGGATCTTGGCTCACTAAATGGATATGATTCATGGGGTTATCATTTTTAATGGGAGAACTATCATTCAAAATTCCTTAATGAATAGATATAAGACATGATTTGCATCTGATAAAAATTTCCATTGTAGATAAATGCATCATCATCATCGAACTAAACTTTATATTAATCCTTGAAATAAGGATCTTAAAGTAAGAAACTCCTAATAATGGTGTCTTAAGAAAAGTTCTTGAGCAAGTGAAATATTTTATATGTCATAACAATTCCTTCCTCAGCAAACAAGTGTTGAAGTTGTTCACTAAGTGAATCTAGGTTCTTATTTAAGATTAGAGTGATTAATTTAAGGTTTCAAAGGAATTATATGATAAATGAACAAATGAATCTTTGTTTTCAAACATGTACTCAATATGATTGGGTACATCAATGATTCTAGCCTCATATACTTAATATTATTGGGTATGTTAAATTATATTTAATATGATTGAATATATTAATGACTTGGTGATATTAAAAGTTTCCATAAAGTTTTATTGGTTATATAAATCCATTATATTGTTTTGATAGATATATGATATCAAATGTATGTTTTAAAAAGTGTTGTAAATATAAAAATGGTCAGAAAGATGAAAATAATTGAAGCTTGATTTTTTTTTCAAGTAATAGAGAAAAGGAGTTTCTATATTAATAACTTGAATGCTTCAAGCATAGGATAAACTCATCATAAGGTGTGTAAAATATCTCATTTTATCTCTTGAGAATAGCTTAGAAACAAAGGTTGTTTAAATGAAATGAGATGGGTGTTTTTACACGTGGTTTATGATTAGTTTAATTCTATAACATTATTTAAAGGGGAGACTAAAATGGCTTGTTTTAGTTAGGAAATTTAACCAATTTTCATTTATGAAAAAGTTCTAACAATATGATTAAATTAAATGAAAAAGTTTACCTGATATTCTCAAAGTGCTGAGAATGCATGAACTGGGCATATGATGTCTGGATTCTCGTACTATATTGATAGTACAAGTGTGTAAAATTTAAAACTAGAAGAATAAAAGTTAGTTGAAAAGTTAAAAAATGTTTCTTCAAGAAGTTAATCAAGGTCATTGAAGCCTAGGAATTTTAATAAGGAATATAAATAATTCAATATGATTATATTATCCAAGATATACCTGAAGAAGTTTGGGAAATCCATGGAATGTCCATAATAGGTATGAATGTTATAGAAATTAATTATTTTATTTTGAATGGTATGTGATACCGAGTGTATGTTTTATAAGTGTTGTAAATATATATGGGTTCAAAATCAAAGGAAGAACTGATTGATCTTGTACTTTGCATTCAATTAATTAAGTAAACAGTTACTACATTGAGAATTTGAATGTAAAGGATTTTACCAATCTCAAATGAATCTAAGTAAAGAAAGTGTATATTCATCTCACTTATCTTATATGATAAGAAGATGTTAGATGATTTTTTTTCATGAGATGATTAAATGTATAAACACAATTTATGATTCATTATATTTTATAACATGTTTTGAGAAGAATAAATTGATTAAAATGTTTTCTCCAGGATAAGATTTTTATCCAAATATTTGTTAAAATATATGGGAATATGTTCCTTCCACCCATTGGTGATATATTTTAATAAATTATTCTTTTTGAGAAAGAATTTTACAAACACATAGTATACTATATATGATATGGAAATAATAATTTATTTGTTTAATATTCATACTAAAAGGAAATAAAAGTTATTTCCTAAAGTAAAAAACCAGTTTGTGATAAATCTTATAAAGATATTCTAAATAGAATATGATGTATATGAGTCTAGTGGGAGAATTTATGGACTTAGAGAAAGTTAAAAGTTAATAAATAAAATATTTTTCTGATCTAATTTTGAGTGAATTTTATCTTAATATCCTAAAGAGTTAGGGTATGTGATAATAATGAAAAATATAAATAGTTATATTTAGTTATGATGAGAAAGTGAATATTACTGTTAACTAAAAAATTATACCAGTATGAGATTATAGTGATTCTTCACTGAATTTATTAAAATGTTTAGGATATATGATGATAAATAAATATAAAGAGTTATATTTAGTTTTCATAAGAAAGTGAATTACACTTTATATCCTAAAATAAATTTTAGGATGTGATAGTAATGAAAAATGTAAATAGTTACATTAGTTACTACGTGAAAGTGAAATTCACTTGATAACCTAAAAGAGTTTATGATATAATGGTGAATAAAAATATAAAGAGTTACATTTAGTTACCATATCAAGTTAACATCACTATTCCATAAATTATTATACCAGTTAATACTCAAAGTATTACACTTTATATCTTAAAAAAGTTCAGGGAATATCAGTAAAGAAAAATAACAAGAGTTACACTAGTTACTATAACAAAGTGCTATCAATTTACCCTAAAAGAGTTTAAGGTATGGTGGTAGAGAAAAATGAAAATAGTTATATTATTTACCGCAACAAAGTTTATATCACTTTATCCAAAAAGAGTTTAGGATGTGATAGTAAAGTGATAATGTAAACAATTACATTATCTACAAAATATTTTAAGGAAAAAAAGTTTGGTGGAAAGGATTCCAAGGATGATGATGATGCACTGAGAAAGAGTTATAAGTATAAAACATAAAATAACATTATAAAATTTGATGTTATTAAGGATTTTGAATATAAGTTTAAATAATTGAACTTATGGAATATGATTCCTATGTCTCACAATTATTCAAACTATATTTCTTTATAAATGTTTCTCACTAAGAGTTCATCATGAGTATTTTATCAGATGGTCACATAGGGATGTGACATAAATTACATATAGATGTAATGTTCATAAAATGATTCCATTATTATAGAAATAACATGAGGGTCATGTTATATCTTTATAAGATATTGGTTGTAATGGTTGTAAACATATCATGCATTTATAATAAAGGTAATCTCCATTTATCATTCATTCATGTGTGCTATAAATTTATTTTATATGAATAGTCAAATGATAAATATCCACTTAAAGTATAAAATTTGAGTTATCCCTAACCGATGATCATCATAGAGTATAATGGATTGTGATGATATATAAAGTTTAACTTTAATAGATTCTTATATTTGTTATAAAGGGTTGTATACGAGATATTGAAGAATAAATTATTCAGGTAATAAGTAGAGACTAATTACTTGGATTGATATGTTAAATTATATTTCATGGAATTTCATATGGTCATATATATACTTAGGGGTTCATGCTTATTATCAGTCCTTACCTAAGGTTGGTGAGATACCTAACATGAGAACCTTTATACTTTGATATCCTACTTACACAAGTCAATATATGAACTTAGCTAATTATAAGGCCCCATCCTTAAACATTACATAACATTGAGTTAATTCAATAATTTGACCTTATTTCGCATTGAGGATCTTTTCAAGCTTATATTTTTATAGAATTAGTCTATAAATATTACATAATATACCCATACATTACATGTGGATAGTTACACTCAGTATCCACTTTTTCCACCAAAGAAAACCCTTTAAACAAAAAATGATTTATTTTTCTTAATAAAAATATTCTTGACTTATTCCTTACTCTTACCCATACTTCTACCCTGTGGAAAACATTTCAAAAACTTAGGATGCGCATAAAAATCTTAGTAAGGAATATAAAATAAGGAATAAAACCATTAGTCCATGAATATTTAAAACCCATGAAAACATTTTCACATAATCAAAATTTTCACCCATAAAACATAAACCCTTTAATATACCTTATGAAACCATAAGATTCTTGATAAACCCATATAAATCATAAAAAATGTAACTTAAAACATCCATAACATACTTACATTGTATATTTTAGAACTACATAGGGAGTAACATTCATGGTTACGTTTGGAATACCCATTACAATATATTCCCTAAATCTCTTTGGAGAAACTTTATCATTTACCTCTGTCACGTTACCCAATGTATTGGAGTGCTATAATGGGCTCACCCTCCTTTAGTTTATCACAAAACCACCCATATACTTAAGCAATTTCCAAGAACCATAATATAATCATAACACATAAACCAAGCATAAAGAAAAAATAACATTTCCACTTTGAAATCACATTTCATCTTTACAAGTCGCACACTCATAAATGAAAACAAATTATTTTAAAATAAAATGATAAACTTTTAAAGTAAACATAAATACATAATAGTAACATAAAAGTGAGAAATTCCATTCTTGACGTATATATAAAAAAACATTCAAAGTTATTGAAATAATCAATCCCCTTTTAAAACACAATTAAAACATTTTAAAAGAAGATTTTTGAATCAAAGTATCCCATACCAATTTGAAACTTTTGAAAGGAATTTACACTTAAAAAAATTAGCATCCATATAAATAATTCTTCAAAATAATTTTGAAAACATGGGCATAAAAGATAAGTATTTAGAAGATTAAATCTTTAAAACATTTAAAATGATGTTTTAGATGAAGAGTACTTTACAATTTTGAACATTTAAATTATACGCCACATGAAAGTAGAACATTTTACAAGAAATTAAATATCATGATTATAGATATAATATGGATAATTAATATAAAAGGGTTTGTATATATACTTTATAAAGAAATAAAGGTGCATATCATCAAGAAATGTCTCAATGAAATGAGATTGAGACAAAGTCCCTTACAAAGACTGCATCATTAGATTAAGGATAAATCAATGACATAAATATGTGTGAAAAATAAAAATAAAACCAATATAAGTGGATATTAAGTGTAAAACAATCAGAGTTCATTCACATATATTCTTTGAAAAACAAAACCAATGACATGGATATTTAACTCAATGAATGGAGATTGAGTTAAGATTTCCCTTACCTTGAGTCTGACTTGTCTCGTTCATTATTTATATTCTTGAATAATAAACTTAGGTTAATTTATAATTGATTAAGAACATTTTTCAAGTTTATTATTCATTTTATATTACTTATTACCATGTTATATCAATTAGTTAATTATTTGAGTTCATATCAGATGTTTTTTTCGATGTTCGGTACATGAGTCAAAAATTAACTTGTTATAATTACAAATTTTCCATGTGGTCAAAAGTCCATTATCCCCATAATAGTATTAATGATTTAAATATAATATATATCCAGTATATATGTATTTATAATAATCTATAATATTTGGAGATAAGAAATGAAATATACCGTTCATGGAGACGGTTGGTCGTACGTACGCATGAACGCTACTTTCATTTTTTTGTCATATTAAAGGAATGAAAACTAAATGATACATAGGTATATTATAATTTTAGTATAATATATATGTTATATATGTTATATAGTTTCATTTATTATATCCTTTATACATTCCATGTATGGCATGAATGAGTCATATCACTTTGAGGGGGCAGTAGTCCACACTTCCTCAAATGAAATTATCGTATTTACACATTATGGAAAACATAAAGGTATGTTATAAATAAAAATTAAAAAATAATAGAGACAATATTAATATAATATATATAATATATAAATATATTTCCATCATTATGGCCACCATGATAGGTGGTATGAGAAAATTGAACAATCATTGTTTCGTGAGGCAATCGTTCACTGTACACATAAGTAGTATATTCTATATCCATTAGACAGAGGTGTGTGTAAGTTTAGGTAAAAAACTTATCATAAAAAAATTATAGTATATTTAGGATACTTGTTTTTATATAAAATAATGTAATAAAAATCATTTAGGGGGTTGGAGAAGGAAAATAAATGAAAGGAGCTTGCGAGGAGACGTTTCCTCTAAATCGGGTAACTCCTTTTGATTTGAGTTGAAAGGATTTCTTGAATTTCCTTCTGGAAAAGGTAAGGATTATAATAGTAAGTTAGAGATTTTTGGAGCTTTTTTGAGTGTATCTTTTATTATCCAAAGGGCTTGAGAGGTGTAAGTAAGTGGGTAGATTTAGTGGCCTTTTATAAGAGGGAGGAGGTGCACTTTAGGAAAGTCTTGAAATATTATTTTATTATAAATTCATTTTCGAATTATAATAGCTCCAAAGTGATATAATTCAGAGATAAGATGATTATGGGTAATAATACTCTCAACCAATAGGTTTTAGACATGTTTAGTTCATAAATTTAACCTTATCTTTTGGCTTTAACCCTCAGTTAAATAAATTAACTCTTACCATGTCTTCTTATATTTTCACACTATATGGTTAATATAGTTACTATAAAATGACAAGAGAACACCAAGTGTATAATTAATTAAATTTGTAACATTATATATTTAGTTTAACAAATATTATATTTTTATGACTGTTATATTATTTAATAAAATAGTATTTGTTTTAAAAACCCATTTATGTCAATTTTGACACTATTTAGTAATTAATTTTTGTTAAAGTCATAACAAATTGATTAATTATAAAAAAATAAATTAAATCAAAGATAAAATGTCATAATCATCAATAAAATTTGTGGATGGTATCAAAATTGTCAAATTATATTTATTTTAATATTTATAATATCATTTGTTTGAATCTTTCATTAACAAGGTAATCACTGTATCATCACTGTGTCATAAATAAATTTATTTATTTAATGTCTAAAAATTATAAATAAAATACCATGATGCATTAAATCTTTTTATATTTCTAATTAATATTTATAGTCAAAATATAATTTATATAACCCTATATTATAATTATTTTAGTAAAAATATACATGTTTATTTTATATTTCTCTTTACTTTAAATTAATTATTATAACATGTCATTATCACACCCAAGTGGCTCCCAAATGCCAAAAGTTCATCCTAAGGATTTTTTTGGTCTCCAATGACTCATCCAATAAGATTAGTACACGTGTTAGGGCATTTTTATATTATTATAAAATTATTTTTACCCTTATTTACCTAATTTACCCTTTAACTGTGGTAAATAAAAATAATTACTGAAGTTACTATTCATAATGTCCAAAAATAAAAGGTAACTATTTACATAATTTGGACCTTATGATTCCAAATATGGAATCCATTTTTACAAATTCAAAATACATAAGTTTCTGTAATTAATTTAAAATCAATTCCTATTGTCAAAACTAGAAAGTGGGTTTTTAAGAAGTAAAAACTATCAAAAGACTGACATGTGTTTATGTCCAATTTAAATGTGAAATTACTTTAAATTACCAACACTGGATTAAATTATAAAAAAAATAATCCAATTAATCTTTAAAACAAATTAAAATGATAACATAACTATATAAATAAATTAGATGAAAAGGAAATTTTGAATTAAAATGCATTATTTTCACTATTCATTAAAATATAAATTTCATCAAAAAAATATCAAAATTTCAAACAAGGTAAATTTTTATGTACCTATTCTAAATAAGAAGTTTATTTTGTTAAATAGAACATATAAAATTGAAAAAAAAATATTTTTAAAAAGGGTTCACCATCAAAAGATGGTAAAATGACCTTTTAAAAATATTAGAGTATTTTATGCTTAAAATTGGATTCATTCTCATTTTAAGCCTCTAAAATTTATTGGATAAATTTAAAAACATTTAAAAAACATTTATAATCATAATATAGTTAGTTTTGTTCATTCCTGCCAATACAACAACTAGGTGTTAACTATTATTTAAAATAATAATTGTATTATTTTTTGGTATAACTCAGTGTTGTGTGCAATATAAGATTTCAAAGAAACCCATTGTTGTGTATTGAGTATGATATTGGAGATAACATCTCCATTAAGGTAAAAACACTATCTAATTCATATATATTAATATATATGAAAAAGTTTTATTCTATAATTACATGGGATTTTACATCCTTCCCCCTTATGGAAATTGAATCCTCGCAATTATAAATTTTGGGCTCTATAACCAAGGTTTCACTTTTCAAAATTACTACATTGAAATCCCACATCAGAAAAGATTCAATAAAAATAACACTTTAAAAATAAGGTAATAGAAGTACAAAGGTCACCCGAAATAATACATACTTGGATTTTATGTAGGAAAACATATATATGGAAGTAAAACTAACCATCATGTTCTGATAGAGAGTGATCGAAAACATGATCCAAAGAAAGTTAACAATTAGTTGATTTCATAGTAGGAAAATTAAACAGACAAAATTTTTGTTTTAAGGTCCTTTTCACAAAGTTGAGGAGTTATTTTACCACTTATAATAAGAATATAAGGAAATTTACTTACTTGAAAAGTATAGTTTTATCCTTTAATAAAATTCCACCACAAACTCATATTTTTCTACAAATGATGAGTATTCAGGAAGAATGAACTTATTAATCTGCAAAATATTAACTATATATTTCTCCTATCTTGAATCATTAACAAAAACTAAAATGGTTAGTACAAGGTCAGATAGTCCTCCAAAAGAATAATCCTTTATAAGGATAACTACTTTAAATATCCAAAATTCAACAGTAATACCCAAAGTTCAACATAGACCATTAAGAAAAAAAATGTCCTTAAAATTCCTCAAAATAATCCCACTAAGATTGAAACCCAAAACTCAGAAGATTTTGATAACATAGTCTTCCAAGATAAATTTTAACATGTATCTCCAAATAAAATTGATCACTCTTAAAGTCTCAAACTGAAAAGTAATAAACCTAATCACATATTATCCATGATAGATTAATAATTTCCATAAATAACCGAATTACCATAATTTCACAATTAAAATAATAGATTATTCCAAAATATAATTCAACCATTACTCCGTTAAAATCCCATAGTGTTTTATTTACCTTAACCATATAAAGTTCCTAAAATAGTGAACATCTTCCAAAATATCATTTATCACATAATCACTAAATCATTTTCCAATACTAAGGATATCCATTTAATAAAATATATGTCTCCCAAATCAACTTATTATTAATCCATGAAATAATTTAACTAAAATGAATAAGTCATACTAACTAGGGACTTCACATAGGCCAGTGGTAGGCGATAAAGACCCGTCGCACTCCATTTGTGGGTTCGATTCCCGCAACCTTGTCCGACGTGACAGGTTGTCACACAGTCTGCATATTTTCCTTTTTCAAAAACTATATAATTATTATAAAATTAACAAAATGGGATAAAATTCTCAAAAATAACCATATCATGTTTTAGACTCAAAGGTTATTCTATACCTTTCATTTTTCATCCCCAAAAGTACTAACCCATAACTACCTCAAAAATAAATGTCTCTAAAAATACCGTTAATTACCTTGGAATTTCATAACATAATCCTAAAAAGGGGTTTCTAAGACATCGAACTTATGACCAAAATTAAAATTATAAAACCATGATGATATCCATAACTCTTAAGAGAACATCCCAATCTCAAAAGTTTTCTAAACCATCCTCTGATACCAACTATAAGGCCCCTGCCTTCAACATTACATAATCTTGAGTTAAGTCAATAATTTAACCTTATTTAACATTTAGTATCTTTTCAAGTTTAGAGTTTTATAGAATTAGGCCATAACTATTACATAATAGACCCAAACATTACATGTGGATAGTTACACTAAGTATCCACTTTTTCCACCAAAGGAAACCCTTTAAACAAAACATGATTTCTTTTTCTTGATAAAAATATTTTTGACTTCTACCTCCCTCTTACCCATCCTTATACCCTGTGGAAAAAATTTCAAAAACTTGGGATGAGTATAAAAATCTCATTAAGGAATATAAAATAAGGAATAAAATTGTTAGTCCATGAATATTTAAAACCCATGAAAACATTCTCACAAAATCAAACTTTTCACCCATAAAACATAAACTATTTAAAATACATTATAAAACCATAAGATTCATAATAAACCCATAAAAATAATAAATAATAAAGGTAACTTGAAGAATTCATAACATACTTACATTGTAGCTTTCAGAACTACATAGGGAGTGACCTTCATGGTTACATTTGGAATACCCATCACTATATATTCCCTAAATCTCTTAGGAGAAACTTTATCGTTTACCTCCGTTATGTTACCCAATGCATTGCAGAGCTATCACAGGCTCGCACACCCTTGGTTTATCATGTAACCACCCATATAATTAAGCAATTCTAAAGAATAATAACATAATAATAACACATAAACCAAGTATAAATGAAAAATAACATTTCCACTTCGAAATCACATTTCATATTTACAAGCTACACACTCATAAATTAAAACACGTTATTTTAAAATAAAATGGTAAAATTATAAATTAAACATCAATACATAATAGAGACATAAAATCGAGAAATTACATTCATGAAGTATGTATAAGAAAAACATTCACAGTTATTGAAATAATCAATCCCATTTTAAAACACAATTAAAACATTTTAAAAGAAGATTTTTGAATCAAAGTGTCCCATACCACTTTGAAAATTTTAAAAGGAATTTACACTTAAAAAAAATTCATGTTTATATAAATAAGTCCTTAAAATAATTTTGAAAACATGGACACTAAAGAGAAGGATTTAGAAGATTAAATCTTTAAAACATTTAAAACTATGTTTTAGATAAAGAGTACTTTAAAATTTTAAACATTTAAATTATACGCCACATGAAAGTAGAACATTTTACAAGACATTAAATATCATGAGTATAGATATAATATGGATAAGTAATGTAAAAGGGTCAGTATATACACTTTATAAATAAATAAAGATGCATATCATCAAGAAATGTCTCAATGAAAGGATATTGAGACGAAGTTCCTTAAAAAGACCGCATCATTAGATTAAGGATAAATAAATGACATAAATATGTGTGAAAAATATAAATACACCCAATATAAGTATATATTCAGTGTAAAATAATCAGAGGTCATTCACACATATTATTGGAAAAACAAAACCAATGACATGAATTTTTAACTCAATGAATGAATATTGAGTTAAGATTTCCCTTACCTCGAGTCTGACTTGTATCGTTCATTCTTTATATTCCTGTATAATAAACTTAGGTTAATTTATACTTTCTTCAGAACATTTTTCAAGTTTATTATTCATTTTATATTACTTATTACCATGTTATAGCAATTAGTTAATTATTTGATTTCATATCGGACGTTTTGTCGATGTTCGATACATGTGTCAAAAATGAACTTGTTATAATTAAAAATTGTCCATGTGGTCAAAAGTACATTATCTACATAATAGTATTAATGATTTAAATATCATAAATATCTAGTATATATGTTGTAAATACCCGGAAATCTCATGGAATTTTTTTTAGTACATGATATTTTTACGAGTCCGCAAAAATTTACAGCGCTTAATTCCGAGACCCGGTGTGCCCGGAATCAATTTATGAAGTTTTTGTTCGGGTACATTCAATAAACGTACAAGCGGATTTTTATCACTTTTGAACCGGTGCTCAGAATTGAAATCTGAGGGCACCGTTGAACTCGCATCGCCAGTATTCACTTAAGGAGACTTTCACTTCAAAGGTAGTGAGTCGAGAATAGAAGTTAATTTTTGGGTTTTCTTAAAAAAATTTAATAAAATAAAGTGTAGCTACACTTTATTTTATTTGAGCCGCCATTTGGTGTGTGGTAGTTAAAAGCTCCTCATGGAGGTCAGAGGTGGGGCCACCGCACCTTAACCTCTCATGAGAGGTTATGGTGGTGAGGCCCACCCGAACTAAACTTCCCATGAGAGGATTAATGTGGTGGGGACCACACGGGGCTTAACCCCCTATTAATGGGAGGAGAGGAAAACCTCTCAACTCTCCCTCATTAATGAGGGAGAGCCTCTTGATTCCTCAACTCCCCATTAAATGGGGAGAAACTTCTTGACCACCCCCCACCTTAATGGATCCAACTCCCCTAACTTTTAATTTGTGCCAATCTCCCCTAAATTAATTCATGCCAACTCTCGTGAATTAATTAGGGGGAGCCTCTTAAATTAATTATCCATTTTGAACTATTTTTCCAACAAAATAATAGACAAACTCTTCCTTCTATTATTTTCATTTGGCATTTGGGTGGAATTTGGGAAGGAGGATTATTGGGAGAAGAGAGAATCCTCCCAACGAAGAACGAAGAACGCGTTCTTCCAACGAAGAACGCTTCCGATGATCCTTCTTCGACTTTTTCCCTAGGCACCTACCAACGTGGAGCCACTTCCACAACCGTCGTGCGAACTTAGAAGTGGAAGTGTGCGGCAGATGCGATGAATGATGACTACGTCTTCTTCTCGCAACTTCACCGTCGACGCCCGACAATCCAGGTAGGGGGTTATTGCATGTTGATGCTTTTCTTTTCTTCTTCTCATCATCGAATGAAAGGAATCGATGCAAAGTGATGTATTTAATTGTTGTTCATCTTCTTTTCATGATGAACCAATTGATACCACCTTAAACGCGGAGGATGTGGGCCAACCTAACATGGCCCAACATCCTCCGTCGATTTTTCATTCTTGTGGTGTTCTTCGAAGTGGAAATAAGGCGAAGAAGGTGGCAATGACAAAGGCCATGCTACCCGCGGCCTCCGCGAACCGCGCCGCCCCTGCGGCACACTGGTGTTCCCGACCAAACACCGTCGACCCGCGCCAGCCCGAGCCGCGCTGAACCGGCCTGCCCGGCCGCCAGCCCGCCCGCCTGCGGCATGCCCGCGCCCCGCATGTCTTGCCCGGGTCCCGCGCCGCCTGCCCGCGGCCTACCCCCGCCCCGCGCGACCTACCCGCACCCCACGCGGCCTGCCCGCGCTCCGCGGGGCCTGCCCGGCGCCCCGCGTGGCCTGACCATGGCCTGCCCAGCGCCCTACCAGCCTACCAACGCCCCGCCAGAATACCTAGGCCACCAAACGGTCTTCCCGGCCTTCCCGACGCCCTCCTAGCCGCCTGCTGGACTACCCGGCGCCCTGCCCGACGCCCCGTCGACCTGCCCGGGCCGTCACCTGGACTGCCCAGCCGTCTACCGGCCTTCCCAGCACCCTCCCGGCCTGCCTAGAGCCCTGATTGGCCTACCTGAACCGCGCACCGGCTTCCAGGCCGAGTTTCTCGAGCCGCGCCCCTCACGACGCTGGCCGAACTGGCCCTGGCCTTTGGGCCAAGCCGCCTACGTGGCGACCTCTGGGCCGAACCGCCCCCGCAGTCTGTTGGGCCGGGCCCAGCGGACCGGGACAAACCTAGAGGGTGGACCGGGTCGACCCAGACCGGGTCGACCCAGTCTGGGTTGGGCCGAGTCGGTCCGACCAGGTCGGATCGGGCCCAGGCCCATTACTGACTGTTACTTCCTTTGGCCATATCTTTGGCACTGGACGACCGTTTGATGAACCGTCAGCGGCACTGGTTTTCTTAGAGCACGATAGTCCCTTTGAGTATACCCCACTCGAGTTCAGGGTAATGTTGGGATACAGTTAGGTTGGATCGTACATGAATCCAACCGGGCCCTTGGGACTAAAAAGCTTATAACTCAGAGACCGGGCGTCCGATTGACGCACCGTCTGTTGTGTTGAGACCCCTATGACGAGGCGGACCTTTGAGATACTTCTATGTGGGACTTCGTGATAGTTGGCATATAGAACTGTAGCTTGTGGAGTAGACCCTCCCGAAGACAAGCGAGCGGAGTACGGAAACCTAATTGCTGGCTGAGACCTGACGACTGCTTGACCGATTCGACTAGCCTAGTGGGGAGTGCCTGGTAGTTGGTGGCAGACCCACAGCAGAGGAGCGCCTGGTAGTTGGCGGAAAACCCACGGTACTCGATAGGAGGAGTACCTATGCAGGCTATTAGGGCGAGCGCCTGATAGTTGGTGGCAGACCCACAATGGGGAGCGCCTCTGTGTGAGCGCGACAGACCCACGGTACTCAACAGGAGGAGTACCTCAGCAGTCCAAGGTTAGTGGGAAGTGCCTGGTTGTGGCGGCATGACCACTGTACTCGACAGAGGAGGAGTTCTCTAGCAGTTGTGGTTTCGACAATGTGAATAAAAATCCTGGTTGAGCTGAGTCAGTAACTTTTTGAGTTTACCTCATGATTGAGACAGATTACTTGATAACTTAGGTATATGTATGGGCATATACCTAAGTGTGCTTATCTATTTATTTCTTACTTTGTGATTTATCCTTGTTGAATTTTGTGAGACCTTGAGGGTCTCGGGGTCCCTATTGAGTATCGTTATACTCACCCCTACACGGGCTTTTCCCGCACCTCATTGTGTTGGTTGCAGATGATGGAAAACACTGATTGAGGTTGATAGTAGTAGGATTGGACAGTACCCGGAGGTGGAACACACAACGTGATGGTACATGGAGGAGACAAACGGACGTGGAGTGTTGTGGAGGCTATCTGTACCTACCCTTTAGGTAGGATCTGTGGTGGATGGTCCAGGAGCTGCTTTACACCTTTCAGTTGTTTTTGTCCCTTTTAATTTGTACTTATACTTTACAGTTGGGCTTGTATTTCTGACCCCTTTACTTTTCAGCACTCCTTTTGTATACAGTTTTACTTAGTGTTTTGCTTCCAGCTTATACTATTTTGTGTGTGTTTATAATTTATAAAGGCAATGCCTTCCCAATTTTAGGGATTTACACATTTGGTGCTAGTTTCCAGCCCCTGGCCTATGGAAGGTGGGCTTGGGGTAGTCATGACACGAGTCCCAAGGACGGTCGTGACAAATTGGTATCATAGGACGTCGGTTCTACCTCAAAACTTAGAACTCTGATCTTTTCTATGAAGAAATAGTGTTAAGAGTACTGAGTGTGGTTTTCAATTCAGGGAGTCCAGTGTTGGTGCGGCGGCCGACGTATCCATAAACCAGGACCCTAACTTCTAATTTCTGACTCAGTCCACAAAAACATTTATTGCGTGTGTGTTTTCAAAAGTTTTCTTTAAGTTAGCTCAACTAGGTCAGCTCACCAGGTATAATCTTTTGACTGTGTCACATTTGTTTATTTCAGGATGCCTCCCCATGAATGACCAGCTAGAGCCTCAGGAGATGTACGCACAGATAGCCCACTGAGCGATGAGGCCTCAGTGCAGGGACCTCTTCCAATGGAGGCACCAGCGGTACCACTACCCATTGGGCCACCGATGCCACCAGCCCCAGCAGTAGACGATGCACGCCACTTGAGCGCATTGCACGAGTTCCAGCGCCAGAGGCCACCTAGTTTCAGGGGAGATATGGACCCACAGGTGGCTGAGGATTGGCTAGAGGCTATGATGAGAGTCTTTAGACTGGTAGGGACACTAGCAGACCTTATGGTGATCCTTGCCGCGAGTCTCCTTCAGGCAGCAGTAGGTAGATGGTGGAGCCTGATGCTCCAGGTCCATGACGATATGACACTGCTATGGACAGACTTCGAGCACCTATTTCAGGCGGAGTTTGTCCCATCCACCCTTCATATGGTGCAGATACATGAGCTACTACATCTACAGTAGGTTAGCATGAATGTAGCTCAGTACTCAGTGAGGTTCACAGACCTCTCACTCTACTCCACTAATATGGTACGAGACCCATTCTTCAGGGCCCAAACCTTTGAGCAGGGACTCAGGCGAGAGATCAGGGCTTCGATGATCTCCCTCAGCATCCCGACGCAGGCAGGGGTGTTTTAGAAAGCCCTCTTAGTGAAGAGTTTCCTTGCTGAGCAGTCTCTAGTAGCGAGACCCACCACTAGTAGACATGCATTGGAGTCTTCTGCAACTGGTAGTAGACAGATTTCATAGAGGTCTAAGAGGACCAGACCTATAGGTGGATGACCACATGACTCAGAATCGTTTGTGTGGGGGAATCCTGAGTGGAGATAGAGCCAGACATGCCAGGAGTAGACAGTGTTACTCATGTGGTGGGCATGGTCACATGACTCGTGACTGTCTGACCCGCTGTTCGAATGATCAACAGACAGTCAAAAGACCGCCCAGGCAGAGACAAATATTTGATCTAGGTGGTCCGCAGGGAGCAGGCAGACGTGGCAGAGGATCTGGTCGTGCAGCAGGCAGTGGGTGACAATTCGAGGTGTTACCGCCACCACCACCAGGAGGTCCACCCCGACCGTAGGGAGCAGGTGGATAGGGGAGAGCTCAGCTCCAGGCAGCTGAGGCTTATGATCATGGTGCTCCGGAGATGATTCGAGGTACGATCTGTGTCTACTCCACCTTAGTTTCAGTTCTTATAGACATAGATTCTAGTCACTCTTTCATTGCCACTGCCCTCGTTCAGAGCTCGGAGATTCTGACAGAGCCTTTGGCTCAATCCTTATGGATAGAGACTCCTACAGAAGTAGAATCGATGATTACGCACTGGTTCCGACAATGTGAGCTTACTATAGGAGGCGAGAGCTTCAGTTGGGATCTCCTCGTAGCGGCGTCGAGGCCTTACGATGTCATCTTGGGTATGGTCTGGTTATGTAAAGTCAATGATCAGATCGACTGTATTAGGCGCAAAGTGTGGTGTGTCTGCACGGATGGGACAAGGTTCACCTTCACCGGTAAGAAGGAAGCCTTTGCAGTGCAGGACAGACTTAATCAGAGGAGGGTGTAGCCGATCACTCATAAGTTGGCCTGCCTTACCCTCGGAGCAGTTGATGTAGAGAGTCCGAGCTATCCTGTAGTGCTGGAATAGTACATAGATTTTTTCCCTGACGATGTTCCAGGACTAACTCCTTGCAGAGAGGTGGACTTCTACATTGACTTGTACCCTGGAACAACACCGATATCTACTCCAGCATATCGGATGGCTCCCGCTGAGCTTCGTGAGCTGCGGGTACAGTTGGAGGACTTGCAAGGGAAGGGATTCATCCGGCCCAGTGTTTCTCCCTGGGCAGCCCCGATTCTGTTTTCCAAGAAGGAAGATGGGAGCTTGAGGATTTGTATCGACTACCGTCACCTGAACCAGCTGACCATGAAGAACAAGTACCCACTCCCAAGGATTGACGAACTCTTTGATCAGTTGAAGGGATCACGGTGGTTCTCGAAGATAGACCTCAGATCAGGCTATCACCATCTTAGAGTTCGAGACGAGGATGTGCAGAAGATGACCTTTAGATGTCAGTACAACCACTACGAGTTCTTGGTTATGCCTTTCAGCGTAACCAATGCTCCAACAGTGTTCATGGGACTCATGAACAGGATCTTACAGCCATACCTCGATTGCTTTGTTGTATTCTTCATCGATGACATTATGATATACTCGACTACTGAGGAGGAGCATGCCTACCATTTGCGGGTAGTACTGGACACACTCTGAGATCAATAGATTTATGGTAAGCTCTCAAAGTGTCAGTTCTGGATCCGAGAGGTTCACTTTTTGGGACATGTCATCTCGGAGGCTGGAGTTGCAGTGGATCTAGCGAATATTGAGGTGGTAATTGCTTGGGAGCCACCCAGGAGTGTGACAAAGGTATGGAGTTTCCTGGGTTTGGATGGTTACTACCGGAGGTTCATACCAGACTTATCCAGAGTTGTAGTACCACTATCATCCTTGACGAAGAAGGGGAAACCCTTCGTGTGGTTGAAGAGATGCTAGCAGAGCTTCCAAGAACTGAGGCAGAGGCTGACTAGTGCCCCCATCTTGATATTTCCAGAGGAAGGAGTAGGGTATATAGTTTACTATGATGCATCAAGGACCGGACTCAGGTGTGTCCTCATGCAGGAGCGAGCAATGATTGCTTATGGTTCTCATCAGCTGAGATAACATGAGAAGAACTACGCTACCCATGACCTGGAGTTAGCAGTAGTGGTCTTCGCCTTGAATATGTGGTGACACTATCTGATGGGAAAGCATTTTACCATGTACTCTGATCACAAGAGTCTCAGGTATATCTTCTCTCAAAAGGACCTGAACCTGAGACAACGACATTGGATTGAGTTCCTCCAGGACTACGACTTCGAGATAGTCTATACTCCTGGATAGGGGAATGTTGTTGTAGATGCACTCAGCAGGAGGTCTGGTATACGGCTGCTAGGAGAGGCGACAGAGCAGTTGGCTACTTTACAGATATCATTTGTGGATAGAGATGGAGCAACCTTCCTTCAGTCTCTTACAATCACTCCCCCACTTCTTCAGCGATTTAGGGAGGCGCAGCGTGGAGACACTGACTGTGAGAAATGACTTGCTCAGATAACTATAGGGTAGGCACCTGATGGATTTTTCTAAAGGTGAGGAGCACGTCATCCTCTTCAGAGGACGTACCATGGTACTAGTGTCACTTCAGGAGGAAGTGTTGTGGGAGTACATCTCCTCTAGATGTATATCCAGGAGTGGCGAAGATGTACCAAGACCTTCAAAGACAGAACTGGTGGCCAGATATGAAGAAGGCAGTAGCAGAGTTTGTCTCTCAGTGCCTCACTTTTCAACAAGTGAAGGCGGAGCACCAGGTACCAGCAGTCCTGGTTCAGCCTTTAGAGGTCCCAGAGTGGAAGTGGGATGAGATATCCATGGACTTCATGATGGGTCTTCCACATACATCCAGGGAACATGACTTGGTTTGGGTGATCATTGACCGACTCACCAAGTCGTCCCACTTCCTACGATCAGAGAGTAGGGTTCAGTAGAGAGCTTGGGACACCTCTACGTGAAAGAGATTGTGTAGATACATGGATTTCCTTCTTCTATTGTCTCCGATCATGACGCACGCTTTAATTCCTAGCTATGGAAGGGGTTGCTGGAAGCTTTTGGGACGCAGCTTCATCTGAGCACCACCTTCCATCCTTAGATGGATGACCAGACTGAGAGGACCATTCAGACCCTCGAGGACATGCTTCGTGCTTGTTTCCTCAACTTCAGTCATATCTGGGAGGATCACTTACCTTTGGTGGAGTTTTCCTACAACAACAACTATCACTCCACCATAAGGATGGACCCTTTTGAGGCATTGTACGGGCGACCTTGTAGATCACCCTTGTGCTAGAAAGACCCAGGGGAGTTAGCACTGGTGGGACTAGAGATGGTACGGGCTACCACAAAGAAGGTGTAGATCATCCAGGAGAGGATGAAGACTGCACAGAGCAGGAAGAAGTCATATGATGACAAGAGACGGAGGCCTCTGGAGTTCAAGGATGGCGACCACGTCTTTCTACGGGTCTCACCTCGATGAGGTCTATGGAGATTTGGATGAGGCAGAAAGTTACCTCTGAGATTCATCGGACCTTTTCAGGTCCTCAACAGAGTTGGAGAGGTGGATTACCACTTAGCTCTTCTACCTCAGTTATATCTGGTGCACGATGTCTTCCATGTATCTCAGCTAAGGAGATACGTGCAAGACCCTTCTCATATCATCGACCATGGAGAGCCAGACGTCAACGATGGGGAAACTTTTACAGAGGTTCTAGTAGAGATTGAGGATCGATAGGAGCGGGTCCTACGTGGACAGTCGATACCTCTGGTGCGTGTTCGCTGGCAGCACGAGAACCTCCAGGAGAGCACATGGGAGCGGGAGGCTTAGATGCATGCTCAGTACTCCCATTTGTTCCCTTAGTTCAAGTTGTAGCTTTTGGGGATGTAAATACCTCAGGTGGAGAGAATGTAAAGACCTGAAAATTCTGTGTATTTTTTTTTAATACATGGTATTTTTACGAGTCTGTGAAAATTTACGGTGCTTGATTCCGATTCCTGGTGTGATCAGAATCAATTTATGAAGTTTTTGTTCAGGTAAATTCAGAAAATATACGAGCAGGTTTTTATAACTTTTGAACTGGTGCTCGGAATTGAAATCTGAGGGCACTGTTGAACTCGCAACGCCGATATTTTCTTAAGGAGACTTTCACTTCAACGACAGTGAGTCGAGAATAGAAGTTAATTTTTGGGTTTTCATAAAAAAATTAATAAAATAAAGTGTAGCTATACTTTATTTTATTTGAGCCGCCATTTGGTGTGTGGTGGTTAAAACCTCCTCATGGAGGTTGGAGGTGGGGCCACCGCACCTTAACCTCTCATGAGAGGTTATGGTGGTAGGGCCCACCCAAACTAAACCTCCCATGAGAGGATTAATGTGGTAGGGACCACACGGGGCTTAACCCCCTATTGATGGGAGGAGAGGAAAACCTCTCAACTCTCCCTCATTAATGAGGGAGACCCTCTTTATTCCTCAACTCCCCATTAAATGGGGAGAAAATCCTTGACCACCCCCACCTTAATGGAGCGAACTCCCCTAACTTTTAATTTGTGCCAATCTCCCCTAATTAATTCACACCAACTCCCGTGAATTAATTAGGGGGAGCCTCTTAAATTAATTCTCCATTTTGAACTGTTGTGCTAACAAAATAATAGACAAAATCTTTCTTCTAATATTTTCATTTGGCATTTGGGTGGAAGTTGGGAAGGAGGATTATTGGGAGGAGAGAGAATCCTCCCAACGAAGAACTAAGAACGCGTTATTCAAATGAAGAACGCCGATGACGATCCTTATTCAACTTTTTCCCTAGGCACCTACCAACGTGGAGCCACTTCCACAACCTTTGTGCGAACTTGGAAGTGGAAGTGTGCGGCAGGCACGACGAATGACGACTACGTCTTCTTCCCGCGGCTTCACCATCGATGCCCAACAATCCAGGTAGGGGGTTATTGCATGTTGATGCTTTTCTTTTCTTCTTCTCATCATCGAATGAAAGGAATCGATGCAAAGTGATGTAATTAATTGTTGTTCATCTTATTTTCTTGATGAACCAATTGATACCACCTTAAATGCAGAGGATGCGGGCCAACCTAACATGGCCCAACATCCTCCGTCGATTTTTCTTTCTTGTGGTGTTCTTTGAAGCGACAATGAGGCAACAAAGGCGGCAACGACAAAGGCCGCACTACCCGTGGCCTCCGCGAACCGTGCCACCCCCGCGGCATACCGGTGTTCTTGGCCTAACACCACCGGCCCGCGCCGGCCCGAGCCGCGCCGAACCGGCCTGCCCAACCGCCACCGGCCGCCGGTCCACCTGCCCGCGGCCTGCTTGCGCCCCACAGGGCCTGCCCGGCGCCCCATGCAGCCTGCCTAGGCCACCACCCGGCATACCCGGCCGCCTGCCGGCTTGCCCGACACCCTCCCGGCCACCTGCCGGCCTACCCGTCTCCCTTCCCGGTGCCCCGCCGGCCTGCCCTGGCTGCCACCCGGCCTGCCCGACCATTTTCCGGCCTGCCCGGCACCCTCCCGGCGCCCTACCCAGCCACCACCCAGCCTGCCCGAACCGCGCCCCTGCTTCTAGCCAGAGTCGCTCGGGCCGCACCCCTCGCGGCGCTGGCCGAACTGGCCCTGGCCTCCGGGCCGAGCCGCCTACACGGCGACCTCCGGGCCGAGCCACCTACACGGAGACCTCCGAGCTGAGCCGCCCCCGTAGTCCGCTGAGTCGGGCCGAGTGGACTGGGCTGAACCTAGCGGGCTGAACGGGTCGTCCCAGTCTGGGTTGGGCTGAGTCGGTCTGACCGGGTCGGACTGGGCCCAGGCCCATTACTGACCGTTACTTCCTTTGGCCATATCTTTGGCACCAGACGACCATTTGACGAATCGTTAGCGGTGTTGGTTTTCTTGGAGTACGACGGTCCCTTTGAGTATACCCCATTGGAGTTCAGGGTAATGTTGAGATATGGTCAGGTTGGATCCTACATGAATCCAACCGGGCCCTTGGGACTAACAAACTTATAACCCACAGACCGGGCGTCCGATTGACGCTCCATCTGTTGCGTTGAGACCCCTATGACGATGTAAAACTTTGAGATACTTCTACATGGGATTTCGTGACAGTTGGAGTATCGAATTGTAGCTCATGGAGCGGACCCTCCCGGAGACGAGTGAGCAGAATACGAAGACCTAGTTGCTGGTTGAGACCTGACGACTGCTTGACTGATTCGACTCGGAGTGATTCGACTAGCCCACTGGGGAGCGCCTGGTAGTTGGCAGCAGACCCACGACGGAGGAGTTCCTGGTAGTTGGCGGCAGACCCGCAGTACTCGACCAGAGGAGTACCTCTGCAGGCTATTTGGGGGAGCACCTGGTAGTTGGCGGCAGACCCACAGTGGGGAGCGCCTCTGTGTGAGTGCGACAGACCCACTGTACTCGACAGGAGCAGTACCTCAGTAGTCCAAGGTTAGTGGGAAGCGCCTGGTTGTGGCGGTAGGCCCACTGTACTCGACAGAGGAGGAGTTCTCTAATAGCCGTGGTTTCGACAATGAGAATAAAAATCCTGGTTGAGCTGAGTTAGTAACTTTTGAGTTTACCTCATGATTGAGATGGACTACATGATAACTTAGGTATATGTATGGGAATATACCTAAGTGGGGTTATCTGTTGATTTCATACTTTGTGTTTTATCTTTGTTGTATTTTTTGAGACCTTGAGGGACTCGGGGTCCCTACTGAGTATCGTTATACTCACCCCTACACGGGTTATGCCCGCACCTCGTTGTATTGGATGTAGATGACGAACAGTGATGACCGAGGTCGAGAGTACCAGGACTGGAAGGTACCCGAAGGTGGACTATACGGCGTGACAGTACATGGAGGAGATGAACGAACATGGAGTGCTGTGGAGGCTATCTTTACCTACCCTTTAGGTAGGATCTGTGGCGGACGATCCAGGAGCTGCTTTACACCTTTCAGCTGTTTTTGTCCCTTTTCAGTTGTACTTGTACTTTATAGTTAGGCTTGTATTTCCGACCCATTTACTTTTCAGCACTCCTTTTGTATACAATTTTACTTAGTGTTTTGCTTCCATCTTATACTCTGTTGTGTGTGTTTATAATTTATAAAGGCAATGCCTTCCCAGTTTTAGGGATTTACGCCTTTGCTGCTAGTCACCAGCCCCTGGCCTATGGAAGGTGGGCTGGGGGTAGTCACGGAACGGGTCTTGAGGAAGGGTCATGACATATTTATTTATAATAATCCATAATATTTAGAGATAAGAAATGAAATACACTATTCATGGAGATGGTAGGTTGTACGTACGCATGAATGCTACTTTCATTTCATTGTCATATTAAAGGAATGAAAACTAAATGATGAATAGGTATATTATAATTCCAGTATAATATATATGTTATATATGTTACATAAGTTCATTAATTCCATCCTTTATACGTTCCATGTATGGCATGAATGAGTCATATCACTTTTAGGGGGCGGTAGTCCACACTTCCTCAAATGAAATTATTGTATTTACACATTATAGAAAGCATAAAGGTATGTTTTAAATAAGAATTATAAGAGTATAGAGAAAATATAAATATAATATATATAATATATAAATACAGTTTCATCATTATGGCTACCATGATAGGTGGTATGAGAAAATTGAACAATCATCATTTCATGAGGTAGTAGTTCGCCGTACGCAGAAACAATATGTCCTATATCCATTAGATGGAGGTGTGTATAAGTGTTGGTAGAACACTTAACATAAAAACATAATAGTATATTGAGGATACTGGTGTTTTTATAAATAATGGAATAAAAATAGGTTAGGGGGTTGGAGAAGGAAAATAAACGAAAGGAGCTTGAGAGGAGACACTACCTCTAAATCTGGTAACTCCTTTTGATTTGAGTCAAATGGATTTCTTGGTAGTTTTAGTCTTTGTAATTTGATCATGGTTAAGTCTTATAATTTTTTTTAATAATGATATAATAATCATATATATTTATTATAAATATATATTTAGATTCATCCATAAAATATAGATATGGAAAAATGAATTACATTGTTCATAGAGATGATAGGTCGTACATACGCATGAACACTATTTTCACTTTTCAATGGATGGAAAAAAAGAAAGGTAAATAATAATTCATCATTATAGGATAATTTTTATATAATATATATCTTATATATCCATTATTATATCCTTATTATCATACATTAAAATAAAAAATAAAAAATAAAAAATAGACCACATCACTTCATGGATGTGGTAGTCCACACATACGCACGAGCGACATTATCGTTTTCCAAAGGATTGGAAGGTAATAGGGTAGATATGATATTATAATTTCAGAAAAATAATAATTTCACAAATATCATATATAAAAAATAAAACCATCACAATACCCATCCATAAAATATGGTGATGAAAATGAATCATATCGCTATGTGGAGATGGTAAACCGTTTGTACACACGAACGATACTTGCACTTCTCATTTGATAGAAAAGAGGGTGGATAATGGTGGTTTTAAAATAATAATAAAATTTAAATATATTTATGATACTGAATTTATTATCTTATGATAAATACCACAAATTTATATGAGTTATAAGAAGAAATAAATTGAAAGAGGCTGGGTAAGACGATTACCTCTTCCTTAGGAGACCTCCTTTAGATACTTTCTTAAGGAACCTAGGGTCGGTATTTTGAGAAGACCATAAGCTCAAAAAATTGTATAAATATGTTTATAAGAGAAATTTTTAGATAATTTTTGATCTAGGTTACTCAATGTGGTGTAAATAAGATATGGAATGGACATCCTTTTATAAGGGAGGGAAATGACACACTTAAAATTACTAAAAAGATTAAAATATAATTAAGTCACTCTTAAGAAAAATACTTCCAAATTGATATATATTTGAATAAAAATAGGATAAGGTATAAATATAATCATAAATTTAAATTTATACAAGTTTTTTTGTGATTTTAAACCTTATCGTTTTGATTAACCTCTTGGTTAACCAATTTTAACCTTAACCATGATAACAACCTTTTTCAATCATAAAAGGGTTATAATTTTACTTATAAGGTGTAAATTGGATCATAAATACAAAAAGGATAAAATTTTAGACCATATATTATCCCATTTTCATCTTTTAATATTTTTATGATTTTTAAATAATTTAATAAAATATTATTTTCATAAAATATCATTAATGTCATTTTTGACACTATTCATTTAATTTGAATTTAAAGACGTCAAGATAAAACTATAATTTGAATATAAACCTTTAAAAAATCCCTAATATGTTATATTTATCTATAATATTCATTTATCATAATAATTTTCCCAAATTATATTACTTTTAATAAATTTTAAAATCATTTATTTTATTTTTCTATTAATTGAATAAATACTATATCGGCATTGCGTAAGCATTTAAGGTAATTATTTAATCACTAAAAATTATAAATAAATTACCATGATAAAATAAATTATTTTATATTAAAAAAAACATTTATAACCTAAATTATATTATTTTATCCTTATAATAAAAATTTAGAGTTATTAAAATTAAGAGTGATATTTTGTATTTTTTTCTTAAATTAATATAAATGTCATAATAAAAAATGGAACCAATTGGCCATATATTATAGAATTAGATGTAAATGGATGAAATAAAATCATAAATTAGGATAAATTCAAGTTTTAGGTTGATTTTGAGACCTTATCTGATGGTTTTAACCCTATTTTACCCATTTTACTCTTACCGAGGTGAAAAATATTTACTGAGCTTACTATTCATAATGACAAAAAATAAAAATGATATATTTAAAAAATTTGAAACTAATGATTCCAAATATGGTATTAATTTTTAAATATTTAATATCTATAAGTTTCATAAATCAATTTGAATATAAATGCGTCAAATGCAACGAAAAACAGTTTTTAGAAAAATGTATTTTTAAGTATAAAAATTAACATATTTCAAAATTATTGATATTTATGATTCAAATGGAATTAATTATATTATTATAAATCAAATATAATATATGAAACTTTAATATAAAATTTAAAATAGAATTATATTTTTAAATTACTTGATTTAATGAGAACAAATGAGAGTATTTGAAAAAGCGGTATTTTTCACTATTCGCTAAAAAAATATCATTTTGAAAAAATCTCAAAATTTCACCCTAAGTTAATTTTTATATAATAATTAAAAAATTATTTTCATTTTATAAAATAAAATTTCTAAAATTGGCAGAAATTAATTGTAATTTTCATGTAAAAAATTCAATAAAAACCATTTTTGAGGCAAACACATTTTTGAAGTATAAAATGTTTTTACCAAAAATTGAGTACTTATTTATTATTTATCAATAAATTATATAAATAATTCATAAATATTATTCAAAATCCGGTTCACCTTATTCATTCCCTCCAATAAAATGGCTAGATGATAACTATTATATTAAATAATAATATTTTAATATTATATCACAGTTCGCTTAAAGCTCAGTATTGCATGTTAAGAAATATACCAAGCATAATATTAAATTTTCTTGGGGTGTTACATTATAAACCCCTTAAATAAATTTTCCCAAAAAATTATATCTCTGTAGTCAAGGGTTCAATATTTTAAAATAAATTTATTTAAAACTTGCACCATATAAAGGAATAATGAAACTTCCATTGAAAAGTAAAAGTGGTAGACATAATGGTTACCCAAAATATCACATATTCGAGTTCCCAGATAAGGAGAATATTGATGGGGAGTTAAAATATAGTCATGTATGAGAAAAATAATATCTAAGGACTAATAGATATTGATAGAGAATATGGTCATGAGAATGTTAATGACCACAAAACCATAAATTAGTGAGAGGTTAAAAGACCATCAATTCCTTATAAATGAAGGTAAAGGAATAACATTTTTGTTTCAAGATACTTTTCCTATATTATTTTATTCATTATATACTAATTCCTAAATACTTAAAACTAAATAAACCCCCAAAAAATTAGGATTATGTCCAAGATAAACATGGGTATAATAACTATGTTTTCAACTAGGGAATAATTGTTTATCTTAATAGAAATCACCCAATAACCTTATTCCTACAAGGAATATTGATTGATATTTATTTCCTCAGAGTTTTAAGGGATGATTTGATATCCATGAAAATTATAAAAGTTTTCATAGATCTGTAATCAAATAGAACATGTTTTTATGATCAAATTACCCATCATTGCAACTTATGGGATTTCAACTTTAGCTGTAGTAATTGCATAAGCTTAAACTTGATCCCTTAGTTTCTTCTGAGGTATTTCACCTTGATTCTTGGGGAATTTTTTTTGTGTAGTTCCTAATATCCTTATAGTTTAAACTCTATACATTAGATGTTTCTTTCTTAACCTTTCATTCATACATATAAAGTCCTTGATCTTCACTCTTAAAGTAAACTCCCATTTCCTTCAAGAAAATACTAGGGTGTTTCTTTCCACAATTATCACATGTGGGAAGTTACATCCTTAACTTATTTTCCTTCACCTCATTTATTTTTCCTTAGTTCTCAGTTTTCCTATTCTTCTCTTAATTTCCTTTGAAAATATATAACTTGGACAATTATTTCTCTATCTTGATGATACTTAATACCATATCATCATATGATGAGAACTCTTGAGAACTAGTGCCCTTCAGAGGCTTGGATTAATCCTATAAAATAAATGATCAATCATAATTTTTAGATTATGTACATAGTCCATAGAATGCATTTTTAATATTTTAAATCTTTCCTTAAAATCAACAACACTTTACCCTTCCTTATATCTTATATTGAGGAATTTCCCTTCCATATAAGATTATTTCTCATAAGGAAAGTGTTTTTCGAAGAATATATCCAATTTTTTCCCCATTCCATTCTCTCTATCTCCTTCTCCTCCTCATTTGTACTTTAAATCAATGACCACCACTGATCAACATCTTCCCTTAAACAATACACTGCCATAATAACCTTATCTCTTTCATTACTTCTCAAAATAAGAAATATATTTTCTAGGGATTTTATCCTTTATTATACTATCAATGGATTTATAGTTCCATTAAAGGATGGAGGATTCTTCCACATGAAGTGGTCCAACATCAGAAAATCATGCTATGAAGTAATAGGTTTTTCCATATAGGCAAGGTTATTGGTTATAACTTGAGTAAACTGTTCTAATAAATTCATAATATGCTTAACTCCAATATAATTCATGCCAACTTATTCATGAGGGAAATATCTACATTGATTACACGTGTTGAATAATTTTTCATTCCTTCTACTAGGTGTCATTTCTAAATAATGAAATTCTCTAGATTAGATCATAACATTATGAAATATTATATATGATTTTGAAACTAGTGAAACACTTAACATAGATTAAAAATTTATGTATAACTAATCTCAGAATCATAAACTTGGTTTCTTTGAGAATATTATCAAATCATAAAAATATTTTCAAATTTTTCATAATGATTTATAAATAAAATGGGAATTAAGCAAATCATATCCCCTAAATGTGTCAATCCAGGTGAACAGTATGGGCACACTCAACATGCACTAAAAGGATATTCGAGATATACTTGACCAACTCTTTTTAGGGTTATTAACCCTAGATACATTTATGCCAAAACCACATCCACTTGTAGTATCTAAAAAAATATGTATTTTGAGGAAAACCACATAATCACTACCTTAAAAAATAGCAGGATTTTATCTTATACTTAGAATCATCCTCAAAGTTAGTCATAGGGTTATATTCCCTAATATATGTTTTACAAAATCTAGTTCTTAAGGTTTTTACTAAACTTACTCTCACACTAACTATAAATACTCCAACCATCATAGCCCAGATCTGGTGGTTACTTTATTACATTGACACTAGATACAAGGAATCATTCTTGAAGGACCAAATAGTTTTGTAGTCTTGGTAAATTATATGTATAGTGGAATATCACATATATTTGAAAACATAAAATACTATAAATTATTTTATTTGAGAAAATCATTATTCTATTTAGTATATTATTGAATATACATCAATCCACACTTTTCATATATAGATATTACAATTGAATAGATTAATATTCATTACATAACATATTGATCCATGCCAGAATCATATAGATCTAGTGCCTTTGGAAACATGGATACATAAAAAACTGGTTTATAAGTGAACTATATCATCTCCCACTACATTATTCATAATTATAACCCTTTTTAGACATATCATACATAATAACATTATTTATAACCTAGCGAAAGGAAACATAAGAAAGGGCGAGATCAGATACTCAGTAAGGGAAAACAAGGGAGATATCAATATAATATGAGTATAAAGGTATGAGAACATGATAACAACATATTAAAACCATACTCTGTATATCTTAGATCATAAAATTGAGTAATGAAATAAATCTTGGTAGTTTATAAGACATGAATCATAAAGTAATCAAAGAACCCGAACCATGAGAACATAACATTAACATAATACATAAATTTGTGGCATAGAAATAAGCATATAAAAATCATTTCCTTAGTAGTCAAGGCTTATTTACATGGCTATAATAGTGGATTGGGTTTACTACCCAAACCATCATAGTTGTCAAGGTTCAATCCCAAGACTATCATAGTAGAAAAAGTCCCTTACTGAACTAGGTTCACTCCCCATTCCAATCTTGTTTATCTCATGAGATATCAATATTTACCCAATGAATTAGAGAGAGATATAGGTACCACCCATTCAAAAATTAAAATCATACATATGTGTGCCACAAGATCATAAAAAATTCATCATATCATATTCCATGAAAATAAATGGGATTCATAAATATTTCATCATAGCATAACCTGTATAAGAGAAACTGGTTTCATAATCAATTTATCAATTTATCATAACATAACCCATGGAAAATGAACTAGTTTCATAAAAATATTTTCATCATAATCATAAATAATCTAGATAAATAATAATGATGGTATAATTAGATCATATCCCTAGTAAATCTTATGTAAAATAAAAGGATGTCATCTTAGATGAAAAATGATTTTGAAAAATCACTTGGAACATTTCTTAAGGAAAATAACCTTTTCATTTTGAAAAAACATATTTAAAATAATTTTTTTTACCAATTATTAAAGAAAAAATTATCTTTGAAAATAAAATTGGAAACTTTTAAAGGAAGTTTTAAATCATTGATCGGTTATGATGATGGGAAATATCGTTCATTCCATGCATGTTAAAATGGAGATTCATTTCACATTTTCAGTAAAAAGTCAAAAGAGCCCTGTTCAGAAAATGACAAGAAGATTCCTTTTAAACCATATTATAAAAAGTCAAACATGGGTAAAAATATATTTAAAAAATAATTATATAATATAAAAAGTATTTTAAAATTTTTTTTAGGAAAAATGTGGATATGGAAGAAAAGGGGGTTTTGACTGAAGAGAGAAATAAATTCAGTTTTTCTTAAAAACATTATTTTGAACATTTGAGTACATAAATAGGGAAAAATTAAGGTAAAAGGTGTATTTTCATGAAATAACCATAATAGAATAAATTTCGTGAGTTTATTGTGATATAGATTATAATATTCCATCATCAGAAGCATAATCATAATTAATCTTGATAAACAAAGAGATTGTAACATAAAACCCTTATCACTTTGGAAACCTTTGAATCATAAACCCCATGAAAGAATACAATTAATTGAAACTTTAAATATCATTAAAATAAGGATTTTAATGATATAACATGTCAAAGGGGTAGTATATACACCACACAAAAGAAATGAGTGGTGAATTCAACATAAGTCTCCTAGAAATAAAAGTGAGACTAGAATCCATTACCTCAAGTCTCAAATTTCTTTATACATGTTTGAACATCCTATATAATAAATATAGGTTTATTATACATATATTATATAACCATGATCATATATATAATAACATATATTATTTACTTATGACCTTATATTACCCGTTTATTAACAATCCCATATTAAAATCACATTTCTGGTAATAACTACTTCCTTTTTCATGTATGTTTTGGTTTGGTATTTTTAGTCATTTTACTTTGATCATGGTGATAATACAAATCCATATAAATATTTTGGATACATTTATTTAATAATTAATCATTCTTTATTCGATAATACAATAGGTTTTGGTTGGTTTTTACAAGGAATAGGAACTCAATACTCAAAGGAGGACCTGCTAGAAAACAACAAATTTAGACATCACACACCATGAATATGAAGTACACAACATATATTCCTCGATCAAAACACCCAATAACTGAAGGCCAACTCTTAAATCTAATTTTCAATATGTGAACCAAGTACACGACATGAATCCTATTTACACATCATGAAATATTCAAAGTCTGTACTTGATTAAGATACATGACATGAAGATTGTACACGATGTGAAAAGTTTGAATTGTGAATCCCGTTGAAGATATAAGACATGAAATCCACAAGTTCCAATATCTTTGGAGACTTTTTAGGATCTAAAGAACACTATGTTGATCACAATTACACATCCTATAAATGTTAAAACTGTATCCACTTAAAGAGGTTACACAACATGAACCACTTACATATCATGAATCACTAGGCTCAATAAATATTCTAGAAACCCCTGACATGCATAAGAGCTTGGACTGCACTCAAACTATTTTCCTTTATTATCTATTTATCTTCCATTTTATTTCTAACTTATTTCTTTTACTTTCATTTATTGTTTTAATCATTCCATTTTTATCGCTTAACATTCCATGATGTGTTATTTTCATTTCTATATTTCGACACTTGAATACAATTCTGTTTTCCATTCAACGTCAAAAATTGTTGCATTCTTCATTGTTCCTTCGTTCATATTAGTTTTTAATTGATTTTATATTATTTCAATAATGTATTGAACCGATTTAAATAGTTTATTTATCATGTCAAGCATGTTTCCAATTTCTCTAATTTTGTTTAAT
The DNA here is from genome assembly GCA_963277665.1 of Viscum album. Classification (NCBI taxonomy): domain Eukaryota; kingdom Viridiplantae; phylum Streptophyta; class Magnoliopsida; order Santalales; family Viscaceae; genus Viscum; species Viscum album. The sequence continues at coordinate 887,114,342 of OY728159.1, read as the reverse complement.
ATTATCATGCATGAATAATTATCTTAGGGTTAGGGTTTGAGAGTATGGGTATGTTTTAATGTAATGAATTTCTAGATTGGAACTTTATAATCCCGTGGCTATTAATTAGGTGAAAAAATTATTTATCTCATTAATTTTCACTACCTTGACTATGGGAGAACTAATCAAAGGACCCTAACCTAGTTGGAGTTAATCAATCTAGGACCAATATCTTATGATACTTTCTACTTTAAAGAAAAGTTTACTACACCTAAGTTGTTAACTATCTCTAGAAAAAAGAATAATTACAACTTAGGTATATCTAATTGGTTGGACCAAGATCAATTAGTGACCTTTGAACCACTTTGTAGCCTAATCCATATGTCTATTTAAATTTATATCAAGGATTATTCCCTTTTCCTAAACCTTGAATTGACCCTTATCCATTATCATCATCTAAATTTAAACCCAATATACATAATTTTAGTAAACCCAAAATTGAGAGAGATTTTGAGGAATCCTACCATAAGGTTATTATAGCTAGGTTACATACGTACTAGTTGTCCCTATGGGTTCAACCTTGCACTGCCACTATGATATGACTTTGTAGCTAAGTGTAGTTTAGGAAATATAAATTTTAATCCGATCACCCACGTATAATCAATGACATCGTGTAGGCCGATCAAATTTTAGTATCGTTTCTGGGGATAGTTGTGCCTAGGCACAATAACCTTTAGTTCAAACCTTGGATTACCTCACCTCCTTTTCTTTCCCCTTTTATTTTTAAAAATTTTTGTGCATGGATTAAAACCTCCATATTCTCTTCTTTGTCCTAGTGCATGCGTGTGATCCCTATGAATCACTAAAAGAGTCTTGAAACTCAAGTAATGCTTCCTTTCGATCCTGAAATTGAGAGATCAATTTCTGTATGATGATGCTCAAAGAAGCTTGAATCATTTCAGCTACCTACTATACCACCACCCCCTCCTATCCCTGTAATGGAAATACAAGCATATGAAATGTGTGGAGGCTAGAACCCTTATAAGGACTGTAGAGTAGGAATGGAGGATCATCAAATCCAAGATTGTAATTATGTGAATTACAATTAATAAAATTATCATTTTTAGCAACCCTAGATATATCATCACTAGTATTATCCATAGAATCCAGCTCTGCTTACACAACAACCCAATCAAGGTTATTATCAAATATAGGAGTGGTCAAGTGCCACCAAGGAATTAGGGACCACCTGGGTACCCATCTAAAATTCCAACCACTCGACTGTAACAACACTTACCTCAACAAACTTTCCCCCCTAGAGCTCAATAGTGATTCCACCAAGCTCCACTAATACCACCACAACAAGAAACACCTCTATAATATAATATTGAAAACTTTATCACTATATTTATTCAAAAATAGGATCATAAGATGACTACCTAATAAAATTAATCGCATAATAAAAGGGATTCCCTTCAAAACCTTGATCACAAAGTGGGAAAAATCTCTAAAATCCCATCAAATCGATTACTGGGTACATTGCCTAGTAATAACGAGACTCATCTGAGAGAGGAGAAAAAGGCGGTGGTCCTTAAAAGTGGAAGAATATTGTATCTTCAACAGCCATGTGAAGGTGAGTAGAAGTAGTTAAATGAACCTGAAAAATGTAAAATAATCATTAGTAAGGATATAGATGATAACAAACATGCAGCTGGTCAATAACAAAATATAGAATCAAATCTGACTAAAAAAGATTCAATTCAAGAGAAGTTAGAAAAAGAAGAAGTTTATGTGACACTGACACCTTACAAACCCCCTCTACCCTTCCCAGAGAGGACGAGACAAGGAAAAATAGAGGGACAATATAAAAATTTTCTAAAGATGTTTAAAAAATTTCCTATCAACATTCCCTTTGTAGAAGTGATTTCTCAAATGCTTTCTTATGAAAAGTTTTTGAAATAATTTATTTCCAATAAAAGTAAAATAGAAGACCTAGGAGTCATCTTCTTAAATGAAAGATTCTTCATAGTTGTTCTGAGGAGGTTTTCTCCGAATATGTGAGACCCTAAATGTTTCTCTATCACCTACAATATATATACATGAAATTTTAGAATATCCTTGTGTGAACTTGGCACAAGTATCAATATTATGCCTATGAGTGTATTCATAAAGCTAGGACTCAAATAATTGAAACCAATGAGAGTTGTACTTCAATTGGATGACCGATCATTCAAGTACCCTTGAGGAATGCTTGAGGATATATTAGTTAATGTTAGTAAATTTATATTTCATTCTATTTTTCTTATCTTAGACATGGAATAAGAATGAGATGTCCCCATAATTATAGGGAGACCATTTCTCACCACTAGGAAGACATTGATAAATGTGAATCAAGGAATCTTGACATTTAGAGTTGGTGAAGAACAAGATGTGTTTGATTTAGTAAAATTATCTAAGAAAAGTAGTTCGTTATTGGATTATAAAGACATATTTATTATTAATGAGAAAGATGATTATATAACCAGTAAGGATGATAGAGAGACCATGTATCTTGATAAAGATAAATACAATGATCATAAGGACATGAATTGAACTGAACCTCTGATGAAGGATACCTCATCTAAATCAAATCATGTATTTCTCTCAAAAATAAATAAATCACTAATTGGGAGGAAACTTAGGATAGGTTAAATAAGAAATATTAGATTTTAGGAAGGTTCTATCATGATGGAGATGTTTTAGAGGTGTACTTACAAAAATTTTAAAATTTAGAATTTAAAAAAAAATTCACACTTTTTAAAGAACTTACATGACATGAAAATGTTAAGACCTGTAAAAATTAAATAAGATTTACATATCATGTATTAAATACATGAGGTAAAAAACTTGGAATGAATTTAAAAGTCATGAGTTAGGGTTCAGGGCCAGAAACCCCCCTCTCATTAGCTCTAGTTCCCTCCCCTCTCCCGACATCCACTCATCCTTCACCACCACGAGCAATCGCAGATGCCGATTACTCTTCCCTTTATCCTCCTATCTCAAACATTGATCCTCCCACACCTTCCAATCCACCCTTTCTCACTGAATTCCTTAATTATGGACCAAACCATTAATTTTAAATGTCTAGCCCAAGGCGACAACCCTTCATCTTCACCCAAGAGACCATCCCTTGCATCTTTTCCACTGCCTACAGATATGACCCCCTCACCCTCTACATCAGGTTCTTCTACTCCCTCATCCTCCAATGAGTCCTATCTACCCCATCCTAGGGCGCTGCCTCATGCCTGATCTTGCACCCATGCCTATATTTCTATGCAGCCGAGCATTAACCATGCTTAGTCCACTTACATGCCAAGCCAATGCAGACCAACAAGACATTGGACTTGGAAATGCTTGAGCATACTCATGTACATGAGGATTTACTTGATCTCATTGTCTGGGTGCACCTCTCTAGAATCATAGAGGTACATGAGGAGATGTATCAGGATATCTTCCTTGAGTTCTTGGACACTCTTAAGCTTGATGTGGTGTATGGAAACTTCTGCCTTGGTGGAAAACCTTGGGAGCTCACCTTGGGAGATTTTGGCATCGAGATTATCATCTACATTGAGGATTTCATCACTTATCTAGCCTACATTTATAATCAGTTGTACATGGCCAAGATAGATGTAGTGAGGAGTTGTCCACTGATCGATTAGGAGATATAGAGTTTCCATGACCCTTGTATAGTTAAGAGCACCCAAATGTGGGGTTACTCCTTAAATATTTTTCACTGGGATATAGATTATTCCTAGCTAGCCTAAGGATATACTCACAAGATCATAAGCCAGATTGAGGTGATCATATTAGTCTCAACCACCGATGGAACAACCATCAATATGTCCCACCAGTTCGCACTATATTATGAGACCCAGCTATGGAGGACTTATGGTACTCTTATGGGTGACAACTTCATTACTCACCTCACCCATTATATCAACATCTTCAATACCACTTATCATTTTTCCTATATTGGGAAGATGGATTCGATTGACCTCCTCATTCTCTATAAGATGAGTCTCTTGATGAAGATCGAGGGGTGCTACCATTGGACCCTCGAGTACTTAGAGGATCCTACCGAGGCACCATATCAGCCTAACCCATCCATTACCCCTTCTCATGAGGCTCCTACCCCTACTAAACCAACCTCATCCCCCAATTCCACCTATTCTCCACATTCCTTTGATACTCCAACTTCACCATCCCCTACCACCAATACACCACCACCCCCTACCCCATCTGCACCTACCCCACCATTCCCATTAGACATCTGGTTTGTTATCTAGTGTCTCCTAGAGAACCAAAGACATATTTTACATCACATCGATATATGTTTTACTAATCCATCCCAGGTCACCATCCCTATTCCACCATCAACTCCTACTTCTACCCACTCACCACCTGCTACTATAGACCCCACTTCATCCTCCATTCCCTCACCACCACCCATCCCGACCAAGCTAGCTTCCATCCCCATGAAACCCACTACAATGATTGATCCACCATCCCCAACTTACATAGATGAAATAGATAGGGTGGGTTAGATCCAAGCACCCATTGATCAGGTGGGGATATCTGATGCGGATAACAGTGATATGGCCTACACTATTTATTTTTTCCCATGTTACCCCTACCCTATTGTATGATGTTATGGGTGTCTATTTTTTCATTCTCATTATATCCCATGTTCCCTAATGTATCATTTTTATATCTATAGATGAGACATATTTTTTTATTACATGGATTTATTATTTTCATTTTTACTATTGTATTACTTTATCCATGTCTAGTTCTGATGAATCATTCATGGTCATTGACGAGTCTGTTAGGCCACCATTTAGCCTCCCACATGAGATCTATCAATATGTGGATGACATATAGATATAACTTGAGGAGTTCCAAATCCATCTTTGTACTCATCAGGAGTCCCCTCTACAATTTACATAGAATTTACTGCTTCCACATGAGCATTTTGGTCAACCCATTCCTGAGGTGGTTAACCCCACCAAACACCCCCGTGAGATCAATGAAATTGCCACCAGTTCACACAGGAGGTAGCAAAAATTTGATATAATGGACAGAAATAAATGATATTTTTCCATCAGTCTGGCCAATGACATCATTATTAGCACTTTATGAGAGGCAACCCATATTTTTTGTTTTCTATATTTTTGTTGAGTTTCTTAGGATTTTTTTTTATTTTCTAGAATTTTTTATTCTTCGGTCATCCAATACTTCATTATATCCAATTATTTCATTTATCTAAGCTTTTTTATCATACTATTGACTGTGTGCGCCTGCTCATTTTTCTAATTCTATATCAATTAACCCCTATGTACTAATGGTTTATACAATGAAGGTATTTTGTTTCTAACAATTTTTTTTAGGAATAATAAATTTTAATCACCATCCAATGAGTTTCTACATGGCATGAATTTAACTATAGGGAGCACTCAATTCCCTATTTTAAATTCATAAATTTTCATTTCAATTATTTTTATGCTTCTAATTATATCTTTCCCACATTGCTTTCTATAATAGTGCATACACTATATCATTTTATGTGTGGGAGAGTCTTTATTGAGATTTATTGTCTGTAAACTTGGATTATTAATTTTTTCATTAGTCTAAGAGACATTTTTCATTAAAAGCATGATTTAACTTGGAATATCACTAGACCCATTTAAATAAAAGAAAATGTTTTGTTAGAGATTTTTGAAATCCATTTTTATTATTATTTAGATTTTTAGTATGATTGATGAGTTGAGTAATTTAATTATAATTATAGATTCTTGAAATTTATTTTTATTGACTTATTAATAGATACCATGCCCTGAGTGATTTATAGTTATTTTATACTACCATTACCGAGAGGATTCTAGTCTTACATTGTCATATTATTTTTTGAGCACATTTCTTGAGAGATAACTATGGAATTTAAACCTATCAGAACTTGCATTGAGATATTATTAAGGCTATGATTGAATAAATACACTCTTAACATAATTGAGCCAACATTTTTTGGGACATTTATCCTAAGAACCACATGTATATTTTTCTTTCTTAAGAATATATAATCCATGAATGACCTTATTAGGATTGAACCATATTACAATCCCATTTTATACCTTCCTAACATACTCTTGATATAATTGTATGACTGTCATTTGAATAAGTGTGGGGAGTTGGTCACTACTAATGGAAATGGGGTGTTTACTACTGAGGAGATTCACGATGATTATTTTGCATGATATGTGGGAAGTGGTCAATGGTTTTTTTGATATACCATTTATGATTATCCTGTTAAATAAATAAATAAATAAATAATAATAATAATATGGGTTATGTATCAAGAATACCAAAAATAAGCATTTAGAAGATCGATGAATCTTATGATAGATCATATGTGGTTAGATGATGGATGTGAGAGTTGATATAGACATGAATTTTGGAAAAAAAGAAGAAAAAAATGAAACAATATACTTTCGTTACTTTTATGACACATTCATGGACCTACCATAAGCTTTTTGGAGTATGGATATTTCAATATCTAGAGGAAATTTATCATTTCTTTATTCCTAATGATCATGTATTATACTTGAGAGTTTACCCTCCTTTTGGAGCTTTATTTTTATCATCTACCCACCTTCCCTCAGCCATATAGTCATCTGAACCTTATTGTTGAATCCATCATGATTAATTTTGTATTCATATTTACAAAGTAAAGATGTTAGAAACAATGTAAGCCTATAGTTAGGAATGTGTATTTAGGGTATGGGCATAACTACAGTTTTATTTTACCTTAAGTGATGAGATAAAATTGATTGTAAGGTAAATTGAAAAATGGGTAATGATTCTGAGGAATTGTTATGAAATTATAATTAAAAGAAGAAATAATATGAATAAATAACTTAACTATGAGGCTTGATTGATTTTCTCTACAGGGGTGATTTTGGAGTACTTTATTTTTCTACTTACACTTAGTTTTATTTTCTTGGTTGTAATGCATGTTTCTTATTTAAAAAATGTTTCATTTGGAATCCTTGTTGAGATTATTTTTGTTTGAGGACAAGAAATTGTTCAAGTGTGGGGGAATTTGGTAAGCCAAATTCATATACATATTTTAGATAAATTTATTTAAGAATTAATAATGCTTTATTCAATAATAAATTGGGTTTTGGTTGGTTTTTGAAAGGAATGGGAACTCAAGAATCAAAGGAGGATATGCTGGAAAATAGAAAATTTGGACATTACATGTCATGAATCTAAATTACATAATGTGTATTCCTCAAGTAGAGTACCTGCAATCCAAAGGCCAAACTGTGAATCCAATTTACAACACGTGAACCAAGTACATGATGTGAATCCCATTTACACATTGTGAAAGATTCAAACTCCAAACCCGATAAAGATACATGATGTGTAGATTGTATATGATGTGAAAAGTTTGAATTGTGAATCCTGTTGAAGATACAATCCATGAAATCCATGAGATCTAATATATTTTGAGACTTTTTCAAATTTTTAGTACATTATGTGAATCCTATTTACACATCATGTAAATATCAAAACTGAATCCACTTAAAGAGGTCACATGATGTGAACCACTTACACGTCATGAACCACTCGACTCTATAAATATTCCAGTAACCCCCGATGTGTAGAGGAGCTTGGACATCACCCAAAATATTTTCATTTCTAATCTGTTTCTCTTCTATTTTATTTCTAACTTAGTTCTTTTGATTTATTTTATTTTTTTAATCATTCCATTGTTATCACTTACTGTTCCAAGATGCGTTATTTGTGTTTCTCTATTATGATGCTTGAATCCAATTCTATTTTCCATTCAACATCAACAATTACTGCATTCTTAATTGTTCCTTCCCTCAAGTTAGTTTTTAATTGATTTTATATGATTTCAATCATGCATTACACTTATTTAAATCATTTATTTATCATGTCAAGTATGTTTCCTGTTTCCCAACTTTTGTTTAATACCATCATGTATTACACTGATTTAAATCATTTATTTATCACATCAAGTATGTTTCCTATTTCCCTAATTTTGTTTAATACCATCATGCATGGCTAATCCACTTATGGTTAGGGGTTGAAAGTAGGGGTATGTTTTAATGTAATGAATTTATAGATCGAAACTTGATAACCCTGTGGCTAGTAATTAGGTTAAAAATAATTGTTTATCTAATTATTTTGAATTAAACCTTCATTTAATTAATCATTCCACCATAAAATAACCCACCAACTCACCTCCATCTAAAAATATCAGCGCGGACAATTTTATGTCGCGCCTAGGTTAAAAAGATCCAACAACTTACCTCCATCCTTACTTATTTAATTAAGTATCTACACACTATTATTATTCAAAATGAGAACACTGATGTTTATGATCTTATAGATCCATAATTCATTTCAACAACTATGTATTATGTGAATACTTATACTAGAGTTTCATATATATGTGATATATTCTCAAACACAGAGATTGAGTGTTGATTTTTTCCATTCCTTGATGGGTAATAACACTAAGATAATTATGAACTAATATTCATTATAATGTCATTAATTTTGAACATTTTATATTTTATAGGTCATTTTATGTTAGGAATATTCTACCCAAATGAACAAATATTATATTGGTTTTACTATTTATTAGGTTCTATTCGTAAAAAAATTAGAAACTTATTAGACAAGTAAGTTTTATTCTTTTTTATAAGTTCTTTATTTTTAATTATTATTATTTATACATGTTTTGTTAGTTGATATATATATGAAAATTCATGTCATGGAGATTTTTTAATAAATATTAGTTGTCGATAAATCAGCCAAATCTAATCAATTACATGGGAGTGAAGGTAATTTTTTTTATATTAGATAATATTTAGTTTTTGTTAAATATATATATGTTGGTTTTTATTTTCAATTTAATTTTTTATAACCCTAGTGTCATAGTAAAAAAGGAAGTGTGGAATGTGGTTATTATTTATTAAGATTCATGTATGAGATAATCACAACTAGGAAAATGACTGAATCTGATAAGGTTGGTTATATTAACTATTTTATGTTTTATATGAAAATATTCTATTTTTTCATCTTATAACATTCATTTTTATTGTAGTTTTTCAATAATACAAAGTCATATATGAATGGAAAACTTACCCATCTTTGCAGATTGTTAGAAAAATATTTGTCAAGTATGATTTTGATTTAAATTATTAGGTATGTCAATTTTAATTAAAGTGAAAAAAAGTATTTAGATAATCATTTTCTTCTTTAAGTTAGTGTATTTTGTTTATTTTTATAAGGTTATATTCTATTTAAAAGGTTATGGATTTATAAACAAATATCTACACTACAAAGGCCTTTAAAATGTCAAGTATGTATCTTTTGTTTAAAGTTTAAAAAATGAGTAATTATAAACTTTTTGTTTGCTTAAAGTTTGTATTTTTTTTTGTTTTTTCAGGTTTCAAATGTTTTAGGTATGTCTCATTTACACATAGTGGTTTTATTCAACATGTAGTAATAAATTCTAGTTGTATAAGTTACACCATAAAAACTAACCTTTTCAACCCAAATAACACATGGTTTTGATCTTAACATAATGTTTTTTGCCTCTATCATGATATCCAACATATGTTGGTTTATTACTAAGGTAGATTAGGCAACATATTATCTAACACCATATGAATAAATCTACGTGTTGACTTCCCTATATCAGACAACCACTTCACAACAAAAAAATATCATATTGATTAAAAATCATGTTGGTTTTTATCTAACATGTGGTGTTGAAAACCGACACAAGATGGTTTTGGATAGCCCCATCATCTAACCACTTCTCTATTTATTTATCAAGATCAAATTAATCACAAAAACTCATAGGATTTACCTAACATTTAAATCAACCATTTTTGACAATTTTGGTTGACACTTTAGTTGGAAAAAGATTATATCATTTTGGAGACCATATTTATAAGTTAAACTACACTTTATTGAAAATATTATTTCACTTATTTAAATCTTAAATAAACGAGTTTGGTTTTGGGTACCCATTTTTTGTATGTATAAAGAATTTTGTTGGCCGAAGTAGTTCAATTAAGAGGGGAGGGGTGAATTGAGTGACTATAAAAATTTCTGTTACAAAAAAATATTATTTTAAAAGAAATGGTTTTCCCCAATAATAGATACAGACCAACTAATCAAGGTTATACTATTATAAGAGTTTGATTGTTTAAACAAATTCTTAGAAGATTGATTAATTTTCAGTAATCTTAATATGTATTATTAATATTACTTTTGAAGTTATCCTACTAAGACAAATCAGTTATAACTTCTTTCCAAGACTAACTATCAAAGTGAAATTAGAGTTTTCTGGATTATGCAATAAAACAGTAAAACAGAGAAGACTAAATTTAAATAGCACAACGGATATGAAACAAGTGGTTCAGTCTCAAGCTAAGACCTAATCCACTCCACTTGGTGATCAACTGCCACCAAGCAGTTTATATTAATAAACTTTGATCCACACCCTGGATCGGGGTTAACAACAGTACACAGACCGTCCAGGTCACACAAGGACCTCTTCCACAGTTTTCATGGGTAAAAAAAAGCAATAACCAGGCCGCACAGGGACCTATTCCATAGTTTTTGTGGGTAAAAAGAAATAGAGAGTTTGGTAAAAGGATTTAGAAATCCTTCAGATTAGCACAAGAGTCAGTGTGTGTGTGGAATATACAGAGTACACACACTTCTCAAAAGTTAAGTAAAATAATCACTAAGAGAGAGTAGATATGAGTTTAGAATGCTCTAGTGATTTTAAGTGTAGATCTGGACTCCTTTGATTTAGCAAAAATGCTTCTGAGTCCTTCTCTGGTTTTTGTATTGAAAAACAGAGTGTCACGATTTAGCTTGTGTTCTCCACGAGCTTTAACAATGTGAAGATGTTCTCTGGATTCCAGTTTAATTTGTATTTTCTTCAGCAGAGTCAAATTGTATGCATGTGAAAAATTCTTTCTTTGAAAATCTTGCAAAGTGTTCTTCGTGGTCATGCTCACACACTTGTTTTCTATTCAGTATCGCGCACTCACTTGTTGTCGTTGGGCACTCTCTACTCTTTATCTTCTAATGCATGAGATTTAGCCGATAGGTTCCATGTGTTTTGTGCCTCGTACCTCGTAATATGTCTACAAAGAAACATTAATTATGTCAGTGCATTAAAGGCATCAAATATGACCGTTAAACATTAAATTGAAAGACGATAAAATAGTTTAAGAAACAGTGTCACAGTAAGTTGAGAAAACGGTGTCTCCTTCATGGTGTCTGAGTGTCACAGTCTGAGTGTCATGGTGTCTGATCTTTATGGTGTCTTGCCTTCACGGTGTCTTGGCTTATGGTGTCTCGGTCATGGTGTATTGGTCATGGTGTCTCGGTCATGGTGTCTCACTTCACGGTGTTTGGATAACTGTGTCTTGCTTCACGGTGTCTGGCTAACTGTGTCTTGCTTCACAGTGTCTTGCTTTACGGTGTCTTGTACTTAGGTAAATAACAGTATTCAGATTTAAAAAAAAACATGCATGAATTTGATTGAGCTTAACCATTATAAAGCATGAGTGAATTTGAAACATAAATACACATGATTGAATGATATTGGTGATTATTGTTGGGATTTGGGATTATTAAAGAGATTTGTGATCATTAAAACATTATTAATACATGAGGAGTCCAACAATCTACCCCTTTTTTATGATCACAAATCATACACAGTTAAAGTGAAAATTAGATGCAGCTATAGAGAAAATAACATATAGAAAAACATATAACTTCTCCCCCTTTTGGGATTATCAAAAAGTTGAAATAAGAGAGGGAAAGAGTGCACATTCCATTAAAAAAAATAAGTAGAGTTTAGTACATCATAAAATAGAAATACAGAAATGAAATCCCCATAAAAAATTAGTAAGAACTGGTCTTTTTCAGGGATTGGCCTTCTCTTTGCCTGTATCAGCAGTAGAAGAGGAATCCATATGGGCGGTGGTTGATGTAGAAGAAGGCATAGAGGTGGTAGATAGAGAAGGTAAAGGGAGACCTTCGAAGACTGAGGGAGCCAAAGTAGGAGCAGTGGAAGATCTTGGCCATTTATGGTCAAGAATGACAGGCCTGATATGACTAAGATATTGGCCAATAGACATGGTAGTTGAGGGTAAGGCAGAGGTACAAGTAGGTAGTCCAGGTCTGATAGGAGCAGCCGCTGGAGCAACAATTGCTGTACTCTGGACATGGAGATATGGTCTCAGAAGTTTTATGAAGTCTTTAATGATTTCTCCACCATATTTCATGATCTTTTCAAATTCATATTTGTTTTCCATGAACTTGTCTAACAATCTGGTAAACTCGGTTAGATTTTGGACTTGATTTTTGAAGGCTTGGGTTACAGGAGGAATTCTCAGATTCTCTACAAGGTATTTGAAGTGATTGGTCATATTAGTCTTGGGAGAAAATCTGGTTGAAATAGAAATATACTTTCTTATCAATCTCCTGTTGGGAATCATTGGAAATATTGGAATGGATTTGCACAAGGTTAGGAACTCTATCACTGTTCTTGAAAACTTCAGATAAAGAAGTCACATTGAAGCCACTGAAAGCAGTTTTAAGCTCTTCTTGGACTATAGATCTGAGCAAAGAACTATCCAAGGTAGGTGTAGAGGATTCACCAGAGGTATGAGAAGCTTTGAATGCTGTGGTTAGAGACTTGATCTGATTCCGTACCTTTTGAAGACAACCAGTGTATTCATCAGTGAGTTTATTTAGGTTCACCACAAGATCTATAATTTATTTCAACAACTTTTTGTGCCTTTATGCAATCTTTTCATCAAAGGATAATAGGTAAGGGTGAATCTGAGACACAAAATCTCAAGAAATTTGAGAAAAAAAAGGTTCTAGAGAGGCAGCAATAGGTTCTGATCTGGAATGCATCTCTTTCTTCATATCTCCAACCATGCTTTTCAAGGTTGAGACTTCATTACTTAGCAACTTATTTTCAACTCGAACTTCTTGAATTTCATGGAGCATTTTAGGTTGGATATTCCAAATAATATTCTCTAAAAGCAGTGAGGCATATCTCTCACTCAGATGTGTCACTGCACGAGGTTGGGAATTCAAAATCTTCTCAACTCCAGATAAGATAGTGTCTCCAAAATCCTTCAAGTCATCCTTACTGGCAAATGACAGCTGTTCTGGTAGGGGTTCAGGTGCAGGTACAGGTGAAGGAATTGGTATAGGGGTAGGTTCTGGTTCTGGTTCCTTATCAGGGACAAAGATAGAAACTGACTTCAACTGAAACAGTGAGTAAAGATCAAGCCCAGTGGCAGTAACTTGATGAGATTCACTCACATCATAAAATCTAGGGAATCTGTACTGGGTGTCCACAGGACTAGACTTAGCCGGATGTGATGCTTCATCAGTCTCAAGATTTTGGGTTTCCTCCCCCTCAACAGATGCTTCCTTTTTAGGATATAGAGGCTCAGGAGCTAGTTCTAAAACCACAGGTTCATCTTTAAGTTCCTCAATCATCTCATGTCTAGCCAACTAAAAGTCTATCTCCATCCTGTCTTCAGTAGAGGGTATTATCTCAGGAACAGGTTGTTTCTCTGGGGGTTCTTCCATATTTTCTTCTTCCATAAAAGGGAGTTTTTCTAGATTTTCTTCTTGCACAACAGGGAGTTCTTCTACTACAGCCTCTTCCATGACAGGGATTTGTTCCAGATTTGTTTCTTCCATGACTTGCTGCTTAGGTTCTAGGACAATTGATTCTCTTTCAGCCTCGGGTTGGATTTCTAGATTGACATCATCTCTAGGGATATGAACTTCTTCTTCAAGAACAATAGGAGGAACAATAGTACTTTCTTCCTCAACGACAACTTCTTCCCTATGAGGTACTTTAGCCTCTTCTTCTGCTTCTTCTGAATACTCACCAAGTTCATTTGGTTCCAAACCAGGATCAGAAATGTCCTTCGGTCTTGATGGATAATCCACAAGATTAAAATTCTCATAAATATTATCATTGTCTTCCACCCACTCCTTTTTCCAAGGGTTACAGTTAATCTTTGTTCTCCTGATGATGGGTTTAGAGATACAATACTCAAAATCCACAAGCACTTCTTCATTGGGTCCAACTACTCCTTTGGAAATAAGCATGGATGAAATCAGCCGAGAGTAGAACATAGAGGTGGATATGGATGTAACCTAAATCAATTCACACATATGGTGAATGATGTACTTGCACAGGTTGATTTTGTGTCCATTCTTCAAAAGATGAATCAAGAACACATCTTGGTACTTTAACACAAAAAAGTCACCTTTCCTCGGACTAACCAGATTTTGAACAAACTTAAACAACAACCATGTTTCCCCATCAAGTTCAGCAGCTATGGCCCTTCTCTTGTTTCCATTCTCGGTTAGGGTTTTCAGAGCATCTTCGAGGTCAAAGAAATTAGTTGTAGGTGGGGGTTATCTCTGATAATCATCAAAAATTCCTTTGTGAGGTATCCTAAGGCATGCAGCCCGTAACCTTGACAAGAAGGAACATCTTTGACCATTAATCTATCTCCTCACAACAAATCTTTCACCAGAATCAAAAGAAGACTGTGTGTACTGGTAAAACCGAGCAACTAACCTCGGATAAATGGGTCTATTCTCCTTTGAGAACCATTCTAACCAGCCTTTTTCTATTAACACTTTTAGGACTAGAGATTTTCTAGACAAAATCCATTCAGGGTAGATTTATTTCTCAGGAACAACACTTCGATTTACCAGGTTCGGATTCAACGGTCCTTCAGGCGTCAGCTTAGGTGTTATCTTCTTTTTCTTTGAGCTGCACTTCTCAGGTGTGGATGAAGATGGTCGCTTCATTCTTGGAATCCAATGAAGGCCACGAGAGAGAAAGAGGGTTGAAAAGTTTAAAGGGTTCAAATCGGGTGAGTAGGGAAAATTCCAGGTGAAGAACTGAGTGAAACTCTTTGTTTTATCATTTGGGAATGTCAAACGTCACAAAAACAAAAACCTGGGAAAGTAAAAGAGATGAAATAAAAATTACCGCGATACGGGTTTAAGGAAAATCATAAATAATTTTCACGGTGAGACCGTGAATGGTTGTTATGGTGAGATAGTGATCGGTTGTCACAGTGTGACAGTAAATGGTCATTACGGTGAGATAACAAGTGGTCATCACGGTGAGACAGTGAGTGAACGTCACAGTGACGCAATGAGTGAACTTGTCAGTGCATGTTACGGTGAGATAGTAAATGTCAGTCCATGAGTACAAAGTGATAACGGTGAGACCGTAAACATGAGAGACAATAACTTATAAACCGTAATCATGAAACAGTAAAGTAAAACATAGTAAAATATTGAACAGTAAGACAAGTAAGATATCTATTTGAGATTTATCATTCCAAGTTCATGTATGATGTAGTCTATTCTCTCGAAATTTAATGGTTTAGTGAATATATCAACAAGTTAATATTCAGTACCAATGAATTCCAAGGTAATATCACCTTTTTGATAATGATCTCTCAAAAAGTGATGTCTTACATTAATATGTTTTGTCCTAGAATGTGAAACAAGATTTTTTGAGATGTTAATAACACTTGTGTTATCACAATTTATTGGTACATGTCTGAATTGATATCTATAATCTATTAATGTGTGTTTCATCCACAAAATTTGTGCATAACAACTGCTCACAGCTATGTATTCAGCTTCTTCAGTAGATAATGCAACAAAATTTTGTTTCTTACTACACCATGATACTAGTGACTTTCCTAAAAGGTGATATGTTCTAGAGGTTCTCTTTCTATCTAACTTACAGCCACCGAATTTAGCATCAGAATAACTAACTAGTTCAAATGATTGTCCTTTAGGATAGAATAATCCTAGATTGGGTGTATGCTTGAGGTATTTGAAAATTCTCTTTACAATATTTAAATGAGATTCTTTAGGATTTGATTGAAAACGAGCACACATACACACACTAAACATAATGTTAGGATAGATAGAAGTTAAGTAGAGTAAACTTCCAATCATTCCTCTATAAGTGGTTTGATCAACAGATTTTTCATCTTCATCAATATCCAACTTACAGGTGGTACTCATGGGAGTGTCACTACTTTTAGTGCTATCCAATCCAAAACGTTTTAGAAGATATCTAGTGTATTTACTTTGATTTAAGACAATTCCATCATTATTTTGAAAGATTTGAAATCCAAGAAAGAATTTTAGTTCATCCATTAAAATCATTTCAAATTTGTTTTGCATCATTTGAGAAAAATCAATACATAATTATTTTTTTGAAGATCCAAAAATAATATCATCTACATAGATTTTAACAACTAAAACATCATTAGAAATTCATTTTATAAAGAGAGTAGGATCATCTATTCCTTTTGTAAAACCTTTGGAAATAAGAAAAGTACTTAATCTGTCATACCAAGCTCTTAGAGCTTGTTTTAAACCATATAAAGCTTTTGATAGTTTTAAAATATGATTGGGGAAATGAGGATTTGTAAATCCAGGGGGTTGTTCAACAAAGACATCCTCATCTATATACCCATTTAAGAATGCACTCTTAACATCCATTTGATATAGTTTTAAATCCAGATGTGCAGCATAGGCAAGTAGGATTCTGATGGCTTCAAGTCTAGCTATTGGAGCAAATGTCTCCTCATAGTCAATTCCTTCTTCTTGACTGTATCCTTTTGAAACTAATCTAGCCTTGTTCCTAACTATATTTCCAGCTTCATCTACTTTTTTTCTAAACACCCATTTAGTGCCTATGATGAAAGTGTCCTTGGGTCTTTCAACAAGTTTCCAAACTTTGTTTCTTTCAAACTGATTAAGTTCTTCTTGCATAGCCATTACCCAAAATTCATCGTTGATGACATCATCAATGTTTTTAGGTTCAAGTTGTGACAAGAAGGCTTGATGTTCAACCTGATTTCTAGGAGAAGCTATAGTTTGTGTTCCTTTCTCTAAGTCTCCTACAACAACATCCAAGGGATGGTTTTTAAGGGTTATAACCTTTCTAGAAAAAATAGGGACTAGTGATTTCAGGTTCATCAATAGATTCTGGTTCATTATGATTCAATTGAAGAGAATTTCTAGAATTGGAAGTTTTCACAGATTCTTTCATAGAGGAATTTGCGGATTTTGAGTTGATGTTCAAAGTTGATACATCATCCTCCAGATTTTCTAGGATAGTTCTAGGCTCATGTGGATCTGTTTCATCATTCTTGATATGAACAGATTCTTCCACACATTATTTCTTTTATTGAATACTCTATAAGATTTACTTAATATTAAGTAACCTAGGAAAATTCCTTCATCACTTTTGGATGAAAATTTGTCAAGATTATCCTTAGTATTGGGAATAAAGACTTTGCAACCAAAAACTCTAAATTAATTAACCTTAGGATTCCTATTGTTCTAGAGTTCATATGGGGTCTTTTTGAGAATTGTTCTAATCAAGACTCTATTGATTATATAGCATGCTGTATTAACAGCTTCGTCCCAAAATTAAATAGGTAAGTCATATTCACTAAGCATTTTTCTAGCAATTTCTTGCATGGTTCTATTTATTCTTTCTACATCACCATTTTGCTGAGGTGTTCTAGGGGCAGAGAAATTGTTACTATAACCATTTTGTGAGAAAAAGGATTCAAACTCTTGATTTTCAAACTCACATCCATGATTACTCCTTAAATATTTAATTTTAAGGCCACTAAGGTTTTCTTCATACTTGGCATATTTAGTAAAATAAGAGCAGACCTCACTTTTGTGAGCCATGAAAAAGGTCCAGGTGTATCTAGATAAATCATCTACTAGAACATAAACATAGTGCTTCCCATTTAAACTAGAAACTCTAGATGGTCCAAAAAATCCATGTGAACCAATTAGAGAGGTTGATAAGTAGATACTTCTTTCTTTGATTTGAAAGAGATTTTGTGTTATTTTCCCTTTTGACAAGTATTACACACTTTGTAATTTGGAAACTCAAGTTTGGGTAAGTCTTTGACTAGGCCTTTTCTAGTTAGATTTATAAGGGAGTGAACATTACAGTGACCTAGTCTCCTATGCTAGAGCCAAGATTCTTTATGAAATACACTTAGACATGAAACATTTTGAGAATTTAAGGAATCTAAATTAACAGAATAAACGTTCTCATTCCTTGATGTAGAAAATACTAATTCATCTTTAGAATTAAAGACATTACATGAATAATTTTCAAATTTAACATGATATCCATCATCACATAATTGTGAGATACTAAGAAAATTATATTTTAAGCTATTAACAAACAGTACTTTAGAAATTAGAATCGAATCAGAGTTACCAATCTGGCATAAGCCAATGATATTTTCTTTGGCATTGTCACCAAATGTGACATGTCCTCCATCTACTTTTATCATATTCTTGAAACATGAGTAGTATCCTATCATGTGCCTTGAACACCCACTGTCCAAGTACCATAGATTCTTACAGGAGCTCTTTAAGTATCTTTCCTATAACATGATCAAGCAAAGACAGATTTTGGTACCCATACTTGTTTGGGTCGAGTAACATTAGTAATAAGTGCCTTAGGAACCCATATTTGTCTCATAGGTTTCCTATAAGCATTATGTAAAGTGTTTGAAAAATAAACTGTATTTGGTCCACAAAAACTTGAAATAGTAGAGTATGTATCATGACTCGATCTAGATGAGTTGTGTCCAGAACTGGGAACAAAATTATATGTCCTAGACTTGGAAATAAAATTCATTCTACCAAGGTTTCTTTTACCAGGTTGATAACCAATGCCAGTATTGTATTTAGGGGCGATTTATTTTCCTAGCATTTGGGTAAGGGTATTTTTCCCATTAATAAACTTTTCTAAGTCACTTTTTAATTTCTCATTAGACATTTTTAATTCATTGTTTTCTTTGATAAGTTGAGAATTTTTATCCTTTTCAGTAGTAAGTTTAGACTTAACATTTACAGTGAGAGCATGCTATTTCTCCAATGATTTATATTTATCTTTTAATTCATTGCATGTATCTTAAAGCATGTTACAGTATTCAAACATTTCTTCATTAGTCATATTTTCATAGTCACTTTCCTCTTCAGAATAGTATGAATTATGCATATAAGAGTTTAGTGTTACCTCAAATGTGTTTGTCATAAAACACATATTGGCTTTGTTAGCCTGTTCATCATGTGATGTCTCTGAGTCGCTTGAACTATCCTCAGAGGCACTCCAAGTTGCTTTCATTGCCTTTTTTACTTCTTGTCCTTATCCTTATACTTCTTCTTATATTTGATCTTTGGATAGTTAGTATTTATATTTCCTTTGCATTTACGTTCATAGCATACAATTTCATCAATTTTGTCACTTATTTTCCAATCCTTTTTCTAGTTTCCTTTTTGATCATACTTGATCTTGAAGTTAGGCTTTCTGAAAAAGTTCTTCTTTTTGTAAAATCATTTGAATCTTCTAGCTAGTTGAACCATCTCCTCATCACTATCAGGTGACGATTGTTCAGTGGTGGAACTTTCTATAGGAGCTTCCAGTTTCCCTTTGTTTTTGTGCTTTGAGAAGGTGGTCTTGAATGCTATAGATTTCCTATTTGGTTCATCCTCCTATGCTTTTTTGAATTTCATCTCTTCCTCATACATCATTAGTTTCCCAATGAGTTCTTTTACAGGTATCTTTCTGATGTCACATGATTCTCTAATTGAGACAGAGGTTCCCCTCCATCTGTCAGGTAAACACCTAAGAATTCTCATGATCTATTCTTTGGCAGTGACTTCTCTTCCAAGAGAAATCATTGTGTTAACAATCTCATTGAACCTTAGATACATGTTATAAATAGGCTCATCAGGTTTCATCTTTAAATTATCATATTTTATAGTGTAATTATTAAGTCTCATTTCTTTTACACTAGATGTGCTTTCATGTGAGACAGACAAGGTATCCCAAATTTCATGGGCAGTTTTACAAGAAGAAATCCTATTAAATTATTCATCTCATAAGAAACAATATAAAGAATTCATGGATTTGCAATTGCTATTGTAAGAAAGTTTTGTAGGTTCATCCCATGTAATTATATCAGTCACAAGAAGTTTGTATTCATCTATAATGGATGACCAAATTTCAAATCTCATACTCTTTAGATGCATTTTCATTTTAATTTTCCATTGAGCATAGTTGGTTCTATTAAAGAATAGCGGTCTGTTGGTTGCAACACCTTCCAATCTATTATCCATACTAACAAATTACTTTAAAAGAGCTAAAAATTTAGAATTAACATAAATTTACATATCTTTAAAGTACAACTACAATCACAGTTAAGTAAGATTACACAGAGTCCTAATAAAGAATCCTCGGATACCAAATGTTGGTCAGAGTATTTCAATCAAGAGGGGAGGGGTGAATTGAGTGACTATAAAAATTTCTGTTACAAAAAAATATTATTTCAAAAGAAATTATTTTCCCCAATAATAGATACAACCCAACTAATCAAGGTTATACTGTTATAAGAGTTTTACTGTTTAAACAACTTCTTATAAGATTGATTAATTCTCAGTAATCTTAATATGTATTATTAATATTACTTTTGAAGTTATCCTACTAAGACAAATCAGTTATAACTTCTTTCCAAGACTAACTATCAAAGTGAAATTAGAGTTTTCTGGATTATGCAATAAAGCAGTAAAACAGAGAAGACTAAATTTAAATAGCAAAGTGGATATGAAACAAGTGGTCAAGTCTCAAGCCAAGACATAATCCAATCCACTTGGTGATAACCTTCCACCAAGAAGTTTATATTAATAAACTTTGATCCACACCCTAGATCAGGGTTAACAACAGTACACAGACCGTCCAGGTCACACATGGACCTCTTCCACAGTTTTCATGGGTAAACAAAAGAAATAACCAGGCCACACAGGGACCTCTTCCACAGTTGTCGTGGGTAAAAAGAAATAGAAAGTTTGGTAAAATGATTTAGAAATCCTTCAGATTGGCACAAGAGTCAGTGTGTGTGTGGAATATCCAGAGTACACACACTGCTCAAAAGGTAAGTAAAAGAATCACTAAGAGAGAGTAGATATGAGTTTAGAATGCTCTAGTGATTTGAAGTGCAGCTCTGGACTCCTTTGATTTAGCAGAAATGCTTCTGAGTCCTTCTCTGGTTTTTGTATTGAAAAATAGAGTGTCACGATTCAGCTTGTGTTCTCCACGAGATTTTACAACGTGAAGATGTTCTTCGAATTCCATTATACTTCATATGTTCTTCATAATAGTCGGATTGTATGCATTTGAAAATTCTTTCTTTGAAAATATTTCAAAGTGTTCTTTGTGCTCGTGCTCACACACTTGTTTTATGTTCAGTATCGTGCACTCACTTGTTGTCGTTGGGCACTCTCTACTCTTTATCTTTGAATTCATGAGATTTAGCTGATAGGTTACATGTGTTTCATGCCTCGTACCTTGTACTATGTCTACAAAGAAACATTAATTATGTCAGTGCATTAAAGGCATCAAATATTACCATTAAACATTAAATTGAAAGACGACAAAATAGTTTAAGAAACGGTGTCACAGTAAGTTGAGAAAATGGTGTCTCCTTCATGGTGTCTGAGGGTCACGGTCTAAGTGTCACGATGTTTGATCTTCACGGTGTCTTTCCTTCATGGTGTCTTGGCTTACGGTGTCTCAGTCACGGTGTCTCAGTCACGGTGTCTCGCTTTACGGTGTCTGGATAAATATGTCTTGCTTCACGGTGTCTGGCTAACTGTGTCTTGCTTCACGGTGTCTTGCTTCACGGTGTCTTGTACTTAGGAAAATAACAGTATTCAGATTTAAACAAAAATATGCATGAATTTGATTGAGCTTAACCATTATAAAGCATGAGTGAATTTGAAACATAAATACACATGATTGAATGAGATTGGTGATTATTGATGAGATTTGGGATTATTAAAGAGATTTGTGATCATTAAAACATGATTAATACATGAGGAGTCCAACACATTTTTTAATACAAAATGGTGTACACTAATAGAAAATGAAGCTACTATCATAGACCTATAGCCACGATTTTAAAACCATGGCTATAGGTGGCTATAGCCACAATTTTATAGCCCATAGCCAGGGTTTTAAAACTATGGCTATAGGTCTCTTTTTCATGGCCTATAGCCACAGTTTTCATAATAGTGGATATAGCCCATAGATATAACCACAGTTATATGGCCTATATACATGGTTTTCAAAACTGTGGCTATAAGCCATTTTTTTGAAGACCTATAGCCATGGTTTTCCAAAACCATGACTATAGGGTTCCTGCGCTTTCGTGGAAAAAAATTCCCGCGAAATTTTTGGCGGGAAGGCCCACTGCCACGACTTTGTAGCTATTTCCATAGTTTTTATTAATATATATATATATCATAATATATACATATATACGTGAAGCATTCAGTGGTGTAGTGGTAAGTGTCGCAGGTTGGTAAATAGGAGGTGCAGGGTTCGAAACTCGACAAACACATTTTTTATTTAGGCTATTTCCATAGTTTTCTAAGGATATATCCATGGTTAAAACCATGGAAATAGTTTCCTATAGCCACAATTTAAACTGTGGTTATAGGGAAACTGTCACAATGGTGAATTTTGAGGCCTATTTCCACGGTTTTTAAAATTGTGGAAATAGGAAGCTACTTCCATGGTTAAAACCATGGCAATAGGTTGGGACCTACTTCCACGGTGATAGCAGCCACGGTTGGACAAAACCATGGCCATATTCTATGACCACAATTTTGGGGCCTATTTCCAAGGTTTTGAGCCGTGGAAATAGGCCTTTTTTTAGTTGTGGTAAAAAATAAATGACATTGATACGTGAATAACCATTGTCATTGTTTATTTATTTATTTATTTTTACATGTGAGCATAAAATTATAGTTTTATTTTTTAGATGGTTTATGATTATATTGGTGTTTGTGTCGTAGGTAAGGTTACTATAGTTGTTAGCGTGAGATAGGATAAGATGAGGATGATTCATGCAAGATATCTTCCATGCTAATGCACCTTGGTGTTTGTGTTTTAGTTAGTTTTATTTTTTCTACTTTATATGTTGTGTATATTCTATTTATAGGTTTTATGATTTTAGGAAATGTTATTTATTTAATTATTTTTTAAAAAAAAAATATAAAAATCCCAATGTCATATTTTTATAAACTGACGTTGAATATATTTTATTGTATTTTCAGCATCAATTTTTATAGAAATCTAATGCCGAAAAAATATTTTGGCATTAGTTTTATATAAAAAACAACACTGGAAAGATTAAAACATGTTTTTGGCATCAGTTTTTACAGATTCCAATGTCAAAAACAAATCATTCAGTTTTCAGCATCTGTTTCTGTAAAAACTGATGCTGAAAATCCATTTCG
Source organism: Viscum album (assembly GCA_963277665.1). Taxonomy (NCBI): domain Eukaryota; kingdom Viridiplantae; phylum Streptophyta; class Magnoliopsida; order Santalales; family Viscaceae; genus Viscum; species Viscum album. Next base: position 887,090,834 of record OY728159.1, on the reverse strand, counting down.
ACGTCATTTTTTTTGTAAACCGACACCGAAAGAGCTGTTAAACTAGGGTTTTAATTAATTATAGCTATTATTTTTATAAAAACTGAAGTTGAAACAATTATTTTAAACCACACCTTAATGAAAATTAGTTAAAAACCAATGTCAAAATGTAAAAAAAACTGACATGAAAATACATTTTTCCACTAGTGACCTCAGGTTAGACAGACTTATAATAAGCATACACCCCTAAGTATATCCATGACCATATGAAATTACATGAGATATACTTTAGTAGATCTGTACAAGTAATAAGTCTCTACTTATTACGTCAATAATCTATTCTTCAATATCTCATATACAACCATTTTCAATGGATATAAGAATCTATTCAATCTAATATTTACATATCACCACAACCCATTATACTCCATGATGATCATTGGTTAGGGACAACTCAAAGTTTTTACTTTTAATGGGATATTTATCATTCTTCTATTCATTTTAAATAAATTGAAACACACATAAATGAATGATAAATGGATATTGCCTTTATTATAATAACATGATATATTTACAACCATTACAACTAATCTCTTAATTGTTAAACACATAGAGATATAACATGAACCTCATGCAGCTACTGTAATAATGGAATAATTTTATGAACATTACATCCAAATGTGATTTACATCACATCCCTATGTGACCATCTAATAAAATACACTCATTAACCTCTTAGTGAGTAATATTTAGGAAGAAAGAAATTTTTAATAATGTTGAAACTTAGGAATTATATTCCTTAAGTACAAATATTTGAAATTATATTCAAACTAATTAACTTCATAACATCAAGTGTTCTAATGTTTTCCTATTGTCTACTTAAAACTCGTTATATGTACATTATCTTCATCCTAGAAACCCTTTCCATCAAATTTTTTTCTTGAAATAATTTGTAAATAATTCAACTATTTACATTATCACTTTACCATCACATCCTAAACTCTTTTAGGATAAAATGATATAATTTTTTTTTGTAGTAACTAATGTAACTATTTACATTTTCTTTTACCTCCATATCATAAAACTATTTTAGGATAAATTGATAATAATTTGTTATGGTAACTAATGTAACTCTTTACAGTTTTCTTTACCACTATACCCAAAACTCTTTTAGGACATAAAGTGTAATACTTTTGAGTATTAATTTATATAATCCTTTATGGAATAGTGATATTCAATTTTTATGGTAACTAAATGTAACTCTACATTTTTATTTACCATTATATCCTAAAACCTTTTAGGATATCAAGGGAATTTCTCTTTCTCATAGTAACTAATGTAACTATTTACATTTTTCATTACTGTCATATCCTAAAAATTATTTTAAGATATCAAGTGTAATTCACTTTCTTGTAATAAATAAATATAACTCTTTATATTTATTTATCATCATATATCCTAAACATTTTAGGACATTCAGTGAAGAATCACTATAATCTTAGACTGGTATAATCTTTTAGTTAATAGTAATATTCACTTTTTCACAGTAACTAAACGTAACTATTTACATTTTTCTTTACTATCACATACCATAAATCTTTAGGATATTAAGAAAAAACACTCAAAATTAGATTGTCATTATCTATTATTTGTTAAATTTGAACTTCTCTAAGTCTATAAAAACTCCCACTAGACTCTTATAATTCTTATTATCTTCAGAATATCTTTCTAAGATTCAATACAAACTACTTTTCATTTTAGGAAATAACATTTATTTCCTTTTAGCAGGAATATTAAAAAAATAAATTATTGTTTCCATGTCATATATGATATTCTATATGTTTGGAATATTCTTACTTTAAAAAAATAATTTATTAAAATATACCACTAATGGGTGGTAGGAACACCTTCCCACATATTTAAAAAAAATTGGATGAACACTTTTACCCTGGATAACCACTTTATTAGAATATTCTTCTCAAAACATATTATAGAATCCAATGAATTATAAACCATGTGTATACATTTAATCATCCTCTTATTGTATAAGCAAAGTGATATGAAGATATACTTTATTTACATAGATTCATTTTAGCTTGATAAAATTATTTACATTGAAATCCTTGATACAGTGACTATTTACTTCATCTCATGAATATAATCTAGGAGATAAATCAATTATTCCTTTGATTTTGAACTCATATATATTTACAACACTGTAAAATACATTTGGTAAAACATACCCATCAATAATCAAAGAATTAATTTCTATAACATCCTTACCTGACATGGAAATTCTATGAAGTTTCCAAAACTCTATCAGGTATATCTTCGGAAATCCAATCATATTGAATTATTACTCTTCCTTTCTTAACAACCCTAGGTTTCAATGACCTTAATATGTTTCTTACAAAACAATTGTTGAACTTTTCAACCAACTTTTCTTCTTCTGGTTTAATCTTTTACCAACTTGTACTATTTATATAGTACCAGAATCAAGTCATCATATGTTTAGTTCATCTATTCTCAATTCTTTGAGAATATCAAGTAAAACTTTTTCATTAAATTTAATCATATTGTTAGAACATTTCCATAATGAAAATAGGATAAATTCCCTAACCAGAACAAACTATTTTAGTCTCCTCTTTAAAGAATGTTATATAATTAAACTAATCGTAAACCATGTGTAAAAAAAAATCTCATTTTATTCAAACAAAAATTATTTAGATTCCCTTATCAAGAGATAAATGAGATAAAATACACATCTTATGATGATTTTATCCAAGATTGAAGCGTCCAAGTTATAAATTTAGTAACTCCTTTGCTCCATTACTTGAAAGAAAACTTCATGATTTAAATATTTCTCAAATTCTAACCTTTTATATATTTACAACACTTTTTAAAACATACAACTAATATCTTATATCTATCAAAACAATTTAATTGAGTTCTATAACCAATAAATTTTTAAGGAAAATTTTAGTCTTACTAAGTCATAAAAATATGAAATCATATTGAATATTACTTGATGTAGCCAGTCACATTGAGTATATGGGACTGAAATCATTGATATACCCAATCATATTGAGTACATGTATGGAGACTAAGATTCATTTGGTCATTTAGCATCTAATTCCTTTGAAACTTTAAATGAATAACTCTATGATTCCATAAGAACATAGATTCACTTAGTGAACAACTTCATTACTTGGTTACTGAGGAAGGATCTTAATTAACATATAGAATATTTCTTTTTCTCAAGAACTTTTCTTAAGATACCATTATTAGGAGTTGATTACATTAAGATACTCATTTCAAGGATTAATATGAATTTTAGTTTGATGATGGTGATTTATTTATCTATAAAAAACTTTTTATCATATGAATATAATGCCATATATCTTTTTGATAAGGAATTTTAATGAAGTTCTCCCACTAAAATTGATGACCCCATACATCATATTCATTTAGTGATACATGATCTATATTTCACCATAACTTACACCAGTTATCAAGCAAGAAATCCATGATTATTTAGGTAGGGAATCATCATAATCATAATAGTTATGATTCTTGGATAGTTGAGAAAATGACTCTTTATCCAAATCTATCTAATGAATTCACTCAACTCTATTCCTATGGTATCCTAACCATTAGGGATTCCCAGCTAGTGTAACCCAAAGAAAATTCCAAGATAATCCAAATAATGAAAATTAAGGGATACTCATGATGAGTTCAATAATACCCAACATGAAAATATTGAGTTACTCATAGCTTGATTGCATTATAAAAGATAATTCAGGGGTACTCAAGTTGAGATCGACAATACTCAGTTGAATGACAGAGGTATTGACAAGTGTATCTTTGGAAGGAATATCACACTTAGTATTTGAGGGGGTTTTTATTTTAAAGTATCACCAATTTAATATGCATCATATGAATATTAAATTCATAACTATTACATCATATATAATTATTATAATCTCATGTTTTATTCCCTTTCTATGTATACATGCTTCTAATAATTTAGTTTTGGAATCCCTATTATGACCACCAAATTAATGTGTTCATGCTATATTAACATGTAAATATTTACACCATCCACAAGTTTGCATTAATCACCCAAAAAATAGAAGTCAAGTATACTCATACATATCTAAATGAATCATATTAATAAGGTACATGAACAATTCATGTAAAGGCATAAATTTATATGAGATTAAAAAACTCTACATGAGTATGCCCAGAGCGATAGATAGCCAACCCCATTCACTTTCCTAGACAAGGAGATCGTCCAGGAAAGTAGGTGGTCTAACCCTAAGTCCATCTACCTAGGTATAATTTACTTAAAAGATAATTCAATTCATGAAAAATGTAAAACCTTATATGCAAAAATTATGCCCAACAACTATTCTCAAACTCATAACTCCAATTACTAACTGAGGTCAAGGTAAATGAAAACTAAATTTTATGATATCAAACCTAGTATGATATGGAAGGATCTATCCTAGAATTAATTCATTATATAAACTTTTGAATATAATCATTCATAATATAAATAATTTATAACTATAAATAAAACATGGAATAACCTTCAAATAAACGAACAATTCAAATAGTTAAACATGAGATAAACATTTATGAACAATTTCATGAATAAAATCCAATTATAAACCCTTTTATAATTTCATCTTTAACATTATGGATATTCCATAATTTTGAATATAAACAATTTTTACTCTTTCCAATATGAACTCTTTCATATTTATCATAATATGGAATTTAAACTTTTAAATATATGATATTATATGAATTATAAACTATTTATAATTCAATTTCTATTATGCAAACATTTTATATAATCTAAATATTATATACTTAATTATTATTTAAACCTTTATTATATCAATTATCAAAATACTTTTTGATGTGGCTTAATTAATGTTCAAAATAAGGTCTATTTAAACAAAAGTAAAGAAATAAGAAACATACTCTACATGATAAAATAATTTAAATCAGTAAAATACATGATTGAAATCATATAAAATTAGTTAAAAACTAACTTGAATGAAGGAACAATGAATAATACATCAATTGTTGATGTTTAACGACAAACAAAATTGGATTCAAGCATCGAAACAACAAAACAAAAAGAATGCATCTTGGGATAGTAAGTGATAACAATGGAATGATTAAAAAAAAAAGAAATCAAAAGAACTAAGTTGGAAATAAAATAGAAGAGAAATAGAGAATAAATGAAAATATTTTGGGCAGCGTCCAAGCTTCTATATGCGTCGGGGGTTGCTGGGATATTTCTAGAGTCAAGTGGTTCATGACGTGTAAGTGGTTCACATCATGTAACCTCTTTAAATGGATTTGATTTTTATATTTACATGATGTGTAACTAGGATTCACATCATGTACTACAAATTCAAAAAACTCTCAAAATATCTTGGATCTCATGGATTTCATAGATTGTATCTTCATTAGGATTCACAATTCAAACTTTGCATGTCGTGTACAATCTACACATCATCTATCTTCATCATGTTTGGAGTTTGAATCTTTTACAATGTGTAAATGAGATTCACATCATATACTTGGTTCATGTCTTGTAAATTGGATTCACGGTATGGCCTTTGGATTGAAGGTTCTCTACTCGCGAAATACACATTATATACTTGGTTGATTTTTTCAAGGAATAGGAAATAAATACTAAAAGGTGGAGATGTTGGAAGATAAAAAATTTGGACATTACACATCATGAATCTGAAGTACACGATGTGTATTGCTTGAGAAAATCACCTTTGATCCAAAGGTTATCCTATGAATCAAATTTACAAGATGTGAATCGAGTGCATGATTTGAATCCCATTTATAAGTCATGAAAGCTTCAAAGTCTGAACCTGATGAAGATACATGACGTAAAGATTTCACATGATGTTAAAAGTTAAAATTTTGAATTCCCCTCAAAGATACAATCCATGAAATCCATGAAATCCAAGATATTCAGAGACTTTTTCAGATATGAAGTACATGACATGAATCCCGGTTACACATTGTGTAAATTTTAAAATCAAATCCACTTAAATAGGTTACACGATGGGAACCACTTATACATCATGAACCACTCGACTCTATAAATATTCTAGAAACTCCTAACCTATAGAGGAGCTTATACACCACCTAAAATATTTTACTTTATTCATTGTTTTTATTCCATTTTCTTTCAAAATTAGTTATTTTCTTTCTTTTATTGTTTTAATCATTCCATTTTTACCACTTACCATTCCAAGATGTGTTATTTTCATTTAACTATTACGATGTTTGAATCCAATTATATTTATTATTGAATGTGGAAAATTGATGAGTTATTTATTGTTCCTCAATTAAAGTTAGTTTTTAATTGATATTATATGATTTAAATTGTGGATTTTTCTAATTTAAATAGTGTATTTTTATGATTTAAATAATTTATTTATCATGTCAAGCATGTTTCCTATTTCCTTGTATTTGTTTAATACATTCTTGAACAGATAATCTTCTTAGGGTTCGGGGTTGAGAGTAAGGGTATGTTTTAATGTAATGAATCTCTAAATCGAAACTTGGTAACCCTATGTATGTTAATTAAGTTAAAAAAATTGTTTATCTCATTCTTTTTCACTAGCCCGAACATAAGATATTCAATCAAAGGATCCTGACCTAGTTGGAGTTGAGAAAGTTGGGAATAATATCATGTGATACTTTCTGCCTTGAAACTAATATTATTACACCTAGGTTTTTAGCTATCTCTAGACCAAAGAATAGTTTTAGTTTAGGTAGATCCAATTGGTTGGACCAAGACCAATTGGTGACCTTTTCACCACTTCACAGCCTAATCCATAGGTCTGTCCCAAGTTATATTTAGGATTTAGTTTTTTCCTAAACCCTGAAATTGACCCTTATCCATTCTTTTTAATCAGAATTAAAACCCAATATATGTTGTTTTAGTGAAATACAAACTAAAGTGAGATCATGATGACTCCTTTAAAAAGGTTCTTACTGCTAGGTTTCCTACCTACCAGTTATCCCTATGGGTTTGATGCCACACTACCACTATGCCTATGGGCATTGATCAGATTGAAATTTATATTTCCCAAACTATACTCAGCTACAAAGTTGTAACACCATGTCAATGTGGGGTCAAACCCACATGGACAGTTGGTAGACTGGAAACCTAGTAGTAAGAACCATGTGGTAGGATTCCTCATGATCTCTCTTAGGTTTGGGTTTACTAAAACTATGTAGCTTAGGGTTGAATTCAGATGATGATAGGGGATAAGGGTCAATTTTAGGGTTTAGGAAAAAGGGGTAATCCTAAATATAACTTGGAATAGACCCATGTCTTAGGATGTGAAGTGGTGAAAAGGTCACTAATTGATCTTGGTCCAACCAATTAGATCTACCTAATCTGCAACTATTCTTTGGTCTAGAGATAACTAAAAACCTAAGTGAAGTAATCTTGGCTTCAAGGAAGAAAGTATCACAAGTTATTGGTCCTAGATTTCTCAACTCCAACTAGGATAGGGTCCTTTAATTACATCTCCCATGGTTAGGGTAGTATAAAAGAATGAGATAAACAATTATTTTTAAACTAATTACTATCCACAAGGTTATCAAGTTTCGATCTATAAATTCATTACATTAAAACATACCCCTAATCTCAAACCCTAACCCTAATCAGATTATCCGCACATGACGGTATTAAAAAAAATAAGGGAAATATGAAACATGCTAAATAAAAGTTTTAAATAAGTGAAATCCATGATTAAAATCACATAAAATAAATTAAAAACTAACTTGAATGAAGGAATAATGAAGAACACAATAATTACTGATGTTGAATAGAAAATTGAATTAGATTCAAGTGTTGGAACAATGAAATGAAAATAACGCATCTTGGAATGGTAAGTAGTAATAATAGAATGATTAAATAAATAAAAGAAATAAAAAAACTAAGTTGGAAAGAAAACAAAAGATAAATGAAGAATAAAAGAAAATAGTTTGGGTAGCGTACAAGATCCTCTACATGTTGGGGGTTATTAGAATATTTATAGAGTCGAGTAGTTCATGACATGTAAGTGGTTCATTCTATGTAACCTATTTAAGCAGATTTAGTTTTTTCATTTACATGATGTGTAATTGGGATTCACATTATGTTCTTAAGATCTGAAAAATTCTATAAAGATTCTTGGATCTCATGGATTTCATGGCTTGTATATTTGGAAGGATTCACAATTCAAACTTTGTGCATTATGTACAATATTTATATCATGTATCTTCATCAAGTTCAGACTTTGAAGCTTTTACAATGTCTAAATGGAATTCACATTGTGTACTTGGTTCATGTATTTTAAATTGGATTCAAGGGATATCCTTTGACTTACAGGTGCTCTGCTCGAGGAATACATATCATGTACTTCAGATTCATGATGTGTAATGTCTAATTTTTCTATTTTCCAGCATGTCCTCCTTTTATTATTGAGTTCCCATTCCTTGAAAAAATCAACCAAAACCCAATATATTATCAAATAAATCATGATTATTTTTTAAATAAATGTATCCAAAAGATGTATATGAATTTAGCTTATCACATGGTACCATCATCAAAATAATATTAAACCTGATATAAATACCATATATATTCATTATATATGTATTTATTATAATCCATTAAAGTTAGATATAGAAAATAAATTACACCATTCATGGAGACGGTAGACCATACGTACGCATGAATGCTATTTCACAATTAATTAAACTTTTCAAAAATATGCAATTTCACTATTCATTAAAAAAAATCAAACTTTTCAAAAATATCCTAAAGATTCACTCTAAAATAATTTTTACATGATAATTTTAAAAATGAAATCAATTTTTTAAAATAATTTTTTCTAAAAGTGTAAAAAATTAATTTTATTATTTATTCATAAAAAATAAATAAAAATCATTTTTTGATACAAAATTATTTTTGAAGCATATAAAGACTTTACAAAAAAATTTAGTACTTATTTATCAATATATTTTATTTATCTAAAACCTTCATACTTATTTTTCAAAATTTGTTTATTCCAATTCATACCTATGAGTTTAACAGCTAGGTTTTAATGGTCTTGTTTAAATAATATTATTAATAATATATCACATTTTGTTAAAACTCAATGATGCGTGTAACACAATCTATCAAATAAATTTAATTTATTTGAAAAAAATATTTCATAAAATATCTGGATGTTACATTCTAATCCCCTTAAAATGAATTACTCCCTAAAAATTATGCCTCTTTAATACAAACAACTGAGGATACTTCTGCTTCATCATATCCTTAGGTTTTCTTGTAGCTTCCTCAAGTTTTTGGTTTCACCGTAAAACCTTGACCAGGTGAGTGGTCTTGTTTTATATAACTTTATCTATATGATCCAGAGTCTCCATAGGTTGTTATTCATAGGAAAGATCATGATCTAGTGGTATGAATTCTGAGTTCTGTATATGTGAAGGATCATGTACGCACTTCCTCAGTAGAGATACCAAGAAGATTTTCCTTACATGTTGAAATATTTCAGTGGAAGTGCCAAGTGATAATATACCATCCCTACTTGATCAAGAATCTATAAAGTGAAAATATACCTATATATTAGCTTTCATTTCTTCCAAAATCTCATAACCTTCTTCTATAAAATAAATTTACAAGAAAAACTTCTCACAAAATTCAAACTCTAGATCATGTCGATGATTTTCAGTATAAATTTTCTATTAAATCTAAGCTACCTTGATGTGCTATTGAATGGATATGACTTTATCTACCATTTACTTATCTAGCTCAATTACCAATAACTTTCTTTCTCCAAATTCATCCCAGTACGTTGGAGTTCTACACTTCTTTCTATAGAGGGATTCATAAGGATCCTTATGAATGCTCAAGTGAAAGATATTGTTGTAAGAAAACCCAACTAGAGGAAGGTATTGATACCAAACACCTTTGAAATACACATAATAATATCTCAGTATATCCTCTAGGGTTTGAATTATTCTATCAGACTGACCATATTTATAAAGATGATACACAATGATGAAACTCAACTCTGAATCTAGATCCTACTGAAAACTTCACCAGAACATCGAGGTAAAACTTAGATCCCAATAAGATACAATAGAATTTGATACTCCATGAAACCTTACCACTTATATTATATATATCATGGGAATATTATCTAGAGAGAAATATTATCTGATAGTGATGAAGTGTGCTGACTTTGTAAGGTGATCAACTACAACCCATATAACATTATTCCATTGATATGTTTTGTGGATTCTGATGAAAAAATCCATGGCAATGTTTTCCTATTTTCATTATGGTTTGGGTAATGGTTGTAACATACCATTGAATTTTTTTCTCTCAAACTTAACTTATTAACATACCAAGCACTAAGATATAAACTTTTCAATATTATCTTCATGCCACCCCACTAGAAAAACACTTTCAGATCTCTATACATCTCATACTTACAGGATGAATAAAGAATGAGGAAATATGAGACTCCTATAAAAATTCCTTCTTTACATATTCTATGGATGGAGCACATGAATGGTTCCTTAAACTTATCATTCTATCATAATCAAGGTTAAACTCAGGAAAATTTCTCACCTTCTTCTATAGCTCTACACCTTCCTTCGGTGTCTCTTTGATCTTCACCAGGATAGATGGTTGGATAATCATTTGAGAAAGATAATATTTATCTCCCTCCTTCAAGAATTACAGATCTATCCTTTGAAAATCCAAAAATATTGGATCTTTTGTGACCCTCATCATAAATAAGATAGCATGACCCTTTTGACTCAAAGCATCGACCACCTTCTTCTCTTTCCTAGGGTGGTAATATATTAAGAAGTCATAATCTTTAATTAGATCTAGCCATCTTATCTGATGCATATTCAACTCATTCTATGTGAATATATACTTTAAACTTTTATAATTAGTATATATATATCACACCTTTCTCTATAAAGATAAACCACTATATATTTAATGAAAAAATTAATGCAACTAACTCCAAATCATGATTTGGGTAATTTTGTTCATGAAACTTTAATTGTCATGATGCATAATCTATAAACATGTCATTATATATGATAATTCATCCTATTTCTTTCTTTGAGGCATCAATATATATTACAAACCCATGTCCACTACAAGGTAATATAAGTATAGGTTCACTGACTAATCTTCTCTTTAGTTCTGTGAAATTTTCCTCACATTCATCTATCTTGAGATTTTTGGATCCCTTAGTAAACTTGGTGAGTATATTAGATATTCATGATAAATTATTCAAAAATTATTGATAATATCCAACTAAACCAAGAAAACATTGAATCTTACTCACAGTGGTTGGTCTGTGCTAATACTCAATAGCCTCTATCTTTGATGGATATATCGATATACCCTCACTTGAGATTATATAACCAAAAAATGAAACATTTTATATCCTAACTTCACACTTTGTAATTTTTTCATACAAATTATCCTTCCTTAGGGTCTTCAGTAAAATCCTCAAATGATCTTTATGCTCTTCCTTTGTTTTTGAATATATAATAATATCATCTATATAGACTACAAAAAACTAATGAAGGTAATCTATAATGAATCCATTCTTTAAATCTATGAAGATAGTAGGGGTATTAGTAAGACCAAGTGGAATCACTATATATTAATACTATCCATACCTTATGTAGAATGATGTCTTGGGTATATCATCCTTCATAACTCTCAATTGATGATATTCAGAATGAAGGTAAATCTTGGAAAAGTATTGAGCTCCACGTAGTTGATTAAACAAGTCATAAATATGGGGAATGGGATATTTGTTCTTGATTATGATCTTTTTTGACTCCCGATAATCAATGTAGAGTTTCATTGATCCATCTTTATTCTTAACAAAAAGAACATATAATGTCCTAACCTGGATTCCACTAAACGGTGCCTTGAGTCATTGGGTTACATGACCTCAAGCACAAATTCCCAAATGCCAGATGCTTCTAACTAGAAGCGAGGGACTAGGGTGTGTATGTGGGGAGAATATTCCCTATTTTCAGAGTGTAACATAAAAAAATATCATATTAGTCAAATAGAGGAAGCAATATAATAACTGAACAAAAGATAAAAAATCTAATGACTGATATATACGACAATGCCAGAATAAATCTCATATACATGATGATATATCATGTCATGTGTCTAAAAATCATCCAAAACAGGTATATAGGAATCATTAAAATACACGTATCAAAAGAAAAAAAAGAAAAAATGCACCATCTTTAGATTCCATCATGAACCTCAGCTCGTTCCTATACCCCCTACTCCTAAGCATGGCACGAAGTCAAGAATCGAACTATGGGTGCTTTCCCTGATCCCTAACTGTATCTATATTGTCTGTCGGATACCCAATGGTGACCCAAGATAGAGTGTGAGATAAAATCCAAATAGACCACCACGAAAGATGTTTATAATAATATAGGCTATGCAATACAAGCTAAGAAATGTGTAATGTATATAACAGGTATAACAGAAATGAACAAGTTTCCATGGAATATGTAAACAAGTAAAGTGAATATGTCTCCCTACAAATTAATGGTCAAGCTCCTATAACAAGGTAGTTGTAATTCAAATAGAAATAAACACCACATCCATGATATATATCCAATATCTCATATAATTCACATCTATTTCATATAACCTATATATCATATCAACCATGACCAAGTTGTATAAGCATAAGTTTCAGACCCCATAGGACCAAATCTAAGGTATAAAAAACCAAGGCATCCTTATTGAGTCCCAGGAGAATCTAGATGGAAACTCAATTAGACTTGGTTTAGGGTCCAAGGAGCATGTCAACAGACCATGTCCACTGTGATCCCAAACAAGATAGATCCAAGGGGTAGAAAGTCCCAAGGCATCCCAAAGTATCAATACCTAAGGATAAATCTCATCTAAGGCATCCACTACCACTATCAGACCCATGGTGTAACACACCCATGGAGTCCTATGGAATCATTCACCATTCATTCCATTGATCATTTTACAAGCATTCAAATTCAATGAGTTTACCCACTTATATAACAATTCACATTTAAACAATAAATAGTTCATAACATGTATAACATGGTAAGGGAGGAAAAATATATCCTAATCAATCAATTCAAATCAATTCATTTATAACACGACTTCCTCTAACTAGAAAAGCTCAAACACATGCCCCTTGGGTGGTTCAATAATGAAAAGGTAAGGGTACACCCCATAGGTGGGCTAGATTGTGGAAACAACCTCCAAAAAACTCAATGGACACTACTACAAAACACACCTTTAACAATGATGGTATTTATCTGTGCTATAACAAAACACTGGTAAGTGATATATTTATCAGTGCTAAATAAAGCGTTGATAAATTTAAACTTTTATCAGCATGTCTTTTTAGTGTTGATAAAAGAAACCTTTATCAGTGCTTTATTTTTAGTGTTGATAAAGGTATTCGTTATCAGTGCTTTATTTTAGCACTGATAAAGGCTATCCTTTATCAGTGCTTTAATTTTACAACTGATACAGGGTATCTTTTATCAGCACTTTATTTTTAGTGCTGATTAATATTTATATAAATAAAATTAAATAATGAAAGAAATAAAAATAAAAAATGTGTTTATTAAAAAAATATTAAAATTTTATTAATTAAATAATTATTCATAAAAATGAATAGATTGATTATACATTATTAACTAGTAAACATTTTATTAATTATATAATCATGACAATTAATGTTATTAAATTGTATATATTAAATATAAAGATATATATTAATTTATATAAATATGATTTATATATTAAAAAATATTTATGTGCTTTACATTAAATATTCATATGTTTATTGAATAATGGTTTATAATTAAAAATTAATATGAATTAAAAATATTGTCTATAATTGCATAGCACTTGATATATAATTGAATGTCATTTGATTTTTCAATTTAACATAGATCAAATGTGTGTTATATTAATTTTATATATACGTAATTAATGCATTTTTATATACAATGCACAAACACCAAACTTATCCATTTTTTCAATATTGTTAAAGTGTACTTATTCTTAATTTATACAATTTCACTTAATTTTAACATAGATGCATGCACTTAAAATGATATATTAATTAATAATGTTAAAAATATATTTGTAAAAAAATATTTATAAATGTACATTTACTATATTTATACAATTATATATTTATAATTATAAATAAATAAATATTTTTTTAAAAGTATTTATATGATTATAAATAAATAAATAAATAAATATATATTTAAATAATTATTAAATTTATAATAAAATTACTCAAATAATGAATATATTTACTATATTTATATTTATATATATTTACTAAATATATATATGTATAATTATATAAATATATATAATGATATAAATATTATTTCTTAAAAATATTTCTATAATTATAAATAAATAATTATAAAATTATAATAAATATATTTAAAAAGGAATATATTTACTATATTTATATTTATATATATTTATTAAGTATATATAAATATTTACAATTTTTTTATTTATAATTATAATTATAAATCGTTTATTAGCACTTAAGTAATAAGCGCTGATAAAATCATCTTTATTAGCACTTTATTCGCGCTGATAAAGATGAAGATTTATCAGTGCTAACCAACACGTTGATAAAATTAACATTTACTGGGGCTAAAGTTTTAGCACTAATAAATATTGATTTATCAGCACATTTTTAGCGCTTATAAATATCTACCTTTATCAGCGCTAAGAAAGAACCGATAAAGAGTCATTTTATAAGCACTTAAGTAATAAGCACTGAGAAAAGTGATCTTTATTAGTGATTATTTGTAAGCGCTGATAAAAGTTTCCTGATCTATTTTAAAAACCCTAACCATTATGAACTCGTCACAATATCGGGAGATTTATGCAGAAGCTACCCACTACTAATGCTCCTCCTCGGTGAATCGAAGCTTGAATCACACCACTCGACTGTTGTCGGTGCTCTAGTTGCATGAAAATCTCATCTGAAATCTAGTTTTCAATTGCAGTTGTGATGCAGATGGGGTTTCACATCACTTTCCAGCAAATTCTTTTCCCAAGGTAGGTGGTTCCATGCCCTAAAATTTTTAGATAATTTAATTTGCTTGCTTAGTTAATTTTTGCATACTCTATAGTTTATTTTGGTGGTGCGAACATGTTTTGAAAATGCTTTGACATGCATTTGTGTTGAAAATAATTTTTTTGAAGAGAAATTGTTATGTTTCTATATAGGTCTTATTGTGAAAAATAAGTTGAAGTGTTCAATTAATTGTTTGAGTATAGCGAAATGTGTTTTTGTGGGTGCTTAAGGTGCACATGTGTTGAAAAATGTTTTTTGATGGGAAATGGATCATTTTGGGCATGTTATCCTTATTGTGTGCTTTTGAGTATGAGTTTTGAAGTTTTTAAATAATGAAGAATTTGTTTTATAAATGAAATTTGGGATGTAAAAATTGTTTATTAAATGGTGTGAGTGATGAAAAATGTGTTTTTGAAGGGTTTGGCATGCTTTGTATTGGGTTTGGGTTTGGGTTTTGTAACAGAAAATGGCTATGTTGTGTGTGTGTGTTTTAGTGTGGTGTTCCATGGAAGGGTTTTATGGATTGTTTAAAAGGTGAAGATCAGGTTTTCAAAGGCATATAAATGAGGATAGGTTTGGAAGTAAATTCTTAAAGTAAATTGACATACTTTTCCATGTTGAACAAACTATAAGAAAACATTGTTTTAGCGGCGGTTTTAAAACCGCTGCTAAATGTTTTTCGATAAAAAAAATTTATCGGTGGTTTTTAAAACCGCTGCAAAAAAACCGCTGCAATTTTTTTTAAATTTTTTTAAAATATCTTCTAAATAAAAAACTTTTCAATTTTTTAGCGGTGGTTTTTTAAAAAAACCGCTAGGAAATAGCGGCGGTTTTTTCAAAACCGCCGCAATAATTTAGAAAATTTTAAAATTTTATTCATTATTCATTATTTATTATTTACAATCAAATATAGTTTATTATTAATAATTTTAAATATTTTTAATGTGTTAATTAATTAATATTTATAATTATTAGTTAATAATATTTTTAAACGGAAAACAAATCTTCAATAAGTAGAAGAACAGACTTCGACATCAAATGACCATAACTTTCATCCGAGAGTCCATTTCAGCTTCACAACCAGTCAAATAAAAGTTTATCAAATGAGAAAAAAGCTAAGTGAGATTTAAATCATGTGATAATCAAAGGAAAAATATATATTCAAAATTCAAAAGTTGAAAATCAAACTCGAACTTCAAACGACCATAACTTTTAATCCGGATGTCCGTTTGAGCTCTACCACATATCAAATCGAAGCCTACAATGAGCTCTATGCAGCATAGGTCTAGTACCAACTCTCTGAGTACTGTACCCCTTTTTATTCCACTAGAAAGGTCCAAAAGGCCTCCGAAATAGAGGTTTTTGTTGCAAACACTGATTTCTTAAAATTCAAACCGTTATAACTTTCGATACAGGTGTTCGTTCGGCCAGTACCACATATCATATCAAAGCTCATTTCATGATCTTCAATTTGACTAGTTGTGGTCCTAAAAAGGGAGTCCCAGATCATATTTTATGGTCATTTCAATGTTGTTAGGGTTTTTAGAAGTTCTTAACGTTTTATGATTTATTTATTTACTTATTTAATATTTATTTATTTATTACTTATTTATTAATAATTAATTAACTAATTATTATTTATTTATTTATTTATTTAATATTTAATATTTATTTATTTATTATTTAGTTATTATGACCACATTAATTATTAATTAATTAATTAATAATTATTATTATTAGTTTATTATTCATTATCTATTTATTTATTTATTTATTAGTTATTCATTATTTATTTATTATTTATTATTTATTAATTAATTATTTAATTAATTAATTATTAATTAAATATTTAATTAATTAATTATTAATTAAATATTTAATTAATTAATTATTAATTAATTATTAAATATTAAATACTGAATGTAAAAAATTAGATATTAATTAATAATTAATAATTATTAATAATTAATTATTAATCATTGGTTATTAGTTATTATTAATTATTAATTAATTAATATTTATTTATTTATTTATGTATTTATTTATTTATGATTCATTATTTTTGATTTATGATTTATGATTTATGATTTATGATTTATTCTTTATTCTTTATTATTTTATTTTTAATTTACTAAATATTAATTTATTAGTAGTTTATTATTCATTATTTATTTATTTATTATTTATTGATTATTTATTTATTAAATATTAATTATTTATTAAATATTAAATATTGACTATTGAATATTAATAATTAGTTATTATTAATTATTAATTAATTAATTATTTATTTATCTATTAATTTATTTATTATTTAGTCTTTAATATTTATTGTTTATTATTTATTAATTTATTAATTTATTTTTAATTTACTAAATATTAATTTATTATTTTTTATTATTCATTTATCATTTGCTTATTATTTATTTATTTATTCAATATTCAATATTTATTAATTTTTAATTAATTAATTATTATTTATTAATAATTAATTAATAATTAATTAATTATTTATAAATTTATAAATATTAAATATTAAATATTAAATATTAATTCTTAATGATCAGTTATCAGTTATTAATTATTATTAATTATGAATTATGAATTATGAATTATTTATTATTTACTATTTACTATTTATAATTTATAATTTATAATTAATTATTAATTATTAATTATCAATTATTAATTATTAATTATTTACAATTTTTTATTTATGATTTATGATTTATGATTTATGATTTATGATTTATGATTTATGATTTATGATTTATGATTTATGATTTATTATTTATGATTTATGATTTATGATTTATCATTTATTTATCATTTCTTTATCTATCTATTATTTATTAATTTATTATTAATTTGTTAATTATTTATCATATATTCAATTACTTTTTAATTAATTTATTATTTATGCATTACTTATATATTATATGTTATATGTTATATATTATATATTATATATTATATATTATATATTATATATTATATGTTATATGTTATATATTATCCATTATATATTATATATTATGCAATATACAATATAAAATATAAAATATAAAATATATATTATATATTATATATTATATATTATATATTATATATTATGTATTATCTATTATGTGTTATATATTATGTCTTATATATTATATGTTATATATTATATATTATATATTATATATTATATATTATATATTATATATTATATATTATATATTATATATTATATATTATATATTATTAATTATTAATTATTAATTATTGATTATTGATTAATCATTATTGATTAATAATTATTGATTAATAATTTTTTAGTGTGTATCTATTTGTTATGTATTACTTGTTTTTCCAATTAATATATATGTGTATAAGTATATTAAATTCGATTTATTGACCACATGAAGAGCCTGTTGGAGTGGTAATGTCTTTGGAGAATAAGCATAAGGTAAGGGGTTCAAATATCACCAAACACAGAATTTCTATATATTGCATGGGCATGTGCATGGACATTGACTTGTGCATGGAGATGAGCATGAGTGTGGTAATAATAAATAAATAAATAAATAAATAAATAAATAAATAACAAAAATATAAAAAAAATTAAAAAATTAAAAAAATTAAAAAAAATTAAAAACAATTTAGTGATGGTTTAAACCGCCGTTAAAAACCTCCGCTAATTATTTCCCAACACATGATTTAGCGGCGGTTTTCCAAAACCACAGTAGAAGGATTTAGCGGCGGTTTAAACTGCCACTAAATGAAAAAGAAACCTCCGCGAAATACAAATTTTGGCGTAGTGACATGTTGTACCTTTTTTTAATGTGAATTGTAAACTGTTTTAAAGGATGGAAGACATGTTTTGAAAATGATTTTGAGTTGTGTACAAATTTGTAAAAAAGGGACTTACTATGGAATTGGTTGCGAATTGGTGTAAACTATGGTTTTTTTAATTGTAAGCATTCTATAAATTAGTTAACAGATTTATTAAATTATATAAGTTTTGAAAATTATGTTCGATATGGTTATGCAGTGTGTTTGATTTTAAAAGTAGCATTTTCATGTGAACTTGGGTGTGTTTTTGATGAAAATCCTTATAGTGCCTCCAGGGGTTATTTTAGAAAACTTTTTAAATGAATTATTAACATACACAATAGGAGTGAGGATTGTTTGTGAAATGATTTAGTGTGCATATGTTTTCAAATGGGGTTTGGGTGTGAAAGTAGTGTCACGCTATGTGTACTTTGTTTGGAATGACTTGTGTATGTAAATGTATTGTGTTAGTGACATATGAATGTGAAACTTTATTGAGCACAAATAAAAGGGAATCCTAGGTAACTGGGTAACTTGATTGTGTTCTGTTATAGAATCTTGATGTTTTCACAGTAAAATCATTGTTCATAGAATTAATGTATTGTTTCATATTTATGTTTAATTCATTTATTTTTAGTATTCCTCAAATAATAATTGTTTTCTTATACAGGTGGATTATTTTGTTTGATTTGGGATGCTCTTTCCAACATTCATGCCTCTTCTCCCTTAAAATATTTTCACCCATAAGGTGGTGCATTTATCAATTTTTTTCAAGTTACCTCCACTTTCTTTACAAGAAGAGTAACAACACTGCCTCTACTCAATCAAAGAGGTAATCTTAATGTTTTCACAGTAAAATAATTGTCCATAGAATTAATTTATTGTTTCATATTTATGTTTAATTCATTTCTTTTTAGTATTACTCACATAATAATTGTTTTCTTATACAAGTGGATTCTTTTGTTTGAGTTAGGGTGCTATGTCTAACTTTCATTATTCTTCTCCCTTAAAATATTTTCACCCATGTAGTGGTGCATTTATCACTTTCTTTCAAGTTACCTCCACTGACTTTGCATGAATAGAAATGACACTACCTTTACTCAATCAAAAAGGTAATCTTGTTTTATACATAGTAAAATAATTATCCATAAAATTAATGTATTGTTTCATATTTATGTTTAATTTATTTTTTTAGTATTATTCACATAATAATTGTTTTTTTATATAGGTGGATTATTTTATTTGATTTGGGGTGATCTGTCCAACTTTCATGCTTCTTCTCCCTTAAAACCTTTTCACCCATACAGTGGTACATTTATCACTTTTTTTCAATTTACCTCCATTGTCTTTGCAGGAAGAGCAATGACATTGTCTCTGATTAATCACAGAGGTAATCTTGATATTTTCATATTAAAATTATTGTCCATATAATTAATGTATTATTTCATATTTATGTTTTATTTATTTCTTCTTAGTATTACTCACATAATAATTTTTTTCATATATAGGTGGATTTTTTTGTTCGAGTTGATGTGGTTTGTTTAAAGATGATCATGCAGTGTTGGAAGTTCAACAAAGAAATTCAATGGAAATTTTGTAACATTGATAGTTAGGATTGTTTTTTAATGTATGTAATAATTTTTATTTATGTAATTATATAAAGCAATGATTGAAATGTCTATAATATAGTGTTTTTTTCTGGTATTTGTGTTGTAAATTTCATTTCATTTAAATTTTGTATTTGGACTTGTTTTTATTGATATATATGGTGTGTTTATGGTTCTTCTAGTGATGTGGTGTTCTATAAGAGCACACTACAGTGGTTCTATAGTGTGCTGTTACACCATACTGCAGTATGGCCTTTTATCAGCACTTTTGAAACTACTGATAAAAAACACATTTATCAGCACTTCTAAAAGCGGTGATAAATGTATTCTTTATCAGTGCTTCTACAGTGCTAAGACAATATTCTTTTAGTGATGATTTAAGAAGTGATGATAAATTTCCCCTTTATTAGAACTTTTTCAGTGCTGATAAAAGTCCTGGACTTTTAACATCTCTCACATTGTCAGCGCTTTTATAGCACTGATAAAGGAAATTTCTAGCGCTGTTAAAGGTCTGTTTTGTAGTAGTGGGAACTAGTGGGATTCCATAATAAGTTCTAATACATTCAATTTAATTATTCAATTCATTTTAGGGGCACCACCAGAAAGTCCATCATGCCGCATAATGACATTTAGTTCTATAAAGCACCAAACCATGTGAGAAAATTATAGACCACCTATCGCAGGTCCATAACAGAGTGCTCATCCAGTATTAGCTTCTAATTCAACACAGATCATAATAAAAACAAAGAATGAACAAAAAAAATTAAAATTGGGCATATTATCTTGCACCTAAATAGTGAAACCAATACCAAGACAAACAAATAATGGCACAAAAGGAATGGATTACTCACCGATGTGAATCCAAAGAGATTGATGGCACTCGATTCTGAGTTTGGATGGAGAGACCACACCAAAGCCTATGTTTTTTATTTCAAGAGGATCTCCCATGCTTGATCTTCTATACATGGGAGGAGAATGAAATTAGACTCATTTTTAAAGGATTTTAATGGAAAATTGGTCATTTTGACTCAAAATACTAGGCCACATGGTTTGGCTGCACGGTTGGAAAAACTGCACACCAACTGTGCACCCTTCACTATATGGAGGGGCACCTCACATGGTTAGTATACATGGTTTTCTAAAATATGTTCAAATTGTGTCTAATCCCACTGTAAAAAACTTTAGAGGTCATTGCATAGGCATGCACCTCTATCCACACAGTTTCCTCAAACCATGCGACTCCTGAATCCCATTTTCCAGCCTCGCATGGTTTTACCAAACCATGAGGCTTGGGTTGTACAATTTCTCCTAATCGTGTGACCCAGCTGTTTTTCTCTAAGAGTTGGGTTTCAGATTCTGAATAAGCCTCGTAAACCCTTGATACCCCATGACCTCAAAGGATATTCAAATTAATCCATAAACAAGGATTTAAACTTAAAAATCAAAGATCCACACCTCATAGGAAAACCCAAGATCTTACAATCTTCCCCCATTAAATCAATTTTCCCCAAATTTACCTCTCAAGAGTGGTCAATTAATGCTTGAGAATAACTTAGGCCACTAATCATGTATGTCAGCCTCTCGATCCCAAGTCTCACCCTGTAAATGACCATACTACCATAACACCCGTACTAAAGGAATTAACTAGACTTAGAAAACCTTAGTGATTATATCAATAATATGAATAAGATTCTCCTAAATGGATGTATCAACCTACAACTCCATATCATCCATATGTAGAGTGTAAGATGGGTCTGAGTGATAATAGTGCATCTGAGATATATGGAGGACGTCGTGCATAGATTGATACCTCTGAGGTAACTACAACTGATCAGATACCTTCCCAAATCTCTCTAGAATCTCAAATGGCTCAACATATAATGAGGAAAGATTAAATTATCTCCTAATCTGTCTATATCCCAACTTCAGGGAGACATGAAAAAAGACCTGATCCCCAACCTCAAAATATAGAGGTCATCAATAGTCATTAGTGTAAGATTTCTATCGAGACTATGCAATAGCTACCTATTTCCTGATCAAATGGACCTGCTCATAAGTCTCCCGCATGAGATATGGTCCTAGTAAAGCAACCTCACCAGACTCTAACCAACACAAGGGAAATCAACATAGCCTACTGTACAAAGCTTCATAAGGAACCATTTTTATCATCACATGATATCTATTTTTGTAGGTAAACTCAACTATGAGTATATTCCTCTCCCAAGATCCCCTAAAATTTAGGATGCATGCTTGAAACATTTCCTCAAGCACCTATATCGTACACTCTGACCGTCCATCAGTCTGAGGGTGGTATGATGTGCTCAGAAGCACCTATGTACCCAATTCCCTCTACAAACTATGCTAGAAATGAGACATAAATTAGGCATCCCTATCTAAAATGATAATACGAGGGACCCCATGAAGTTGAAATATCTCATGGATATACAAACTTCCAAGCTAATCTACACTGAATGTCTCATTGATTGGAAAGAAATGAGAAACCTTTATGATCCTGTCAACAAAAACCCAAACAATATCACTATCTCAAGGAAATATCGACAAATTGGTCACAAAATCTATTTTGACATCATCCCATTTCCACTTAGGGATGGTTAATTGATTTATAAGTCTAGCTAATCACTGATATCCACCCTTTAATTGATAACAGGTATAACACCTTATGAAAAAACTAGCCACCTCACATTTCATACCCGACCACCAGTATTGACGGAGCAAGTCATGATACATTTTGGTAATTCCGAGATGTACTACCCAAAACAAGGCATGAAATTCACACATCATCTCCTACTGTATATCCACTAGAACCCAAACACAACCATAGATATGAAGGATCTTATCCTCATCCACAGTCTAACTAGGAGGAGGGTCCTCACCTGTCACATTGTCCTATAGGACTAGGTCCTTAGAATCTGATAACTATCTCATTCTCACTATATCCAAATGAGTAGAGGTCAAAAACAAATAATAAAGAAAGGTCTTCCCATAACCACCCTGTAATTCAAATTTTATCTCTAAAAATAGAGCCATAAGCCACCACTCACTACTAGCTTCCTAAACTGCATATATCTAAGTCCTCATAATCAGTGCGTCAACCACTATATTGCCTTTTCTAGGAATATAAGAAATATTGAAGTTGAAAGACTATAGATACTCAACCCACCTTTACTACCTCATATTTAGATTACGCTGAGTAAATATATACTTGAGTCTTTTATGGTCCATGTACAACACATAAAACTCTCCAAGTAAATAATTTCCCCAATAACACAAACCATAAACAACCAAAACTAACATGAGATCATGCATCAGGTAATTTCTCTCATGTTTCCTCAGTTATCGAGACCCGTACATCGTGAATCTATCCTTATAGATCAGAACCACTCCAAGCCCGATACCTGATGCGTCACAATACACAGTGTAGCTTATTCCTTGCTCTAGAAGAATCAAGGTTGGAACTACAGTCAATCTCCATTTAAACTCATGAAAGGCCATATTGTAGGTATCTTTCCATAAAAACTTCACACTCTTCTTAGTCAATCCTATCAAAGGTGATTCTAGGTATGAAAAATCCTATTTAAAATTCCTATAATATCCAGCTATCCCAAAAAAACTCTATATATCAAAGACTTTCTTGGGATATTCTAAGGAAGATACATCTCTCACTATCTCTAGGTCAACTGATACTCTTGTATCTGAGATAATATGACCCAGTAAGTGAATCTTATCCATCTAGAAGCGTCGCTTTGTAATATTAGCACATATCTGACACTCTCTTAGTGTATACAAAATGATCTCAAGATGTTTGGCATGGTCATATCGATTATAAGAATACACTAATATGTCATCCATGAAAACCACCACAAATGAGACCAGATAAGGATGGAAGAGTCAGTTTATCAGCACCATGAAAACTTTTGGTACATTCGTGAGACTGAATTACATAACCATATACTCATATAGACCATACCTTATATGAAAAGTTATAGGTATTTCTACAGTTCAAACATGAACCTGATGGTATATAGATCTAAAATCAATATTTTAGAACACTCGAGATCTTTGGAGATGATAAAAAAGGTCATATATCTATGGAAAGGGATATTGGTTTTTAAGCATCAGCTGGTTCAATTTTCGGTAATACATGTATAGACTAAGGGCGCCATCCTCATTTTTTACAAAAAGGAATGGAGAACCCCATAGAGAAGTACTGATTCGTATAAAACCATGTCCCTCCAAGTCCTGTAGCTATCTCTTGAGCTCTTGCAGCTCCGTAGTAACCATCCTATAAGGAGGAATGGATACTTGTGTAGCTCCTGACACTAGCTTGATGGATAACTCAACCTCTCTCAGGAGGTAAACTAAAAAAGTATTCTGGGAAAATATCCATGAAATGATCAACCACTGAAGGAAATTTCTCCTGACACATTCCCTGATCATCCTGATACAGACTAGAAATCTGGGCCATCATCTTTCCCAAACCATGATACTCTGGTCTAGCTCGGTTCACTTGGAAATACCATTCACCATTGTGAATAAACACTCTTACCTTTGGTTATGTGAACATCACCCACCCATGATAACAATCAATTAAGGCTTGATAAGCATCTAGCTAGTCTATACCTAGTATGACATCAAACCCGATCATCCCAAGGACAAGAAGATCCCATAAAAAGTGACACCTTCCTATCTTAAGGGGCCCCTCCCGACAAAAGAATACACCCTCTATTATAATTCCCAAAAAAGTGTCAAGAATCATAACGCCTTCAGAAAACTGAACCACAAGTACAAGGATTTCTACAATAGGTTATGATATAGCACTATGTGAAGTACCTAAGTCAAAAAGAGAAGATACAATATTTGAGGTTACTAGGATCTTACCTCTCACCGTAGATGGTTCAACACCTTTCTCCTCAGGTGTAGGATGTAAAAAACATATCTATCCTAAATTATGACTTTTTGATAAAACCATACTACCTAGAGAAATCAAACTCTGCTGTTTAGGTAAAACTTGTGCCTGGATGCCTCATCCATGACCACCACCACCTCATCTTGAATGATTTGTATTAATCTATCTTCTTGCCTGATATGAAGCTATGTAACCTGCTCTTAAATGTGGTGTCAGAGTTGACCCTCTTCCACCAAACACTGGAGGGAATGTCCTACAAAAATTTTGTACATGGCCCATTCTTCCACAAGATCGACACTTGAATGGGTTGTGATTGCACTAATTTATCACATGTCCCTATCCACCACACTAATGATAGAAAACTGCACTATCAACATTAGTATCATGGATGGTGATTATCTCATGGTAAGCCTCAAAATGTCACTTCCTGCCACTGGAAGCTGAACCACTAGGCCGAGAGACTACACTTCTCTACTCTATGCCCCCAAACTTCCCTTATTTTTTTCTCTATAATCACTACCTAATTTACTATTTTAGTAATAGAGGTCAATCTAAACACATTTAACTAATATTGAATGACATGTCTGAGACCTTCCTCGAAGTGTCTTTCCCTCAATGCCTCATCAACAAGATATATTAGTAAAAATCAATGAATCTCTATAAAGTGTGCTCAATATTCCATAACTGTCATCACACCCTTCTTTAGAAGCATGAAGTCAATATACCTCTCTTCTCTCAGAGTATTAGGGAAAAAGTAATCATAGAATTAGGTTTGTAAATCCCTATAACCCATGTCTTGTAGAGTATCATCCTAGTTCCAGACATCTCACCAGTGCTTTGCTGCTCCCCAAAGCATATGGGTCATGAGATTCACTCTCATCTCAAGTGGTGACTCTAGATGCTCAAATATCAATAGAGTAGTCTCAAGCCACGACTCATCAGCTTGTGGATTTCCATCCCCCAAAAACGTTGAAGCATATTGCTGCTGGAACATACACATAAGCTCATCCATAGATGAGGTAGGCTATGGTGCTCCCTGAAAAGTCTACATAAAGTTCATAAAACTATCATAGAACTATTACTTATCACCTTTGTCTAGAACAACTATTGGTGCCTCAACTAGAACTATAATAGGATCTATAAGTATCCCATGGCCCACCACCTTTAGAGCATGGTCATCACCACCCTCCTAGTGTATGACTGGAGGTCGTTGTGGTGGCATGTATCTATAATGATAAACATATGACTCCGAAAATATCGATAGAAAAGTTCACAAATAAAAGCATAGGATAGGTCAAAACCTTATTATAAACTGGTTATACCAGACAGTCTGCTCCTAAATCCAGGACTGAGTAAAAATAAATAGTCACAACATCACTAGAGACACTACCTTTTTCCTACTCAAAAGTTGGGTCTAAGTCAAGTTATCAACTTCAACATTTCAATTCCCATTTGAATTCACATCCATTTCACATTTCATTTTAAATTGTTGAACCAAATGGTTCACAAATTCTAATCCATAAGGGCATATACTCTTCATAAACCAAAATATAGAATCCACCCAATCCACACCATCACACGTTCCAGTCCATTCAACCAATTATCCATGAATCAAATTTCTATAGTTGGTTTCTTAGGATGTCTACTATATAATAATTAGAAAAATACTATTTAGGTTATGATAGACACTCTAAGTACCAACCATGTTTCTCAATTCCTATACAAATCATCTATTAAATAATAGGTATATCAATTATATCACACAAGGCACATATCATAAAGTCATAAAAACAAGAAATTTACCCTATATGGCATGACATAATGCATAAAGTGAAAACTCTAAAAGGTGCCTAAAATTATGAATGAGATGGAATAACTACATCTCATCAGGTTTCAAAAAAATAGAACCCTCACTTATATCAATAATAACATCAAAATAAAAGTGAATCACCCAATGATGGAATCAAATCAAATGTAATAGAAAAAATATAGAAAAAAACAATTTTCCATTCAAGGAAATTTGAATTTTCTTTGTACATGGGTTAGCTACTCCCAGGCATAGATCAGTACCAAATTCTAATTCCTTCTTATACATTTATATTTTCTCAAAATAGTAAAGAAAACTAGAAAAATAAATCTCTAATACCACTTTGTAACATCCCAACCCAGATGCCACTAAACGGTGCCCTGAGTTGGTGGGTCACATGGCCTCAAGAACATCTCTCCAAATGCCAGAGGCTTACAACTAGCAGTGATGGACTAGGGTGTGTCTATGGGGAGAATATGCCCTCTTTTTAGAGTGTAACATAGAAGAATATCATATCAATCAAATAGTGGAAGTAATATAATAACTGAACAGAAGATAAACATCCAAAGACAGATATATACAAATATTCCAGAAATAATCTCATATATAAGATGATATGTCATGTCATGTATCTATAAAGAAACCAAAAAAGGTATATAGGAATCAATACAATACATGTATCAAAATACCAAAAAGACAAAAAAACACTATCTCCATATAACATCACAAGCCTCAGATCGGTCTTGTGCTCCCCTTCTCCTAATCATGGCACAAATTCAAGCATAGAAATGTGGGTGCTTTCCTCGGTCCCTACCCACATCCATATAGTATGTTTGGGTACCCAACGGTATCTTGAGACAGGGTGTGAGATAAAATAATTATAGGCCACCACCAATGGTTTCTATAACAATCCAGGATATGCAATACAAGATAAGCAGTGTCCAATGTATATAACAGGTATAACAAAAATGAACAAGTGCCCATGGAATATGTAAACAAGTAAAGTGAATATGTCTATCCAACAAGGATCCCTGCAAAATAACAGTAAAGCTCCTATAACAAGGCAGCTGCAATGAAAATAGAAATAAACACCATTACCATGCCTTATATCCAATATCTCATAACATCCATGGCCATGTCCTATAACCTATATATCATATCAACCATGACTGAGCTGTATAACCAAGCATGTCATAATTACCATGAACAAGCCGTATAAGTATAAGTGTTAGAGTCCACAGGGTTAGATCCAAGGTATAGAGAACCAAAAAATCATCTTCAAGTCCTGAAGCATCTCAATGGAAATTCGGTTAGACTTGGTTTAGGGTCCAAGGATCATGTCAATAGATCATGTCCATTGTGAGACCAAATAAACTAGATACAATGTGTAGCAAGGCCCAAGGAATCCCATGGAATCAAGACCCAATGAGAAATATCATCCAAGGAATTCACTACCGCTATTATGACCCATGTTGTAACACACCCATGGATTCCTATGAAATCATTCATCATTCATTCCATTTATTATTTCACAAGAATTCAAATTCCATGAGTTTACCCACTCATATAGAAATTAAAATTTAAACGTTAAATAGTTCATATAATGTATTACATAGAAAAGGGAGGCAAACCATCTATTAATCAACCAGTTCAAATCAATTCATTTATAACATGGCTTTCTCTAACTAGAAAAGCTCAAAAATACACCCCTTGGGTGGTTAAACAATTTAAAGGCAAGTGCACACCCCATGGGTAGCCTAAGTTGGGGAAACAACCTCCAAAAAACTCAACAGAACTAGTGGGAATCCCTAACAGATTCTAATACATTCAATTTAATTATTCAATTCATTTTAGGGGAACTGTCATAAAATCTATCACAACATATAATGAAATCCATATTTATAAAGAACCAAACCATGCAAGAAAAGTATAGACCACATACCGTAGGACCTTAATAGAGTTCTCTTATAATATCAGTATCTGATTCAGCTCATATCAAAAGAAAAACCAAGAATGGATGAAAACCTTGAAAATAGGGCATATTAGCTTGAACCTAAATAGAACAGATGATACCAAGACAAATGAAGAATGAAAAAAAGGAATGGAGTACTCATTAACATGAATCTAAAGAGACTAATGAAACTAAATTTTGATTTCGGATGGAGAAACCACACCAAAGCCTATGATTTGGATTTTAAGAGGAGCTCCTACACTTGAGATTATGTCCACAGGAGGATAATGAAATTTGATTTAGGTTTAAAAGGATTTTAATAGAAAATTGGTCATTTTTACTCAAAATATTGGGCCTCATGGTTTGTCTTCATGGTTGGACAAACCATGCTCCAACCGTACACCCTTCACTGTATGGAGGGGCACCTCACACGGTTAGTGCATACAATTTTCCAAACCATGTGCAAACCATGTCTCAACCCATTGTAAAAAATTGTAAAGGCTATCTCACAGGTGTGTGCCTCCATCTGCACGGTTTCCTCAAACCATGTGGCTCCTGAAGCCCACTATCCATCCCTACACAGATTTACCAAACTATACGTCTTGGGGTACATAGTTTCTCATAATTGTGCGACCTAGTTATTTTTCTATTAGAGTTGGGTTCCAGACTCTAAACAAGCCTTAGACACCCCTGATACCCATATGACCTCAAAGGGTATTAAAATTAGGCCATAAAGATAGTTTAAACTAAAAAATCAAATATCCACACCTCATAGGAAAACCTGATATATTACATAATAGGTACACCCCAAGGATACACACTTGGATAAATGAATCCCTTTTCAAGATTTTCTTGGATTTATTTCTTCAATTCCTAGAACTCAATTGGGGTCATTCTACAGGGAGTATTTTAAATAGGTGTGGCACTAGTTAAGAGTTTTATTGAAAACTAAAATTCACGATTCAAAGGAAAACTAGAAAAATCTTCTATAAAGACATTAAAATACTCTTTAAAAATATACATATCATAAATTTTTAGTTTCACCCCAACCATATGGGACAAACACTCATTTTTAATAGGAATAAAGACCCACACAATGGATGTGATTTCCACCCGAAGTTCATATTTATTATCACACTAATAGATAATCATAGTTTGGTTTGGAATTGTAAACATGACTTCCCTTACTTGAAAATTGATGTGGGATTTGTGTAGAGAAATACAATACATTCCTAAAAATAACATAAAATTCAACCATAGGGAGAATAACAAGATTTTCAGGAAGTACATTCCCAAAAACTTCAATTTATGATATCATAATTCCATTAAGGGTTTTCACTGATAATTCAACATCTAATAATTGGGGTGAAATTTTGAAACCCTTATTAAATTCTTCAAATATAAAAGAGTGGGTATATCCATAGTCAAATAATACATTAATAGTTATAGAGTGTATGGTAAGTGTACCTTTCACCACATCATTATCGCACCCCTCATAAAAAATAATGATCTCATGAGATTTACCTTTGTCTCTTAGCTTAAGAGGTTGTTATTGTTGATCATCATCATTAACCTTTGTATTTGGGTATTGGTTAGTATAATTCCCATACCCATTTTATTTGAAATACTAGAGTGTGAGTGGTGCATTATATGGTGATTTATCTCTATTCAAATCATCAACTAACTTCTTCCCATCAATTCAGAAATTGATTTCCTAATGACCTTACTTTATAAACTTAGAACATTTACCCATCCCCTTAAGATAATTTTATCTATGTTTTCTTACACACTTAAAGAATAAAGGAAATATCATCTTCTTTTCTCTATGGTTTTTAGAGCTTCCTTTAAATTCCATCTTTCTTTTCTTATCAAAATTATGATATTGATGGGTTACTCCAATCTTTATTTCCACCTTGATAGCACATAAAATGATTAATTCATAGATATTGAAGTCCATTATGGAAAACACCCTTCAGAGACTTGGTTTTCATCAACTGATGAATCGATCAACCTTACTTAAAGGTTGGATGATAATACAAGAAGCATACCTCACAAGTCTTGTAAAAATTTTCTCATAGGTACCAATGGATTCATCATAATTTTAATTTATCTCAAGGAATTTATTTTCCATTTTTGTATGAAGAATATTAGGAAAGTACTTATTGAAAAATAAGTTCCTAAACTCATCCCATTCTATGGAGTGAATTTCATCTTATTGAATTGTATTCTTGATAGTCTACCATTGATTTGCTTTGACTTCCAAATGATAGAAAACCAAAATGGATTTTTCCTGATCTAAATAATGGAGAATAGAAAATATATTTTCAATGACATTGATCCATTTATTAGAAACTATTAGATCAGTGGAGCCAATAAGATAAGGTGGATGTTTCCCCATGAAGGAATCAACAGAACATTTTTCCCTCCTTTGATTATTTGGAAGTTTAGCATGATTCATAGCATGAGAAAGTTATGTGGGAATATCAATGTGATTTTTAATTCCAACTCCCATAACATTTGGTTTCTCAGGAGTAAAATCATTGCATTGTTTATCACATTCAGTATTAACATGATTCCTTCAGGTTAATACCATCAACTAAAACCAAAAAACATAGTGTGGGAAATAATAATCATAGTGGGAAACCACATAATCATGAAAAAACATTTATAGGTTGTATAAATAATGACACCTTCTTTTCAATAAATGAAACCTTAGGTCTAACCTAGGTCATTCATGGTTATTATTCAAATTCTTCATGATGGTTCATAAAGAGTTTTTGAACTTCCAAAACATATCCCTCAGGAGTTTCAAACTAGGTGTTTACAAAGGTCCATTGTCATGCACTAGTTAATGATCGAGTTTAGCACAATGTTCCCTTTTTGGAACTATTACCCCTAGGTACAACTGTACCAGAGACACATACACTTGTAGTATCCAGATGTTGATGTAATTTCTTAGAAACCACTCACTCTATCCTTTACTAAAATTATAGGATATTTTTCTATACATAGACTTATCCTTATGGTTCTCACTAAAGTTTTCCAATCCTTGTTTCCAAAGGTTAACTAAACCTTGTTGTGATACCAACTATAGTGTCCAACACTTTTCATACATAGATATTATATCTGAATAGATGAATATTCATTATATAACATAACAATTCATGCCAGAATCATATAGGTCCAGTGCCTTTGGAAACATGGATACATAAACAACTGGTTCATAAATGAACTATATCATCTCCCACTAAGCTTTTCATAAATAGAAACTTTCTTAGAAATATAATATATAATAAATTTCTCTATAACATGGGTAAAGGAAACATAATAAAGGGTGATCTCAGATGCTCAGTAAGGGTAAACAAGGTATATATCAACATAACATGAGAATAAGGGTATGAGAATATGATAATAACATTTAAAAACCATGACCTTCATATCATAGATCTTAAAATTGAGTCATGACATAAATCTTGGAAATTCATATGACATGAATCATAAAGGAATCAAAGAACATGATCCATGAGAACATAACACTGACATAAGACATAGATTTTTGGCATATTAATAAGCATAAAAAAATCATTTCCTTAGTATTCAAGACTCATTTACAAGGCTATCACAGTGGATTGGGTTCAATACCCAAAACCATTGACTTTACCACTTATCCCACTAGGTCAAACCCACACTAGGTAGTGCTCTCTGTGTGCCACTAGAAAAAGCCCAAAACTTCCACCAATGCCTTACACACCCAAAGTCACTAGTAACCCGAACGACCCCTCTCACATGTCACCCTCAAAGGACAAAAATCACCAAATCCCTAAACAAGAGTCATGTCTAGAAAAAGGCCAAAAAATATCCCTTTAATACATACACATCAAACCTCAAACAAGTTGCTACTCATAGGCATCACTCCTTTCTTCATTCTGAAACACACTACGTCAAACACACCAAATAAGCATTTAATCTAGGTCCCTTCACCCATCTATATGACACCATGATTAATGAAAACACAAACCAAGACACCCATTTTAGGGTCCCAGGCACAACCCATGTGATCACAACCCACAAAGTTTACCACCTCTATATTACTCAATAACATCTCACAACCTCAAGGTCACAATCCTACCGAGGGTACAACAAAAACAACCCATTACCCATCATATAAAAACCGATCAAATCCTTACTACCCATAATCAAGGGTCTCAAAACTATGGCACTCTCAAGACCAAACCACCCATACATAGGACCAGAAAAAATCACTAGGGATACTCATTTATAATGCCTCAAGGTTCCACCACTTCCTGTTTCCTTTTTTTAATTAAACTTTTCCATTTTAAAACCCAAGAATTTACACTATTCAAAACCTTTTTTAACCCATATTTCAAAATTATTTGCTTTATTCAACTTCATTATTCATGAATTTTTGTTAAATATAATTTCATTCACAATCCAATCATAAGAAACATATAGATGACCTATCAATCATATGTGCCTAACACGATGCATGAACCCACACACCCTCTCTTTCCATTCTGGGTCACAAGATAAAACCTCATAAATAAATAAAATCTCATCCAAGTTCACTAATCAAGGTGGAAATATTAATCAATAGTAAAAGTAAAATTCAAAACATCAATTCTCACCATTGGAATCTTGGGTTTTCCCCCGTATGAGGAGCTTCAAGAACCCAGACACGAGCTCATTACCAATCCTCTAAAAGATCCTATTATCATGGCTACCAAGCCACAAATAGTAATAAAAAACAAAAAATATGATACCACTTTGAAACATCCTGACCTAGGTGACACTGAATCGGTTCCCTAAGCCAGTGCACCACATGACCTCAAGCATGCATCCCTATATGCCAGAGGCTGCTGACTAGTATCATGGGTCTATGGAGATACAATGAGGAGACTATAACTTCTTATCATAGTGAAACAAAAATAAAAATAATATCAAAAGATACAATATATAATATAAACCTTAAATGGAATGACATACCACACATTTCAAAAAATAGACCAAGTAAAACATATAATAACAATACAATGCATATACTACATGTCAGGTAGTCATACAATAAAAACCCCAAATACTGAAACCAAGAAAAATCCTTGAACACAGTCCTGAGTCCAAACCCGGCCCTAACACCCCATGCTCCATCCCATCAGCCCATGAAAAAACTAGAAATTAGGTCCCTATCCAGAACCTGAACCGAAAAACAAGTAGCATTTTCTCAGGTACCCAAGTGCCATGGCGGCCTGACCAGGTTGTGAGTACAACTCAGTAGGTTTCCACCAACAGTTTCTAAAGAAATAACCAGTCTGTATAATAGTGTATGAAGATATCTAAAGGTTATAAATAAATCAACAAAAGAAGAATGTTTTAAATTGAAACATTTATTAAATAACCATTTAAACCTTTAAGTTCCATCTTTTCATCCAACCTCCTAACCCTATCTATCCATGATGAGAGCCTAATCCATATATCATAGGGGTTAACCATTTTAATTCACAAGGGTAATTAATTAATAAATTACTTAAATTATATATAACTTAGAGAATCAGTCTATTACTTAAACCAGGGATTCAGAACTCCATGTCTGACCATCCCAATCAATAATGTCGAATGCCATGTCGGTCATCTGAAAAATATACAAAATGTATCATAGGTTGATATACAAGGAGCCTCAGTCCAAGTATCCAACTAGGATTTGAATCACCATGTATGATCATCCCAAACAATGATGTGGAATTCCATGTTCATAATCCCAAACCAAATTATGGAATTCCATGTCCATACCCTTGGAGTCATGAGCAGTAGTCTATCCTATGAAAACTATAGCACACTAGGGTTCCTAGAGCATCAATATAGTCTACCCAAATCTAGGGAGTGGAGCGTCAGTTCAATATTCCAAAACCATATCATTATTCTTGTTATTTCAAGGGTCATTATCATTATCCTTTAATCACATAATAACAATAAGGGTCCACTATTTTCCATCAATCATAATTACTATAACCCATTATGTTCAACCCCATTTCAACCAATTTATTACCCAACCATTTAATTATTTATTTAAGAAATATATCCGTTAAATGTTCTTTAAACCATTTAACACTTAAAAATTCTCTTTATTTCATTTCATAAAACACCGCTTAAAACAACTTGAGAGGCTCAAAGAGACCACTCACTTCATTAAAAAATTTCAAAAATACCCTTCAATAATGGCCACTCTCTTTGGAAATAAAAAAAAGTCCATGGTATATCCATTCCCTTCAATTCATTTTAAATAATCCACCATGGAATTTTTAAAAGGGGTAAATCACACATGCCATTTAAATCATCATTTAAAATATAATAAGAAATATATTTACAAATCACTTTGAGGTCAACACCTTATTTTGAAATATTAACCACCTTTAAAACATAGTTTTACCTCATTAAAAACCAAAACTAGATCAAAATCCAAACAAACCATTTAAACCATTTCAAAGAATCCTAGAAATTTTACAAAAGATTATCATAAAATCATTTCAATAACCCCTTTAACCATTCGCACATACCAATAAACAATTACAACTCATTAACTCTCATAAATTCTCTATCCCATCATTAACCAACTCATTTAATCATTTTTAAGAGTTTGGCATACCCCATGGGTAGCCTTAAGTTTGGTATCAAACCATCAACAGACCCAAGGGGGTCTGTGAAGGGTCTCACAACTAAATTTATGGCCTAATTTACTTCCCTTAGTTAAAGACACAAAAATATATCAATATAGAAAATTGGAACAACCACATACACTTACAAATCATTAATACTATGGGAAAAATATTATAGACCACCTAACTCATGATCAAAGACAACCAATCACCCAACCTTGAATCTTGATTCGAACTAAAATGACCTCAAAAACCATGGAGAAGAACACCCTAGAAATAGGGTTCATAAGCTCTGTAAGGAGATGAACATCTAATAGGACATATTCCAGATAATGGAAGAAAAAAGAGTTAGAGACTTACCCAAATATTTGATTAACACTAAAAAAGACTCTAAACGCCTAATAATCGAAGGAGAAACATACATGGAAGAGGAGGGAGCCCCTGGTTCTCCCCCTAGGATGCTGGGGGTTGAATGGGGGAGAAATTTGAGGGAGAAACATTTAAGGTTAGAAGGAAAAAATGATAAAATTCCACTTTTAATAGAGTGCATGGTTTGACTGCATGATTTTCCAAACAATGAACCAACCATCCAGTTCCCTCTATCTAAGAGGAAACTGAGATGCATGGTTTTCCTAGCCACCTACATAGTTTGAAAAACCATGCAGTGGACATGTTCTCATCACTGTCCAAGGAGAGATCAAGTCACACAGTCTCCTAGGCCACCCCACATGGTTTTCCTAACCATGAACCCTCTTATGTAGGCTTCATGGTTATGGTTCATGATTACTAATAACTATGCACCAACCATAATCTCAATATAGATTGACATATTTTCCCTATTTTTCATTCCTCGAACCCTCAAGACACCCCCAAGACCTTCCTTACTCATGGGAAACCTTACATTAACCCCTTTAGGAGGAGTTTATCCAAAAAAATTAAAATGAAAAAGAACCATATCAAACATCGGGACCGTAAATTTTAGGTCATTTAACCCTTATCTGTTTAGTTTAACCCCCAGTAAACCCATTTTAACCTTTACCACGGTAATTATTTTTTACTGTTTTTTACTATTAATTATGAAAAAAATTAAGGTAACCTTATTATATAAAATATATTATTTTTATTCCAAATATGGAATCCATTATTTCAAATTCAATTAAAAAAATTGGTAGATTTTTATTTAAAATTAAACCCATAGACGTGATGAAAAAATGATTTTCCAAAGAAAAAGTTTTCCGAAATTTAGAAAGTTTAAATATCAAAATTTAATACGAAAATGATACCAATAACCTAAATTGGATTAATGATGATATAAGTTAATTAATTTTACTTTTAATACTATATTAAAACAAAATGGAACTTGTAAATGCTTTAAATAAAATGATGATTTTTAATAAAAATCAGCATTTTCACTATTCATTAAAAAATTAAACATTTCTGAAAAATCCCAAAAATTTACTCTAAGATAATTTAGGCATGATAATTTAAAAAATGAATTTAATTTTTTCAAATAAATTTTATAAATTGGAAAAAATTAATTTTATTATTTGTTCACAAAAAGTAATAAAAATCATTTTTTGAGAAAAAATTATTTTTGAAGCATATAAAGATTTTACCAAAATTTAAGTACTTATTTATCAATATATTTTATTTATATAGAAAATTCATACTTATTTTTTAAAATGTGTTTATTCATATTAATACTTCCAAGTTTAACAGCTAGGATATAACGATCTTGTTTAAATAATAAAATTAATTGTATATCATGGTTCGTTAAAACTAGGTGTTGTGAGTAACACAATCCATTGAAAAAATTAAATTTATTTGAAAAAATATATTTTAAAAAATATTAGGGTGTTACAACATATCAATAATACTACAATTTTTTATATATTGGGGAAAATAAAATAAATAAATGGTGAGCTTAGATGCTCTATAGGGTTACACATAGTGGAAGTTATCTTGAATGAATAAAGAATAATCAATATGGAAAGATAAATAATTGAAAACACATGCCATTTAATCAATAAATTGAGCATAAGGAATAATATGATAGGAATAAATGATGACTAAATAATTACATAAAAACTATCACATGAGATTGAAACTTATCCATGGATATCATAACTATTCAAATAATCACATGTACATCAATAACTGATTTCATAATTATGGATTGCATAATGTAGGGTTTCTGAAACTTACCATCGAAGACTCCTTCCAATAAATCTAAAAATACCGTCAAGGCCTCGTGCCAAGTCATATACATTAATGTATAAGGTCTTGGCCAAATACCCAATCTATTTTGTCTCACGAGACCTACTAATGCATCTAGGGGCTATGTAATTCCAAGATCCACCTTTCACTTAATAATTCCAATTCATTGATCATATGAATAAATAATACAATTTAATTAACATTCCTTAAAAATCAATAACTATTCATATTGGAAGAACTATCATACAAAATTTCAATACCATACCCATTCAAACTGTAACATCCCGAGTTTTTAAAAGGAAATACTATGTTCGATAACGTATATGATACACCACATTGAGATTAAGATAACAACAAAATATCATTATTTAAATCCGCATAAGTGTGTTTTATACCAATAAATAAACAAACAACTCTTGTTGGATTATATTAATGAAAAATATATATAATATATTAAATACAATATTTAACATTCAACTTATTTTTTTTATAGACATTATATAAGAACAAATCCAATTTTACACATAAAAGAAGTATTTTTCAAAAAAGGCTGTTTTTCCACCTTTTGAGGACACAATTATTTTAAATCTAGTTTTTTTCAGTTTTATAAATTATATTTGAAAAAAATAAACTTCTTATTTTTAAGAATAATATCAAAATTTACTTTGGTTTAATTTTTTTTTGTATTTTTATGATAATTTTCATGTTTTGATGAATACTGAAAAAATAATGCATTTTAATTGAAAAAATACTTTTTCATAAAATTTATTTATAGTGTTTAATTATATTTTTAAATGTTTTTAAATTATAATTAGATTAAGTTTTTAACTTTTAATCCAATTTAGGTCATTGGAATCAATTTCACATTGAAATTGGATATAAAAACTTTGTAAACTTTTGAACATTTTTACTTTAAAAACCCATTTTCTTATTGCGTCAACGAGATTAATTTTTGAAATTTTTGTTTTTTGAATTTTAAAAAATGGATTCCATGTTTTGAATCATAAGGTCCAAATTTAGTAAATAGTTCTCTTTTATTTTTGGAAAATATGAATAGTAACTTTAGTAATTTTTTTATTAGTACAATTAAGGGTAAATCAGGTAATTAAGGATAAAAATAATATTATAAATATTATAAAATTACCCTAAAACATGTAATAATTTTATTTCATGATTATTTTTCATCCCTAAGAATTAAAATATCGGTTATGATACCATTTATGTTAGTTTGGATGAGTATATAACCTTAATAATATTATATTAAAAGGAAAGTCAATTTTTCATACTTTGTTTTTAACAAGAGAAATATTTTTAATATGGGTTTATATATGGGATATGTTTGAATATAAAGAGTATTTGGAAATATAAAATGTTTTTCTACATCATAGTAATTTATTTATAATTTTTAGTGATAAAATAATTACCTTAAATGGTGATATAATGTTGATACATGATTTTTTTAATTAATGGAAGAATAAAATAAATGATATTAAAAATATTAAAATAAATATAATTTGATATAATTAATTCCATAAAATAATTTTTTGTATGAATTAGACATTTTAGTGATGATTCAAAGGAGTTTTTCAGAAGATATCACGTTTTTATGATATTTTTGAAAAGGAAAGTGATGAATAGAATCAAAATTGACATTAATGATATTTTAAAATAAATAATATTTTATTAAATTATATAAAATTCATAAAAATATAAAATTCAGAAAAATAATTTTGATAAGTCTAAAAATTTCATAAATGACTCATTTATTGATCTTTTTTAATTTTATTGTAATTATATTAACCCTTAAAGTGTAAATTACATGATATCACGGTAAAAAATTAAAATGTTAAATAAGGGTTAAAACAAAAAGATAAGGATTAAAAAATATTCAAAACTTATCTAATTTTAATTTAATGAAGTTAATTTTCTAAAAATCATCATATATTATAAATAAAGAAGTTTTGAGCCTTTTGGATTAAAAAATTAATTTATATTAATTAAATATTTTGAATAATTCCAAGAGTACCCCTCCCCTCTCCTATAAAAGGAAACCCATTATTCTATTTTCTTCACACTTCAAAACCTATTTATTTCAGCCAATATCTACCAAAATCCCTTCCTATAATCCCTAACCACATTCTAGATTCCTTATTTTAGGCATAACACTCTCCTTAGCGGTGTTAGTCAAAGAAGATCATCTGAAGAAGAGATATCATTTTTAATCAAGTATTTATATTTTATTTTTCTTCCAATATCTTCAGATATTATTCAATCATTATGAAATAATAAATAAAATATCCTTAATATAATGAGATGTTATTATGAGGATATAAGGATGAGCCTGTAAGGGGCAGTTCTCGGCTATGGTTTTTCCCCGTCGCCACCTACCTCCTTTCCACCTCAGGTCGGCTGGGATCTTCCTCTCGGTGTTGGATCAGTGGTTTGAAATGGTTCCTCTTTCATGAAATTATGGACTCGACTAACTTAACTTTCCTTATCCCTGCTGGACCTCTTCACCTCACTCCATATTCGATGGATAGGGTTATTCTGGCGGTGCGGTGATGGTCCAGCGGACTAGCTCTAGCTTTCGTGTTTGAGGATTGAAGATCACCTCTGGTGTATTCATTGGGTAGTTCGTTGTGGTCCCTGAGTGTGATTTGGATGATGGTGATAGGATTTGGGCTCTTTTCTGGTGATATGTGGCACTCGGGTGTCTGTAAAATGGGTGATTGTTTCTTGATCCTTTATTTTTTACTTCGTATTTAGATTTAATATTTGGTTACTACTCTTCTTATATTGGTTTTGGGTTTGTTTTTTTCTTGGGATTTCTACTCTAGGATATGGATCAGTTCATCCTGGGTTTATGTTGGTTCGTGTGATTTTGATCGATGGAGGGCTTGATGTTTCTTAGGGTTCGATGCTTAACCGATATGAGGATCTAACAGTTTTGTTCCAAGTGTGGTTTGAAATATGAATGATGGAGGTATTTGGTGATGTTTTCTAATGGAGTTGGTTCAAGTGGATTTCGTGGTTTGAGTTTTTGCTGTTGCGGAGACCAGAGGGTTAAATCAGTGTTGGTTGGTGTTGATTTTAGTGCGGCCATGTCCAGAATTAGAGAATGTAAGGACAAGTCTACTTCATGCTTGAATATGGATGCGTTGGGTTTGTTACAGACTTGTTCAAATGTTTTGTTGAGGAACCAGCGGTGCCTTGGGTTTGGGAGGTGTGGTTTGAATTTCTTGGTGTTATGATTTTATTGAAGCAGACCTACAGTCTTTGAAGGATGAAACATAGATTTCTTATATTGTGGGAAGGTTGGTTTTGGTCTATGTTGGTTTGAATTTTGTGTGTTCGCTTGTGGAACTATGTCCTTGGTCTATGAGACACTGAATACAATTTACTTGATAGAGACTACTCTAGAATAGGTTCAGAGCAGGAACTGTTCTCCTTATCACCGCTATCCAGAATTGGAAGTTTTGAGAGGGTATGGAATTTTCCATCGGTACTGTGCCCGCTCATCCTTGAATGAGACTACTAGTCGAGCAGCAATGGGAAGGTGGATTCTATTCATTTTGTTCTTATTTCTAGGGTGGAGCTTTTCCTTACTCGTGAAATTGGATTATTTTTTGTCTTGATGATCTTGGCCCGTGTAGGCATGGTTGTGTTTTAAGTATTTGATGTTTTTTTGGTTTCCCACTTTTTCATCAAAAGTGATTTTGAAATAAAAAATTTAATTTTTAGTCATTAAATGAGATGTTATTATGTTAATATCATCACCAAAATTCATATCCACTTCCATCAAATGGGAAAATAATCATCTTTCGTGTGTACGATGAACTACCGCCTCGCGAACCGATATAATTCATTTTTCATCATTGTCTCTTAAGACTGGTTATAATGATGGAATTAAAGTTTATATATGATATTAATTATATATTTATTATTATAAAATAATAATATATCATTTATGTTTTTACCTTTCCATGCACATAAAAATGATAACGCCGTTCGTGCGTATGTGTGAACTATCACCTCTATGAAGTGATATGATATGTTTTTCATCACCACATCAAATTAATGTTATATATAAGTATATTTAAATGATAAATATTATATTAATAATATTTTTATCATTATTTAATTATAAAATAATACTTAACTACTTTCCATAATGATCATTGAAAAATGAAAATGTTACTCATGTGTACGTACGACCTACTGTCTCCATGATTATAACGTAGTTCATTTTTCATAACCATACATAATGGTTTGATTTAAAAGTATAATTGATGTGTAAATGTGATTATTATTTCATGAATATTATTCTAGAGATTATTTACTAATTACCACTTTTAATATTGACATCACACTAAATTCATTTTGGACTAAAGTACCGAATATCGTCAAGACATCCGAAATGAACTTAAATAATTAAGTAGTTTTTATAACATTTTAAAAAGTGATAT
Source organism: Viscum album (assembly GCA_963277665.1). Lineage (NCBI taxonomy): Eukaryota > Viridiplantae > Streptophyta > Magnoliopsida > Santalales > Viscaceae > Viscum > Viscum album. The sequence goes on along the minus strand of OY728159.1, from coordinate 887,048,169 downwards.
AAAATAAATAATAAACATTAAAAAGGTCCTCAATAAAATAAACAATTAGATTAAGTTTATTATTTATGAAGATAAAGAACGTACGTTATGAGTCGGACTCAAGTTAAGAGATTTCGTCTCAATCTCCTTTCATTTAGACACTTCATGGTGATATGCACCTTTATTGTTTTATGATATGTATATACAGACCCCTTTGACATATCATATCATGAATTTATTTATTTTCATTTTATTTAATGTTTTGTTAAATGTTATTCTTTCACGAGGCTTATAATTTAAATGTTCAAAGTGGTATGAGACACTTTGAGTGTTTAAAGATTTAATTTCAAAATCTTTCCTCTATGTCAATATTTTTGATATTTTTTTAATTATATAAAATTACTATAAAGGAAATTTGATTTTCTATTTTGAATTTCATTATTTTTTTTTCAAAAAGCAATATTTTTATGTGTTTTATACTGAAATTTTTGAAAAAATGACAAAATGAATACTTTTTTCTGAATGCACACGACAATAATGTATTTTTCACTACTGTGGACATTATTTTATTATAATATTCCTTTGAAATATTTCTTGTTTCCTTAAATGAAAAACCATTTTTATCTTTTTGGGTATTTTGGTATTGAAAATGGGTTTTCAATGAAAATGGTGTTTTGCTATTGAAAATGGGTTCTTGAAAGAAAAGGGTATTTTTATCTGAAAGTGTTTTAATATGGGATTAAAAGAGTTTTTCAATGGGTTTTATGATAAAAGTGTTTTATTAATAATATATTACTTGATAATTATATGAAATAGATGAGCCCGATATATCTTATACATAGGGTGGCACAAATAGCACCAGGTAATCCCATTATAGCTGAATATGGGACGGCCCAAATAATTCCAGGAAATCCTATTATAACTTAACATAGGGTGGCCTAGATAGTTCTGGGAAATAATTTTATATCTTAACATGGGGTGGAACAAATAGCATTGGGAAATCCCATTATATCATAACTTGATATGGCCCAGATATCATCGGGTAAACCCATAATAGATTAATTGGAAGTTGTCCATATGTTTATTCCAATTGAATGGGTTTTGGAAGGGTTTTATGTGTATGATTCTCTAAGTCACCTAAAGTATTTTTAATTTCATGCTATGGTTTTTAATGATTTTCTTTGAAAAAATGTGTGTTTTTTCATATGAACATGTTTTATTTCATATTCTCAAAGAATTTTGAAGGTAAAGGTAAAATTTATATGAGTTTTCATGTTTTTACTGAACTAATAGTTTCCTTTATTTATTTATCCCTTACTAATATTATTTAATCATCCAAAGTTTTTAAAATGTATTTCAAAAGGATTAAGGGGTAATAGAGACCAAGATGAGATCAAGGGGATAATTTTGAAGTTTTTTCATAAAGATAAATCATGTTTTATTTTAAATATTTTTATATTATGAAAAATGGATACTGAGTATAAGTGTCCACTTGTAATGTATGGGTTTAATTTGTAATATTTTGTTCTAATTCTCTAAAACTCTATACTAAAAAGATCCTCAAATGTGAATTCTAGTTCAGAAATACTAGAATAAGTTATGTTTAAGGCCAGTTCCTTACACAATATGCTTGTAAAACATCCATATAAATATGGTGTATGATGTAATTAGAGTATATACTCAGTAAATTATAAGATTAATCAAAGGATATTTCCATATATGAAGATAATTTAAAAATATTACGGAAAAATATCTCGAAGAAAACAACATTTTCACTTTGAAGTCACTTATTTAAAATATAAAAATTTCCCAAATACTAAATATTATTTTTAAAATAAACTTTTAAAATTATAAATTAATTTTCAAAGTATTTTTCATGATGGTGAGAAATTCCATTCATTATGTATAAGTTAATAAAAACATTCATTTCACACTTTTTTAAAAAACTCGAAAAGTAACTCATTCAGAAAATGACCAGAAGATTCCTTTTAAACCATTTTTTAAAAATTATAAAATGGGTAAAAATTTATTTAATTAATAATTTGATAATAGTAAAAATATTCTTTTAAAAATTTTAAGGAAAATATAGACATGGAAGAAAAATATTTTCAACCGAGTAGAAAAACAAAACCAGTTTTCCTTAAAAACATTAATTTGATATCTTAGGTACTTAAAGAGAGAAAATAAAATTAAATATTATAATTTATATAAATAACCACATGAGAATAAAATATATTGTTTTCAATATATAAATATTAAATAATTCCTCTATTAGAGACTTAAATATAAACAATCTTGAATAATGATGAGATTATGAAATAAAACCTTACCTTAGGTCTGACTTCCTTCATATGTGTTTGAAACTATTGTATAATAAATATATATTTATTATATATATATATTATATAACCATAATATTATATATAATACCATGTATTATTTACTTATAATCTTTTTATCACCCATTGATTTATAATTCTTTATTAGAATCACTATTCCGGGTGATAATTGCTCCGTTTTTCATGTATGTTTTGGTTTGGTAGTTTTGGTATTTATAATTTGATCATGGTTCCATCATATTCATAATATTAATAATTATATTAAAATCATATATATTCATCATATATATATATATATATATATTCATCTATAAAAGATATATATAGAAAAATGAATTACAATGTTAATGGATATGGTAGGTCGTACGTACACATGAATACTATTTCCACTTTTCAACAGATAGAATGAAAGAAAGTTAAATAAAAATTAACCATTATAGGATCATTTTTATATTATATATATATTATATATTTATTAAATATATCCTTATTACCATCCATGTAAACTAGAAATGAAAAACAGATCATATCGCTTCGTGGAGGTGGTAGTCCGCACATACGCATGAGCGACATTATCATTTTTCAAAAAATTGAAAGATAAGAGGGAAGTTATGATATTATAATCAAAAAAGAATAATTATTTCATAAATATCATATATAAACATTAAAACCATCATAATACCAATCCAAAAAACATGGTGATGAAAAATGAATCATATCTCTACGTGAAGACGGTAAGTTGTTCGTATGCATGAGCAGTAATTTCACTTATCATTTGATAGAAAAGTGGGTGGATAATGGTGGTTTAATAATAATAATAACATTTATTCATAATTAGGGTACTTAATTTATTATTTTATGATAAATACCATAAATTTAGAGGAGGTAAAAGAAGAAATAAATTGATAGAGGTCTATTAAGATGATTACCTCTTCTTCGAAAGACCTTCTTTAGATCCTTTCTTAAGGAACCTAGGGTTGGTATTTTGGGAATACCATAACCTATAAGAATTAGATAAGGATTTGTATAAGAAAAAATTGTAGGGATTTTTTGAGCTAGGTTTCTCAATGTGGTGTAAATAAGAGAGGGAAGGGGTGTCCTTTTATAAGGTAGTGAAATTACACACTTGGAATTATTAAAAATATTAAAATATAATTATGTTTTTCTTAATAAAAATGATCTCAAATGAACATATATTTGAATAAAAATATTATAATTTCTAAATATAATTATCCAATGAAATTTAGATAGGTTTTTGTGTCATTTTAATCCTTATCTTTTTGATTAGCCTCTTAGTTAACCAATTTTAAACTTAACCATGGTAACAAGATTTTCAATCATAAAGGGTTATAATTTTACTTAGAAGGTAGAAATTGGATCATAAATTTCTTAAAATACCCACTTGTCATCTTTAAATATTTTTATGATTTTTCAATAATTTAATAAAATATTATTTTCATAAAATATCGTTAATTTCATTTTTGACACTATTCATTTAATTTGACTTTAAAAACATAAATAAAAAGATGGAATTCAAATATAAACCTTTAAAAAGTCCATAATATTTTATATTTGACTAATTTTTTTTGGATCACAACAATTCACACAAATTGTATTACTTTTAATATTTTTAAATTCATTTATTTTATTTTTCCATTAATTGAATAAATACTATATCGACATTGCATAAGAATTTAAGGTAATTATTCAATAACTAAAAATTAGAAATAAATTAGCATGATAAAAAAAAATTTATTTTAAATAAACATTAATAAATGAACTTAACCTATTTTTATCCTTATAATAAAAATTTAGAGTTATTAAAGTTAAGAGAGTGACATTTTGTATTTATTCTTTTTTATTAAATTAATATAAAGAACATAATAAAAAAAATGGAACCATATGGACATATATTCAATAATTGGATGGAAATGTCTAAAATAAACTCATCCAGTTGAATAAATTCAAGTTTTGGGTTGATTTTGAGACCTTATCTCATCATTTTAACCCTATTTTACCCATTTTATCTTTATTGAGGTGAACAATATTTACTGAGGTTAGTATTGATAATGAAAAAAATAAAAAGGAACTGTTTACCAAATTTTAAGCTTATAATTACAATTATGGTATCCATTTTTCAATGTTCAATGTATATAAGTGAAATAAATCAATTTTAATATAAATTCATTAAATGTAATGAAAAACAGTTTTTAGAAAAATGTGTTTTAAGCATAAAAATTAACTTATATTGAAATTATGGATATTGATAATTTAAATGGAATTAATTATATTTTTAAAATAAAATGTATAATATTTAAATTTAATAAAAAATCAAAAATAATATGGTACTTTTTTACTTGATTTAAGAGATTAAACGTGAATATTTGAAAAATAAGTATTTTTCACTATTCACTGAAAAATCAATCAATTCATAAAAAATTCAAAATTTCAGCCTAAGATATTTTTTATATGTTGATTTAAAAAATTATTTTAATATTATTAAATATAATTTATAAAATTGGCATAAATTAATTTTAATCTCCACAAATAAAATTCAATAAAAACCATTTTTGAAGAATTTTTTTTGAAATATAAAATAATTTTACTGAAAACTATGTACTTATTTATTATTTATAAATACATTATATAAATACTTAATAAATATTTTTTATAATGTGGTTAAACCTATTCTTACTCATTAATCCAACGGCTAGGCTATAACTGTTACATTAAATCATAATATTTTAATAGTATATCACGGTTCACTTAAAGCTCAATGTTGTGTGTTAAGAAAGCTATCGAGTATAGTATTATAATTTTTTGGAGTGTTACAACTTATCACTTATTAATAATAATTTATGGGATTTTTCATGACTTTTTTCTATCCCCTTTCCATGAAAGTCTTGCATGACATCACTACCTTGGTTGTTTATTTTAAATTAGATTTGTTGATATATGGGTGCCTATTGTGATTTGTTTTTTTGGTTGTGGTTTTGGGTTACCTTTCAAATTGATTTATAAAATGATTTAGAAAGTTATTTAAAAATTAAAGTGATATGTTTTCGGAAAGGGTGTTTGAGAATTGTTTTTGGAATGAGAAAATGGGTTTTAACTTATTTTCATGGACTTAATAAAGAAATATCTTTCTATGGTTTTAAAAGAATAAAATAAAACTTTTTTGGTTCCAACCTTCTATTTCTAAAGAATAAAATGTTTTATAAAACTGACTTATAGTGTGTTATTTGTTTTTATTATGTGAGCATGTGAATTAAATATTTTTTATTTTCATTTAAAACTAGCATTGGTGAAATGGTTTTCGAAAAGAAAATGGCATAATATCTTGGGTAGAATCATACTGGGATAATTTTCTCACACCTGACACATACCATTGGGTATATGAAACTCATATTCTTTCTTTTGGGTGTCCAATTTATGATCTTATTTTTCTTTGGTCTCTTATTTGGGGTTTATGTGTGGTTTGGACCGTCGAGGGATGGTTCAAGACTTATTAAGTGAATATGGGTCACATAGATCCTATTGGAAGTGGTATGGGTACTATTTTGGTTTGTATTGGCCAACTCATCTATTTATAGTTATTGTTATCTACTTCCACTGTACCTATTTTTTTAACATGCTTATTTATTTATTATTGATATGTTCAATTGTACTTATTATTGTTGCGTTTCTATGATTGTATTGTCTCTTTTTATTGCATTTGATTTATTTTATGGCATGAATGTTTAATTTATGGATGGGTTATGCCAGATTTCCAGATGGTATCCTTGTGGTATTTATTATTATATGTGGGAGAAACAATTCCCAAGTGTTCATTATTGATAATTAGGCACTATTTTCTAGCATATGGGGATTAGGAATGCTCTTCAGGTATAGTGACAGACCGAGTCAAGTGACGTTTCATGTCAGTTCATTATGAGTGGTATCATAACCCATGTTTCTCAAATGCCTAGGTTTTGGAGGATCCCTTTTGTTATTTTGGATATTGGGTAGTACGGATATAAGAGTGTCAGGAATTTAGAGGTAGGTGTAGGTATAGTGTCATGATCACTTTCTCACCCCGAACCTTGATTTACCACAGAAATTTAATATTTTAATCTTTATTTTAATTATTTTATGATTATCCTTTATGAATTTCGATATAATATTGTGTTATTTTGATCCTCATTGTTTGTACCGATGACTTTATAGATCTATTTTAGCTTTCTGATCATAAATGAAGGAAAAACTAGAGCCACATGGTTAGCTCACATGGTCTGGTAAATCATGCAGAGCCCATGAAGATGACTTTAAAATCAATGATAGTGGTTGTTACATGGTTGGCCAACCAATGTGTCTAAACAGTGCACAATTATACTTTCTCTTTGTATTTTGTTGTTGTTTTGGATTCTTTACATTTGAATTGATCCCAATGATTCCTACCATTGGTGTGAGGTTTATTATGGGAGTTATATGGTGGTTTGGTGTAAATATATGATGATTTATTGATGTTTTTTTCCTTTTTTAGCTTTGGTCTTAAAAAATTTGTTTATGTTATGGGAAAATTAATGTTTGAAGGGAAAAAATGATTTTTTTTGTTTGGGGATAAAAATATTTTTTATTCTTAGGATATGTTTCCAATATAGTTTCTCTTACATTTTCATACTTATTTGGAAATTTTGGTTTTAAAATAAAAAATTATTTTATAATTTGTAATGTTTTAAAGTGGTTGATTTCATTATGGAAATTAGAAAAGGTTTTTGAAATGAAAGTGATTTTTCATATATATTTTTTTTAAAAAATAAGTAAGCTTAATAGAAGATTTAGTTTTATAATGAAATTTATGAAGCATTATTAAAATAAAAAGGGTCCTTTATGAATTCATGTGGGTTTTGTTTTAAATAATTTTAGTGTTTTAAGGGAATGTGCTCTCTTTTGAAAAATGAGTTCTTGGGATTATTTTAGGAATGTGGTGGTTTTAAAGGAGAGGACTTCTCATGGGTTTTCTAAGTGAAGTGAAACAGTTTCAAAGGGGATTTGGTTTGTTTTCAAATAATTTGTGACTTTTAAAAATTATTTGAAACTCCTTGAAGAATGATAGTGGTTTAAAGGGTATGGAGTTTTTAAGGATGCTTTATTATGTCTTTTCCTCGGTGGTATGTGTATTTAGATTTGTCCCTTTGGTGTACATTTGGACTTTTTGGATGAGTTTTGAAACATTAATGGGAGATATCCATGCTTTTTACTCTATGGTTGTGCCTCCCAAAAAGGTCTTGAGAAAATATAGAAGTTTACTTCCAAGGATAATCCTTAGGGTGAATCCTCTAATCACCTAGGTTTCTCTATTCTAGTTGTTAACTCTACCCAAACTTCAAAGGGAGTAATGGATCTAGGACCTTCCTTGCTCCAGGAAATCTTATGTCACTGTCCCTTTTTTCCACAGTGATCAAGATCTCTTTTTAGGAAAAAAGTGGTTAGATCATATTTAGAAAATCAGGTAGGTTGAATTTTTTGAAGTGGTTTTGGGACTTATACTCAGTGAGCCTGGATTATATTAAGGTTCTTAAGGTAATTTTTATAGGATGTATTCCTTTTAGATTTTTTGGTCCCTCATTTTTGAGGTGTTAGTTCTTGTGGACGTGTTTATCCATCAATTTTTATCTTTTACTTTGATGTTTTTGTGAGACCCTTTCCATAGAGGGGTTCTATTGGTTTGGACATAAGAAGTACTTGGGTGTGTGTTTTGGGTGTATAGGATAGATGTGACACTAGTTGAAATTATATACCAGATGGTGTTGGTTTCAATCTTATTTGGATTCACCATGAGATAGTATTTTGATTATGAGGTCCTAGATCACCCTTTCACTCATTTTTATAACCCAAAGTTAGAACCCTTGTCATTTTTATTATCGAGGCATGTCTTTCATGGGGGTATTATTTTTCTCATTTTGGTGATATGGGATGTGATAGATTTTGGATAACCTTTGGGTTGTTCTTCCTTTGGGGATTTTAGGTCAATCCTTAAATGGATATTGGGTTGTGATTCCCTTTTTTAATTTTTGGAATCATAGTTTCTTTAGTGTAATTCTCTTAAAAGAGATGTTTCCTATTTTTACCACAAATTTAGAGGAATTGTAAATGGTAGGGAGACATTCAATAGGTATTCTTCATCATAGGGATCAGTATCTTGTGAATAGGAGTTGGTTTTCACTTTGAGATGTTCAGTGCTATTTTAGGATTTTGGTAGATTTTTTGGAGGATGAATCCTGTGTAGTGTTTCCCTTGTCCTAGGATCCTTATGAGTATTTACACAACCTCCCACCTCTTATGTAGGTGTTGAGGTTTTTTGTTTTCTTTTTTATTATACTTTATCAATGACTTTCTAGGGGTGGATATTGGAATGAAGGGGAGAATTGTGACACTTATATATCATTGTTGTTTATTATTTTAATTATTTTGGAGTGGTTTAAATTTTTGTAAGTTTTAGGATTTATTTTTTAATTTTTTAGAATTTTTTCTCTATGCACAGTTTCTGTATAGTCACTGCATGGTTTGGTAAAACATTTAGATGACCTTTACACAAGGGTTCCTTTTGCGCATAGTTTAGTGTGAACTATATAGGGTTACCTTTACATAGGGATCTTTTTCACTTCATTTTGTACATACATAGTTTCTCCTACACGGGTAGTGCATAATTTGATCAAATCATGCGAGTTTCAATGGAAACCATGAGATACCTCTATGCACAAGGTTAATGGTGAACAACTTTCACATGGCTAGTATAAACCATGCAATGAAACCATACAAGTGAGTTTTTATTAGGAAATACCATCAATATGGTTGGTGCAAGATTTATCAAAATATATATCATAACTATGTGAGCTACTCAAATTTCATTAAAAGATGAAATTTACATTTTTCCCTATTTGATTTTAACCCCCTTTCCTCTTTACTTCTTCTATCTCTGGGACCAAACTAGGTTATACAGAGGGGATTCTCTCCCTCCCTTCCTCCTTAATTTTTATGGCATCTTCCAATGATTTCAAGTGTTTTTATTCAAGGTAATCCCTCATTTTATCTTATTTCCTTCTTCTATCTTCCAGTACACACATTTATTCTAAGTTCAATAGTCTTCCATGAACCCTAGGGGATGCCTTGTCCAAGAATAAGGTTCAATGTGGGTTTTAATGTGAGATTTGTGTGTTTAGGGATTGGGGAGGATGTGTTGTTTCTTGGTTGAGTGTTTTTCATCGAAGGTGATACATTTTGTCTTGGTTCCACTTAATCAGAGGTAAGTGTTTTTGTGAATTTTATTTAATTGCTATATCATTATGTTTTTGAATATATTTAACGCCTTAATTTATTTAATTAAAGTTATTTTTTATAGATTGTTTGGATTTATTAATCTTTAATATATTTTTTCACTTGGCATAAAGGTGTTTCATAGATTTAATAATTTTCTAAAAAATTGTTTTAATTCAAAGTGTTTTGTAAATGCCTATATGGATTATTTAAAATATTTTTTGATAGTTAAGTTCATTTAAACCCATTTGGGACTTGAAATACCTAAATTATAGTTTTAAAGGAATATTTATATAAAAATTTGGGGTGATTAATTTTAAAACAATTTGAATAAAAAGGGGGATTGGATCTTGATTTGATTTTAAATGTGCCCCATATGAATTAACTTTTAGAGGTTGTTTTAAAATTGTATTTTAAATGATAAAAGTTACTCTAAATTATAATATTTTACACTAAATTACTATATAAAACTTTAAGTTTTTTTAAAATGTGAATGATGATTGAGCCTCTGAGTCAGATATGCTTGTTGTGGATTGTGACCCATCAAGAAGTGTTTTTATACTATTTTATTTATATTGATGCTTATACATTATTATTAAATGGGATGTTTCTTGGGTGTGTGTAGGAGGTGAGATGATATTTATTTCAAGTGATTGAAATTGTTTTATGTGATGAAATCATGCTATGTTTATTTTCTCACCACTATTTATTTATCTCATAGGAATCCTAGGTAATTAATTAGAGACCTGAATAAGTGTATCCCCTGGTACGGATTGTGCTCTTACTAGGGGTTCATTACCCATGGGATTTGAGCACTCCCGAGATGGATTATGTTCCCCGTAGTAGCTTAATGATCCTAGGTTGAGTTATAAGGTCCCAAACAAGTTATACGAGACTATTGAGATAGAAAAGTTCTTTATTGTCGATCTAGGGATCATGTATCTAGTTCAGAATTTGTATTACTTGAGTCCTAGGGATTTTCCCATGATTCTTAAATCTTATTGAGGATTATTTCTAGGATTTAGTTACATGCCATGTTTTTATTCCCTATCCTTGGCTATTTTTCACGACACCATTACCTTGGATGTTTATTTTTTACTAAATCTATTGATATATGGGTGCCTATTGTGTTTTATTTTGTTTTGGTTATGGTTTTGGGTTACCTATAAAATTGATTTATAAAATGATTTTGAAAGTGATTTGAAAATCAAAGTGATTTTTTTTGGAAAGGGTGTTTGATAAATGATTTTGGAATAATAAAATGGGTTTTGACTTGTTTTCATGGGATTATTAAAAAAATCATTTTTTTGGTTTCAAAAGCCTCTAATAAAAAGGTTATGGTTCTTCCATTCTATTTATATATAAGGAGGAAACTTTATAAAAGTTACTTATGACATGTTATTTGGTTTTATTATGAGATCATTTGAAAAACCTATTTTTGATTTACATTTCAAACTAGCATTAATGAAATGGTTTTCAAAAATAAAATGGAAGAAACTCCTTGGTGGAATCTTACTAGGTGGATTTGATTACACCCTACATTTATCATTGGGTATATATAAATCATATACTTTCTTTCAAGTGCCTATTCTATGATATTATTTATTTTTGGAATCTTTTTTGGGGTTTATTTGTGGGTTAGACCATCAAGGTATGGTTTGAGACTTGGTGAGAGACTATGGCTCACATGGAGCTGGTTGATAGAATTTGGGTTCTATTTTTCTTTATATAATCCAACTCAACCAGTTTTATTTATCATTATCTACTTCCATTGTACCTATGTTTTTTGAGCATGTTGATATATTTATTATTATGATATCTAGTTATCCCTATTATTTTCAAATTTCTTTGTTTGTATTGCCTCTTTTTATTTCATTAAATTTATTTTATGGTGAAAACGTCCAATTTACGGATGGGTCATGCCGAATTTTTGAATGGGGTATTTAAGGTATTTAGTATTTTATATGGGATAAATTTTTACCAAGTGATTATTATTGATACCCAAACACTAGTTTTCATCCCATGGGGATTGGGAATTCTCTTTGAGCCAAGTGGTAGACCAGGTCGGGTGACATGTCAAGTTTTCTTGGGTTACTTCATTATAAGAATGATGTGATATATTTTTTACTTATCTATTGAAGATGTATGATTTCCACAAAAGTTTTATGTACATATTTATATACTTTATTATAAAAAATATTATAACATATAACTGTAATGGGTAAAGAATATCTTAACTTGTGGGAAGATTTTAAATACATTGAATAAAGAAACTAGGGAATACTTGAAATATTTTCAATGACTGTTGATAGGATACGAGGGATTTAATGATGGAAATAATTTAATTATATTTGATAGATATTACATTGTGAGAGGTAATAGACCCATAATATCCGTAGGATATCTATAGGAAATTGGTAAGGAAGTATTATTTAGGATCACCCAGAAACCATTAATATCTAGATAAATTATTGTATCATCTATAAATTCTAGAAAATAGATATTTGGGAAACTATCTTGATGAGTTTATCAAAATTTTGAGGGAGCATGTCTTTAGTGGCTGTTAATACTATTGATAAAGGTAACATGATACCTTTGGAAATGTTAGAAGAAGATACAACTTTAATTTTATTATATTTGATATCAAATTCATATGATAATCTCACCATTTCATTATTGTTTAATAAAGACATGCGATTTTACCATTACTAGTGAACGTGATTTTTCAAAAGACTAACGATATAAAATTTCAAGTAATAATGGACTTCTGATCATGAAAGGTGGATATAAATACCAAGAATAGTAGATGGACCGAAAGAGTTCATATGAAACTAGGAGATAAATAAGTTAATCAAGACCAAGAGGTGACTATTAATATTGGTTATAAGAATTGTCTTTTGGATAAGTTTTAAAATTTTCTAGAAGAAGAGATTATAAGCCTTTGTTATAGAACCAGATGGAGGAAGGTGAAGAAGAACCAAGGATTTCAGAAGAAATAAGTGAGGATAAATTCCTTCCAAATAGAATAGTTAGAAATTGAAGAAGGATGAGTTATGGATGCATGCACTATTTACCAAAATAAAGAGGTAAAGTCAGTGTGTTAGCGGTCTATTGGAAGTTTCCTTGACCAATGTTATAGATGTATACAAATATTGGATGACAGTGGAATCTATGGAACCATATAACTATTGTGGAGATCATTTATAAATATACGGGTTGGGATCACTTGTATGAAAGTAGTACTATTAATTTTACCATATGTGGTTAAAGAAATTATATCTTGGGTGAAAAGTTTTTTTCATTATAGTGTTTGTACTTCTTCAATTTATATAATTCATACTACAATGTTCTTATAGAGCTAAACAAGCCCTAAAGTACTGGAATGGTGGAGCCCTATCCATCGTATAAAATTAGGGAAACTGTTACCCACCCATACTATACACTAGCCCACAAATCTCATGAATTTACCTTCATGGTGAGGTTTTTGGGGGTTACATGGGGGAAGTATCCCCATGGTTGGGGGTTGAAGGTCCCTGACCCAAATTTTATAGGCACTGTAGAAGAGTTGACCGATGACACTAGTAGTAGGTACTATAGCAATGTGGACTTTGAAATGGGTACTACAACCATAAAAAATTTATTTCCATCATCATTATAGAATAGTAAACCAACTATGCATATTTATAACTACAGTAGTGTGGGTTACTATAGAACCATGTTACTTTATAAGCTCATTTTGAGATAGAGTTTCTATAATGATCATGTGTTCCCTATAATTGGTGCCATGATATAGTGATTTTTTTATACCTATCCATGTAAGTAGGGATTATTACCATTATCACTATATAAGAATAGACCAACTATGTAGATTTATAATATCAACAATACATGTTACTATATCAATGTGTTACTTTATGAGCTTATTTCAAGCTAGGGTTTCTATAATAAGTGTGTGTTCCCTATAATTGGATCCCTGGTATATTGAATTTTTTCATAATCAATTAATAATTTGATTTTTACATTAAAAATAACATCATGAACAACATAATTAAATTGAAGATCAATTGAATATCTTTCCAAAACCAAGAAGACATGATCATAATGTATAATTTATAATTAATTAATTTAGATAAATAATCACCTTACATTTGAAATTATTTCTTCATTGATGAATCTAATGATGTCTTTATATCATACCATCATTTAGTGACAATAATCAAGGGTATATTTCCTTTATAAATTATCTACTCATGAATCTAAAACCACTAAACATCACCATAGAAATCTATGGGTGCTAGCATAGAAGATCCTAATGCTTGCGTCATTCATCATTAATCGCTACAAGAATTACTTTAGCTGGACTCTCCTTGTTCTATCTATAATTGAGATGGTGGTGGAGTAGGATCACTCTACATTTTTGAGAGCATTATAATATATTATCTCTCTAAATATTGAGATTATTCTATATAATTCATTGTTCCCAATGATTAAAATGGCTAGGGATTTGGATAATGTCATAACCGGTTTAAATAAGTCTAGGGTTATAGAATAATAATTGTTCATAGGCCCTTATAGTTCCCTTGATCCTCAAAGAACCCTATGTCTAAATAATAATAATAATAATAATAATAATAATAATAATAATTAATTGACACGTGCTAAACTCACGAAGAAATAAAAATTATTTCCTTGAATAAATAAATTAATATTTATTCAAATAATATTTAATATTTCATTTCTTATTAGACCCCACCAATCCTCATGAATATTTATTAGGCCTCAAATAATTACTATTTATTAAATAAATAAATAATTATAATTTCATTATTCCCCAATAAAGAAATAAATATTATATTTATTTAAATATTGAATAAATATTTATTAAATATACAACTCACAAATATTCTCTTGAATAACTGATGATTGAATATATGCAATAAAAAACAAATAATTATTAAGCCACATATGAGGATAATATTTATCCAGCATTTTAAATTCATATAGAATATAATTTAGGTTCTAGATATGCTTAATATTTGACCCTTTATAACCCTTTCTTATTGGAATTAGGTAGAACCACCTAAAGTCAAATGTTAGCATCTATCAACATGCCAAGATACCCATAGAGAAAGAAGTTGATGTCGCAATGGCATAAAAACTCATACAAATGATCACTGTGTAATATAATTTCTCTATCTCAATATCTACAATCAATAGCGTTTCTTAATCATTTCATCAACCTATATGCTTGATGTCACTTTATTTGAATTTTCAGAAATGAACTTGCTAACAGAATTCTATGGCCATAAAATTAATTAGATAGTTAAATTCCCATCAAATGTACTTAGATATCAAATTCCATTAAAGAATATAATGGATAGATCCTTTCTCTCATTATTCATTAATACAATATCAGTCTTGACACACTAAACATACCCAACTTCTACATTAATATACATCATCATGGTTTACAACAATACATCATAACACACAACTCATGATATACATTAATAATAATATTAATTTCTAAGGAATATTACATCCATCTATAGATAAAAATATCCAATGAAACATATAAATGTGGATTTCCTTATAGTAAGTTATGTTATCTTAATCTTCTGCCTTGAAAATTACCATGGGTGTACACCATGAGAAAGAGTTTCAAAGTCCTATGAGTCTCCACCCTTGATATACTATATCATTTGTGTTGCATAAAATGATATCATATATATATATAATATCTATTTAAGGATACTATCATGACACTTATGGGTTCTCATTATAGCAAGAAATTTCTATGACCATTAAATGTGGAAAGTACCCTAAAGAAATTATCACATAGATGTCATTTAAAAAAAGGATCATCATGTGATGAGTAATTAGTTAATATTCAAGACTATAAATATTATGGTAATATAATGTTAAAATTAGTTGGTTCTAAGGAAAAAAATCTAATATACCCCCTTGAACTAGATATAACTTTTAAGAATCTACTATTTAGTCTCACATATTAAATTTACTTCTACCAATGTAAGGTTATAAATACTAATCCCACCACACTAACCATCATTATTATTCTTAGTGAAACATAATTAATCTAAGAAAATCCCTCAAGAGATGATATCACCGAGTTTATGTCCTATGTCATCCCGGATATCTTGGATAATACCATAGTTAAAATTCATCATGATATGATTGAATTTTACTATCTTTGTATAAATTCAAAAATTTGGAACAAATAGTTGCTAAAATTGTTTCTTAAGCTATATAAGAAATAAAAACATACTCAGCCTAATGTAGATATGACAACTAATAGATATAATAGGCTTTACCCTTTAATATTACCATATCCTTACCATGAATCTAGATCAAACTGATCTAAAGAAGATTAGTTTCATATTCCCTAAAAAACTAGTATTCCCTTTTCTCTAATTATCAAGAACTCATCCAATTTCTCTTTATAAAGCATTGTAAGATAGTTCTGATTTCTAGATTATGCAGTTCTCCTGGTCTTGTTTGATATTTTTATTCTATTCTTTATACATAAGCATGATCAAACCTGTGTATATATTAGGGAATGTGAGATATATTTCCAAAGTACTCTTAGGAATATTTACTCTATACATCACAAGAATACCATGGGAAACTGGAAACAATTTTGGTGTATTGTTTTATCATGTATTTTTTTAATTCCATGTCAATCATGTATTATGACTTGGATTAAGAAACCCCTTGATCTATACTAGTATATATTGTTCCCTATAACTTGGGTTTCTACTTAATTCATATTTGAAGAAATTATTTAGTTTTATATAACATAATACTAATTACCTATTTTCTACATGTCATTAAATAGATCTATCTTGGAAAACTATAGCACCCCTATAAACTCTTATAGAAACATGGAAACATTTCATTTAAAATAAATATTCTTTGATAATTAAACTTGTTTTAACCCATAAATGGATCTTTGAAATTTTAATTCCATATTTTAATTATTTGATGTTGACAACCTTTCTGGTCACGTCATATAGAAATGCTCCATAAAGTTTCCTCCAAGGGAGGTGGCCTTGATATCATATTCCTAATATAATAATAATAATAGCTATGATAAGTAGAAATCAAATGTATTTAGTCAAGATGGTTTGATACAATCGATCAAGACTTATTGGTATATCTCTTGCACCATACATGTATGGTTTCTATTGAATACCCACCAATGACTTTACATCAACCACCAAAATACAAAATGAATTTTGGTACATGGAACACACATTTGAATTCATAAGAACTTTCAAATCATAGATGGTTACAACTTACTACTCTATGTAGGATTTATTATTCTTACTGAATAATATATCCCCTTCTTTGGTGAATATAAAACTATCACTGTGGTTTTAAAATTTATACATAGTATCTATATTTGGAAAATTTCCTCCCACTAACACTTGTGGAGTTAATTATTCATATTCCAACTTGTGCATATGGATCCAAGATTTAACTGAAGCCTTTATTACTCCCAGTATCTTTTATAGAGATATTATTTCACATATAAATTTAGTTAGTATGAT
The DNA here is from genome assembly GCA_963277665.1 of Viscum album. Classification (NCBI taxonomy): domain Eukaryota; kingdom Viridiplantae; phylum Streptophyta; class Magnoliopsida; order Santalales; family Viscaceae; genus Viscum; species Viscum album. The sequence goes on along the minus strand of OY728159.1, from coordinate 887,030,984 downwards.
TAATAAATTTATATATTGGGTTCATTAATATCATTATTAGTTATAGGATAATTAAATGAGATACAATTTTTGTTTTACAAGATATACATTTAAATATTTTACCAACTTTACAAATGAATCCCATAAAAAAACCTAAGGATATCACATAATGGAATTTATTCATATTGTAACTTATATTATTTCCATTAGTCATTTTAGTTGGTATATGGTTAGTTATTACACTACTATTTTAAAATATATCTAGAAAGGAATCATGAAATACTACAATATGTATATAAGACTCCTCATCAATCATACCTTATATTATCAATATCTCAAAGATGTGAATAATTTTATGTGAGTTTAGGAAAACTATCACTCTATATTAACTGATTGATGAATAATTTGTTGACATATACTCTGACATACTATCCTAAAGGATCCTATAACCTTTACTAAGTGTATTTATTACTTCACTAAGAATTTCTAAAATTTATTAAAATAATCTCACAGAGTACAATAATTTACCTCTAGCTTCACATTGGAATAATTCATGACACTAAGCTTTTACTCACTCAGAAATTTTGTGGCATACCTTTATATCTAAAAATTTCTTAGTCTAAAACATAAGTATTTCATATACTTAATAGTTTTAGATCCAAAAAATATAAAAATCATATTAGGTATATAAATCACAACTTATAGGTTTACTTGACTAAGAATTATCTTGCCACAACTAGGTAAGAGTTTTATAATTATATTCATCATTTATTACTGATGAAATATGTTTATTTATTTTGTAACACTTTTTTTATTTCATTAAAAACAACAAAACAAGGGTTTTAAATAAGAGAAAAACAATCATGACTGATGAAAAAAATGAAAGCCAAGTGCATTAGAAATATAAAAGCACTTGCACAGGAGGGGGAGGCGACTGAGAAATAAGAAAATATCCAAAATGGTAATCGAAAATCCATGTGTGATAAGAGGGTATGCTAACATATTAAGTTCCCTCCACATGTGAGATATAAAATTACCTTCATCCACCTTAAAGGTGCACACCCACATCGTATAAAGGATAGGCCTATGTGCACAATATGAATTTCTCAAAAATTTGATAATGATAGAAATGTAAAATTCAATATAGGAAATAGAAATACCCCTTTGATAACTTAAATTAATTCCTATATAATGCTTTGGCCTCGACAATAGTAGAGGTACCATCACCTAGGTTCACCATGAAGCCTAGAATAACTGATCCCTAGTGATCATGAATAGTCTCACCTCCTGAGGCCATATTTCTATTTAAAGAGTCATTTATATTTAAAGTATACCTAGTTTGAAAAGGATACCACCATACCTATCACCATATATCCCCATAAAGATGAAATTTCCTTAATTGAAGTATTTCTAGACACAAATAATGAAGAAAACCCACAGGTGTAGTCTCCTAGATTTCCATAGAAAGCTCTTGGATAATTTTAAAAATAAAAAAAGTCATACCTGATAATGATATAGATGAAGATCTATGAATAAAATAATTACAACCACACTAAATAAATAAATTCTCATTGTGTTCTAATAAAACCCTGAGATAAATGTATAGGTAACACTTAATACAAATAATAGTTCAAGTAGAATCTATCCATTGGACAATTGAAAGCCATGTGTTTCTCACTGTTGACATAGGTATCACCCTGCCTCAACCAATAAAATGAAATTACTTACTTCTAAATGGGAGAACAATTCTTACTTCTTATAATGTTTTTTCCTTCTTATTACTGAAATATGAATCACTATTTCTCAGACATTGAGAGAAAACACCTTACTTATTTGGTTCTTATTTCATTTGTGGTTTTAATATTTGAATAAAAGATAATATTTAATTCCCATAAAGTAAAAAAGAACATTAAGGTCCATGATAAATATATTTAAGGAAGATTCAACTACTTGTGTCTTCTTCAATTTATTGAAATACTTTTCAAATGACCTTTATATCTGTATGGGAGGAAAATAACCTCTTGTTCACTACACTGCCTCTAAATATTTTGTCTCATTAAATATGTTGTAAATGTACCATTACTATAAAATAGTCATGGGATCTTCAACCTTGAATTTCATGTTGTTCACTGTAAGGGTTGCAGAACTGAGTTCTTTATAACTCTTATTTACCTAGTGAAGCTTTGTAAAATGAGTCTTAAACTATTCATACCATAATTTTAGATGAATAAGGAGAACCTATAATATAAGGATGAAAATATAAGATTAATGGATAATTTCTTATCCATATGTTATCTGAAAAATCATTAACTAATAATTTCAAATCAATATATTAAATACAAGATCAATAGCTAAGTATCCTCTACCAATTTATACTAGAATAGTGTAGTGACAATCTCATTTATCCAAATCCCCCTTTTCTTTATCAATAGATAGTAGATAAGATATAAAGGTATATGAATTCATGTCCTTATGTTGCATTATCAGTTCTATAAACATATCTGATATCATGATGCATCAAAAAATTAAAGCATCCCCATGTACCTCTTATAGGAATCCTTATATCCTTTCCTTTCTCAGTGAGGTGGCTGAAAAAGTATAGGGAATTATAACACATAGTATAAAGTTTCTTGTAGTAGTTTAGTGTATAAAAAAACTATACTACCCTTGGAAATATGTGTCAGTGAGGACATGGTATATGTCTTGTAACATCCAAGTGTTATGATGATTTCACTTTCCATACTCTACATTAATTAAAGTGAATTTAAGTTTTACTTTTATTAACAAATATGTGAACTAATAAGTTTTATTTATTAGTATCTCACTATTTTATCAAAACCCATCATCCCTCACCATTGGTTTCAGAATGTCCTATCACATAGATATTCTAGCAGCAATGATCCATATTCCCCTTCTTAAAACCTAGACTTGGTACTGAAAATATATTCAAAGTATTTTAGGTAGGAATGAATTTACAACTACATTAATTCACAGTTCATTGATCCTTTGTGTGGAATCCCCAATCTAGAAATTGTAGACTTGGATTTCCTCAACACTTTCCTACTAGCTACACTAAGTCTTGCTTGGGTAGTTAACCCTTGATGTGAAATAGGTTAAGTTGAACCAAAACTCAAGATGAAATTCCATAATAATTGAAATAACACTGAATTGATCCAATCAAGCTATTTTAACTATGGTTCTATCCTAACTTAAGTAGTGGAAGGATATACTAACTTAATATTTTAATTTGAGGTATTTTTCTATTTATGCTTAAATTTCCCATTTTATCTTATTAAAAACTTGATAATATTAAGTGGATTTTACTAAAATGATTAACCATGTATAGATAAAATTTATGCATAATCTAATTTATTTTAATTCCATATCACATGATTATTAATTCATTAGTTTTATTTGATAACAACAAAGTATCCATAATGAAATTAAACATGCAAATTGATAGAAATAAAACAATAAATGTGGTATGATTGTGATATTTTAAAATTGTTACTCTATCTAGTAGATGATAAAACAACCTTTAACCCTAAGGGAATAATACCTTGAACCATAACATGACTTGTGTAATAACATCCCATATGTCCACTTACGTTTCTCCTGGATTGGTTTCACCTTGACTCTGAACTTGAACCGCCTCTACTCGCTTGGAAGCTCTATTCATTACATAATATTTACTCACATGCAGGTAAGGGGAATCAAAGGATTGTATACGGGGTTTATATAAAAAAAATCCCAGGCAAACTTTCCCGTACATAATGAGAGGAGGGTATGACATGCAGACCATAAATTTAATTTAATAAATTTTTGAAAAAACCTTGAAATAATAATAAATTAAAATAAACCAATCATATAAATAGGTCTGGTCTAAGCTCATGATCACCCACACACATGCAAAAAATATACATTTTCAATATTTTTGGAATTTATTTCGATTTTTTCTTTAATTAAGATAAAACACCTCGAACTAATCTAATTAATTATCTAATTAAACCATTAATTTAATTTATATTAATTCTATCCAAACCATCCTAAAAAATGAAATCATCCATAATTTTAAACTAATTTAATAAATTAATTTTAGTTAAAACTAATAAAGTACACATGTGTTCTTGGAGGCAACGACATGTACCCATCCACACTACTTGACATGGTCCTTGTACTATGTATTCACATGAAATTTTACATATATGGTGTGGCACATAATTATAAGGTGTGTATTTTCAATAAATGATGCATGGTCATATATAAATTATACAACATGGGATGCTATTAATGAACACAAAGTACACTACAATTAAATATCATTCAAAACTTATAGTTTAGAATTTTACATAGAAATTAATTTAATATATAATTAATAATCATATCATATGGTGTGTATTGTTAATAAATTAAGCACGAAAACATGTTAATTATGTTTAAGTAGATCATAAAATTTTATTTCCTTATAAAATTAATCACATGAGGTACAATAGATTGCATAGACTGTACTTGGACTACACGACATGTAATATTCTATGCCCATTCCCTTGACACACGTTGAGGTATGGGGCATGTTTTTTTGCTATGGATGTGTATGAGGTACATGAAATATACGCCAACTACACATAGTGTTACCTTGATGTTACACAACTTGTCATCCCCCATGTCATGTAATTAATTCATGACATGGATTGTACCCCATGTTTTCCATTGTGAAAACACATATACTAGAGATCGTGTAAGAAAGTTGCATGACATGTTGTTCAAAAAACCATGTGCTAGCCTAGCCCGACCAACTCACAATGCATATGAAATGTTTTCCACATGTACTAATTGCATAAATAATGATTGTCCTGATTTAATGATCATGGTTTAATGACATGTACCAACTGTTTACATGCTGTGCAGTCTTATTTCATTCATCCAGAACCCTTGACACCTCCTGATAGAGTCTTTGAATGTTCTTCATATCAATTTAACCATTTTTTGGTTATGTGATTCAGAATGAAGAAGAAGAAGATAAGAATTTGATTTTTGGATTTAAAGAAAAAATAATATTGAAATGAAAATTTAATGAAAATTCATATTATCAATAAATGATTAATAAATAATTATAAATTAATAATGTGACTTCTCTGATTCCATTTGAAGGTTTCAATCTATAACACCCCGATATTTTAAAATATATTTATCTTTAATATATAAATGTGTTTGATAGATTATGAATCACACAAGACTTAACTCATGTGAATAATTCTTATAAATTATAAAATTATGCACATTATATGGTATTTAAATGAAATATAATCATAAAAAAGAATTCCTAATTCACTTAGGAAATGATATTGAACCTAAAGAACTGTTTTAAAATATTTTATTTATAAGAAATATTTTTTCTATATATTTTTTATTTTAAAAATTAATTCAAAGTATTAAAATTATGATTTTTTAAACATGTAGAAAATGGATTCATTGGTTATTAATTGGTTATAAATGAAAATAAAAGCATTTGAATGTAAAAATAGATGTTTTTCTTAAAAACTACTTTTATGCACATAATGTTTTTTATCTTAATAAATTAAATTAATCCCTATTTATAAATTATTTTTATTAAATATTAAGATAATATATTCAATAAAATAAGTTAACATCCATCTATTGTTTTTTACTAGGTAAGGAACTGGATTAAATACAGTGTTATACTTAAAAATGCATTTTTCTAAAAACTGTTTTTGTTAATTTTTTACATGATTATTTTAAAATTAATTCATAAAAATTATAGAAATTTAATTTGATATTTTTTTTTATATATTTTGAATTATAATGTCCAAATTTGTTAATGAGTAAACTTTCATTTTTTTTCATAATGATTAGTAACTATAGTAAGAATTCGTTACATCAGTTTAGGTTAAAAAGGGTTAACGAGGGGGTTAAACTAATAGATAAGGTTTAAAATACCACATAAACTTGTTTAAATTTAATTTTATAAAGATATTTTGACCTAAACATATCTCATATTTAATTTTTTTCCTTTCTTCCACTTTCACTAGAATATGATTTTATTATATTTTAATGTTTTAAGTATTTACAAGTTCGTCACCCACCTCACTTATAAAAGGGAACCTCTTATCCTATATTATCTACACCACTTGATCCCTTTATCTCAACCAATATCTACCCAAAATACTCTACCAACATCCTTATCCATGGACTTGAGGTTTTGGTCTTTGCAAAAGACCCATCCAAGAAGCCTAAAGGTGCTTTTGAAAGGAAGATACTCGAACAAGAGGTATATGTTCTTACCAAAATTTCTCAAGTTTATTTCTTCTTAAACCTATTAAAAATGTTATATAACCATTTTAAAATGATTTAATATATATCATTACTATACTAAGGTGTTTTTATGTTAATGTTATTGACATGACCTAACCCACCGGGACCCGTTTGGCCGGTGGTCAGCTGAGTGTTCCACACCAATCTTGTTTCCAATAGGATAAGGGTTGGTTACTACCATTGAGTAACCATATAAATAATATGATAAGACTTATTTAATACTTGATACTCTTCTATAGTTGGTATATATCATATCTTGAACTATCATGCAATGTGCCCTTTAAAGAGCCTTTATTCATGACTTATTTTAAAATATTAATTTTTGAATTTTAAATTGACCAAACTAACTTCATTTTTGAATTAATAATATCAAAATAAACTTATTATTATTATTTTTAGTTTTTTCTAAAAAATACAGTTTTTTGTAAAAAAATATGATTTTCATGAAACTTGTAATATGTATGACATTATCATTATATAAGAATGATTTAGAAGATAGAAAACATTTTAAGTAATAAAATATGAATTTAAGAAATAATAGTATAAATTTTAAAATATTATTTGAACTTATAAATCATATGTCTAATATTTTTAAAACTAATTTAAATGTTACTTGAATTAAAAAATACTTTCAATATTTTCTTTGAATCAAGTATTTTCAAGTAATATTTGGTTTTTTCTTACCTTAAAAGCCTCATATCCTTTATTTTTTTGTAATAAATCAATTTATGTCATTAAAATTAGTGTCCAAGATAATTTTATCTTATATATAAATTTAAAGCTTAAAAATGTTATTTTTCTAAAAATCGTTTTTACACGATGAAGTGTGTTTATTTTAAAATTAACATTTCACACCTTTAGAAATTTTATATGATAAAATTATTTTTAAATTTTAAATCAATAGTAGAAAATTAGGTAAAAGGGTTAATCTTAATCACTGTAATTGAAATTAATTACTAAGGTTTGAAATTAATTATGAAGGTAAAAGTAAATTATGGTAAAAGTTAATGGTTAAGAAAAAGACTTAAAATTTTCAAATTTGTCTAAAAAAGGATCTATTGAGGTTAATTTTAACCCACACTCACTATCCCTACCTTTTTTTCCATTTTATGACCATTGAAACTTGAATAGTAACCTTGCATTATTAAAAATGTATGGGTTACTCCCAAAAATACCCTTCCCTTTACTTATGAAAGGGTAACACTCACACAAATTCAAGTCCAAACACTCATTCGAATTTATAATTTAAAATATTCCATTTTCATACTCCTAGAACCCTATCCCATGTTCAAAATATTATGTCCACCATTATTTAGCATAAGGACTTCATTTCCAAGGAGACTTCCAAGGAAAATTCAAGCCCGTGACGTGAGTATTATCAACTACTTAGTTTTTTATATTTATCATATTCATTAAAATTTATTTTATCTACACTAATATAATGATATAAGTATCATTTATATACTATAATATTATTATATTAATGGTATTATAATTGTTTATTCATATACCCCATCCATTAAGAAAAACAAAACCATTATTCGTGGGTTGTGTGGACTACCGCCTCCTCGATGCAACATGTTTAGTCTTCCATCACCTCCTTAAAAGGATGGATATATGGATGGTATTAAAGGATAAATATTATTTTTATGATATAATTAATTTTCTAGTATTAAAATTTATATAACCTATTAATTATATGATCAATAAATTATCATCATTAATTTAATCATTTAATATAAGCATACTAAGAGGATAAAGTTTCATTCAAATTGTGTAATATTTTTATATCCATTAACCCTTATAATTCCTTTAAATTATGAAATGTCACACTAATAAACACTAAATAAGATAATTATACTTATTTTATAATTATATTATAAAAACCACATCAGAATTATTCATTAAATTAGGGTATGTTCATGTTCATTAATTAGGAAAACACCCTTTGATTGTCAAGAATCACTGAAACATGCTTATTATCGATTTCATCTTCAAGGATAAAGACTAAAATACTCATTAATGGAATTTTAAAAATCACAAATAATTATTAATCATACCTAATAGTAACTTTAATGACTTATTAATAATTAAATTTTTAAGGAAAATTAATACAAACACTGTTATTAGGAAACTAGTATAAAAAGTCAAAACTATAAACACCCGATGTGAAAAATAGGTATAATTCATATATATAATGACTATTTATGAAAAATATAAATTAAAATAGATATTATTAAAGTTTTAAATTAATTTATGAATATATACATGTTTATGATACAAGAGTTTAAATTATGTTCATAGAAGTCAGGACAATAGGTTAGAGTTTTACATCTCAAATTCCTCTCTTTGAGACATGTTTAGTATTATAAACCTAATTTACTTTATGATATGCATATAATACCTATTTGAGATGTTATATAATAAAATTAATTTATTCATGGTATTTTAAGATTAATTTTAATCCCTCTATTTCAATAGGATTTAACTGATTTTTTTCCCATTCAATACTTGTGGTTTTTTCCATATTAATTTTAGTTCTTTGGGACTCATGTCATATTCACAACCTATTTATTTTTGTGTGGTGCATAGAGTTTCATGGAATAATTTTAACATATTACTAATTTAATTTAAGGAATTAATAATTCTCTATTGTTATCCCTACCTTGTATTCTTTTGATTTAAAAGTTACCAAAACCATTGTAAAACTCAATCTTTTCCATGGTGGAAAAACCACCCAAAGTTTTGGTAAAGTAAAATCATGTGAAGTTTCTAAGAAAATACGTCCATGTATGGATTCTGTAAAGTGGATATGGTTGTGTCATAGATTTAAGTAGGGGTAATCACCCTAAAAGGTTTAGTTTATCATTAAATCAATTAGCAACCTAATGCATGATGAGTGGGCCTAATACTGCACACCTAGCCAGATACTCCTAAGTTATATGATTTGTAATATTCTCACACTCTTTATAAACCATGATGAAAGATTTTTCCTACCATTGTCTTGGTCTTCTACCAATACATACTATTGAATCCAATCAAAATATTCTATGGATAACCCAATACATTGAAAGTACCCTCATTTCCATGTTTCTTTGATAAGGGTACTTCATGTTACTTTGATGATACCCCACTAATTATAAGTTTATTAAGGGATGTTCTCATAGACTCCACATTATTATATTAAATGGGGGGGGATTTGATTTCTATAATTCTCATTATATGTATATCCATGTATTTATTCATCAAGAGGTTCCTTAGGGAATGGTATGAAAATTCTTATTGAATCTTATAGAGAATGCATTAGACTTTATTAGGTGAGAGATATGGCTTGAAATTATATAGCCCCTATATGCATAGATAGGTATCATGAGAAAAAACACATTGTTTGTTGGTGTATACCTCTACCTATGATAGTATAACATCTTGGAATAATTAATTGACAATAAGTTTTGATGTTCAACTTTATACATTCCATCAGTGTGATATCAATGATTATTATTATCCATGTTTTCATTTATTTTCATATATATAACATGCCCCCAATTTTAGTTGATTATGACTTAATTTTGTTTCACTTATTAATTCCATATAACTTATTCCATGTTTATTTTATGAAAATTTACATTGTATGATACTCTTTACTAAGCATCCATGCTCACCCTTATTTATTTTCTTGTCCCCAAGAAACCTAGAGGAGGGATATGTGCAATTTTTAGGGATATGATGGAAGGGATAATAATGTTCTCACAATATTTTCATGCTTTATATTATGTTTTTGAATGTAATGTATGTATGTTTCTAATCTTCCAAGATCGTTAAACTATTTGATCCTTTAGGAACTATTGTATTATATAGAAATAATGTAATATAACTAGAGGCTCTAGATTTATGGAGTCTGGGATATTACAATTGGTATGAAATAAAGTTTAGTAGGAACCTTGGGGATTAAATTTAGAGGATACAAGTGAGATAACATAATCACTATGAACAAACCTTAGGATTTCTAGTTAATAATCTATAAAAATTAATAGTAATTGTATTTTACAATTAAATATCATGAGCTAATTATGTGTATGTAGATAGCGGTTAACATGAGTAATGATAACCGTATCAACACCCATGTCATTATAGGGATATTATTCCTAAGTAAGTCAATTAAGATAGAATTGAGGCTAATCACATCATAACCATATTATGTAAGATAACCCAGGTTATAACAAATAATATCACTTGTATAGAGATACATATTGATATAAAACATGGTGTAACAATGTTATACCACTTTATGTGATAACAACTTACAACATTTAGTGGAACTACTAATGAATTGGTAGATAAATAATGGATCAATTCCTTAAGGAAGATATTTCTCATAATTGAAAGTAGTGAAAAGGAAAAAATTCATCATCGAGGTCTATTATATGAAGGGAGATATAGACAAATGGTATTCTCTAATTCAAAACACTAAAGAGGAGGATGAGATAAAGTTCAGAGAATGTGGAACTTTTAAGGAGGTATTATATGAAAAATAAATTCCTCATGAGAAAAGAGTAAAAATGGAAAGTCATTTTTCTAAATCTTAGATAAAAGGAGGAGGAAAATATTATTGAGTTTTAAGATAACTATACGTTATATAGACATATTGAAAACCATATACATATAACAAAAAGTAATATTGGTTATTTATTTTATGGGTTAAAGTTGATCTTTCAAAGGGTTTTTGGTATCTTAGACATTTTTCTTTGTATGAGGATATAGTCTCAAGCGCTATTAAGATAGATAATTATTTACCCATTTATATCATTACTGATTCAAGAACTATATATAAACCTCCCTATAAGATGGTACCATTGGAGTTGGTGGAGTTGAAGAAACAACTATAGGAGCTATGTGATGAGGGATTTATACACCCTAGTGTTTCACCATGGGGGTACCCTATTTTATTCATGAAAATAAGGATGGTTCTATAATAATATGCATCAATTAAAATGAGACAAAATCCATTGCTATAAAGAATAAGTATAATTTACCACACATTGGAAACTTATTTGATCAACTTCAAGGAACCCAATAATTTTTAAAGATATATCTTCATGTTGGTTATCATTAGTTAAGTCTGAATAAGGATGATATATTGAAGATGAAATTTTAAAACAAGGTATGGAAATTATGATTTTATGGTCATGCCTTTTGGAATGATTAATGAACCTTCTATCTTTATAGATATGGTGAGTATATTATTTAAGGATTATATTGATAACTTTATTTTGGTATTCATTTATGATATGTTGACATACTCTAAGATCTATACAGAGCATGGGAGTCATTTATAAATAATTATGGAGACCCTAAAATAGGAGTTATATGGGTAATATATTAAGTGTGAATTTGTCTCACTTAAGTTTATTTTCTTAGCCATATTGAATCCAAGGATTGGATATCTATTAACCATTCAAAGAAAAAGGTAGTCAAATAATTAATTACAATAATAAACATAATGGAGATCCAAAGTTTCTTGGACCTAGAAGGTTACTATTGGTGGTTTGTTAAATATTTTTCCCAGCTAGCCAATACTTTAATAGTTTACTTATAAAGAGGTTAAATTCACATGGTTAAGGTAATGTGAGGAAAGTTTTAAAGGGATCAAGAGGAGACTGATTAATGAACTGGTATTAACTTTACTATTAGGTAAAGAAATATTTTTAATTTATAGTGATGCATCCAAGAAAGGACTTGGTTGTGTCTTTATGAAGAATGATAGAGTGATTGCATATGAATCAAGAAATTTGAAAATACATGAAAAAAACTACCCATATCATGGCCTTAATCTAGTTTTCATAATGTTTTTTTTGAAAATATGGAGACACTACCTCTATAATGAAATATTATATATATACCAACCATAAGAGTTTGAAGTGTATCTTCTCTCAAAAAGAGATTAACATGAGGCAAAGAAGGTGGTTGGAAATACTCAAGGAATATGATTTATTGATACACTACCACCTTGGAAAGGAAAAAAAAGATGGATGATACATTGAGTAGGAGGGAACATGGAGTTCTAACCATAATGAGGATTAATAAGGATCCTATATACATAGATTTAGTAAATATGGATATGGATATTTTTAGTCAAGGGGAGCCACCTTTTATTTTTCAATTAATTTCTAAACTATCCTTACTAAAAATGATAGAGAAGTCCTTACAAGATGAAAAGAACTTAGAAAGTAATATTATAGCAATTAATAATGGTAAATTGATGAAATTAATTTATGGATATGGAATGTTGAAGGTTGGGAATAAGTTATGTGTCCCATACATATCATAATTGAAGAGGTAACTATTAGATGAAACACATAGCTCAAATTTATCTATACACCCTATTAGAATAATGATGTATAAGTATTAAAGATAATATTTTTTGTGGGATGGAATGAAGTGATAAATTATAGACTATGTGTCCAGATACTTAGTATGCGATTTGGTAAAGGATGAAAGAAAACATCCTAAGGGATTCATGAAACCTATTAATATACCTATATGGATGTGGGAAAATGTTACCATGGACTTTTTAACTAGACTCAAAATGAATCCAAGGAAGAAAAATAATATATGGGTCATTTTTTATCATCTTACTAAGTATACTAATTTCTTAGTGATAAGAGAAGATTTACCCCTTGAGTTCCTTTCCTATCTCTACATCAATGAAATCATAAGGCTCCATGGGGCACCTCTATCAATTGTATTTTATCACGGACCTTGATGTACATCAAAATTTTAGAAGAGTATTCAAACATAACTCAAAATTGATATACATTTAAGCACCTCTTATCATCCCTAAAGTAATGGGCAGTCCGAAAGGACTATCCAGACTTTTGAAAACATTCTGAGATCATGTTCTCATGACTTCTAAGGTATGTGAGATCAATATATACCTTTAATGAAATTTTTATATAATAAAACTTATATTCAAGAATCTATATGGAACTATATAAATTATTATATAAAAATAAGAATCACACTCCAACTCACTGGGAATAAGTTTGATAAATAAATTTAGTTAGCCTAAATCTTGTGTAGGAGGTATCTATTTAAGTATGAACTAGTCAGGATCATATTAAAGTATCCCAAAGCATAAAAAAGTGTTACACTGATAATTAAAGGAAATAATTATAATTTAAAGTTGGGGATTATGTATTATTAAAGGTTTCAACATGGAAGGGAGTTGTAAGATTTGGTAAAAAGTGGATGTTAATCCCTAGGTACATTGGGCCTTTTGAAATACTAGATATAATTGAAGCTATAACTTATCGATTGTTATGTCACCCAAAATTATTAAATAATACAATTTCTTTCATGTTTAATTAATGAGGAAATTCATTATAGATCAAATTCATGTGCTCACATATGGTGGAATAGAGTTGGATCCTGACTTGTCTTATAATGAGGAGCCTATCCAGATTCTTGATACTAGAGAGCAAGTATTGCGGAATCAGACAATGCATTTGGTGAAAGTCCTATGAAGAAATAACAAACAAAAAGAGGAAACTTGAGAGCCTAAAGAATATATAAGGAAGGAATACCCAAATTTTTTCAATAATTTATATATACCCTAGTTTTTAGGATGAAATTATTTAAGGGGGAAGAATGTAATACTTGAGACCCTTCTGTAGTAGGTAAATACCACATCCTGAACTATTAGAAAATACTCCCTTTAAAGAGCCTTTATTTATGAATATATATAAAAAATAAATTTTATAATTTTAAATTTACCAAACTAACTTCATTTTTTAATTCATCATATTAAAATTATATTAGTATAAATTTTTTAGCTTTTTCTGAAAATGTTGATTTTTAGTAAAAAAATATGGTTTTCACAAAACTTGCAATTTGTAGGAATTTATAATTATATAAGAATGAAATATAAGTTTACAAAACCTTTTAATTAATAAAATATTAATTTATGGAATAAAAATATGAATTTTGAAATATTCTTTGAAATTATAAATCCTATGTCAAACTTTTTTAGAACAAATTAGAAAGTCACTTTAATAAAAAAACTAGTTTCAGTATCTTATTTGAATCAAGAATTATCAAGAGATATTATATTTTTGTTTACCTTTAAATTCACATATTATTTTTTTTATAATAAATCAATTTATGTCATTAAAATCAGTATTGAAGATAATTTTATCTTATATGTAAATTTATAGCTTAAAAAGTTATTTTTCTAAAAATTGTTTTTATGAGATTAAGTGTGTTTATGTTAAAATTAAAATTTTAAACATTTTGAAATTTTATTTGATAAAATTATTTTAAAATTTTAAATTATAATTATAAAATTATGTGAAAGGTACAATGTTAATCATTGTCATTAAAACTAATTAATAAGGTTAGAAATTAATTACCAAGGTAAAAGTAAAATAGGGTAAAAGTTAAAAGTTAAAAAAATATATAAACACTCAAATTTCTTTAAAAAAGGGGAATTTTAGGTGATTTTAGACCCAAAGTCACTACACCCACCTTATTTTTCCTTTTTTGGCCATTTAACCTTGAATAGTAACCTTACATTATTGAAATTGTAAGGGTTACTCCCAAAACTACACTTCCCTTCACTTATGAAATGGTAACTCCCACCAATCCAAGGCTCACATATCATTTGAATTTCAACTTTAAACTCTTCCATTTTTATCCTCATATAACCCTATTCCTTATTCAAAATATTATTTTCACCATTAGTAAGCACAATTCCTTCATTTCCAAGGAGACTTCAAGGAAAATTCAAGTCCCCAATGTAAGTTTAATCAACTACTTAGCTTTTCCCCTTAATTATATTCATTCAAATTTATTCTATACATAGTAATATAATGATATTAGTATCATTTATATACTTTAATTTTAATATATTAATTATATTATTATTATTTATTCACATACCCCATCCATTAAGAAAAACAAAACCATTGTTAGGGCGTTGTGCATACTATTGCCTCCACGACACAATGCGTTTAATTTTCCATCACCGCATTACAAGGATGGATGTAAGGATGGTATTAAAGGTTAAATATGATTTTTATGATATCATTAAGGTTTTTTATGAAAAATTATATAGCCTATTAATGATATGATCAACAAATGATCATCGTTAATTTAATCATTTAAAATAAGCATACTAAGAGGATAACCTTTTATTAAAATTGTGTAATATTTTCATATCCATTAATTATTCTTATAGTTACTTTAATTTATAATTTATCATAATAATAATCACTAAATAATATCATAATTAATTTGGCATCATGTTATTCTAAAAAACCACCTTATAATCATTAATTAAATCAGGGTATGTTCATGTTTGGGTCAGTTTAACTACCCACTTGAACAATACTATGAATTTATATCATGAATGAAAATGGGAAAATAATTACTAGTATAATATAATATAAATGTATAAATAATTATTTTTTGATTATGGAGACATTATATCAATATTTAATTCATTAATTAAGAAAACACCTTTCAATTTCCAAGAATCATAGAAACATGCATGTTATTGATTTCATCTTCAAGGATAAAGACTAAAATGAATATGAATGTAATTTTAAATATCATAAATAATCATAAATTAATCCTAAAATAAACTTTAATGAAATATTAATAATTAATTTTCAGGGATCATTGATACAGACACTGCTATTATGAAACTAGTATAAACTATCAAAACTATAATCACCCGATATAAAAAATAGGTATAATTCATATAGGGAATACCTATTTATGAAGTTTATAAATGAAAATTAACAGGATTAAGTTTATAAATTAAGTAATTAAGATTTATATGTTTATTATACAGTAGATTAAATCACGTTCATGGATTTCAGGAAAAGAGTTAAGGGGTTTCCATCTCAAATTCCTCTCTTTGAGAAATGTTTGGTATTATGAACCCAATTTCCTTTTTATGGAATATATAATACATATTTGAAATTTTATATCATGAAATTAATTTATTCATGTAATTTTTAGATCAAATTCTTCTCTTTCATTAGGGTTTGATTGAATTGTTACCCAAGCCATAAGTGTGGTTTTTCTGTTTAAATTTTTATTCTTCGAAACCCATGTTATATTCACCACATATTTTTTTGGAGCCTAAATTAACATGGAATACTTTTACCATATTAATATTAGAATTTAAGATATTTATAAGTCTATACTTTTATCCCTCCATCATATTATTTTGATTCAAGAGTTACCAAAACCATCGTAAAACTCTATCTTTTCCATGATAGAAAACCATCCAAAGTTTGGTAAAGTGAAAGTGTTTGTAGTTTCCTAGAAAATATATCCAATATAGATACTGAAAAGTGGATTTGGTTTTGTTACAAATCCAACTAGTGGTAATAAACCTAAAAAGGGTAGGTTGAACATCGACTCAATCATCACCCTGATGCATGATGAGTGGGCCTAAAACTGTACACTTAACTAGAAATTCTTAGAGGATATGATTTAGAATATTTAAACACTCTTTATAGACCATGCTTAAGGTTTTTACCTACCATTTCCTTGGTCCCCTATAAATTAATACCATTGAAACCAATTATAATTTTTCATGGATAACCTAACTAATTAAAAGTACCATCACCACTATATTTGGTTAATAAGGGTACATCATGTTACTTTAACGATAACCCATAACTTCTAAGTTGTTTAAGGTATGTTCTCCTTGAAATATGAATTATTATATTGAATGGATAAGTATTTGATTTTTTTATTTCTCATTATATATATATATCCATGTATTTATATATCAATAGGTTCCATAGGTGATTGTATGAAAAGTCTTGTCGAATATTATGGTGAATGCATTGGAATTAATTAGGTGACAGGTGAGGAATAGAATTATATATCCCATCGATGTATCGATAGATATCATGAGACAAAAAAGGTTGGGTTTTGGTATATACCTCTTCCAATGATAGGATAATGTCTTGGAATAATGCCTTGAAAACAATTTTTGATGTCCGATATTATATATTCTATCAGTATGGGATCAACGATTATTATTATCCATGTTTTTTATTTATTGTCATGGATATCACATGACATCAGTTTTACTTGATTATGGATTCATGTTTTTTCATTTATTCATGTTGTATGACCCATTTTATTTTTATGTTATAAAAGATTTTGTTATATTCTACTCCTTACTGAGCATCTAATCTCACCCTTATATGTTTTCCTTTCCCTAGGAAACCGAAAGGAGGAATATGTGTAATTTTCAGGGATATGATGGAATGGATAATGATGTCCTCACAATATGTTCATGTTGTATATTATGTTTTTAAATGTAATTTATGTATGTATATAATATTCTAAGATTACTAAACTGTTGAATCCTTTGAGAATGCAACATCCCGACCTAGAGTCCTTCAAAATGGGGCCCCGAGCCGGTGGGTCACATGCCCTCAAGCATGCCTCCCAGTACACTAGAGGATTCCAAATAGTAGAAAGGGTCTTAGATGGTATATTGGGGATACTTGAACCTCATATCAGAGTGGTATAATATATATAATAAATAAGCAGACAACAATGACAACATATATAAACAAATATTATGACAACAAGACTAGTAACCCACCGTAGCGAAAGAATATATAAATAGATGGAACAATGGAAATGATACAATAATAATAAACCATGGAAGCATAAATAATCAAGAAATTATAATAATATCAAATTTGAACAGGCTGAGTCATATACAATGATGTCATGGAATGCTGATATACAAAAATGGGAAACATGGGACATGCATATACAACATGCTATACAAAACTTCAAAAAGGACAAAATAATGATATACTAGAATATCAATATTATGCTTGTTACTCAGCTCCCATAATCCATACTATAAGTAAATAGAATCAAACATCTATAGTAGGTCACTTTCCATTATCCATACCTACAGACAAGTAATCTACTCAGGTACCAATGAAGACCCGAGTAGGGTGCGAGATAAAATCTCAACAGGCCACCACCAACGATGACTAGAAATAATATTTACAGTGTACATAATAATAGTAGTGTGCATGTATAAGAATAATAAACAATGTTGAATAAATAATACCATCTTTATTAGGTTCCCATGGGACACCTGGTTGGCTCTACCATCTTCAGTATAGGCCGGTGTCAGAGTCTGATCAGTAACCATATACATAGTAATAATATGTATATATAGTATATTTATATACTGTATCCACCTATATTCACTAAATACATGAGGATGTAAGTATCCATATACCTGGATACTAGGTGCTAGTTGGACCTGGACCGTAACTCAAGTATCCATAACTAGTCTAACAAGCCTATAGTCTCCAGCAAAGGGTACATGCCCTAAATCTCATAGTGAATGTGATACATCATGATCAACAATTGAGATAGGTGGGGTGAGGCATCATGCCAAACAACCTATACAAAAGAGATGTGGGATGTCATGCCCATAATCTATATACAAGTATAATGATGAGAGACATCATTCTCAACACCTGATGTATGGGAGAGTGAAACGCCTTGCTCAACAAGTCCCTTAACCATATTTCCACAAATAATAAAATTAGAATAATAATAATAATAATAATAATAATAATAATACGAGAGATCACCTCTAATGTATTATAAACGTTAATCCCCATCCAACCAAGGGTGACACATATCATACAATTCACATTTTATAATTATATAATAAGAGGTGTGGCCTTTCCACCCATTTCCTTTCAATATAAACAAGAAATTTAATTAATAAAGACATGTAAATTGATAATCAAGGTCAATCTAAGAACTTAGAAGGTTATTTTTAATCAATTGGGAAATTACATGCAAGGGAAATTCCATTTACAATCTAAGCTGAACACTTAGAAGGTGTTTGGTCCATTTAAACATTTATTTAAAAGAGGGAATTACATTCGGCACACCCAAAGGGGAATCTATGGTTGAGATTGACATCCTCCAACTACTTAGAAAGGGTCCACATGAGCATAACATCATGACTATAATTATTTAGAAATGAAGAACTCAATTTAAGGTAACATGTGGCAAAGTTAGGCATACGACATAATGGAGAAGATATGAAATCAACTCAACTATAAGGGAAAACAAACATAACACCTACCTTAGGGAAATAGATGACTCCTCATCCAATATCAACTTTATATTTAAAGTATATTGGAAGAAATCGAAGAAATGATCCAACAACCTGAACGTAGGGAAAATTAGCTCTCACCAAAATAGTGTAAGAGATGTGAAGAGAAAATGGGATAAGAAGTAATAGGATTTGAGTTCTTACTGAAGTGGATCCAATTCTTCTGATGATGATTTATTTGGAGTCTAGATCAAAAAGTTATCAAGACACCTAGATTAGTCCATGGGAGAGCTCAACGTGAGAGAGAGAGGAGTTAATCCACTAGAAAAGAGAGGAAGAAGAGATAGATTTAGAAATTGGTTCATTAAGGGTAGAATTTTAATTTCAACCATCCTAATAGGGGGCATGGTTTGACCACATGGTTGGACAAACCTTGCACTAATTGTGTGCCATAAGGGGGGACCCTGCACCGGCTAGGCGTATGGTTTGGCTAACCAGGCACAAGCCGTGAAAAGATCACTATCACAACACCCTCTACAACCCACATGGTCATGAAAATGGACTCGTACGATTGCATAAAAATCATGTGCCCCCCTAATATCCTTTTAAACACCCCACATGTTTAGGAAAATCATGCGAGATAGGCAACATGGTTTCTCCTAACCGTGCTGCCTAAACAGTTTCTCCAAATTTCAGGATTTTGGGCTTCAAACAAGCCCCAAACACCCTCGTAACCTCTATGAATCCATTAGGTAAAATTATAAGGGCCAAATTAATTAATTTAAATAAAAAAAACAAGGATCCTTACCTTTGAGGAAAGTTGGTTCGTTACAACCTCCCCTCTTTAAAGCAACTCATCACCGAGTTGGCCTTTTGAGGGTAAAGAGGTATCGTATGAGAAAAGTTCTAGACACTGAGATCGTATATCAGCCTTTTGAACCCAATTCTCATCATGTACTCAGTCATGCTTCGATAGCACCTATAATAAAGGAACTGACTTTCCTTGGAGTGCATTCACGCTCTAAACCACAATACGCACTAGATCTTCCTTGAAGGAAGCATCCTCCTCTAACTCTACCACATCAGGTTAGAATGAATTTGATGGGGTTTTATCATACCAATGAAGCTGAGATACATGAAAGACATCATGCATAGACTGGTATCTATGAGGGAGTGTTATCTGGTAAGCCACTAGTCCGATTCACTTCATAACCTCAAAGGGTCCAACAAATCGAGGTGAAAGCTTACCCTACCTCTGAATACATCAATGTCCTAACTTGGGTGAAACTCACAAGAAAAACCAATCTCTAACCTTAAACTAAAGAGTTCATTAGCATTAGTTATCATACAAATACTATCAAGTATGATCTATCATCATGCACTTTTTGATCAATTGGACCTGCTCTGTATTCTCCTGGATGAGACACAGTCCAAGAAAAATAGCCTCCCCTACCTCTAGCCATCACATAGGTGATCGGTAAGGCATACCATATAAGGATCCTTCAGGATTCATCTGAATGGTAGCCTAAAATATATTATTATAAGTGAACCTAACAAAGGGTATGCATTTCTCCTAATAACTCCTGAAGTCAAGGACACATGGATGAAGAATTTCATCTAACACTTAAAACATGTGCTCCGTCTGTCCATTGATATGTGGGTGGTAGGCCATGTTCATAAGCATATGTATACCTAAGGCCTTCTACAACCCCTTCCATAACTGAGATGTGGATTGATCATCCCTGTCAAATATGATAGATTGAGGAGTTCCATGGAGATGTATGACCTCCATGATGTATAGACTCCCCATCTCATCTACCAAGAAGGTCTCTCAAATAGGTAAGAAGTGTGTGGACTTCACCAAATGATCTAATAATACCCAAACTATATCATTACCACGAGATTATCTAGGTTAACCAATCACAAAGTATATGGAAACATCATCCCATTACCACTTAGGAATGGACAACGGTTGTAAAAGTCCTATTGGTTTCTGATGTTCTTCCATCACCTACTGAAAGGTGAAAAACTGAGCGATGAAACTAGTTATCTCCTATTTCATAGAAAACCACCAGTACTAGAGCCACAAGTCTTGATACATTTTAGTGACACCGGGATGTACTATCCAAACTAAGGCACGAAATTCCCACATCATCTCCTCTCTGATTTCTGCTGGGACCCATACATGCCCATGAAAGAGTAAAGTATCATCCCCATCCATGGTCCAACCAAAATATGAATCATTATTCGAGATACTTTCCCTTAAAAATAATCCCTTAGGATCTGATAGTTTCCTCATTCTCACCCATTCCAGAAGGGTATAGGTCAATGCCAAGGTTGAGAGGATAGTCTTACCATGGTACTCCCACACCTCAACATGCATATCTAAAAAAAAATCCATAAGATTCCACCTCCCAATGACCTCATGAACTCTATGTTTGAGTCTTCTATCTTATACCATTGGCTATATCATTGCCTTTCCCAGGTGTATAAGCAACCTCAAAATCAAAGGATTGCAGGTACTCAACCCATTTGCACTGCCTAAGATTTAGATCACACTGTGTAAAGATATAATTGAGGCCTTTGTGATATGTGAATACCAAATAACACTCTCCAAGTAAATAGTGTATCCAATATCATAAATCACGAACAACAATAGCTAGATTGAGATCATGCGTTGGGTAATTCTACTCATGAGGCTGTAACTAACGAGACTCACATGCCACAACTTGCTCATCCTGCACCAGAATAACTCCCAAACTAATAATTGATGCATCAAAATATACGGATAGGTCTTTCCTAGACCCGGAAGAATCATGATCAACACTGAAGTCAATATTCCCTTCAACTTCTGAAAGGATACATAACAAGCTTCAAAACATACGAATTTCACACCCTTTTTAGTCAAACCCATAAGCGGCCCTCTAAGGCATGAAGAATCCTAGATGAAGCATATAAAACATATATCTATCCCTAAGAAACTCCAAATGTAAAATAAATTCTTGGGATTACCCTAGGAAACTACATCTCTCACATTCTACAGGTCTACTAAAACTCTTGACTCTGAGATAATATGACCTAGAAAGTGGACTCTGTTGATCTAAAAGTGGAATTTACTGAGATTAGCATAAAACTGGTGCTTTCTTAGTGTATTAAACATGATCTCAAGATTATTGGAATGGTAATGTTGAGAAATATAATACACTAATATTTCAACCAAAAATAATACCATGAATGAATCTAAGTACAGGTGGAAAACCCAATTCATTTGAGCCATGAAGACTATAGGTGCATTCGTGATACTGAATGTCATAAATTGGTACTCATAAAGACCATTCCTACTATAGAAAACTATGTGAGGTATGTTTGAATATATGACATGCACCTGATGACAGCTCGACATCAAATCAATTTTTGAAAACACTCTCGCTCCTTAGAGCTGATCAAATATGTCATCTATTTGAGGTAGTAGATACTGGTTCTTCACTGTAAGCTGATTTAACCATTGGTTATCCACACAAATCTCGAGTGTACTATCCACCTTCTTGTAAAAAAGGACCAATGAAACTTAAGGATAAGTTTTTGGGTGTATAAATCTTTTATCCTCTAGATCCTCCAACTGTTTCTTGAGCTCTATAATCTCTATAGGTTCCATCCTATAAGGAGGAATGGACATTGGTGATGCTATTGGAACTAGATCAATGATAAATTATACCTCTCGCACTGGAGGTAACCTAGAAAAAATTTCAAGGAATACATCCCTGAAATGATCCACTATATGAGGGAAACTAGTGTGTCATAACCCCTAATCATCCAAGAAAAGACCGGAAATCTGGGCTGTCACACTGGCCAACCCCTTATGCTATGGTCTTGATCATGTATCTTGGATATACCATTATCCCTTATGCATGTTAATACTTCCCTTTGGTTATGTAAATGTCACCCTCCAATGATAGAAGTCAATATAGGATTGATGGGGGAACTAAATAGTCTATACTGATAATTACATCAAACCCTATAATGTCAAGGATGAAAAGATTCCATATAAATAGATATCTGCCTATCTCAAGGGTAAAATCCTTACAATAAAAAAACTCTCTGATCAAATACCTAATAGGGTATCAAGCGTCATCACACTACAAAATTGTTATATCTTGAGGCCTAGACTATCCATGATTTCCTTAAATATAAAAGAATGAGATACACCTATGTAATATAAAGCATACACTAAAGTAGAGGATACTAGAATAGTACCTTGAACAATATAAGGTCTGATGCTCGGATCCTCCAATATAGGTTGCACTGCATGTAACTATCCCGTACCATATCCCTGAGTCATAACCTAACCACCCTGAGAAATCCTTCTCTATTATCACTGAGAATCGTTTTTCTGGTTACCTCTTCATCAATCATCACCTCATCCTGAGTGTCTGGTGGTATTCTAAATGTATTCCTAGTGTGATACTAATGGCCCTACTCTAGAACATGGGGTATGTGTAGATCCCCACTCACTAGGAATTAATGGAAAGGACCTACAAAAGCACTGGATATGGAACATCCTTACGAAACCTCAGTATTCCACTAGATCTTGCATATACTGGGGCGTTGTATGTCTAGAATCCCTGTACTAGTGACAGATAAGAAAGTTGTCATTCTGAGCTTCCTATATGCTGCTACCCCCATGAGAAACCTCAAAGTGATGCTTTCACCCACTAGAAGAAACACTGATAGGTCTATGTACCAAACTATCCTAGTTCGCACCATCGACTTACCTCAAATTACACTCAGTAATGAGGGCCTTATTGATAATCTCAAAAATAGTTGTCAGCCAAAAGACATTGACCAGTGATCAGATGGTGTATACCATCCCATCCTCGAATAATCTCATCATCATAAGTTCATCACTAGATAAGTTAGGATAAAAACACTAAAACTTAGTGAAATGAATAGAATATTCCATAACAAACATGTATTCCTACTAGAGGTTCATAAAATCTCTAGTCCGGTCAGCCCTCAGAGTGAATGAAAATAAATAGTCATAAAAGATCATTTAGAAGTATGCCCAAATCATATCTCAATTTCAGTCTTCTTGGGTAATGAAATCCCACCCTCTCTTGTAAGAATCATGTAGCATATAAGTAGTGATTTTGACCCTCCACTATAGAGGTGTCTCAAGATGATCAAAGATAGAAAGCATGACCTCTAGTGATGACTCTACAGTATGTGGTCCACCATCCCTCAAAAAGGTGGGGGGATGTTTTTTCTAGAACTATTGAGTTAACTCTACCATAGTTGGGGAAGGTCTAGAGACACCTTTCATACTTTTCATCATATGGAAGAAACACTCTCAGAACTAGGAGTCAGTGCCCATATCAGGAACAACAGGTGGTGCTATAGGTGGCACTATATGAGGGATCACTAGAAGATCAAGGCCCTCCAGCTCATGTGTGTGGTATTCACCACCTTCAGGGTATATGACTCAAGGCTATCATGGTGGAATGATTCTATAATTCCAAACACATAACTTAGAAGATATTTTATTAGTTGAAAATAACTATTGATAAAAATTTGGATAGAAACATAAACTTCCTATAGAAAATATCATACCTATCTTCCTTCTCCAAAATCTAGTTCTAGGTGGTATAAAATACCATATCATACCATAATAAAGTAATATACACTCCCATATACCCACTACTAAGGTCAGGTTTGGGTCTAGGTCTCATACCAATGATATGGGCTCTGTTATATTGAGTGCCAATTGCAAGGTTTAGAGGAAAAAACTCTTTACTTTACAATTGGAATCTCATTTAGCGAAAACATTTTTAATTTAAAATTTTAATTTAATTGAGTTCATAATATCTTTTATATAATATACATATATCTCTGTCCAGATTCAGTAGGTATAGAACCCAAAGTATGGTATAATTTTCTAATTAAGGTTTCATCACCAATCTATGTGGGAAAATGCTATTTATATTGATGTAGATACTTTAATTAGTCAAATTATATTCTCCCTATAAGAAATTTTAGAGCATTTCAATATATGATAACCATACACTAACTATATGTAGTAGAAAAATGCATACAGAAAGTAGATGTGGCATGAAAAAATGAATGGCATATTATTCCTGAAGTGCCTATAATTATGCATGTAATGAACACCCTAATTTCATCAATCCAAAGTAAAATAAATCTCATTTAAATAATACCAGTATTAATAGAATCACAAAACATGTGCATCACCCAATGGTGAAGTCATTTCAACCATAACAAGAAAAAAATGGAACAACAATAACCCATCCTAGGTAATTTGGGTTTCCCTTATACATGGGTTAACTACTCCCATGCACATGCTCATTACAAAATTCCATTAGCTCATAGTCTCATTTCTAATACCCAAACTACAAGAAAAAGGAATAAAAGATGCATTGATACCACTTTGTAACATCTCGACCTAAAGTACTTCAAACTGAGGCCCCGAGCTAGTGGGTCACATGGAATCAAGTGCACCTCCCTATATGCTAGAGGCTGCCAACTAGTAGTGAGGGTCTTAGTTGGTACAATGGGGAGACTATAAAATAAATAAGCAGATAACAATATAATCATATATAAATAGACACTATGATGACAAGGCCAGTAACCCTCCGTAGTGGAAGCATATATAAATAGATGGCATAACAGAAATGATACAATAATAATAAACTGAAAAATTTTAAATAATCAAGAAACTGTAATAATATCAAAGTCCAGTAGGATGAGTAATATAAAATGATGTCATGTCATGCTGATATACAAAAAGGGAAAATAGGGGACAAACATATACAACATGCTATACAAAACTAAAAAAGTCCAAAAGACTACTCTACTATAATCTCGAGCATATGCTTTATCCTCTTCTACCATGATCTATAAAATAAGTAAAGAGAATCAAACATATAAAACATGACACTTTACTTTATCCATACCTACAGACAAGTAATATACTCGAGTACTAAAGGCGGCCCGAGTAGGGTGTGAGATAAAATATAAGTAGGCCACCACCAATAATGTCTATAAATAATCTAGATAGTGTATATAGAATTGGAAGTGTGAAATTATAATAATAATAAACAATGTTGAATAAATAACACTATCCAACTCAGGTTTCCATGGGACACCTCACCGGCTCTACCTACTTCAGCAAAGGCCGATGTGAGAGTCTGATCAGTAACCATATAGATAGTATTAATATATATAGTATAGTTATATATTATATCCACCTATATAAATTAAGTATTTTTGGATGTAATTAGGCATATACCTAGATACTAGGTGCTAGATGGACCTATGACATAACTCAAGCATCTATAACTAGTCTAATGAGCATATAGGATCCAATAAAGGGAACATGTCTTGAATATCATGGTGAATGTGAGACATTATTCTCAACACTCAAGATAGGCGGGGTGATATGTCATGCCCAACACTAGATACAACAGATATGTTGATCATCATAACAATCATCTAGATACAAGTATAATGGTGAGAGGCGTTATGCTCAACACCTGATGTAAGGGAGATTGAAATTTCATGCTCAACGAGTCCCTTAAACATTATTCCACATCCAATAAAAATGGAATAATAATAATAATAATAATAATAATAATAATATCATGAGGTATCACCTCTAATGAATTATAAATTTCAATCCCTATTCAACCAAGGGTTCCACATATCATACAATTAACATTTTATAATTATATAACACGAGGAATGGACTTTCCACCCATTTAATTTCAATATAAATAATCCATTTAATTAATCAATACATGAAAATTGATAATTAAGGTTAATATAAGCACTTATAAAGTGAATTTTAATCAATTGGGAAATTACATGTGAGGGAAATTCCATTTACAATCCAAGATGAACACTCAGAAGGTGTTTGGTCCATTTAAAAAAATATATAAAATTGGGAATTACATTAGTCACACCCAATGGGGTGGCTATGGTTGAGGTCAAAATCTTCCAACTACTTATAAAGGTTATGTGGTAGTATAACATCATGCATATAATTATTTAGAAATGAAGAACTCAATTTAAGGAAATGCATGAGAATGTCCGACATTCGACACAAAGAAGAAGCTATGAAATAAACTTGACTATGAGGAAAAACAACTAGAACACCTACTTTAGGGCCATATATGACTCCTCATCAAATATACACTTTAGATTTGAATTATATTAAAAGAAATCGTTTAAATTATCCAACACCCTGAAAACAGGGTGAATGAGATTGCACCAAAATAGCATAAGAGATACGAAGAGAAACTGAGATAGGAAGCATGAGGACTCAAGTTCTTACCAATTTGGATCAAACACTTTTGATGACACTTGATTTGGAGTCAAGATTGAAGAGTTATTAAGATGCCTAGATTAGTCTATGGGAGAGCTCAATGTGAGGGGGATAGGAGTTCATCCATTGGAAAAGATTTTAGGAAGAGAAAGGTTTAGATATTATGTTAATTAAGGGTAGAACATTAATTTCACACATCATGATAGGGGAATATGGTTTGGCTGCACGGTTGGCCAAAATGTGTGACAACTGAGTGCCATAGCACTGCTTAAGGGGAGACCGTGCATGGGCTAGGCACACTGTTTGGTTAACTATACAAAAACCATGTGAAGATCACCGTACCAAAACCCTTTGCAACCCACACAAGTGTTCTTCTGGGCTTGCACAGTTATAGACAAACCGTGTGACCCCTTTCTCTCCTTCGAAATACCCCACACTGTTTCTCCTAACCATGCAGCCTAATCATTTCCCCCAAATTTTGGGTTTATGGTTTTCGAAAAATACCCAAAGACCCTCATGACCTCTGTAAATCCATTAGGTATCATTATGAGGGACACATTAAGGAATTTATATTGAAAAAAATGATCCTAACCTTTGAGAATAGTCAAGTAATTATTGAGAACTCTTGTATTATGTACCAATAATGTAATATAACTACTGACTTTGGGTTTTTGAAGTCTGAGATGTTACGAATTAGACTTATTCACCAGTAAATGCACACACATATCTTCATAAACACCAAATTAACGCAGAAGGTAAACAACTAGAATAATAAATAAATACAAAACCTCTAATATCCCACAACTGAGTATTATAGTACATAGTCAAGGAAAGGGGAAAAAATACAGACCCAATAACCAGTAAGTAAATCCAACTAGATAAAAAGAGGTAAAATAGTCTCAACACACAAGCACTGGTCAATAAATATTCAAGTTACCATAGCTTTCAAATACCACTAAGAACCATCTACACTAGGTCTCCCTAGATCTTCATAAAATAAATTTTCATCTACATAAGACATGACACTTGTAGGTAGATCCCATCTAGGGATGAGTATATACATACCTAGTAAGTCACCCAAAAATAACCAAGGAATAAAGAATCAAAACAAAAAGAGTCAATAAAGAGTATGAAAACCCCATATATTCTTATAAAAGGATACTCATCCAAGAGTATAGTTTCAATCTTATAACCATCCAAATATAAATTACATTCAATCTCTCAATCCATAAGTTCCAAGAAATCCACATGGTCATTCCCTTAGATAATATCAGAGGATCAAATCCCCATTTATATGGATGAAATAATAACTCTAGTGGAGTATTTCTATCCCACTTGAGTTCTATGGATGGGAAAAATACCACTCTATAGATAGAGGTCCCCTAACCCATAAAAGTTGTTGAAATTCAAACTCTATCTGATTCTGTAGGTATAGGATCTTAGTCCCATTCTTACATGGGTTAAATAATGACTCCCTAGGAGGATCCCAGTCTCAACGAGTGAGATACCAAATCCACCTAGGAATAACGTGAGGAAAATCCATGCCTGAACAAAGTAGAAAAGGTCATGGGGATGTACACGGCATGCCCTTGGGGTACACAATGTGTTTTACCAAGTCAGACACCTGATGATGTCCCGCCATTCCATATTACATGTATTAATATAACTACATGATTGGTAGGGGATTCATATGGTGTTTCATGACCTCAGGGATTCTCAATGTGTACCCCTTTTTCCCAAGCCATGCACCTCTGAAGGTATATAGGGTGTGGCCCAACACACATAGTGTGTGGAGCTGTACAGGTCCCTGGGTGTGTACCCTAGGTACATGTTGACCTAGTTATATAGGGTCCACATGATGTGTGCCTTATTCATATGTACATATGATTATTAACTTCAACTAAAACCCTAGCACTACATAAAAAGGAAAACATAGAATGTGTTCTTCTGAAACACATGGCATGCAATTAGGAAATTTCCATAAAATTTTATATGAAATGTTCCTTTCAATTTCGTGATCCATTCCTTTGATTCCACCACAAAATACTCCCATAATACCTAAAAATAAGTAAGATTTCATCAATCTTGGCTGGAAGTCATATTTTGGCCATGATTCATTTAAAAAAAGTCCATTGATGCCTCCCATAGAAGATTCATAATCTCTCACTCTATGATTCACAAAGATACCATCACCCAATCACTCTTTAGATTCCTATCATCAACATGATGCCTTCATCATGCCAAAATTCAAATTCCAAACCCTAAAAGATGATATGTGGAACCAATGATCAAAAACACAATGATTTGGGTTCCCAATTTTTTTTGAACCACTAGAAAAATGAATATCAGTGATTAGGGCATGTAGAATAGAGAGAGAAATCAATAAAAAATGTGAAATAAACAATATCTATGTTCGATTTGGCCACCATTCATTGATGGAATCTAAGGGAAACAAGGTGAAATAAAAAATAGTCATTCTATATATGATTATTATTAAAATATAAGTTAATGTCTAGGAAATAATTGATTTTAGATTATATTATTGGAGGTTAATCTGTAATCATAATGAAATATAAAGAAAAGATAAATTCACAAATAAAATACCAATCTTGATATTATATTGATCACTGATATAGAATGAGTTTACTATGATGTTGTTGGTGATCTTCACCAATTCTGATGTTTTTTATGAGCTTCAATAAATCCGATTTCTAATAAAAAAATATTCCATTTCATCACCAAATATTCTCCCATGGTGGATTTATGAAGCATTCCTATCATAGGGTACAGAAAAAGTAAATTTTATGACACCGTCTAGGATCCATATCCATTGTATGTCATTCCATCCACTAGATGGCTTAATTTCATAACATAAGGAGATTATGTTTAGTATAAGGGAGGGGATAGTTTTTAACAAAAGAATAGAAGTGAGTTTGTGTTTAGTTCCATGGTGGGAAATTGCCACACTTTTACACTTCACTGTTTCTCACCAAAAATGTAAATAAAATATATGAATTAAAGCACAAAATGAATGGAAACACCTCTTACCTCCCCTGGGCCAAGCCTCATGTTATCCCCTCATTATCAATTGTAATAGATCATGATAGAAAGTTGGAAGAGTGAGTGAATGAGATTAGGGTTATAATAGAAAGTGGTTTGGAAAAAGCGAAGGGAAACACTTTGATTAAAATATGATTGAACTTTACAATACAAAAGGAATTGAAAAAAAAGAAAAGAAAAACCCAAAGCAACAAAAACCTAACAGCACAGTGCAACGGTGAATCCTTGGGATTTGGTTCTCTTTCAATCCACCCTATCCTATTATATATATGATTTATAGATGCTCAGGTCATCATAAATGGACATTAAATAGGTCAAAACTCATCCTAGGATTTCAAGGGGTCATAAAAATAGGTCTTGGGAATTATTTCATTGAATATGATCATTCTTGGGTCATCTCAATGCTTTTACATCATGTATTTGTATTACACGACATGTAATGTGCGGGGTTGAAGAATTTCATGGCATGTTTCATGACTTGATTTCACATATTTTATTTCTTCATGTTACACATTGTGAATGACTTACATGATATGTAATATTTTTTTTGCAACCAGTTTCATCCATTTTTCACCTGGATATTCAGTTTTTTGAGCTATGGGATTATTCCTTAACTTATAATTGGCTCTAATGCAGCTACAATATACCTTCAAAACTCCGATAGAACACCTATTTATGGTGCTACATGAAGTGTTTTGGAACACTATATTAATATCTTTTTGTTCATTTATTATCAAACTCTATATCCTACCAAAAAACATAAAATAAATTAAATACTTGCAAGATTAATCATTTTATGTGTATATACCATATGTTTTATATTAAAATAACCATGTAAAGTATGACTCTATCAATCTCCCTTGATCTCGATTCTCATGGATTTAGCTTACCCTATAAAATTGTTATAATGGGGATTAAAAAGAGACTAGTCTTGTTCTGACATTTAATACATCAAATAAATCAAAGAATTTAATTTTATTTAACACATTATCTCGCAACTGCGCATCACTCCCAAACCTAATGCGATAATATTTATGTCACTCCTAGGGAAAACCCCACATTTAGGATTCAAATGTGGTCCCTGTTTTCCCATATGAGACTTTATTGGGGATATAATTCATTATTTATGAGATTATTAGTGAACATGTGTTAATATATTTTAATATTTTTAATATATCAACATCATGGCTAAACCATGTCAAAAAACTATGAAAAATCTATGGATAGATCCACAAATATTATTTAAAATATTCAAATGGTATATTCATAAAAACTAAAGTTGTGACACCCACCGCACCTTAAAGTATTTTCATCCTGAAAAGAATTAACTAATCAAATAGGTGAGGGTACTTAGCCCACATTTTTTTCTCCCACTACCATGATCTATCTTGAAGGTTCCTATGCTTACAGTGAATGTGTATAGGGGAAATAATTTTCCCATTAAGGATATTTTCCTATTGATTTTCAATGACCAAAATATACTATGAAAAGGTGGATCTTTTTTCAACGTCCAACTTTCCCTATTCAATAATGTGTGATAGATGATTCATGTACCTTAGTATCCATGAAACATGGAAGAAGTCATGAACTTGGTCTAACTGAATATGTAAGGCTAGATGGTATGCAGCCTCACTAATCCTGTATAGAATATGGAATATACCTATGAACCTCAGAGATAGTTTTCCACCAATAAAAAACCTCCATAAACTATAATGATGTGAGACCTTTAGGAATATGTGTTCTACCTCAATGAAATCTAAGGGCCTCTATCATTAGTCTGTATAGGAATTTTGATGGATTTGACCTTTCCTCATCCTCTCCTAGATGATCTACAGTTTCTCCATAATCACTCAAACTAAATGTTATCCCATAAGATTTGATTCACCTAACTCTGACTAACATAGTGGTGACTTGTAAGGTATCCCTTAAAGGGCCTCAAAAGGTTACATATCAATAGTAGAGTGATAGTTGTTATTGTATTGAAACTCTACTAAGGGCAGGTGATACTCCTAGCGTCGACTAAAGTGTAACATGCACACCCACAATATATCCTCCTTGACCTAAATAGTTCCCTTGGTCTGGCCATCTGTTTGGGTATAAAATACAGTTCTTATATGTAAATGAGTCTCAAAGCCTCCCACAAGCCTCTCCAAAACTAATGCATGAATCAATAATCACAGTACATGACAATAATTGAGGGGAAACCATAGATCTAGATGATCTCTTACACATATAAGAGTATTAATATATAAAATTGACTATATTTTCTAATGTAGAGGAAGTGTATGACCTAGTAAGTTGATCCGTGATCAACTAAATAACATCACAAACTCTTATCATCTGTGGAAATACCATTAGTAATTACATGGATATACCACCCCATTTCCATTTTGGAACCTCAAGGGGATAGGAAAAACCTATTGGTACCTAATACTTGGTTTCTACCTGCTGACATGTGAGGCATCATGAGATGAACTATGTAATGATCTTATTCATCTTTAGACACTAAACCTGCCGCTAAAGGTCCCAGTACAACTTTTCCACTCTAGGATTTACCTCTAAGGGAGATTTATGGAACTATATTAGCACCTCCTCTAAAAGTGAGACCAGTACCACCATCCATTCTTTTAAGAGGATAAAATGCTTCTCACATTAAAAAAATCCATCAGAAGAATGTTTTATGAATATCTTGTCATGAAAGACATAAAAATTATAATCACCAAGTAGTGTTTCCCTTACGTGCTAGAGAAGTGGATTATTCACAATAATAAATCATAGTAATATTTCTCCTCCCTCATCCACCAAGGATAAATTCAATGAGACCAACAAATATAGTTCCTCACTTAGAATATAGGAATGATAGTTCCTACTTAGAGAATCTAGTATAACATTCCATTTCCTTAGAGTATAGACTATCATGAAGTCATATTATTATAGGAACTTTAGCCACTACCTCTGTCTTAGGTTGATATCTCTCTAGGTGAAGATATTCCTAAGTCTCTTATATTTAGAATAAACAACAAACTACTCACCAAGAAGGTAGTGTTTCCAAGTCTTTAGGTTGAATACTACAACTTCAAGATCCAAGTCATGGGTTATGTTGTTATTCTCATGGGGTCTCAACTGCCTAGAACTGTGATGGTACTGGGGTGGGTAATGGAAGCCAGTGGGCATAGGATTTATAATTTTTAAGTACCAAAGTAATAAAATTTCATCTTATATGGTGATTCAAGACCCGATAAAGGTTTGATGATCTCATATGAAAGTATTAAGTACATAAATTAAATGAACAATTACCTCATTCGAAACAATGAAGCATTCAATTACAACTCATCAATAGTGATCATTGCTTGAAGGATCTGAGGATGAACCCATATAGATCATCCACACATGATTAAAGAGTTTATGAGAATGATGATCATCAAATTCTAGGTGCTAGCACAGAGCTCTGATGAATCCTTCAATGTTATGATGATCACCACAATCTTGTTTCAATTCATGATGGCGGTCAAAGATTAAACTCTTCAAATAATAATTTATCTCTCTAGGATGCAGGAAGGAGGAGAGAGGGGATCTTAAATTCATGGGTATGAATAGTCCTATGAAAATGAGTTCATCTTTTCTTATATAGTGGAGGATAAACACCTATAAAGGGTTCCTCGACCCCCATATAAGTAACACCCATTAAATAATAAATTTATGACATGTTATTACAAACTAACCGCATCATAAACATAATTTATATTTTAGAACTTACTTGTAATATATAATAAATATATTACATGATATAACTGAGTCATTAACTCTACTCGTAATTCCTATAATATTAAATGAACCTTAAATATTAAAATAATATTCGTTCATATAATATTTTTCAATGTATTCACTTAATTACTCATGAATAATTTTAATAAATAAATTCAACACTAATTATTATATACTGGAATAATAATGAATTTATTTATTCATTGGAAGTATTTTAATACTTAAACATATCTCAAACCCTATGGTGGGGTCCACAATTTCCTATATTCCTTTTCATCAGAATATGATAGACTTTTGAATACACTATTGTATGTGACCTTCTAGTCCCTTATCTAGATAATAGCGAATAATCTTCATAGACTAGGAGTAGAGTGTAGAAACCCACCAAGGCCACTAATGAGATAAGGAATATTCATAGCAATGAAAACCTTCTTATGAACACACACTGTGTAATATAATCTATTTGTCTCATGATATCTCATAAATAAGGATACGCAATTTGTGTCATCATCCTTTATTAATTTATTATTCATTGACCTAACTGGATATAATTACCTTTATTCTACCATATCCATATATTTAGTAAAGTTACTACTATCTTGATAAAATAGGCTCAAGATATCCCTTCCTTAACATGAAAGTGAAGAATTCTATCTTGATCAGTCAACCAATGTCATACCACTAAAGACGCACCCAACATATATACCTTTAAATGAATCAAATGTCATGGTTTTTTCCTTGAATCAAAGTATGAAATAAAATGGAACACATTGATAATGATCTCAATTCAATATACCATTACACATGTTTGATGATAAGAACAACCAAATACACTTAAAACATGTGGTGTTTCTATTGGTGAGTTAGTCATCATGATCTCATCTACTCGATATCACCAAGTGAGAACTTCATGGGAATAAATCTTAATGATTATGAGCCCCCAACACCTAATGGTCACACATTATCTGTGTCCTTTCAGCATGATTTATCTAGACTATAGGACATATATTTAATATTACTGTCATGATATCTCTAAGTTCTTATTATATCCTAGGAAATGCTATAACATTTTTATACGACATGTAATCTAATGACATTACCATAAACATAGTATAAACATAATTATAAACATTTTTATGGTAATATAAACACATGTATATATAAAACTATATACATGTAATGGTAATCAAAGTACATAAATAAGTTGGGTCTAGGGAATCCACTTACAACACTACCACTTTCACCAGAGACAACTGCTAATAATCCTCAAACCACTAGCTCTCACATGAGAATCATGTTTTTGTTGAGATATAGATTTATTTAGGGGGTCTACCGTATTATCCTCTGTGGCTAATCTTCTAACTACTACTTCAAATCCGTATGTAAAATCCCTCAAATATGAAACTTATAAAGTAATTTTTTTAAACTCTGGAATGACTTGGGTTCCTTGGAAAGTACCAATAATATAGTATTATCACAATAAAATGGAATAAGGTTGGCACTAATAGGTATAAAACTAATGTATGATACAAATTTATGTATCCAAATTGCCTTGTTAGCTACATAAAAATCCATAATATACTTGGATTCTACTATAGAGTTGGTGACCACAGGTTTCTTTGAGCTTATCTAGATAACTAAACCATCATTCATGCAAAATATATAGCATGATTATGATTTTAGATCATCATGATATATCAAGAAACTAACATCAATGTATCCTCTCACTACTAGTTCATCATATCCTCCATACACCAGGAATATATCCTTTTTACATCTCAAGTACTTTAGTATAGTTTTTAAAGCTTCCCAATGTAACTCTACAAGATTAGCTTGATATCCTCCCACCATGATTAAAGAAAAGGAAACATAAAACCCAGTACATAGCATGAAATACATGATATATTCCACTTCTAATGCATAAGGGATTCCACTCATTCTTTCAAACTCCTACTGTGTTTGTGGACACATTTTCTTAGAGATATCGATACCATATGATATTGGAAACAACCCTATCTTATATTTTTAAATATTGTACCTTTTGAGTACCTTATCAATATATGTACTTTGACTTAGCCCAATAAACCATTGAAAATATATCATGATAGATATTAATCCCTCAGATGTAGGATGCTTCAGCTAAGTCTTTCACAGAGAAGAATTCATTTAACCAAGTCTTAACTAACTATAATAATTGATCTTCATTTCCCATAATTAATATGTCATAAACATATATATACTAGAAAAATTATGAAATTATGATTAAACTCCTTATTAACACATGTCTTTATTTCATTCTTGAAGAAACCAAATTCTCTTATGGCCTCATCAAAATAGACATTCCATGATTGTGATGCCTACTTCAACCCATAAATGGATCTCTTTATCTTGTATACTTTATTAATATTATTTGACTTAATAAAACCTTTAGGTTGATCCATATATACATCTTTAACCAAATTCCAATTTATAAAATTAGTTTTGACATCCATTTACAAAATCTCATAATCCTGGAAGTCTGAAATTTCATATAATATTCTGATGGATTTTAGCATCAAGACTAGTGAGAATGTTTCATCTTAGTATATGCCTTGGAATTGCTTGAAACCCTTAAAAACCATTAATGATTTATAGGAATTTAATTTAGAATCTATGTATAGGTTTTTCTTGAATACCCATTTGCACCTAATGGGTTTTACATCAGCTAGAGGGTCTTTCAAAATACAAAATTGATTTCGATACATGGATTCTATCTCATAATGCACAACTTCTTTCCATTTAGTAGCATCCTTGTCATCTACTACCTCCTTATAAGTTAGAAGTTCATCATTCTCTAGGATTAATGTGTCACCTAATTTGATGAAAAGAAAACCATAACATTATAGTTCTCTAACCTACCAAATTGACCTATATAGTACTTTTTTCTTGGGAACATCTTTATCTCCCACTATCTCTTGTGAATATTTTTCCCGTACCAAATATTATGCATCTAGAGCATAAAATTCACTAAATTCAACCTTTCTACCACTATTTCGATTGGATATGTGTTCCCTTTCTATAAATATGGAATGTATTACCACAAAAACTTTTTAATATGAAGGTTTATATATGTAATATCATTTTGTTTCCTTAGGATAAACAATAAATATAAACTTTATGCATTGGGATTCTAATTTGTCACTAGGTATAGTCTTGATGAAATCCTCACATACTCCTAAATGTGTGTGTGAAAGGCTGGGTTTCTTTCTATACCGAAACTCATATGGAATCCCATATATTGATTTAGTTGGTACTTGGTTAAGGTTATATCCTGATATCCAAAACATGTATCCCCAAAAGAATAATGGAAGAATTTCCCAACTCATCATTGATCTAACCATGTAAATAAATGTTCAATTACTCCTTTCACTAATACCATTCCACTATGTTGTATAAGGAGTAGTGAGTTGGGATACCATCCCACACTCCTTAAAGTGATCGATGAATTATTGGTTAAGATACTATCTACCTCATCCTGAGCAGAGTGCCTTAATATTCTTACCAAGTTAGTTTTTTTACTTTATACCAGTATTCCTTAAATATCTAAAAGGATTATAACTTATAACTTATTAAGTAGATATATCCATATATACTATAGTCATTTTTAAAAGTAATGAAGTACTAAAACCCACCCATTGACTCTACTAGAAACAAAACACATATGTTAGTATGAATTAATTCCAGTAATTTAGTGGCTCTTACTCCCTTCCCAAAGAAGGGTGGTTTGGTCATTTTACATTATAAACAAGCATGGTATACATCCAGGTGTTTTAACTCAATAGAATCTAAAAATCCTACTTGATGTAATTTTTGTAAATGATTCTCATTTACATGACCAAGACTAAAGTTCCATAGGTTAGTGTTATATGAGTCAGTTTTGTAGGTTTTTTCATTGATTTCGATTATAGGGTTTTTTGAGTTTAATTATATACAATCCATTGTTAATATATACCATACCATAACAAATGTTATCCTTATAAAAGAGACAAAATTTATTTCCAAACATGAAATAAAATCCCATAGTGTCCAAACTTGACAATGATATTATTTTTATAGTATCTAAAGTAACATAATAAAAATTATTTAATACAATAACCATACCACTAGGAAAAATAAGATGATAATCTCCTAATGCCAATTCTACTATTCTCACACCATTTGTAGCTCAAAGATCCACCTCTCCCTTTTCAATATTTTTTAATATAATTGGTTCCTATATATGAATACAAATGTGTAAGACACATGCTATATCCAATATCCAAATTTTAGATAAATATAGATTGAATTCAAGTCTCTCAATGTACCTGATCATCTTGAGTACATTAGGTTCTACTTTATTCCCTTCTTCCAAACTTTACTTACATAGTGCACTAGATATCTTATACCATACTTACCAAACTCTCTCTTGATATAACTATTGGAGATGAGTTAACATCTTGTATACTTCTTCATCCTAATGAATTTTTTATAGTTGACTAGACATAGATTAAAACATGAAAAACTTTACATCTAGTGCATCATCAACATAATTTTTCTATTTTTATTTATCCACCTTGGCTACTCCCTAATGAGGCTCAGCAAGAAGTGAGGACTCCAGCACATAAATATTTCTCTCTTAGTTTAGTACTAAACATAAGCAAATGTACCACTCCTGAAAGTTATGGATATTCAGGATATTTTATTTATCTAGAATTTATTGCAATGATAATGAATCGATGATATTAGTGATTTCCATTTTTATCTAAAATAATAAATTTTTCAATAATTAATTTATCTTGATTACCTTTTAGAAATTATTGATCAATTAATTAAATCATTAAATGTCTCCTACAATTTTATCAAACCCTAGTATCCCTCACTACTAGATTCATAATACTCTGTCGCTTGGGTATTTTAAAGTAAATTATCCTTGAAACCTATCCCCATAGTCTAAGATATGAATATTTTATCTCTCAAAGAGTTACAAGGTAGAAACTAGACTAAACAACCATATTAACTCACAACTCCTTGAACTGTTGAGTGAATTACTAGGCTCTTGGAATCGTAACCTTGATACCCTAAACTCTTCACCTCTGAAGTGAAAGAAAATAGCTATGAATATTTATTTTCTACCATATTTAGTTAAGTAAACAAATCATTTACATAAGAACTCCCCAGTAGTAGGAGGCACCCTCAACTAGGGATGAGAAGCACCCCATACACCTGTTTTTGTTCAAATGTAAACAATAGAAGACGTTCACGACTTAATATTACATTGATGGTTTTTAATATTTCTCAATGAATGTAATATTTTTCTATTAAATATGTTCATACCAATTTATCATGCTCACAAATGAACATACATTAATAGAAAACATTCATCGTGACATTATGCATTTTTCTGTTTATTATTTTATGTGTTCCCATAAACACGTACATGCATAAAATAATAAAAAATGAAAAAATGAAATAAAATACTCTATTGGAATTGAGAATATACTATTTTTTTTATCCATTTAAACATAATAGATCAACCATGACTGAGAGGTATAATACTCGATTTAGGTCTTGAATCATAGTACAACTCTCCCGTGGTCTAGTGTTTTTACTTATTTTCTGGGATACTGCCTCGTCTTGGCATGGTCCATGTCTTAAAGCATCATCATAAATAGTAAAAACATACTCACATGCAGGTAAAGAGGTCTTGGGAAGTGAAAAATATATACATAAATAAAAATTATGGATGCATATTCCCTTATATATATTAAATGAAAAATAGAATGCACATACCAAATTAATTAAATATTACAATTATATCATGCAGTTGTAAAAATTAAATAAATAAAATAAAACCCAGATAAAAAGGTCAGTTATAACTCAATAATAGTTGGTAGATAAAATAAAAATGCAATAAAATTAAAATGTAGTTAATTTAAGTTCGAGGGAATTTAAATAAATTAAATGAATTATTTAAATTAAAATATTTTATTTCATTTGGTCCCAAAATTAATTTAATTTTAACCCAAAATTAAATTAATAAATTAAATTTTAATATTTTTTCAATTACAAAAATAATAAATTAATTTCTTGGATATTTAAAATTTTCACTGGGCTCCAGAACCCTGCCCAGGCTTGTTGCGGGTCGAGCTGAACCCGTGTAGGGTGGTTCTAGGTCGGGAAAACCCTTGCAGGGTGGTTCCAGGTTGGGTAGACCCATTGGAGGGAATCCTGGGTCAACAAAGACCCAATATAGAGAATCTTAGTTTAGGAAGAGGGTTGCGTGGTCGCTGCAACAGGGCAGGTTTCCAGTCACTATGGTAGGAGGGCCTGATCAGAAGGGGTCGAACACAAAATCCGATCAGGGCAGGACGTTCATGCATGGAAGAACCGGTATCCAAAGAGGAAAATTATGAAATGGTTGGCTGAGGGAAATGGAATGGTCAACCACAGGAGATAACATTGATGTTAGTTGGGTTGGTCGAAGATGGCGACAACTGCAACTGGGGGGTTGATTGGGGTAGCGACTGGGAGAGGGTCACACAGGACTCATCAAGGTGGTGCGACAGCTAGCCCGAGCAATGGGCTCAAGCACAAGGAGGAGGAACTAGAAAGGTGATGACCGATAGGGGTAGTGGAGGGCAACCTTGGTGAGGTGCGGCGAAAACTAGGAGGGGCGACAGACGATGGTTCGCTGTATTTAGGTGGCCGATGAAGCTTCCTCTGAAGCTTTATCAAAACGTTTTTTTGTTTTTTTTTGTGTTTATTTATCAGGTTGGGCCACCCAACTTGTTATGTTTTTTAAATTTTAGTTAACCCACTGCACCCATGTCCCCATGTGTTTTTCGTATTTTTTTTTCAATTTTTTGAACAACCTAAGTTTATAGGATTTTAGAAAAAAATTTCCATCCTTGAAATGAACACTCTGACCAGAACTATTCTAAATACTGAAATCTAAATGGATCCAAGATGGAAAAATAAAGGTCTCCCGAAATTTCCTAAAGAACATAATAACACACACACACATGTGTGTGTGTGTTCTTCAAATTAAAACCTGCTTTTTGATCTAAATTAAATTTTTGGATGGCCATAACTTAACTGTACGAGATTGGATCAATGCACAGTCTAATTCGTTGGGACCAAAAAAATATATCTACTTAAATTAAAGTAAATCAATTTTTTATTGGCTCATAAAATTCACAGGATCACTCTGATACCAATTGATGGTACTAGGACATGCAAAAAAAGTTGGTGGATTAGGGATTTAAAAATTTTCATCACTAGAGTAATGAAAATTCATCATCTCTGGTGATCTAAGCCCTAATAAATGTCCAAGTATCTCATATTATTTTATTAAGCACATAAATTAAATGAATAATTACCCCATTTGAACTGGAAGTGAATTCGACTGTAGCTCATCGTCAGTTATTGTTGGTTGAAGGATCTGAGGTCAAACCCCTCTATATAATCCAAATATTCTTCAATATTTTGTACAAATTATGATATTTGAATTTCAGGTGCTAGTGTAAAGTTTTGATTAATCCTTTGATGTCATGATTATCACCACGATCCCATTCCTTCGATCCGAAATGGAAATCGAAGATCG
The DNA here is from genome assembly GCA_963277665.1 of Viscum album. Lineage (NCBI taxonomy): Eukaryota > Viridiplantae > Streptophyta > Magnoliopsida > Santalales > Viscaceae > Viscum > Viscum album. Next base: position 886,988,756 of record OY728159.1, on the reverse strand, counting down.
AACTCCTCAAATGATAATTTATCTCTCTAGGATATGGGAAGGAGGAGAGAGGATCTCTCAAATTAGTGAGTATGAATAATCCCATTAAAGTGAGATCTTTATTCCTTATATAGTGGAGGTTAAACACCTGGAAAGGGTTACCCAACCCCCATATAAGTAACGCCCACTAAATAAGCAATTTATGAAAAATTAACTGCATCATAAACATCATTTATATTTTATCACTTACTTTTAATATATAATAAATATATTATATGATAAGGCTGAGTCATTAACTCAACTTTTAATTCCCACAATATTAAATAATCCTTAAATAATAAAATAATATTCATTCGTATAATTTTTTTCAATGTATTCACTTAATTCTTTTTGAATACTTTTAATAAATAAATTCAAATCCAATTATTATATCCTAAAATAATAATGAATTTATTTATTCACTTATGATCATTTAATACGTGGACATATCTCATACCCTATGATGGGACCCACAATTTCCTATATTCCTATTCATCAGAATAGGTCAGAAATTTGAATATACTATTTTGTGTGACCCTCTAGTTCCTTATCTCGATAGTAGTGAATACTATTCACATAACAGGAGTGGAGTCTAGCAACTCATCAAGACCCCTAAGGATACAAGGAATAATCATAATAAGAACAACTTTCTTACGAACACACTCTATGTAATATAATCTCTTTGTCTTGCTATATCTCATAATTCATGACTCACACTTTGTGTAATCATCATTTCTTTCTTTATTATTCATTGACCTAATTGGATGGACTTACCTTTTTTCTATAATAGCCATAGATTTAGTAAAGGAACTACCATCTTGACCAACTAGGCCTAAGATATCACTTCCTTGACTCAGAAGTGACAAATTCTATCTTGATCAATCAGCCAATTCCATACTACCAAAGTCACACCCAACACAAGATACCTCACCAAGACTTCAATGTCATGGTTTTTCCTAACATCAAAGTAAGCAATCAAACGGTACAAATTTATAATGATATCAAGTTAGGAGGCCATTACCGATGTTCATAGATAAGAACAACCAATGACACCTAAAAAAAGTGGTGTTCCTATTTTCAGGTTAGTCCTCATGATATTATCTACTCGAGATCACTAAGTTTGAACTTCATGAAAAGAATTCTAAATGCTTATAATCCCCCAACACATGATGGTCACACATCATTTGTGTCCTATCAGCATTATGTATATGAACCATAGGTTATATCTTTAACATTACCATCATAGTATATCTAGGTTCTAATTATAGCTTGGGAATTACTATAACCTTTTGATAAAGTATTTAATCTAAGTACATTACCATAAACATAGTGGAAACATAAGTATCAACACTATTATGGTAAGATAAACACACATATATATAAAACTATATACATGTAATGGTGATCAAAGTTCATAAATAATTTGGATATAGGTAACACAATTATAACAATCTATAGGATATTAACATTTAATTATACATAAACAAACAACTAGTCCCAACTCCATAGGCATCACATAGAACTATGTAATATACCCCCTTTTCTAAAAACCTTTGGATAGAAGTGCTTGTTAACCTCCACTATAACTCCTTAAAGGCCTTATGTAACTTCTTTAACTAGATAAAATTCCACCCATTTCAGGTCAAGGTAGTTAAGGTAGTATCAATCATGGAGAATTCTTGCACAAATATCTAATAATATTCATCAAACCTGAGGAAACTCCACATCTCTATCACGCTTTTAGGTTGATAGAAAGTTAGCACTACCTCGATCTTCACTAGGTCTATAACTAATTACTCCATTAAGATGACATGTCCCAAAAAGTGGACCTCTATAATCTATAACTGATACTTAAAGAGTTTTACATACATCTGATGCTCTAGAAGTATGTCTAGGACCATCCTAAAATGATTTTATTGCTCAGTCTCTGATGTAAAGTAAATGAGAATGTCATCAATAAAGACTACCACAAACTAGTCTAGGAAATGCTAGAAGATCCAGTTCATAATCCCCATAAACACTATTGGGGAATTCACCACACCTAAGGGAATCACTAGGTACTCATAGTGGCTATAGAAATACCAAAATTCCATCTTAGTTATGTCCTCCTTGTATACCTGCAACTGATGATAACATGACCTAAGGTCAATCTTAGAGAACCAACTTTCCCCTTTCAACTAATCAAAAAGGATTTCGATTCTAAAAAATGGATACTTATTCTTGACAATCACTTGGTTTATGTAATGGTAATCCAAAAAAACTTTAGGCATCCATCTTCATTCTTGGTGAATAATATTAGATTTTCCCAAAAGGAAACACTAGGTTAGATAAAGACTTTACTTTGAAGGTCCTCTAACTACGCCCCCAGCTTCTGAAGATATATGGGATCCATCCATCATGGTTCTAAAGATATCATATTTGTCTCTGGATGAAATTCAATAAAAAAGTAAACCTACTAATGAGGAGTCAACCCAAGTATGTCCTCAAGAAATATATCTAGTTACCCCTATACTACTATATGGAATCAATAATCTGTTGAGTTTTTTTTCACCAAGATTCAAGCTTTCCATATGATGTGAAATTGAGTCTATTCTCCTAGATATGAGTCCATCATGCTCTTCCCATTTTTTTCAATGATGAAGGAGAATCTGAACCCTTCTATCTGGATCTTCCACATCTTCTAATAGAAATAATCAGTATGGAAAAAGATGGTGGATAAATAGTCCATACCAAGAATGACATCATATGGTCTCATTTAATCCACAAAAAAGTATCATGAGAAACTCTTACCACTAAGAGCCAAGCCACAATACCAATAGAAGAGTGTGATCATATAATCCCTTCCAATGGGAGTCTCTAGATATAAGGGTTGTCTGAGAGGATCTGTTAGAATATATAGTTCTCAAACAAGGGATAAAGACATAAAATAATGTCTTGAACCTATGTCTATTAAAACTGAGGATAGGATAGATAAAACATATATTATACCCTAGATCATACTAAGATCCTCTATAAAATAAGCCTAAACTATCTACAACTGCTTGCATCCCTACCAACCAACTCCCTAATCTTATTAGGGACCACCTAGAGGAAGTGGCAGTGACACCAGATCATAACGCCATCCACCTCCTATAACTTTCCCAACTCCTCTACCTTGACTACCACCCTACAGTTCCTCCTACCCATGCCGCTACCTCTGACTTGATGGCCCATCCATTTCCTTTCTATCTATTACTTCATGATGGGTCGAGTAGTTTTGGGTGATATGACCTCTCTATCACAGGAAAAGAATTGACTCACACTCTTCTAACTAGAACCACTATGAGAACCTTGGGTTGCAGAACCTCTGGTCTGAGACTGGATGTGCCAATGCTTTGAGTGTCACATCCTCGATGCCCAATTCCATCCACTAACTATTGAATTATCTAATATTGGGTGACTTCTAGTAGCACCAACTAGCTTTATGTTTCACAAAAAATATCTCTACTAGTAATGCATGCTCCAACACCCTGACATAAGTGGGAATGTAAAGGGATATAATTACACATCAAGTATCTCTATATAATCCAGTCTCAAATGAAATTTCTCAAAAATATATATCATGAACCATGTTCTAAGAGTATCTTGTGAGGTTGGTCAACCCCAATGTATACTTATCCACTATCATACTACCTTTATGAAGTTTGAGAAGTGGCTAGATACACACTAATCACAAAGTTTCTAGGAAGAACTCCCATTGGAAGAAGAACTCAAACTTGATCTAGGGAAGTATAACCTCATAATAGGATGACATCATCAGGATCCACCATAATCCTTATAATTCATGGAGAAGGATCACCATGAGAACAACCATATGATTAGAAAGGATCTAAATGAGACTGAGTACTCAGAACATAGACTCTAATCAGTCCCCTTCCACTTTTGGGTCTGGATTACCCCAAAACCTGGGTGGTCTCTACCTCCAAAACTCACAAATAAATATAAAAACACACACATAATTATCCTATATAACTGGAAAGATCTATTATACTGCAAGAGGTAAAATATCAAACCATGTTACCAGAGGTAGGTCTACTCACTACACGATGGGTGGAAGTACCGCTCAATGCCCACTCAGAGGGAACACCTCTTGAACAGGCCTCCGAACATGGGTATCATTGATGATTTGGAACTCATTGCAATATTATCATAAAATCTTGGATGATTATTTGTGTGGAGTAATCTTTAAATAGTCAATATGTATCATGGTCAAAAGGAAATATCTGGGGAGCTGAATCAAGGAGTAAATAGAAAACACAACCCATTTTGATACGATTCATGCACCATTATTTTACTTGAAACCGTTGTCTCGATGTATTGAGCTAACAAGAAGGTTATCTGATTCCTAGTGTATAGATATGCTTCCCCCCACACTATCACTAAGGTCCATATCCTAAGATTCAAACTTGAGACAGATAAATAGCATTGCCTTAAATACCAAAAAAAATCCCCACAATGACTCTATCACTAAACCCCATATTAATTCAACCTTCTCAGATACTATTCTAACATGACCTAATATACTAGGAATTTCCTATCTAGTGGTAAGATGGGTTTACTACATTGATCCCACCTTTAATAGGTCAGAGACTGGTGACCAGCACCAAGTAGGCATATCAGTCATGTGGGAGGCCTTAACCTAATGAAACTTTGCACAAGCACACATATCTCCATACATACTAGAGTAATTTAGAAGGTAAAAAACTATAATAATAAATGAATTCACAAACTATAATATTCCAAAACCAAGTATGATAATACATAGTCAAGAAAAGGGGAAAAAATACAGGCCCAAAAACTAGTAAGTAAGTCTAAACTGATAAAAAGAGGGGAAACAATGTCAGAACATAAACACCAGTTCATCAATAGTATAACTACCATAACCATAAAATTCCACTAAACACCACCCACACAAGGTCTCCCTATATCTTCATTGAATAACCTATTATTCTCATAATACATGACATGTGCGGGAAGACCCTATGTAGGGGTGAGTATATAAATACCCAGTCGAACACTCCAAAATTACCATGAAATAAAGAATAAAATAGAAAAGAGTTAGAAAAGAGTAAGAGAAAAACAGATATGATTATATAAGGATAATTATCCCAGAGTATAATCTCAATCTCACAGCTGACCAATCATACACCGTGTTTGTAGATCCCGATCCATAAGTCCCAAGAAAACCACACTATCATTCCCTTAGATGATGTTGTAGGATCCCTACCTCATTGATATGGATGAAATAACAAGTCTAGTGGAGGATCTATGTCCTGTAAAATCTATATGGATGGTAAAAATACCACTCAAAAGATAGAGGATCACTTCCTAGTATAAGTGAGTTAAATACTGAATTTATTTGATTCCACTAGTTGAGGATACCAACCTTGTTCTCATGTAGGAGAAATACCAACTCTCCTGGAGGATCCTAGAACCGAAATATGAGATAAAAAATACACTAAGGAGTAATGTGGGGAAAAATTTGTGAATATATAAAGTACTCATGGTTATGGGGATGTACACGACATTCCCTAGGGGTGTACGATGTTTTGTCCCAAGTTGGTCACTTGGTCATATCCCATCATTCCATATGAAGTTTCTCAGCCCAAAAAATTATGTATAAGGTAATCACACAATATTTCAAGACTTTAGGGTACTCATAATGTACCCTTTCTACTCTATCCATGTCTCTCTGAAGGTATGCAGGGTATGGCCCAACACACATGATGTGTGGAGCCACACAGGTCCTTGGGAATTTAACCCAGGTACACACTGACCTAGCCGGATAAGGTTCATAAAATGTGTTACTTAGTCACATGACCATGTGATACTTAACCTCAACTAAAACACTAACACTACATATAAAAGGTACTACACAACACATGTTCTTCCCAAACACACAACGTGTAGTTAGGAAATTTCCAAAAAATCATATAAGTGATGCATCTTCTAATTTCACTACCCCTTACTTTGATTTTGTAGTATAATCCACCCATAATTCTTGAAACTAAGTTGACCATTATCAAGCCTGTACTGAATTTATATTCTAAACATGATTTTTTTAGGAAAACAAGCCATCATTTCCACTTTTGGAAGATTTGTATAACAACCCTTCTCTTTATTTAACACTTAAACATCATTTATTACATAAAATATTCACACTTTAACACAATTAACATAATAATAGTTCTGGGGTCCTGTTACATAACCCCTTATAACACTCACATATGACCTAAGGGAAAGGTGTGCGATGGTGACAAACTCTTGGGGTGGCTCAGATAAAATCGCCCAGGTGGTAATATCTATAAACTTTTTCTTCTCTTGTATGCGGTTCCGTTCAAGCTTAACATGTTGAAGATCGGCTTGGTCTTGGTCAAGAGCGAAGCCCATTGATGCCACATCCTTTCTGATCTCCGAAAAATGGGATTCATATGGAGAAATTCTACTAGATTAGGCCATCACTTCCTTTGTCTGAGTAAATTGGATTTGTTAAAGACTTATATTTATACTAATCATGTGATCACTATTCAATTACTATATTAGCAATGGTCATAATTATTAACAATATTTTAAAATCCAAAAACATAAAACCAAGAAAGTGGATATGTTTTATATAACCATTTAACATAATATAACATTTAATTAGATCAAGAGGAATTTTCACTAATAAAATTTTGGCTTGTTACAATCTTCCCCCCTTAAGAAATTTCACCCTCAAAATTTTATTTTCCCACACTAAAATCGATGTGGGTAGATTTGCTTCACCACTTCCTCTGATTCCCACATTTCCTCTTCAGAATTGTGGTTTCATCACAACACCTTGATGAGGGTCATTGTCTTATTTTGTAGAACGTTTTCCCTACGATCTAAGATCTTCACAAACTTATCTTCACAGGAGAGGTCATTCTCCAATGGTACCACCTATGGATTGAGTACATGTTATGTGTTAGGTATGTACTTCCTCAAGAGTTATACATGGAATACATCGTGTACTTGAGATAGGTTTGGTGAGAGTGCTAGTCAATAGGCCACTGCTCCAATGCGATCAAGGATCTGAAAAGGGCCGATGTAACTTGGACTAAGCTTTCCATTCTTCCCAAATCTCATAACTCTCTTCCATAGTGATATGCAAAGGAATACCATGTATCTGACATAAAACTATAGGTCTTGTCAATTATTATCAACATAGTTCTTTTGTTGACTCTGAGTAGCTTTAATGTGCTGCTGGATGGTCTTAACCATCTCCACCATTTCTTTGACCATTTCTAGACCTAGGGGTTTTTTCTCCCCAACTTCATCCCAACATGCCGATGTTTTGTACCTCTTCCCATAAAGGGCTTCATAAGGAACTATTTGGATACTCGATTGGAAACTGTTATTGTAAGAGAACTCAACCAGAGGAAGATGTTGATCCCATACTCCTTTGAATTTCATTTAGCATGCTCTCAACATGTCCTCAAGTGTTTGGATAGTCCACTTAGACTGGCCATCAGTTTAAAGATGATAAGCTGTACTAAATTTCAGCTCAGTATTCAGAGTATGTTGAATACTATTCCAGAACTTAGAGGTGAATCTTGGATCTCGATCAAATACAATAGACAGTGGTACTTCATGTAGTATTACCACTTCTCTAATATATATCTATGCCAATTTATCTAATGAGAAATCCTCTCAAATTGCAATGAAGTGTGTAGTCTTTGTAAGATGATCCACAATAACCTAGATAGCATTGTTTCCTTTAGATATCTTCAAAAGTCCGATGACAAAGTCCATGGTGATGTTCTACCATTTCCATGCGGGTATGGGTAATGGTTACATAATCCCCTTAGACTTCTTCCTCTCAACCTTCACTTGCTGACATACCAGGAACTTTGATGTATACTCAATGATTTCCTTCTTCATGTTATCCCATTAATAATTCTCTTCGAGATCTCGATACATCTTTGTGTTTCCTAGGTGAATGGAGAAATTTGAACTATGTACAACATCCAAAAGTTTATTCTTTAACTCCGGATTTGATAGAACACATAGTCTCGACCCAAATCTCACAATTCCTTCTTCATTAATATTGAAATCTGAGGATTTCCATTTTTTTGATAGTTTCCAATTTCTTCTAAATTTCCATATCATCATTTTGAGCATCCTTTAACCTTTCCAAAAGAGACGGTTGAGAAATCATTTGTGAAAGGATTGATTATGTTCCCTTATTTATGATTCCCATATCCATATTCATAAAATCTAAGAAGATTGGATCCTTTTCAATTATCATCAATGACAGAATCGCTGGGTCCTTTCTACTTAAAGAATCCTCCACCTTGTTTGCTTTCCCAGGGTGGTAATGGATTGAGCAGTCATAGTCTTTGATCAGCTCTAACCATCTTCGTTGGCACATGTTCAACTCTTTTTGTGTGATTATATACTTGAGGCTTTTGTGATCCGTGTATATTTCTCACTTCTCCCCAAATAGGCAATGTTGCAAAAATTTTAAAGTGAATATTACTGTAGCCAGCTCCAAATCATGTGCTGGATAGTTTTGATCATGAACTTTCAATTTCCTTTAATCATAAGTAATGAATATGTTATTTTTCATCAACACACAACCCAATCCCTTCTTCGAAGCATCAATGAATACCACAAAATGTTCTCCACTTGTGCATAGTGTGAGCACGCGCACAATGATAAGACTCATTTTCAACTGCTTGAGTCTCTCTTCTCATTCATCACTCTAAGAAAATTTTACTCCCTTTCGAGTTATCTTGGTAAGAGAGTTGGACAACCATGAGAAATTTCTCACAAATCAACGATAATATCCAGCTAACCCAAGGAAGCTATGAATATCCGTCAACGATGTTGGACTCAACCATACCTCAATTGCAGCTGTCTTGGAGGGATCTATAAATATCCCATTTCTTGTGATGATATGACCCAAGAATGAGACTTCCACTACTGGAAAATGGGTCTATACCCATAGTTTCCCAAAAAACGTGTGTATAGACTCAACTATACCCATGGTTTTCATGGACTGTGGGTTTACGCAACATTTTATAACCTATACCCATGGTTCTTATTAAACCGTGGGTATATGGTACCTATGTAAGTGTGAGAAGACAAAAAATTGTGCGGGAATGCTGTGAGAAAACCTATACCCACGGTTTACATTGAACTGTGGGTATATCTGGCATCTATACCAACAATTTTCATGAACTATGGGTATAACCTTTGATATATAAGCCTATACCTACAGTTTACATTGAACCATGGGTATAGGTGGCCTCTATACCCATGGTTTTCAAGAACCGCGGGTATAACCTTTGGTATATAAGCCTATATCCACAGTTTATGAAAAACATGGGTATAGATGCCACCTATACCCATGGTTTTGTAAACTGTGGGTATATGGTCCCTTATTTTTTGAGTTCAAAAAAAAAAGATAATATATGTATATTTAACCATAAATTATATTTTTGGATTGGTAAGACCCTTGAACATTGTAGTAGAGAACCGACTTCGAAACTTACTATTTACATTTTATTTATAACAAGTTATATATATATATATTAATATATGTTTACATGTAAAGATAAATGTAATTGGTGTAGTAGGAATTGGCTTTATCCATTCCGCATCGGCTCGGGTTCGAAACCCATTGCTAACCTTTTTATATACAATCTGTTAGAATTAATATAATTAGGGAGATATAGATACGTGTAATAAAAAGTGACATAGCTTGGTTGGTGTGACAGTGGATTTTAGAGGGGCAGGTCATGAGATCAACCCTTGTGATATTATTTTTTCCAATAAGGACTGCACATATTAATATATATTTTCAGATGTACTTGAATATTTATTAAAGTGAAGCAGCTTAGTTGGTGAGGCCGCATATGTTTGAGATGCAGGTCATGGGATTGAATCCTACTGGTTTTTTTTGAAATAATTTTATTTTGTTTTTTTAATATTTTATACCCACGATTATAGAACTATGGGGATACGTGATTTGGTGATTTTATACCAATGGTTCTACAACCGTGGGTATAAGTCCATGACATGTGGCAAAAACTTATACCTATGGTTTGGGAAATCGTGGGTATAGGTCGTGGAACTATCCCGACACCTCGGTTGCCCATGGTTCCCAAAACCATGGGTATTGGTCATTTTTCTAGTAGTGTTCCTTCAACCAGAACTCACACTTGTTGTACTTTTCATATAGATTCTCCTTTCGAAAGGTCTCTAGTACAATGCTTAGATTCTCCTCATTCTTCTCCTTGGTTTTGTATTATATCAGAATATTGTCTATAAATATTACCACAAATTTGTTGAGGTAATCTCTACAGACTCTATTCATCAATTCCATGAATATTTCTAGAGCATTAGTGAGTGCAAAAGGCATTACTATGAATTCATAGTGCTTGTATCTTGTACAAAAAGAAGTCTTGGGGATATCCTCCTTCTTTACCCTTACTTGATAATATCTTGACCACATATCCACCTTGGATATGTATTGTGCTCCACAAAGATGATTGAACAAGTCATCAATTTTTTGAAGAGGATACTTGTTCTTTATCGTGATTTTGTTGAGCTCACGATAATCGATGCAAAGGCGAATTGACCCATCCTTCTTCTTGATGAAGAGGACTGGTGCACCTCATGGTGAAGCACTTGGACGTATGGACCCTTTATCCAGATCCTCCTGGAGTTGTTTCTTCATCTCCTCAAGCTCCACAACATTATATATGGAGTCTTTGATATTGGAAATTCCCCAAGTATAAGATCAATTGAGAATTCAACATCTCTTCTAGGAGGAACACTAGTAAATTCCTTAGGAAACACTTCAGCGAATTCCCTCACAATTGGCTTGTCTTCAAGGATGGTTGCTTCCTTAGAATAAATCATATGATCAAGATAAGTGTGATCATAGGGAAGTAATATCCATTCTTGAGATGATGGTTTTAAAGAAGATTCATCCTCCTCCTTTCACTTGTACAGAATTAGGGGTCTATTCGCTATATAGAGAGTGATTTCCCTCTCACAATAATTTATGTTGGATCTATATAAGAAAAAACAATCCATGCCAATAATTGAATTAAATTACACCATAGGGAGTATGAGGAGGTTCACCAGGAAGTTCAATCCACAAATTATGACAAGGGAGGAGTTATATTAATGGGATGCAATGATTTTCCCATTTTCCGTTCTCACCAACATCTTTAATCCCATGATTTGTGGTGGTGTTGGGATTATTCTACGAAAATTTTGGGATACAAAAGAATGCATAGAACTAGAATCAAAAAGTATGTTCACTATTCTTGAATGAATAACCAGCGTACCTGTCACCACTTTGTTTTCGAAGTTCACTTCAGTGGTAGTGATGGAAAAAGTTCATCCTTGCTACCTTGGAGGTTGTTGGTTTCCTTTGAAAACCCTTGGATTAGGGAAGTAGTTTGCAAAGTGACCTGGTTCTTTACAGTTGAAGAAATGAAAACCACGTTGAGGGTCGAACAGATCATTCCTCTCCTCTATCATAGCCACATGTTTTCTTGTTAGAAGTTTATGTCTAGGTTCCCTTCTCTTCCACACCTAAAGAATTTCCTCGTCCCCATTAGACAATTTCTAGGGTGCTTCTTTCCGCACCTTTGGCAAGTGGGGTGATGTATTTTCTTAGCACCGTTGGATTTATCCATCAGACTACCAAAATTAAAGCCCACCTTACACTTCTTTATCCCCATGATACCCCTGAGATTCTTCGATATCCATTTTGACTTTAAGGGCACATCAGACAATTTCTTGATAGCTCTCAAATTCATGGATCTCTAGGGATTTCTGTAGGCTAGGTTTTAGCCCACCAAAGAAGAGTTCAAACTTGCATTCTGGGGTAATGAAAAAGCCAGAGGCATATCCTGAAATCCTTGTGAAGTTTTCCTCATATTCTCCAATGGATTCATTATCTTTTTTCTTGAGGGAAAGGAAGTCCCTTTCCATCTTAAGTCAGAGGGTGTGAGGAAAATATTTATCGAAAAACATTTTCTAGAAATCCTTCCATTCCAATGCCTCGATCTCCTCCTTAGGCTTTATATTTTTGATAAATGTCCACCATTGATCAACTTCACCCTCCATATGATAAGCAACCAGAAGAACCTTCTCTTGTTCGTAACATTAAAGGATGGAGAAGAACTTTTCAATGGAGTCAATCCATTGTTCGATAATTGAGGGATCAAATGATCCATTAAAAGTAAGAGGCCTTTGTCTCATGAAGCTCTCGATTGCTAATTTTTCTTTATTATGGGGGTTGAACATTACTATTGACCCATGTTTCTATTCAAAACTTGAGTTAACTGAGAGAGTATCATGAAAAAGTTCTCAATTCCTACTCCCATCAGATTGGGCATCTAATTAGAATAGTCATCACATTGATCTTCGTATCGGTTGTTAGCTAGAGTCCTCCTATTACTGGACATTGTCTGGAATAAAAGAAAAGTTAGGAGCAACACATAAAGGGTGATCCAAAGACAAAAATATATGACTTATAAATTACTTTTATTTTATTAACTTCTGAATTTATAGGCTTTAATCTATGTTATCCATGATCTACTTCCTAACATATATTCTTAGGAGAATTTTTTTTAATTCCCATAATAATGGTTCATACTAAGCTTATGAATTTACCAAAGTATATAACCAAGGAGTATCATAACCAAGAGTGCATCAATTCCCATTGATGTGCACTAGTTCCCGTTAAAGTCTTGCTCAAAGCAGTGTTTTTGGGTTTTACCCCTAGATACATCTTTGCCAGAGCTACCTCTACCTTCTCATATCCTGACAGAGATTTATTTTTTTGATAAACCACTTAATCAATACTAACCAAACTTTAGGGTTGTTTTTATTATACTTAGTCTTATCCCTAAGGATTTCACCAGGGTTTTCTAATCCTAATCCCAAAAATAACTAAACCTATCCTTTGATATCAACTATAAAAACCCCACTCTTTATTTCACATTTAAACATAGTTTATTATATAAAATATTCACTTGATACAACATAGAATATCAAGTGGTATAGTGTATTTGGGGATTAGGAACATTACATAACAACTTAAAACATGAAATACTCATCCTTATTGAAAACTTCTTTTACCTGACCACACACATTTTTTCATACTTAGCATTGCATGAGATAACCTAAGGATATGAATAAGAAAAGGGTGAGATATAAGGCCCTGTAAGGGAGTAAGAAAGACATTGAATGAATAATATAGTACATGTTAGGAAATAGAAATATCAATGGAGTGAAATAGAAACTTAAATATAAAGGCATGATATATCTTGATTAACATAACTTGGAAATGTGGAAACAACAATTAACATGATATTAGCATGAGCCAAGGCTCATTGCACATGGAGCATGAGTAAACCCTAATTGAACTTTAATTTTCATGAGTAAACCCTCATTTCACTTGAAGTATCATGATACTAATCTTTACCCAATGCATTGGAGCGCTATCAGGGCACACCCTTCTTAATCATTTCATTTCATGCATAAGTGTGCCACATAGATCATACAACATGGATTCATTAAAAACCATAATTTATTACATGATAAAGGAATGTGGAATTCATACATGAAACTATATAATAAATAAGTAAATGTGCATGAAGGTGAATACCCTTGATAGAGAAATGGGCATGGTATTTACTACACAATGATTTTGTCTTGGAAAATCACGATGCAATTTCAGCAGCATAACGACATGACATAAGAATTCATAAAAATGATTGCTAAGAGAGAAAGGGGTATATCATAATATGTACATGAAATGGACAGTAAGGGGTTAATATAGATACATGTCCCAACATATTTAATGGAATTTATATTCATAATATAAAATAATTTCTTGAATGTAAATGAGGAGAGAGGAATTCCTTACGGAATTTCGGCATGGTAACGAGTGTACATGGGAGGAATAAATGAGAGAGAAATGGATCTATAATCATTAAAAAATAATGAGGGAAGTATAGGGGAGGTTCAAAATCATACCCCAACATTTTTAATTGAAAATACAAGGGTATAGAAACATAAATAATCTTGGACAAAAATGAGAGAGAAAGAAATCCCTTACTTGGAAGTGTGATCCCAAAGGCTTGGGAAAGGATTGAGAGAGGATTATTAGGAGATTTAGGAACCATGGTAAGATTATATATAGAGGAGGGAATGGTTTGTTAGATCTCAAAATGGTTTTAGTGAAGAGAAGTGGGAGCTTGGGTGTGTTTATATAGGAAAGGAGAGTGAATTCTTTATTATTTTGGTTTTGGACACCACACGTTAAACTAATCAAAACCACAAACCATACCATGGTTTTTGCCCATGGTTTTTTCCAAAGGGGAATGGAATTTTTTTTATAATGCCAATTTCCGAACTTCTTAAAATATTAGGCTTGGATATGTGGAGGTGAGTCACACTCTCAAGAAAATCATTTTAAAAGTTAAAATGTTTTATAAGTCTTGGAGCGTCCACTAAGGCACCGTAAAATTAATCAAAAAAATAAAAAATTACATTATTTTAAAGGTAAAACATATATTGAACTAAAATACCATTTATAGTATTTTATTACATCACTATTGGGTCATTATGATGTCATAAAACACATTATATAATTAAACAGTATTTAATTTTTACCCAAAAATTCGACTGTCTCAGAAAATTATGAAAAATTAACTGTTAAATAATTTAGACATCCTGAATCCAAAAATAATATTCATTTTATCTAAATAATTTTCTAAATATGTGAATTTTTACTTTTAAAATAAAAATCATCATTTATCTAAAATTTATGGGTTTTGACAAAAACAACTTTCAAACCTTAATAAAAATTATGATTGTATTCATAAAAATTATATGATAATTTATAAAAAGTAATTTGGTAACAATATTTTATTAAAATATTATTTAATTAGAAAATCCATTAATTCATCAAAATAGATTTATTAATTGAATATTAACTAAAAATACTATTTGTGCTTTAAAAGCTATTTACAAAGTAACAATAATAAAATGAATATATATTCTTTATTATATACACAAATAATGAACATAATCATAGTTCTAGGGTCTTGTTACATAACCCATTATAACACCCACATATGACCAAAGGGTAAGGTGTGTGATGATGAAAAACTCTTGGGGTGGCTGATATAACATCGTTTAGGTGGTAATCTCTATCAACTTCCACTTCTCCTGTAGGTGGTTATGTTTGAGTTTAACATGTTGAAGCTCATATTGGGATTGGTCAAGAGAAAATCCCAGTGACGCCACATCCTTTATAAGCTCTGAAAAATGGGATTCATATGGATTAATTCTACTGGATGTGGCCATTGCTCCCTTTGTCTGAGTAAATTGGATTTGTTAAAGCCTTATATTTATACTAATCATGTGATCACTATTCAATGACTATATTAGCAACAATCAGAATTCTTAACAGTATTTTAAAATCCAAAAACATAAAACCAAGGAAGTGAATAGGTTTTATATGACCTTTTTACATAATAATACATTTAATTAGATCAAGAGGATTTTTCATTAATAAAATTTTGGGTCGTTACAATTTGTCATCCCACACTCCAAGACTCATGAAGAAACCAACACCAAATACCTCTTTAGATTCAAATCATCAACATCATGGCTTTATCAAACTAAAATCCCAAACCAAAATAATGATATGTGGAACCAATGATCGAATGTGTAATAACTTGGATTACCATAATTTTTTGAAACACCAGCCAAATGAATACCTATGATGAGTACACACAAAAAAATGGAGAAATCCATAAAACACAAACATGAGAAAAAATAGCTTTGTTTGGTTTTTTTACTATTCATTGATAGAATATAAGGGAAATGGGATGATAAAAAAGTAAAACAATCATTCCATAAATGATGATTATTAAAATGTAAATTAATGGCAAGGAAATGATTGATTTCAGATTAGATTGTTGGTGGCTAATCCGTAATCACTAAAAATTATAAAGTGAGGATAAATTAAAAAATCAAATCCCTACCTTTATATTTGATAAATTTCTTATGAATAATGAGTTTGAAAAAATTCTATTGGATATCCATTCCAATTATGATGTTGTTAATGAGCTTTGCTGAATCTGATCACCGGTCACCAAATATCCTCTTTCATCATCGAAGATTATCTCATGGAGGATATCCCTTGCTCTTAATTATCAGGGTTATGGCCAAACCTATAGAATTTATATAATGGGTTTTAAAAATGTATTAGTCTAGGTGGAATATTTAATACATCAAATAAATAAATAAATAAATTTTAATTTATTTAATATAGTCTCTAGTGACTGCGCATCACACCAAAACATGAAGCGAGAAAGGTTTAAGTCACATATAGAAAAAATCCCACATTCCATATTCAATGGAGGTCCCATTTTTCAAATTTGATAAATTTTTAGGATATAATATATTGTTTTTGAGATTATGAATGAACATGTGTTAATATATTTTAATATTTTTAATATATCAACATCGGGGATATACTACTCCTAAAACACTACACCAACTCTGACTATAAACAATTTTTTTATTAAAAATATTTAAAGGTTCAAATAGTAAAAATTGGTTTTATTATAGGTATAATAATTTTATATCTCCTTCACATTATTTGGAAAATTATAACATTAATCATGCATACGTGTGGACCACCACCTCTATGAAGCGATGTGATTCATTTTTCATTTCATCTTTACATGGATAGTCATAATGATAAATTTAACAAATATATACAATATTTAGGATATAATTATGATTTTATAAATGTGAATTATTATTTATCTTTCTTTTTATCCATCAATAGAAAAGTGGAAACATCACTTGAGCGTACGTATAAACTACCATTTTCACAAAGTGATGTAATTCATTTTAAATTACTATATTATATGGATGGTTATAAAAGTGTATATAATGATTAAATATAATAATTATTAAATGATTAATAGTAATTAAATGATGAAAACATGAACAAGGTTTAAGAACTAGATTTTTTAAATAGAAACATGCATGGAAAACAAACCATTTTTACCTGAATGTTCATTTTAATGAAGAACTATTAATAAAATGGTAATTGGAAATTATAAAGAAATGATATATAGTAATTTTTGTATGAATATATTTCTATAATAGATTTATAATAAATATATATTTATTATATATGAGGTTTGAATGTGTATGAAGCAATTCAAGACTTGTGGTAAAGTATTATATTGTAATTCCATTTTTAATTGGGATTGTTTATTCTTGAATATCATTTGGGATATTTATATGCTCTATATCTATTAAAACCTATTTATTTTCCTATCCTATGGTTATTTATTGTTTTTTTCATTTCATTATCCTCTATTTGGTAATTTAAACATCTGATAAAATGTTTGTTTAGAGAATTTGACCTTGTTTCCTCTCTGGTCAATGAATTTTTCTTCCATATCCACATTCTTTAATTTTATTAAAGTATGTTATTTTCTATGATTCAATTATAATTTAAATTAATTTTAAATTATATTTTAATTTATTTTTAAAGTCTTAAAAATTATTTTTTATAATGTTTTCCCAATATTTTATTTATAAATTTTTATAAAACATGTGAAATGAATCTTTGTTTTAACATTTACCACATGAATATATTTTCCTGTCATCATTATTATTCTTTGGATTGAAGATTACTTTACAAATTTACATGATTATTTTTAAATAAAACCATTTTATCAGTATTCTACTATTTTTTATTTAAAATGTTATCAAAAGAAAATAATATTTTTCTCATGTTTTCAAATAAATATTTGAATGTTCATTCAAAGTTATTTATCATATATGTCAATATCCTTTAATGTTTACTATTCACTTTTATATATGACTAATGATGATTATATTATTAGGATGATTTCATGAAACCCCTTTCTTTCTAGTGGGTTAATTAAGCCATGATGATACAACGAACGTTTTCCTGATACCATCCACTTTCTTTCTCTAGATCGTTTATGATCATGTTATGATGGGATGTTTATGAAATACTTTTATTTTCCATATGTTATTCTATGATGATATGATGAATGTTTTTATGATCTTATTGCATGCATATGTATGGTTTTCATTATATGCTGGGTGGGTTAGGATTTATATAGACCTCTAATGCATCAGGT
Source organism: Viscum album (assembly GCA_963277665.1). Taxonomy (NCBI): domain Eukaryota; kingdom Viridiplantae; phylum Streptophyta; class Magnoliopsida; order Santalales; family Viscaceae; genus Viscum; species Viscum album. The sequence continues at coordinate 886,970,502 of OY728159.1, read as the reverse complement.
AAAGATTGATATTTAATGAGATAACAATGTATGGAATGGGGAGTGAACCCATTTCTATAAGGTATTCTTCCCACTTAGATAGTCTTGATAGTGATCCTTGGCTATGTAAATAATGGGAATGAGGAGTGAACCCAATTCACCGGGGATCTCTGTCTACTATGATAGTCTTAACTGTGATCCTTAACTAAGGAAATTATTTTCTATGCTTATGTGTATGCCACAAACTTATGTATTTTTATTATGATATGTTATTATGGATAATGATTTATTATTGATGATTCCACACTCTTATGACTTATGTATTTTTTTATTACAAATTTTTATTCCATGACTCTTGATTAATGGTATTTGACTAATTGGGTATGGAATTCACAAACTATGATCATGTTCTCATACCTTTATGATCATCTTATGATCCCTTATGATCATTGATTAATATATCCTTTGTTTACCCTTACTGAGCATCTAATCATCTAATATCACCCTTTCTTATGTTTCCTTTTTCCCTAGGTTATGAAGAAAAATTTTAAATAGGGTATGTCTAAGAAGGTTATTATGTGAGAAGAGCTTTGTGTGATATGTTGAAGATCTTTCCTAAAATAATTTGATTATGTATATAGTCTCCAAATACAGTAAACCTTTATGGTCCTAGGTAATGTATTATTACAATACATATTGAATATTAATCTAAAATGATTCAATATTTATGTATGTAATACCTAGGTTGTATTAGTTGGTATTAGAGTATGGAATAGTTATTTTTAAATATTAGGATTATGAAATTTTAGTGAAAACCCTAGGGATAAGTCTAAGTATAGGATAATATCCTAAAGTTTTTGTAAGATAAATATTGTGTGGTTTCCTAGAAATGAAATTCTTGTCTAGTAAAAACAAGTGGATGAAAGCTCTAGAACATATTCACCTAGGGATAATAACCCTAAAATGTTGGTTGGGTATTAACTTGATCTTCACCTGGTGCACGAAAAAGTGGCCTAACTACACACCTAGTTTGAAACTCTCTGGGGATATTATTTGGTTAATTCACATTCTCTTTATTAACCACTATGAAAAATTATAGGACAGAAACTATGAAAAAATATAATAGTCCATAGTGATATGAGATAAAATTAAAGTGTCATGGGTTAAAATAATGTGTCATAATTCAGGACATCATAAGGATTATTTTTATAATCATATGATTATTTACACTGATTATTGATGTTTGATACTCACACTAAGATTTTTGGTTTTAGTAAATGGATAAAACCAGTAGTAACCAAGTAAAAATGGGTGTGAAGGACAATGTAGTGGTTGTAAAAATGAGAAAACAACTGGGATATAAGATGGAGTAAAAAATATTATGATTATACCTGGCCAGCTATCTCAATTTATGATTAATAACCCTTACCTATGTGAGTTTCATTACACACATAATAAGAGAAAAATAGAGTTTCATTGGAGTTCAATTAATGAATACCTTGGAGGAAATAAGATTTAATTTCTTACATGCCAAGAACGCGGGAAGAATCACCTAGGGAAATGTCTCAAATTAATGATAAGATGTTTTATTTGTGGAAAATAAGGGAATAAAGAAACTAATTTCTAAGGAAAAATGAAGAGTTCAATGGAGGTAAATAAAGTGTATCCTAAGAACCACTAATATCTCAATGCCTTATGTGTAGGTAACTTGGGAATTATCTAAGTCAATACCATAATCTAAGGGATAACTCATATACCAAGGAAGGGTCTATTCTATGTTAATCACTGAAGTGGAGACACAATTATGCTCCACTCTATAGTTGTGTATGTCATGTTAATATTTGTAAATTTTTTTTTGTAAAAATATTATTATTCTTCATTTAGTGAGATTGAATGTGATTTTATCATTAATTAGCTCTATTTATATAGATTCCATATCAATTTTCAAGGAAGGGAAGTCATAATTTATATTCTGAATCAAACTATGATTTTCTATAATTATGAGGATGGACATGAACTTTTAATAGAAATTACTTCTATTATATGGGTCTTATTACCCATTAATGAGGGATATTTATATCAAATGGTTAGGGAGAAACTTAACATTGATGATATTCCTTTTTTTCTAAAATATATAGATGAATTTCCTGAATACTGTCCTAGTCTTCCTCCAAACCTTGAAGTTGAGTTTCAATAGAAATCATAGCTAGTAATACAACTATTTCAAATAATCCATCTAGAATATACCTGATTAAGTTTCAGGGATTGAAGAAGAAACTCTAAGAAAACCTTGATAAGGGATTCATAATCTCTAGTGCATCACCATGTGGTGAAATTGTTCTTTTTATTAAAAATAAAGATGGGTCAAAGCATCTTTTCATTAATTAATAGGAACTTAACAAAAGAAAAATTACGAAAAATTATTGTCACGACCTATCCTGCGGGGCCCGGACGTGACTACCCTAAGCTCTCCTTCCATAGACTAGGGGTTGGTGACTAGCACCTGAAGGTTTTTCCTGAATAGGGAAGGAATTTCCTTAAAGATCTATACACACTCAAAAAGGGAAACTAAAGTAAAAAACCAAAAAAAGTAAGGTATAACCACGAGAGTAAAGTAAAACCACCAGTACAACTAGAAACTGAAAACAGTGGGTTGGAATACAAGACCTAGAAACTGAAAAGGAAAAAATAGCTGTCGCATCTGCCCTGGAGCTCTACATGGAGGGTAGTAGCTATAAGTCTGAAGTCAAAGAAGAGGATCTCGATTGCTCCTATCACACCAAGATCCACCAAGCCCCGAACCTCCAAAGTCTTCCTTGGAGCATCAGTAATTTACATCAGACACACATGTGCGGGTGGAGCCCGTGCAAGGGTGAGTATAACAACTCAGTAGGGGACCCCTAGACCCCCGAAAGTCTCTCAGTGATCCAAAAAGTAAAACATCATAAGAAATACCACAAAGGTAATATCACAAGCTTGATATAAGTCATGAAGCACAAAGAAAAGAAGATAGCTCACTCTAAATGTATAACTTCAAGGTTAATAGATAAGGATTAATAGTCATAAATCCATACCATCTTACCCGTAGTAACTCTAATGTTGACCCATATATGTCACTGTATGCTGACCCGTATTGGTCACTAGATGCTAACCCGTATTGGTCATTGGTGCTGACCCATATTGGTCGTTGGTGCTGACCTGTATTGGTCACTGGTGCTGACCTGTATTGGTCGCTGGTGCTGACCCTTATCGACCGCTAGTGTTGACCCATATTGGTTGCTAGTATAGAGGTAGGGATTATTATTCGTACAACTAGATCATCCCACTCCGGTGTTTCTGATGCTGACCCACATTGGTCTCTCTTCTTCCTCATGTTACAGCTAGCCACTGGATTCCCGCACGTAGCACGCTTGATCTTCAAAAGATTATGCTCCTCAAGACATCTATCATATTTCAACTGGTACGAAGTCTCGAAAAAATCATACCCAAGGGACTGCCCCATTATAGGGGTCCCAACATGACAGACGACGCATCGATCAGACACCCAGTCTGTGAGATACGACCACTTTTGTAAAAAGGGCCCGGTTGGATTCAAGTATGATCCAACCTAGGTCACATGTAAAACTCCATAAAAACTCACTTATAGTATCTCAAAATTACCACCTTGTCACAAGGGTCCTTATGCCACAGACGGTGCGTCGATCGGACGCCCAGTCAGTTAGTTCTTGGCATTTTAGTGCCGAAGGCCCGGTTGGATTCGTAGTTGATCCAACCCGGCCATAATCAAACTTCCTTAAAAAATCTTGTGTAGTATCTCAAAAGGACCATCTCGATCCAAGGATCCTGACGCCATAGACGGTTTATCAAACAGGCGTCCGGTTCACACGTTATGGCTCTTTAAGCGTTTCTGTGCCGGAGAGTGGTCTAGGTCCGGTCCGACCCGGCCCGACCCGGCTGGGGCCAACCTGAACCAGCCCTGCCTGAGCCATCCTGGGCCAACCTAACCTAGCATGACCCGATCCGACTTGGGCAGGGCTGTGGTGGGCTTGGCCCCCTGAGCCGTGGACTGGCCGGGCCTGCCCTGGCCTGGCGGGGCTGCGGCGGGCCGGGTCTGCTGGGCCATGGGCCGGCCCATCGGGTGATGCGACCCGGATGGATGGAGCACCCCACATGGGGCACAAATTTTGCCTCCCGAATTTCTCATAGAGTTGTTCAGTTTCACTTAAGGGCTGTGCAAGGTGGTGCCGCCTTGTCACCCGTGGGACCCGTAGGAGACGGGTCCCTTACCAGCAGGCTGCGGCTTCGAGCCACAACTCCCCTTCAACGTGGCATGTGATGGAACTCCGCCTCCACATTTGTGGCCGTCCCACTTCCAGCCGCCTATCCGTCCATCATGGCATCGAGCGGCACCGCGCTATTCGACGACCGATGAGCGCTGGCCACCGTCTCCACCGCTGGCACCGGTCACTGGTGTCGCACCAGTGGAGCTTCTGCGGGGCTCCAGCGATGCTCTGGAGCACCATTTCCATTCTCGTCTATTCCTATAGGCCTCTCGAACTACCGCTGTCACATCGTGACCCTCTGTCTCACATTACTGTCAAATTGGAAAAACAGTCCCCAAAGAACGCAACGATAAATGAAGCGGCGGAGACTTCGGGCTTTTCTCGTTTGGCCCAAACCCTCTGCATTAGCATCATAACAAGTGGGAGAATATTTATCTAACATTAAAGATTAAATAATCTCATTTCAATCAAAACCAAACATAAAACCCTTACCTTGAGATCCGTTGGAGGTGTTGCAGTTGCGGCGGGAGGAGCGTCCACATTGGATGGAGTCATCAGCATTCATCGATCCCATATCGTTACCACCCAAGATTTTATCCTCCTTCAGTGGATATTTCCACAGAACTCCGCTAGAGTTTTCTCTCTTGAATTATCCGTGCCAAAACCCCACCCGAGCTCCATTTAAATAGGAGGGGGAAAGGTGAGTAACACGTTGAATAATTAATGAGGTTCATTAAATGAATTAATGAACATATTTTAATTCACAATGGTGGAGTTACGCTGTTGATGAGTCAAGACATTAAATGGATTGACAAGTCACCGATCCCACCACCGTCGCTCATTCATTGGAGAAAAATAAAAATAAAATAACAATTACATCTTATTTTGTTATTCTTTAAAAAGTCCGAAAACTATATTTTTCTCCCAACCTACTGTGGTCGAAGTGAAGCTTCCCTTAAGTGAATCTTGGCACTACGAATTCAACAGTGCTCTCTGATTTCAATTCTGAGCATTGATTTAAAAGATAAAAAACACCACCTGCGCGTTTACTGAACCCACCTTAAAAATGTTTAGAAATTCATTCTGGGAACACCAGGCCTCAGAATCATGTACCATCAATTTTTGCAAACTTTTAAAAATACAAATAATTTAAAAAAAATTACACGGAATTTTCAAGTCTTTACATTCTCCCCTCCTAAAGGATTTATGTCCCCAAAAGTCAAAAAATGCTACACAAACAAATATGGGTACTGGGTAAGCATATGAGCCTCTCGCTCCCATGTGCTCTCTTGGAGATTCCTGTGCTACCACATAACGTGCACCAGAGGTATTGACTACCCAGGAAGGATTCGCTCCTGTCGATCCTCTATCTCCACTGGGTACTCCGCAAAAGTCGCTTCGTCATCAATCTCCAGCTCACCATGGTCAATGACGTGAGATGGGTTATGCACGTATCTCCTCAGCTGGGATACGTGGAAGAAGTCATGCACCCTCTCCAACTGTGATGGCAGTGGAAAGTGTTACACCACCTTTCCAATCCTCCAAAGTATCAAGAATAGTCTGATAAAACTCGGTGAGATTTTTCCACCTCGGCCAAATCTTTGTAGTCCCCATCGAGGGGAGACTCGCAAGAATACGTGGCCACCCTCCTAGAACTCCAATGATCTCCTTCTCCTATCAGCATAGGACTTATGTCAGCTCTATGTAGTCTTCATCCACTATCATATGACCTTCACCTTCTCAGTGGTAGCATGTACCATCTCTGGGCCCACAAGTACTGGCTATCCTGGATCTTTCCAGTACAAGGGTGATCTGCACGGTCATCCGCACAACGCTTCAAAAGGGGCCATGCCAATGGTGGAGTGATATATTTTTTTGTACACGAACTCCACCAAGGGTAGGTGGTCCTACCAATTGCGACCAAAATCTAGGACATATGAACGAAGCATATCCTCCATGGTTTGGATGGTCAGCTCAGTCTGACCATCTGTCTGTAGGTGAAAAGCTGTGCTCAAGAGAAGCTGAGTCTCGAAAGCCTCCTGAAATCCTTTCCACAACCGGGATGTGAAGCATGCGTCACAGTGTAAGAATATTATTTAAGGAACCCTGTGAAGTTGCATGATCTCCTGAATGTAGAGATGTCCCAAGATCTCTACCGATACCTTCTCTCAAATATCAAGGAAGTGGGCCGACTTGGTGAGTTAGTCAATGGTCACCCAGATGGTATCGTGCCCTATGGATGTACATGGTAAACACATCACGAAGTCCATCGATATCCCTTCCACCTTCCACTCTGGTATCTCAAGGGGTTGGTTCAAGATTGATGGCACCTGGTGCTCATCCTTCACTTACTGACAAGTGAGACATCTAGAAACAAACTCCGCCACATCTTTCTTCATCCCTGGCCACTATTAATGACGCTGGAGGTCCGGATAAATCTTCATCATGCCTGGATGTACTTCTAAGGGGGATGTATGGAACTCCCTTAGAACCTCCTCTCATAGCGCCACTGGTACAACTGTATGTCCTCTGAAAAGGAAAACATGATACCCAACTTCAGAATATCCATTAGGTGAATGCCTTGAGGATATCTGAGCATGTGTAGTCTCACAATTGTTGTCTCCGAGTTTCATCTCACTGACTCAACGAAGGAGTGGAGGGTAAAATAACATTTACTGGAGGTAGAATGTCTCATCTCTATCCACGTAGGATATCTGAAGCGAGGCTAACTGCTCTGAAGCCTCGTTCAGAAGTTGTGAACTCGATCTCCAGCTAAGTGAATCTGCCACTATATTCCCCTTCTCAGGAGTATAGACTATCTCAAAGTCATATACCTGGAGTAAATCTTACCAACGTCACTGTCTCAGATTCATATCTTTATGTGTGAAGATATATCTGAGACTCTTGTGGTCTGAGTAAATAATGAACCGCTCTCCTATCAAGTAGTGTCGCCACATCTTCAGTGCGATGACTACTACTACCGACTCCAAGTCATGAGTCACATAATTCTGTTCATGAAGCCTCAACTGTCATGATCCATAAGAAATCACTACATAATCCTACATCAAGACGCAACCGAGTCCGGTCCCTGATGCATCACAGTAAACCACATAGTCAGTGCCCTCCTCTAGAAACCATAGGATGAGAGCGCTGGCTCAACTATTGAAAGCAATGATGGCATGTCTCTGACCACAAGAATGGTTTCCCCTTCTACATCAAGGCAGTCATAGGTGCTGCTACTCTGGAGAAATCAGGTACGAACCTCCAATAGTATCCTGCTAATCCAAGGAAGCTCCATACCTCAGTAACACTCCTCAGCGTCTCCCAAGAAAGTACTGCCTTAATCTTCGCTATATCCACTACAACTTCAGCCTCTATGATGACGTTTCCCAAGAAGTGTACCTTCTGTATCCAGAACTCACACTTCAAGAGCTTTCCATATAACCGGTTCTTCCAGAGTGTGTCCAGAACTATCCTCAAGTGTACAAAATTCTCTTCCTCAGACACTGATTACACCAAGATGTCATCGATGAAGACCACCATGAAGTGATCGAGGTATGGATGGAAGATCCTATTCTTGATCCCCATGACCACTATTGGAGTGTTGGTCATGCTGAAATGCATCACTAAGAACTCATAATGGCCATACCGATATATGAAGGCTATCTTCCGGTATGTCCTCATCCCATACCCTGAGCTGATGATAACCATATTTGAGGTCTATCTTTGAGAACTACTTCACTCCTTCCAACTGATCAAACAAATCATCAATCTTCAGTAGAGGATACTTTTTCTTCACAGTCACCTAGTTTAGGCGCTAGAAGTCCATGCATAGCCTCATACATCCATCTTCCTTCTTGGAAAACAACACCAAGGATGCCCATGGAGAAACACTAGACCTTATGAATCACTTCCTCTGTAAGTCCTCCAACTTTACCCTCATCTCCTAGAGCTCTTCAGGGGCTATCCAATATGCTGGTGTAGATATCGGTGCTGTTCTTGGGTACAAGTAAATGTAGAAGTCTACCTCTCTATGAGAAGGTAGTATTGGGAAATATTTTGGAAAGACATCCTCATACTCATCCACCACTACTGAGAACTATGGACTCTCTTCATCCACCATGTCGAAGGTCATGCAATCCAACTAATATGTAATCTACTGCACCCTCCTGAGAGTAAGTACATCTCATGCTGTTATATTTTCCTTCTCACCAACAAAGGAAAACTGGCCTCCATCTCTGCACGTACATCACATTGTATGTCTCAAGATGTCAATCTGTGCGTGAAATTCTAATATCCTGTCCATGCCTAGAATGACTTTGTAGGGCTTCAACACTGCTACTAGAATATCCCATCTGAAAATCTCTCCTCTGAGAGTAAGATCACACTGTCGGCACCCATGTGTGACCACTGAATCTCCTCCCTTAGGAGTATCCAAACACACAGGTCAAGCTAAAATCTTAGTTGGAATCTTAGAGTCCCAAACTAAGTCTGCGGAACGGAAAGAATTGCTATCACCTGTGTTGATAAACACTACTTCTAAAGTAGAGAGGATATAGATCATGCCTTGTATCATCTCAGGGAAGTCAGGATCATGAGCCTCTACTACCTGTAGTTGGGCCTGTTCCTATCCACCTACTCCCTGAGCTCATGGTGGACCGACTGGGGGTGGTGGTGGTAGTGCCTGGTGACCCCGAACACCTCCCGCTGCATGTACTACTCCACTGCCTCATCCACCACCTAGCTGAAGTTCATGCTCCTGTTGCTACCACTACCTTGGTGGTCCCTCCACTGTATGCCGATCATCTACGTGGGGAGTCATACATTCATGAGCTTTGTGAACCTATACCCCATAGGAAAAACAGATCATGCCTTACTGGTGGCTACCTCAACCTCTCTCACCTCTCACCTCTGACCCTACATCTTGGGGTTGCCCTTTGGAAGGTCTAGCCCTCTTAGGCTTCTGCGTCGTCTATCTACTGCCAGCTGTAGATGACTCTACCACCTATCATCCGATAGGGGCTCTCATTGACGGTGCCTCCTCGACAAGGAAGCTCTCTATCAGCAAATCTCACTCTAGCATCCCAGCCTGCATCGAGATACTGAGAGAAACTGTCGTAGCTCTAATCTATAATCGGATCCCCTGCTTAAAGGTTCAGGCCGTGAAGTAAGGGTCTCGTACCATGTCATTGGAGTATCGGGAGAGGTCAGTAAATCTCGCCGAGTACGAAACCACAGTCTGGCTGTCCTGCTACAGATGCAGCAGTTCCTGAATACGCACACATCATAGTGTCGCTGGCATGAACTCCACCATGAAAAGGCTCTCGAAGTCTGGCCAGGTGAGGGTCATCTCCTCATTCACCTGGAGCGTCGAGATCCACAATTTTCCTGTAGAGTCTTGAAGAAGGCTAGCATCCAAGATTTCCATCTGCTCAACATGAGCCTCTATTAAGCAAAAGACCCGAGAAACCACCTCAAGCTAGTCCTCTACTACCTGGGGGTCCGTCTTGCCTCGAAAACTCAGAGGCCTCTATCTTTGGAACTCATGTAATGCGCTCAGCTGGTGTGCATGATCCACTAGTAGCATCTGCTGCTCAATAGGTGGTGGTGGTGCTGGTACACCACCTGAAGGTTCCATCACTGTGAGTGGTACCTATACTGACGCCTCATCACTCGTTGGGCCACTGTCACGATATCTAATCAGAATCCTAGATATCTGTCTTCGTGGAGGTATCTTGGAAGAAACAGATGCACCACAGTCAATAAGTTATACCTGGTGAGATGACTCAAGAAGACCAATAAAACTTTTCAAAACACTAGCAGCCATTGTTTTCATGTACCGAGTCGGAAAATAGTATTAAGGGTCCTAGTGTATGGATATGTGGATTCCACACCAAAAATAGACTCCCTATACTAAGAACCTAACTCAAGACACTTTACACCATTTCCTAATTAAAAGTAGACTCTTAGTTATTCTGGTAGAACCGACCGTCCTCTGATACCACTTTGTCACGACCCGTCCTATGGGGCCCTGACATGGCTACCCCAAGCCCACATTCCAGAGGCTAGGGGTTAGTGACTAACACCTGAATGATTTTCTCGAACAGGGAAGGCATTTCCTTAGAGATCTATACACACTAAAAAAGGTAAACTGAAGTAAAAAATAAACAAAAGTAAGGTATAACCATGATAGTAAAGTAAAACCACCAGTATAACTATAAATTGAAAACAGTGGGCCAAAATACAAGCCCTAGAAACTAAAAGAAAGAAAAAAGCTTTCGAATCTACCTTGAATCCCTACCTAGAGGGTATTAGATATAATTATGAAGTTGAAGAAGAGGATCATGACTGATCCTGTCACACTAAGCTCCACAAAGTTCCGAACCTCCAAAGTCTTCCACAGAGCGTCAGTAATCTTCACCAAACACACACATGAGGGCGGAGCCTGTGCAGGGGTGAGTATAACAACTCAGTAGGGGACCCCGAGACCCCCAAAGGTCTCTCAGTGACCTACAAAGGAAAACATCACAAGAAACACCACAAAGGTAATATCACAAGAATTATCTAAATCATGAAGCACAAAGCAAAAGAGACAACTCACTCTAACAGTATAAATTCATGGTTACTGGATATGGATAACTAGTCGTAAAGCCAGATCATTCTTTCTGTAGTAAATCTAATGCTAACCAGTGTAGGTCAATGTATACTGACTCATATTGGTCACTAGATGTTGACCCATATTGGTCGCTGGTGCTGACCTATATTCGTCGCTAGTGCTAACCCGTATTGGTCGCTGGTGCTGACCCATATTGGTCACTGGTGCTGACCTGTATTGGTTGCTGATGCTGACCCATATTGGTCGATGGTACAAAGGTTGGGATGCTTAGTCGTACAACTAGATCATCCCACTCCGGAGTTTCTGATGCTGACACGCATTGGTCGCTCTTCTTCCTCATATCACAACTAGCCACTAGATTCTCGCACGTAGCACGCCTGATCTCTAGAATATTTTGATCCTAAAGCCATCAGTCATATTTAAACCAGTATGAAGTCCTGAAAAAATCATACCCAAGGGACCACCATGTCATAGGGGTCCCAACGTGACAGACAACACGTTGATCGGACGACCGATCTATGAGAGATGGACACTTTTGTAAAAAGGGCCCAGTTTGGATTCAAGTCTGATCCAACCCAGGTCAGATGTAAAACTCCATAAAAACTCACTTAGAGTATCTACAAAGGACCTCCTTGTCACAGGGGTCCTTATTCCACAGATGACGTGTTGATTAGATGCCCGATTTGTTAGTTATTGGCATTTTAGTGCTGAGGGCCTGGTTGGATTCAGAGTCAATCCAACCCAGCCATACTTCAATATTCTCCAAAACTCTCTTAGAGTATAAAAAAAGGACCATCTCACTCCACCGATCCTAGCACTATGGAAGGTTCATCAAACATACGTCTGGTTCGCATGTTATGGCCCATTAAGCGTTTCTAGGCCTGAGAGGGGTTCGGGTCCAGTCCGACCTGACCCCGTCTGGTCCGACACAGCTTAGCCCGAACAGGCCTGGGCCATGGTGGGCTCAGCCTAGGTCAACCCAACCCAGTCCAGCCCGAACTGACCTGGGCCATGGCGGGCTCATCCTATTGGGCCACAGACTGGCCCGACCCACCCTGGCTGGGCTGGGCCACGACAGGCCTGGTCCGCCTAGCAACGCGGCCCGACCTGCTTGCGTTCCCCACGCAGGGCACACAGTCTGCCTCCTGAATGACTCATAGAGCCGTACGGGTTGACTTAAGGGAGACGCCAGGTGGCACCGCCTTGTCACCCTCGGGACCCACAAGAGGTGGGTCCCTTAACAGCATGCCACGACTTCGAGGAACCGCTCCCCTTCGACATGGCACATGATAGTGCACCACCTCCTCTTCAGTGGCCAGCCCGCTACCAGCTACCTGTCCGGCCACCGCAGTGTCGAGCAGCGCCGCGTTCTTCCACGGCCGGTGCCGGTCACCGGTCGCCGGTGCCACGCAGGTGGATCTCCCGCGGGGCTCCAACGATGCTCTGAAGCTCCATTTCCATTCTCATCTGCGCCTACTGGCCTCCTGGACTACTGCCGTAACAGCGTGACCCTCTGTCTCGTGTTGCCGTCAAATTGGGAAAACCGCCCCCGAAGAACGCAATGATAAACGAAGCGGAAGAGGGTCTGGGTCTTGTTCGTTTGGACTGCGCCCTCCATGTTAGCATGATAACAAGTGGAAGAATATTTATATAACATTAAATATTAAATAAACTAATTTCAATCAAAACCAAACATAAACTCCCTACGTCGAGATCCGTTGGAGGTGTCACGGTTGCGGCGGGAAGAGCATCCACATTGGATGGAGTCGTCGGCGTTCACCGATCTCAGATCGTTACCACCCAAGCTTTCATCCTCTATCGGTGGATGTTTCCACAGAACTCCTCTAGAGTTTCCTCTCTTGAATAAACCGTGCCAAAACCCTACCCCGAGATCCATTAAAATAGGAGGGGGAAAGGTGAGTAACACATTGAATAATTAATGAGGTTCATTAAATTAATTGATTAAACTCTTTTAATTCACAATGGTGGAGTTAAGCAGTTGATGAGTTAAGCCATTAAATGACATGAAAAGTCACCAGTCCTGCCACCACTTCTCATCTATTGAAGAAAAATAAAAATAAAATAACAATTACATGTTTTTTTTAAAAATTCCAAAAACTATCTTTTTCTCCTGACCAACTGCGGTCGAAGTGAAGCTTCCCTTAAGTGAATACCAATGCTTCAGATTCAACGGTTCTCTCAGATTTCAATTCTGAGTACCGGTTCAAAAGATAGAAAACTCTTCCTGCACATTTACTGAACATACCTTAAAAAATTCATAAATTTATTTTGGGCACACCGGGCCTCAGAATCATGCACCGTCAATATTTGCAGACTCATAAAAATCCCAAAAAATTTAAAAAAAATTACATGGAATTATTGGTTCCTTAAAGGTATTTACTACCCCATATTAATGATCTATTTGATCAATTATGAGGAGATAAATACTTATAAAAGATTTATCTTTGATCTAGATATTATTAGATAAGGGTCAAGAAGGAGAATATACCCAAGACAAATTTCTGTAAAAGGTATGGTCATTATGAATTTGTAGTGATTCTATTTGGACTTACCAATTCCCCTACCATCTTCATGGATTTAAAGAATAGAGTCTTTAGAGATTACCTTGACGAGTTTGTGGTAGTCTTTATATATGATATTATAATATATTCAAAGAGCAAGGAAGAACATGAAGATCATTTTAGGATTATGTTGAATACCCTAAGGAAGGAGAAATTATATTTCAAATTAACCAACTATGAGTTTTTTCTATAAATTTTTTCATTCTTGAGTCATATAATCTCAAGATATGGTATATCGTTGGATCCTTCAAAGATATAAGTTATTGATAAATAAACCAAACCAACCACGATGATTGAGATTCAAACTTTTCTTGGGTTAGTTGAATATTATTGAAACTTTGTGAGATAATTTTATCATTTATGTAATCTAATAATTAATTTAACATAAAAGAGAGCAAAGTTCCATTAGATATATGAATGTAATGAAAATTTCAAAGATTAGAAAAGAAGGTCAGTCAGTACACCTATGCTCACACTACCCTGAAGTGGAGAAGTGTTTGTGATACATAATGATGAATCAAAGAAGGTACTAATATGTTTCCTCATGTATAATGATATGGTGATAGATTATGTCTCACTCTAATTGAAAATTCTCCAGAAAAATTACCTAAATCATGATTTAGATTTTTAGAGGTGTTTTTTTGCATTGAAAATATGGAGGCACTATCATTATGGTGAAAGGTGTGATATATATATATTGATAATATGTAACACCCCAAGATTTCATAGTGTGTTATTTCTTCAAAATAATTCAACAACTTGAACTACACGCAACACTGAGTTCAATTGCACCATGACTTACCAAAAAAAAAGCCATTAAAAGAGGTCATGAATAGTATTAACTAAATTTTAAACTTTATATAATCCTTATAATTTTAGAATCCATATTATGAGTTTCTTAGTCATAATGCAAGAACAGATTCATTTTCAGTATTGCACTTTTATCAAATTTTGATAGTGAAACCTTTTTAAATACAATATTTTAAACTTTTTGACTAAATGGAGACATCAAAAAATTTAAAATGAAACATCCCAAGCTTCCACGGTACGCTTTCCTTTGAATAAAACAGTAGCGTGTGTTGTACGCAACTTCGAGTTCTAACACACCGTAACCAATCAAACTAGCTGTTATGAATAGTAATACCTACTTTTTGAAGTTATATATATTTTATATTTTAAAATGGACTTCATTTTTGGATTCGGAATATCAAATTTAGCCTAAGGTGAAATTTTGGTACTTTTCGGATAACTTTCATATTTTGATGAATAGTGAAAATTACTAAATTTTAATTAAAAACAACTTTTTTAATCAAAATAATTAATAGTAATAAATTATGAATTTGAGTGGTTTTAAAGTATATTTAGAATATATTTTTACTATTTAATATAATGTTGGTCATTGAACATAATTTTACAATTAAACCGAACATAAACAAGTGTCAATCTTTTGATAGTTATTATCTCTTAAAAACACGCTTTTTGTTTTGACAGCGGGAATTAATTTTAAATTACTTTCTGCCACTTCTGTGTTTTGAATTTAGGAAAATGGATTCCATATTTGGAATCAGGATGTTAAAATTGTGTAAATAGGTAACTTTTATTTTTAGACATTTTGAATAATTACTGCGGTAAATATTTTATTTACCATGGTTAAGGGTAAATCCGGTAAATAAGGGTTAAAAAATAATATTATAATAATACTAAATTACCCTAAAACGTGTCTTAACCCTATTGGTTGATACATGGTCGACCATGGGCATCTTTGTGTCAATTTGGGGACCCCATGGATCCACTTTTAAGTGATAATGACACTTTATTTTAATTAAGTCAAAATGAATACAAAAATGACACAAGCATATATCTTTTAGAAAAACAATTGTTACATAGGGTTATATAAGTTGGATTTTAGATTATAAATATTAATTAGAAAGATAAAAAGATTTCCTACATAATGATATTTTATTTATAATTTTTAGACATTAAATAATTTATTTTATTTATGACACAAAGATGATGCAGTAATTACTATAATAGTGAAAAATTAAAATAATTGATATTATAAATACCCAAAAAAATATAATATGAAACTTTTAATGAATTAAACTAATTTTCTAGGATAATATGATATATTAGGATTTATTTAATTGACTTTGTTCGAAGTAATCAATCTGTTATGAGTTTCAAAAAAATCAACTATTGAATAGTGTCAAAATTGACATAAAAGAGTTCTTAAAACAAATATTAAATTATTAATTGATATTAAATTCCTAAAAATCTAAGGTTCGGCCAAGAGACTTATATCATGATAGGTTAATCATTAATGGACCACTTGGGGGTCTCTTGGATGTATATAGTAAGTTTATTAACCATATTATATAAAACTACAAAGAGACATTGTAAAAGTGAAACTAATTAACTTAGAGTTAATACTTAAAGATAAGGTTAATATAAGTACCCAAACCTGTCTAACTTCTATTGGTTGAGTTGTTTTCGACCTATCCCCACCTTAAAATTTAAATAATCAACTTTGGATCCATTAGAAACCGAATATGAATTTATTATAAATTAATATTTCTAGCTTTTCCAAAGGTGCCCCTCACCCCTCTTATAAAAGGGCACTCCTCCTTCTCATTTCTTCACACCTCTAAAGCCTTTTGGTTCGGCCAAACTCTGCCCAAATACTCTCCCAACATCCCTCACTACAACCTAGAGGCCTTAGTTTGATCAGAAAGCCAACCTAAGGATCCCTTTTGATCAAATCAAAAGGAAGAACCCGAAGAAGAGGTAATGATTTCACCACCCTTTTCTAAGTTCATTTCTTCTTCCACTTCTTCTTCCTTTGTTCTTACCATTCTAAAATAATAACTCCAGTATCTCAAATATACTGTGATGTTATTATAAGTATGGTACAACCATATTCAGTATTCTATCCACCCTTTGAATAACATGTCACCATACGTGCGTACGTACGGCTTACCGTCTCCACGTCGTGGTGTAATTGTTATTCAATATAATATTATTTGGATGGGTATAATAATGATGTGTAACTCATGTAAATAATAAATATAACATGTTAATTATTCTGTATATATTATATACCATTCATTTATATATTATTTTAATATCAAAAGAATGATATTGTCGCTCGTGCGTACGTACGGACTACCGTCTCCACGAACGCGATGAGATTCATTCTCCATCGTAACCATTCAAGTATAATTATCATTTGATGATTTAAAAATGATTTTTAAGGACTAGATATCATTCTGGATATGAATAAGATACAACAACCATGGCTTATGTAACAAAACATATAAATAAAATGAGTAAGTTAACACCCGAAACGACGATAATTCTAAGATATTATTAACAAATCAATGTTAAAAGATCATATATGATATCATATTAATATATATGATTCTTGTATAATTTAATAACAATTATTTCACCATTATACAGGAGGTTAACCTACCCCAACAAAGGAAAAGTACAAGGTAAGGGATTTTCTTATCTCACATTCAATTCCGTGAGATTTCCATTATTCGCCACTAAATTATTGAAAGTGGTGTATTGTGTACTGGCATTTGATATATATTATCATATTCATGTTATTCTGTAAATAATTTGGTGGTTATTAACTTTTGGCCATACGACTCAGTTGATTAACGTGGTAAGGGGTTTTCATCTCACTCCTTATTCCCGTGAGATTCATGCCATATTGCCACCATTACCTTTTGTGTGGTGTATGTACTGCCCGTAATTATATTCTTTGTGTAATACACTCTAATTTATGTGTACTTACATATTCATTGTATGATACCTCTTTCATGGGTTGTATGTTTCATAAGTTACCAAACTGGTAAGGGTTATTTCACAATCTCTTCATTATCCGAGGTTGTTTATACGTAATAATCTACTGGGATCTCGTTATCATCCACATCCATGTTTCTTCAAAATGTATTTCAAAACATTTTTAATATTTAAAATAATATGGGTTAAAGTCATTTATACCCTTGTTTGATTTTTTATAAGAGGTTTATAAGGGAATCTTTCCGTCGTTTTCCAAACAAGGTGCTTTTTAACCTTTTCGACAGAATTAAGATAAGAATACTTTTTTTAACTTATACGGCGGGTGCGGTTATTTTCCGCCGTTATAAAATCGTCAAAGCTTCCCTTAAAAGCTTATAAGATTATTTTCAAAGAAAATGTTTGATTTTATATGGATCTTAAATGATTTCAAAATAAAAGGAGATATTTCTTTAAAAAGAATTTTGATTTCATCTATGTCAACATCCTTTGATGGGTTTTAAGATTATTTGAAGTTGATTTATTATGATACAAAACTTCTATATTGTTTTGAAGGTTTTGTGATATGTTTGACTGTGGATGTGCTATTTTTATACCATTCATAGTTTATGGGGAAAGTATTGACATTTCGTATGCTAGTTCCAATAAGAATGTTTATGTTATATTTCAATCTTTACTTCATATGAATGTGTTGGACAAGTATGTTCCAGGTTGGGGACTGGTTAAAGTAAGCCCTCCAGGTTGGGGACTGGTAAAAGTAAGCCCTCCAGGTTAGGGACTGGTAAAAGTAAGCCCTCCGGGTTGGTGTCCGGTTATTAGAGGCACTCCGGGTTGGTGTCCGGTTATTAGAGGCACTCCGAGTTGGTGTCCGGTTATTAGAGGCACTCCGGGTTGGTGTCCGGTTATTAGAGGCACTCCGGGTTGGGTTCCGGTTACAGTTAGCCCCAAGGTCTTGGGACGAGGCCTTGAAAAGTAATTAAAGTTTAGCATTATGCATTCCAACATTATGAAAGTGGTTATTGATTTTGCATGTGATTATTCGATTAGTAGAATATCCATGTGAACAAGTAAATGGCATTATTTCATTTTACTTTTGCCATACTATGTTGAAGTTCAAGTTTAAAAGGCTTTTGTTTTAGTAATTCATTGCCTTAAATGTTTATGCTTATTTTTGAATGTTCCGCTATATTGTTATCCTTACTGGGAATTTGAGCTCACCCCTTTTCTATGTTTTATTTTTCCCAGGATGTGAAGATATAAGTTATGAATGACCTGCAGGGATATTATGAGGGGATTATAGTGTGGACTGTGGAAACATTATGTTGTTGTAGTAGTTTTTCATTTTATGATGTAATGTAAAACTTATGAATATATCTAGTGTTTCCAAGGATACCAAACCAATCGGTCTTTCGAGATTTGATCTTTCTTGTGATCATGCCAATGTTACGAAGTAATGCACCGACTCTGGGCAGCTGGGGTCGGGGCGTTACAGTTGGTATCAGAGGAAGTTTAGTACAAACCTTGGAAGCTAGATTTAGATAAACTCTGATTAGAGCACGTAGACCTAAGATGAACTTTGAGGATTAGTATAGAAGAACTTCCTAGAATTTTGGTATTGTAGAGATTTTGTGAGTTTTCCGAGCAATACATCCCTGTCTGGATACGAGCAGGTAGAGGCGGCTCTGGCACAGATGTACCTAGGGGTAAAACTCGAAAACACCGCTTTGAGCTAGACTCGAACGGGAACTGGTGCACGACAACGGGCCTTGCTGCACTCTTGGTTACGACACTCCCGGGGGATATGCTTAGGATAACTCTCATTTTCTTTACAAATCATTTTGAAGGGATTATGAGTATATACTTCCTCAAAGAAAACATTCTTATGATTATGGATTATATCCATAAATAGTTCAATTTATGTTAAGTGTTTTATAAGTATGAGATTATGTATTTTGATTCATAAACTGATCTAGTGTATGCCATTGTTTAGAAATGGCGCCCAGTAGAAGGAATGAGAACTCCAAAAATGCACATGATCCAAAGAGAAGGAAGGATCATATCTTTTATGGTCTTAATCTAGAATTTATAAGAGAAATAGTCTCCCATGTATTATCATCATATGAAGAAATAATATCATGTGTTGATAAGATAAGTAAAGAGTTTACTGAGTCCTATGGCTTTGAAGGGAAGCAAGAGAAGAAAAGGATGGAAGAGAGAAAGATGGATAAAAGTAAGAGGGAAAAGAAGAATTTTCCCATATGTGGTAACTGTGGAAAGAAACACCCTGGAACTTGCCTGAAAGGAATGGGAGTTTGTTATAAGTGTGGAGGAAAAGGGCACAAAGTACGTGACTGCAAGGGTAAGAAAATGGTTTTAAATGTACAATGCTTCATTTGCAAGGAGTTTGGACACTACGCGAACCTATGTCCCAGTCATCAGACTATGCCGCAAATGATGCTATTGGATAATAATCAAGTTATGATACTACCACAGATGAAGAGGAATGATTAGAGTTCTTATGTTGATTATGTCAATTGAGTGTTGTATCAACAATGTACTTGTTATAATAATTATGGAGTATATAAGGATTGTACTGCAGTACTATTTCATTAAGGACTTGAGATTGTGTGGAACAGAGAAAAGTGACTCATTAGCAGGATAGATTTTTGGAAAATATATGGTTGAGAGAATGATAAACCATAATATAGTTCTGATACTGAGGTAGTGATTTTGGAATAATATGTGATTGTTTTGGATAAATTATATTGGATATTCTTGACTACCTTGGAACTGATTAATGATTTGTATATTCCATCATTGTTGGGGTTTAAAACATTTTTGGATTAATGAAGTATATCCAGCATTATATATGGAATAAGGGAGCATGAATGTAATCAATAAGGAATATGGTAATACATGATGAAGGTATTCATATGCTATTACGGGGTAAAAAGGATCTATATTATTTTTACCTTCCTTATGAATGTTGGACTGTGAGTTTGGACAGAAGTATTTTGGATAGTTCTAGTTTGGATTATTTTGGATTGCCATAAAAGGACAACCCGGAGGTCGGGCGGCAACCCGTCGCGTCCGGCAAGGCTGCGAGACTTGAACCCGCAACCAAAGGGCGACAAGGGTGTATCACCTACCACTATCCCACGAGATGTCCTGGATTAAATAAAGTAGTTTTTTAAAAGATCTGGTAGATGAATTATAAATTCGTTTATTTTGGAACCCTCTATGAATAGTATAAATAGAATTTTTTTTACGAGTGAATGAGGAGTTTTCGTAGAAATTTATTAATGGATAAAACTCTAATTATAAACTAAGTATATCTCCTTATGATCTTAGCAAATCTCATAAATAAATTCCTCATCATTAATAAAAGGAACTTAGAACAAAAATGTTGTCCTAGATGGTACCTTAAAGCATCACTAATTTATGGCTTTGGGATTGTTGGCCTTTTCATAGCCATGTTCTCTACCACTCTCCATCAGATAATTGATGGCTAGATTTTTCTTCCATATCCATATTTTCTTACATGGAACCCTAGTATGTGTTATTTTCGGTAATCTTCATACTTTACACTCTTTATTTTAAATAGAGGCCTCATTAATTCATTTTTCGATGTGGGATTTCAACTAAGATTTTTGAAACGTCAAAAATGTGTTATCCTAATACCCTATGTTTTGTTGAACCGATGGTATTTCAAATCATCATTGATTGATGAATTTAAGGACCTCAATTATACACTTGTTTGTGATTGATGACCTCAATCACTACCTATAAATATTTACGTTTTTCCTCCGATTATATGTCTCTAATTTCCACCAATGTTCTCCTAATCGAGATCATAATTTGGTGGTGACCCTTTGATTTCTCTTTTCCTCATATTAAGACTAAATTTTAGTAACCCAATTTCCGATGTGGGTTTTCCCACAAATATATTTTCTACTTTCAACCTTTTATTTTTGAAGAACAATTTCAAATTGCGAGGACGCAATTTATTGAAGGAGGGGAGAATGTAACACCCCAAGATTTCATAGTGTGTTATTTCTTCAAAATAATTCAACAACTTGAACTACACGCAACACTGAGTTCAATTGCACCATGACTTACCAAAAAAAAAAGCCATTAAAAGAGGTCATGAATAGTATTAACTAAATTTTAAACTTTATATAATCCTTATAATTTTAGAATCCATATTATGAGTTTCTTAGTCATAATGCAAGAACAGATTCATTTTCAGTATTGCACTTTTATCAAATTTTGATAGTGAAACCTTTTTAAATACAATATTTTAAACTTTTTGACTAAATGGAGACATCAAAAAATTTAAAATGAAACATCCCAAGCTTCCACGGTACGCTTTCCTTTGAATAAAACAGTAGCGTGTGTTGTACGCAACTTCGAGTTCTAACACACCGTAACCAATCAAACTAGCTGTTATGAATAGTAATACCTACTTTTTGAAGTTATATATATTTTATATTTTAAAATGGACTTCATTTTTGGATTCGGAATATCAAATTTAGCCTAAGGTGAAATTTTGGTACTTTTCGGATAACTTTCATATTTTGATGAATAGTGAAAATTACTAAATTTTAATTAAAAACAACTTTTTTAATCAAAATAATTAATAGTAATAAATTATGAATTTTAGTGGTTTTAAAGTATATTTAGAATATATTTTTACTATTTAATATAATTTTGGTCATTGGACATAATTTTACAATTAAACCGAACATAAACAAGTGTCAATCTTTTGATAGTTATTATCTCTTAAAAACACGCTTTTTGTTTTGACAGCGGGAATTAATTTTAAATTACTTTCTGCCACTTCTGTGTTTTGAATTTAGGAAAATGGATTCCATATTTGGAATCAGGATGTTCAAATTGTGTAAATAGGTAACTTTTATTTTTAGACATTTTGAATAATTACTGCGGTAAATATTTTATTTACCATGGTTAAGGGTAAATCCGGTAAATAAGGGTTAAAAAATAATATTATAATAATACTAAATTACCCTAATACGTGTCTTAACACTATTGGTTGATACATGGTCGACCATGGGCATCTTTGTGTCAATTTTGGGACCCCATGGATCCACTTTTAAGTGATAATGACACTTTATTTTAATTAAGTCAAAATGAATACAAAAATGACACAAGCATATATCTTTTAGAAAAACAATTGTTACATAGGGTTATATAAGTTGGATTTTAGATTATAAATATTAATTAGAAAGATAAAAAGATTTCCTACATAATGATATTTTATTTATAATTTTTAGACATTAAATAATTTATTTTATTTATGACACAAAGATGATGCAGTAATTACTATAATAGTGAAAAATTAAAATAATTGATATTATAAATACCCAAAAAAATATAATATGAAACTTTTAATGAATTAAACTAATTTTATAGGATAATATGATATATTAGGATTTATTTAATTGACTTTTTTCGAAGTAATCAATCTGTTATGAGTTTCAAAAAAATCAACTATTGAATAGTGTCAAAATTGACATAAAAGAGTTCTTAAAACAAATATTAAATTATTAATTGATATTAAATTCCTAAAAATCTAAGGTTCGGCCAAGAGACTTATATCATGATAGGTTAATCATTAATGGACCACTTGGGGGTCTCTTGGATGTATATAGTAAGTTTATTAACCATATTATATAAAACTACAAAGAGACATTGTAAAAGTGAAACTAATTAACTTAGAGTTAATACTTAAAGATAAGGTTAATATAAGTACCCAAACCTGTCTAACTTCTATTGGTTGAGTTGTTTTCGACCTATCCCCACCTTAACATTTAAATAATCAACTTTGGAGCCATTAGAAACCGAATATGAATTTATTATAAATTAATATTTCTAGCTTTTCCAAAGGTGCCCCTCACCCCTCTTATAAAAGGGCACTCCTCCTTCTCATTTCTTCACACCTCTAAAGCCTTTTGGTTCGGCCAAACTCTGCCCAAATACTCTACCAACATCCCTCACTACAACCTAGAGGCCTTAGTTTGATCAGAAAGCCAACCTAAGGATCCCTTTTGATCAAATCAAAAGGAAGAACCCGAAGAAGAGGTAATGATTTCACCACCCTTTTCTAAGTTCATTTCTTCTTCCACTTCTTCTTCCTTTGTTCTTACCATTCTAAAATAATAACTCCAGTATCTCACATATACTGTGATGTTATTATAAGTATGGTACAACCATATTCAGTATTCTATCCACCCTTTGAATAACATGTCACCATACGTGCGTACGTACGGCTTACCGTCTCCACGTCGTGGTGTAATTGTTATTCAATATAATATTATTTGGATGGGTATAATAATGATGTGTAACTCATGTAAATAATAAATATAACATGTTAATTATTCTGTATATATTATATACCATTCATTTATATATTATTTTAATATCAAAAGAATGATATTGTCGCTCGTGCGTACGTACGGACTACCGTCTCCACGAACGCGATGAGATTCATTCTCCATCGTAACCATTCAAGTATAATTATCATTTGATGATTTAAAAATGATTTTTAAGGACTAGATATCATTCTGGATATGAATAAGATACAACAACCATGGCTTATGTAACAAAACATATAAATAAAATGAGTAAGTTAACACCCGAAACGACGATAATTCTAAGATATTATTAACAAATCAATGTTAAAAGATCATATATGATATCATATTAATATATATGATTCTTGTATAATTTAATAACAATTATTTCACCATTATACAGGAGGTTAACCTACCCCAACAAAGGAAAAGTACAAGTTAAGGGATTTTCTTATCTCACATTCAATTCCGTGAGATTTCCATTATTCGCCACTAAATTATTGAAAGTGGTGTATTGTGTACTGGCATTTGATATATATTATCATATTCATGTTATTCTGTAAATAATTTGGTGGTTATTAACTTTTGGCCATACGACTCAGTTGATTAACGTGGTAAGGGGTTTTCATCTCACTCCTTATTCCCGTGAGATTCATGCCATATTGCGACCATTACCTTTTGTGTGGTGTATGTACTGCCCATAATTATATTCTTTGTGTAATACACTCTAATTTATGTGTACTTACATATTCATTGTATGATACCTCTTTCATGGGTTGTATGTTTCATAAGTTACCAAACTGGTAAGGGTTATTTCACAATCTCTTCATTATCCGAGGTTGTTTATACGTAATAATCTACTGGGATCTCGTTATCATCCACATCCATGTTTCTTCAAAATGTATTTCAAAACATTTTTAATATTTAAAATAATATGGGTTAAAGTCATTTATACCCTTGTTTGATTTTTTATAAGAGGTTTATAAGGGAATCTTTCCGTCGTTTTCCAAACAAGGTGCTTTTTAACCTTTTCGACAGAATTAAGATAAGAATGCTTTTTTTAACTTATACGGCGGGTGCGGTTATTTTCCGCCGTTATAAAATCGTCAAAGCTTCCCTTAAAAGCTTATAAGATTATTTTCAAAGAAAATGTTTGATTTTATATGGATCTTAAATGATTTCAAAATAAAAGGAGATATTTCTTTAAAAAGAATTTTGATTTCATCTATGTCAACATCCTTTGATGGGTTTTAAGATTATTTGAAGTTGATTTATTATGATACAAAACTTCTATATTGTTTTGAAGGTTTTGTGATATGTTTGACTGTGGATGTGCTATTTTTATACCATTCATAGTTTATGGTGAAAGTATTGACATTTCGTATGCTAGTTCCAATAAGAATGTTTATGTTATATTTCAATCTTTACTTCATATGAATGTGTTGGACAAGTATGTTCCAGGTTGGGGACTGGTTAAAGTAAGCCCTCCAGGTTGGGGACTGGTAAAAGTAAGCCCTCCAGGTTAGGGACTGGTAAAAGTAAGCCCTCCGGGTTGGTGTCCGGTTATTAGAGGCACTCCGGGTTGGTGTCCGGTTATTAGAGGCACACCGAGTTGGTGTCCGGTTATTAGAGGCACTCCGGGTTGGTGTCCGGTTATTAGAGGCACTCCGGGTTGGGTTCCGGTTACAGTTAGCCCCAAGGTCTTGGGACGAGGCCTTGAAAAGTAATTAAAGTTTAGCATTATGCATTCCAACATTATGAAAGTGGTTATTGATTTTGCATGTGATTATTCGATTAGTAGAATATCCATGTGAACAAGTAAATGGCATTATTTCATTTTACTTTTGCCATACTATGTTGAAGTTCAAGTTTAAAAGGCTTTTGTTTTAGTAATTCATTGCCTTAAATGTTTATGCTTATTTTTGAATGTTCCGCTATATTGTTATCCTTACTGGGCATTTGAGCTCACCCCTTTTCTATGTTTTATTTTTCCCAGGATGTGAAGATATAAGTTATGAATGACCTGCAGGGATATTATGAGGGGATTATAGTGTGGACTGTGGAAACATTATGTTGTTGTAGTAGTTTTTCATTTTATGATGTAATGTAAAACTTATTAATATATCTAGTGTTTCCAAGGATACTAAACCAATCGGTCTTTCGAGATTTGATCTTTCTTGTGATCATGCCAATGTTACGAAGTAATGCACCGACTCTGGGCAGCTGGGGTCGGGGCGTTACAGTTGGTATCAGAGGAAGTTTAGTTCAAACCTTGGAAGCTAGATTTAGATAAACTCTGATTAGAGCACGTAGACCTAAGATGAACTTTGAGGATTAGTATAGAAGAACTTCCTAGAATTTTGGTATTGTAGAGATTTTGTGAGTTTTCCGAGCAATACATCCCTGTCTGGATACGAGCAGGTAGAGGCGGCTCTGGCACAGATGTACCTAGGGGTAAAACTCGAAAACACCGCTTTGAGCTAGACTCGAACGGGAACTGGTGCACGACAACGGGACTTGCTGCACTCTTGGTTACGACACTCCCGGGGGATATGCTTAGAATAACTCTCATTTTCTTTAAAAATCATTTTGAAGGGATTATGAGTATATACTTCCTCAAAGAAAACATTCTTATGATTATGGATTATATCCATAAATAGTTCAATTTATGTTAAGTGTTTTATAAGTATGGGATTATGTATTTTGATTCATAAACTGATCTAGTGTATGCCATTGTTTAGAAATGGCGCCCAGTAGAAGGAATGAGAACTCCAAAAATGCACATGATCCAAAGAGAAGGAAGGATCATATCTTTTATGGTCTTAATCTAGAATTTATAAGAGAAATAGTCTCCCATGTATTATCATCATATGAAGAAATAATATCATGTGTTGATAAGATAAGTAAAGAGTTTACTGAGTCCTATGGCTTTGAAGGGAAGCAAGAGAAGAAAAGGATGGAAGAGAGAAAGATGGATAAAAGTAAGAGGGAAAAGAAGAATTTTCCCATATGTGGTAACTGTGGAAAGAAACACCCTGGAACTTGCCTGAAAGGAATGAGAGTTTGTTATAAGTGTGGAGGAAAAGGGCACAAAGTACGTGACTGCAAGGGTAAGAAAATGGTTTTAAATGTACAATGCTTCATTTGCAAGGAGTTTGGACACTACGCGAACCTATGTCCCAGTCATCAGACTATGCCGCAAATGATGCTATTGGATAATAATCAAGTTATGATACTACCACAGATGAAGAGGAATGATTAGAGTTCTTATGTTGATTATGTCAATTGAGTGTTGTATCAACAATGTACTTGTTATAATAATTATGGAGTATATAAGGATTGTACTGCAGTACTATTTCATTAAGGACTTGAGATTGTGTGGAACAGAGAAAAGTGACTCATTAGCAGGATAGATTTTTGGAAAATATATGGTTGAGAGAATGATAAACCATAATATAGTTCTGATACTGAGGTAGTGATTTTGGAATAATATGTGATTGTTTTGGATAAATTATATTGGATATTCTTGACTACCTTGGAACTGATTAATGATTTGTATATTCCATCATTGTTGGGGTTTAAAACATTTTTGGATTAATGAAGTATATCCAGCATTATATATGGAATAAGGGAGCATGAATGTAATCAATAAGGAATATGGTAATACATGATGAAGGTATTCATATGCTATTACGGGGTAAAAAGGATCTATATTATTTTTACCTTCGTTATGAATGTTGGACTGTGAGTTTGGACAGAAGTATTTTGGATAGTTCTAGTTTGGATTATTTTGGATTGCCATAAAAGGACAACCCGGAGGTCGGGCGGCAACCCGTCGCGTCCGGCAAGGCTGCGAGACTTGAACCCGCAACCAAAGGGCGACAAGGGTGTATCACCTACCACTATCCCACGAGATGTCCTGGATTAAATAAAGTAGTTTTTTAAAAGATCTGGTAGATGAATTATAAATTCGTTTATTTTGGAACCCTCTATGAATAGTATAAATAGAATTTTTTTTACGAGTGAATGAGGAGTTTTGGTAGAAATTTATTAATGGATAAAACTCTAATTATAAACTAAGTATATCTCCTTATGATCTTAGCCAATCTCATAAATAAATTCCTCATCATTAATAAAAGGAACTTAGAACAAAAATGTTGTCCTAGATGGTACCTTAAAGCATCACTAATTTATGGCTTTGGGATTGTTGGCCTTTTCATAGCCATGTTCTCTACCACTCTCCATCAGATAATTGATGGCTAGATTTTTCTTCCATATCCATATTTTCTTACATGGAACCCTAGTATGTGTTATTTTCGGTAATCTTCATACTTTACACTCTTTATTTTAAATAGAGGCCTCATTAATTCATTTTTCGATGTGGGATTTCAACTAAGATTTTTGAAACGTCAAAAATGTGTTATCCTAATACCCTATGTTTTGTTGAACCGATGGTATTTCAAATCATCATTTATTGATGAATTTAAGGACCTAAATTATACACTTGTTTGTGATTGATGACCTCAATCACTACCTATAAATATTTACGTTTTTCCTCCGATTATATGTCTCTAATTTCCACCAATGTTCTCCTAATCGAGATCATAATTTGGTGGTGACCCTTTGATTTCTCTTTACCTCATATTAAGACTAAATTTTAGTAACCCAATTTCCGATGTGGGTTTTCCCAAAAATATATTTTCTACTTTCAACCTTTTATTTTTGAAGAACAATTTCAAATTGCGAGGACGCAATTTATTGAAGGAGGGGAGAATGTAACACCCCAAGATTTCATAGTGTGTTATTTCTTCAAAATAATTCAACAACTTGAACTACACGCAACACTGAGTTCAATTGCACCATGACTTACCAAAAAAAAAAGCCATTAAAAGAGGTCATGAATAGTATTAACTAAATTTTAAACTTTATATAATCCTTATAATTTTAGAATCCATATTATGAGTTTCTTAGTCATAATGCAAGAACAGATTCATTTTCAGTATTGCACTTTTATCAAATTTTGATAGTGAAACCTTTTTAAATACAATATTTTAAACTTTTTGACTAAATGGAGACATCAAAAAATTTAAAATGAAACATCCCAAGCTTCCACGGTACGCTTTCCTTTGAATAAAACAGTAGCGTGTGTTGTACGCAACTTCGAGTTCTAACACACCGTAACCAATCAAACTAGCTGTTATGAATAGTAATACCTACTTTTTGAAGTTATATATATTTTATATTTTAAAATGGACTTCATTTTTGGATTCGGAATATCAAATTTAGCCTAAGGTGAAATTTTGGTACTTTTCGGATAACTTTCATATTTTGATGAATAGTGAAAATTACTAAATTTTAATTAAAAACAACTTTTTTAATCAAAATAATTAATAGTAATAAATTATGAATTTGAGTGGTTTTAAAGTATATTTAGAATATATTTTTACTATTTAATATAATGTTGGTCATTGGACATAATTTTACAATTAAACCGAACATAAACAAGTGTCAATCTTTTGATAGTTATTATCTCTTAAAAACACGCTTTTTGTTTTGACAGCGGGAATTAATTTTAAATTACTTTCTGCCACTTCTGTGTTTTGAATTTAGGAAAATGGATTCCATATTTGGAATCAGGATGTTCAAATTGTGTAAATAGGTAACTTTTATTTTTAGACATTTTGAATAATTACTGCGGTAAATATTTTATTTACCATGGTTAAGGGTAAATCCGGTAAATAAGGGTTAAAAAATAATATTATAATAATACTAAATTACCCTAAAACGTGTCTTAACACTATTGGTTGATACATGGTCGACCATGGGCATCTTTGTGTCAATTTTGGGACCCCATGGATCCACTTTTAAGTGATAATGACACTTTATTTTAATTAAGTCAAAATGAATACAAAAATGACACAAGCATATATCTTTTAGAAAAACAATTGTTACATAGGGTTATATAAGTTGGATTTTAGATTATAAATATTAATTAGAAAGATAAAAAGATTTCCTACATAATGATATTTTATTTATAATTTTTAGACATTAAATAATTTATTTTATTTATGACACAAAGATGATGCAGTAATTACTATAATAGTGAAAAATTAAAATAATTGATATTATAAATACCCAAAAAAATATAATATGAAACTTTTAATGAATTAAACTAATTTTATAGGATAATATGATATATTAGGATTTATT
Organism: Viscum album; assembly: GCA_963277665.1. Lineage (NCBI taxonomy): Eukaryota > Viridiplantae > Streptophyta > Magnoliopsida > Santalales > Viscaceae > Viscum > Viscum album. The sequence continues at coordinate 886,940,651 of OY728159.1, read as the reverse complement.
TAATTGACTTTTTTCGAAGTAATCAATCTGTTATGAGTTTCAAAAAAATCAACTATTGAATAGTGTCAAAATTGACATAAAAGAGTTCTTAAAACAAATATTAAATTATTAATTGATATTAAATTCCTAAAAATCTAAGGTTCGGCCAAGAGACTTATATCATGATAGTTTAATCATTAATGGACCACTTGGGGGTCTCTTGGATGTATATAGTAAGTTTATTAACCATATTATATAAAACTACAAAGAGACATTGTAAAAGTGAAACTAATTAACTTAGAGTTAATACTTAAAGATAAGGTTAATATAAGTACCCAAACCTGTCTAACTTCTATTGGTTGAGTTGTTTTCGACCTATCCCCACCTTAACATTTAAATAATCAACTTTGGAGCCATTAGAAACCGAATATGAATTTATTATAAATTAATATTTCTAGCTTTTCCAAAGGTGCCCCTCACCCCTCTTATAAAAGGGCACTCCTCCTTCTCATTTCTTCACACCTCTAAAGCCTTTTGGTTCAGCCAAACTCTGCCCAAATACTCTCCCAACATCCCTCACTACAACCTAGAGGCCTTAGTTTGATCAGAAAGCCAACCTAAGGATCCCTTTTGATCAAATCAAAAGGAAGAACCCGAAGAAGAGGTAATGATTTCACCACCCTTTTCTAAGTTCATTTCTTCTTCCACTTCTTCTTCCTTTGTTCTTACCATTCTAAAATAATAACTCCAGTATCTCACATATACTGTGATGTTATTATAAGTATGGTACAACCATATTCAGTATTCTATCCACCCTTTGAATAACATGTCACCATACGTGCGTACGTACGGCTTACCGTCTCCACGTCGTGGTGTAATTGTTATTCAATATAATATTATTTGGATGGGTATAATAATGATGTGTAACTCATGTAAATAATAAATATAACATGTTAATTATTCTGTATATATTATATACCATTCATTTATATATTATTTTAATATCAAAAGAATGATATTGTCGCTCGTGCGTACGTACGGACTACCGTCTCCACGAACGCGATGAGATTCATTCTCCATCGTAACCATTCAAGTATAATTATCATTTGATGATTTAAAAATGATTTTTAAGGACTAGATATCATTCTTGATATGAATAAGATACAACAACCATGGCTTATGTAACAAAACATATAAATAAAATGAGTAAGTTAACACCCGAAACGACGATAATTCTAAGATATTATTAACAAATCAATGTTAAAAGATCATATATGATATCATATTAATATATATGATTCTTGTATAATTTAATAACAATTATTTCACCATTATACAGGAGGTTAACCTACCCCAACAAAGTAAAAGTACAAGGTAAGGGATTTTCTTATCTCACATTCAATTCCGTGAGATTTCCATTATTCGCCACTAAATTATTGAAAGTGGTGTATTGTGTACTGGCATTTGATATATATTATCATATTCATGTTATTCTGTAAATAATTTGGTGGTTATTAACTTTTGGCCATACGACTCAGTTGATTAACGTGGTAAGGGGTTTTCATCTCACTCCTTATTCCCGTGAGATTCATGCCATATTGCCACCATTACCTTTTGTGTGGTGTATGTACTGCCCATAATTATATTCTTTGTGTAATACACTCTAATTTATGTGTACTTACATATTCATTGTATGATACCTCTTTCATGGGTTGTATGTTTCATAAGTTACCAAACTGGTAAGGGTTATTTCACAATCTCTTCATTATCCGAGGTTGTTTATACGTAATAATCTACTGGGATCTCGTTATCATCCACATCCATGTTTCTTCAAAATGTATTTCAAAACATTTTTAATATTTAAAATAATATGGGTTAAAGTCATTTATACCCTTGTTTGATTTTTTATAAGATGTTTATAAGGGAATCTTTCCGTCGTTTTCCAAACAAGGTGCTTTTTAACCTTTTCGACAGAATTAAGATAAGAATGCTTTTTTTAACTTATACGGCGGGTGCGGTTATTTTCCGCCGTTATAAAATCGTCAAAGCTTCCCTTAAAAGCTTATAAGATTATTTTCAAAGAAAATGTTTGATTTTATATGGATCTTAAATGATTTCAAAATAAAAGGAGATATTTCTTTAAAAAGAATTTTGATTTCATCTATGTCAACATCCTTTGATGGGTTTTAAGATTATTTGAAGTTGATTTATTATGATACAAAACTTCTATATTGTTTTGAAGGTTTTGTGATATGTTTGACTGTGGATGTGCTATTTTTATACCATTCATAGTTTATGGTGAAAGTATTGACATTTCGTATGCTAGTTCCAATAAGAATGTTTATGTTATATTTCAATCTTTACTTCATATGAATGTGTTGGACAAGTATGTTCCAGGTTGGGGACTGGTTAAAGTAAGCCCTCCAGGTTGGGGACTGGTAAAAGTAAGCCCTCCAGGTTAGGGACTGGTAAAAGTAAGCCCTCCGGGTTGGTGTCCGGTTATTAGAGGCACTCCGGGTTGGTGTCCGGTTATTAGAGGCACTCCGGGTTGGGTTCCGGTTACAGTTAGCCCCAAGGTCTTGGGACGAGGCCTTGAAAAGTAATTAAAGTTTAGCATTATGTATTCCAACATTATGAAAGTGGTTATTGATTTTGCATGTGATTATTCGATTAATAGAATATCCATGTGAACATGTAAATGGCATTATTTCATTTTACTTTTGCCATACTATGTTGAAGTTCAAGTTTAAAAGGCTTTTGTTTTAGTAATTCATTGCCTTAAATGTTTATGCTTATTTTTGAATGTTCCGCTATATTGTTATCCTTACTGGGCATTTGAGCTCACCCCTTTTCTATGTTTTATTTTTCCCAGGATGTGAAGATATAAGTTATGAATGACCTGCAGGGATATTATGAGGGGATTATAGTGTGGACTGTGGAAACATTATGTTGTTGTAGTAGTTTTTCATTTTATGATGTAATGTAAAACTTATGAATATATCTAGTGTTTCCAAGGCTACTAAACCAATCGGTCTTTCGAGATTTGATCTTTCTTGTGATCATGCCAATGTTACGAAGTAATGCACCGACTCTAGGCAGCTGAGGTCGGGGCGTTACATAATAAAATATTGAATTATATATTCACATATAAAGAGTTAAATATGTTCCAAAGGATATGGTTGGAGTTGATTAAATATTATGACTTCTTAATACATTACCACTATGGGAAGGAGAACAAGGTGGATAATGCTCTGAGTTTGAAGGACCATGCTAGTTTTTCCATGATAAGGATTAAAGTAGATACAATACTTATGGATATACTGTGGATGGATCTTGAAATAATAAGGAAATGGGATAGATCATATCTTTCTTAGATGACTGTTCAACCATCCATCCATGTGTAGATTAAAGAGGTGAATACAGAAGATATAAAGCTATAAAATAAGGTGAGGAATATTCCCAAGTTCAACCTTGATAGTGATGTAATGATCAGGTTCAAGAGCTAAGTATGATTCCCATCAATACCATATTTTAAATAGATATTAGATAAATATCATAGTTCATCATTATTTATTCATACTGGAAGTATGAAGATGTATATAGATCTAAAAGAGTATTTTTGGTGGGACAACATAAAAAGGGATATTGCGGAGTATGTATTTTATTTCTTAGTATGTCAATAAGTTAATTATTAGAGGAAAAATTCCAAGGGGATGTTGCAAACATTAACCATACCAGAATATAAATGAGAAAACATCATTATGGATTTCTTAATTAGACTCCCCAAAACATCCAAAGGATATAATATTATTTGAATTGTAATTGATCTCCATATTAATTCAACACATTTCATTACTATCATAGAATATTTATCTCATGAATATATTTCCAAGATATATATTAAGGAAGTGGTATGGTTTTATGGGGTACCATATTATAATGTATCTGATCGGGATCTATGGTTTACCTAAAAGATTTGGAGAATTCATCCTCATGAATTGAATACAAGATTGATCTTTAGTACTACACATAATTCTCATATATATGGTTAGTCTAATTGGAACATTTAAACTCTATAATATATGTTGAGAGATTATTCTATGGATTTCAAAAGTCATTGGGATTAATACCTTACTCTAGTCAAATTTTGTTACAACAATAACTTTCACTTGAGCATTAAAATGACTCCAATCACTCTATGGAAGGTATTGATGAACTCCCATGTGCTGGTATGTATTTGGAGAACTAAATCTATTAGGACTTGATTTAGTTGAGAAAATGATAAAAAAATATTAGAGCTATCTAGTGGCACACTAAGGTAGCTCAGAGTCAATAGAAGATTTATACTGACAATTTTCAGTGGGATCTAATGTTTGAAGTCGGTGATGAGGTATTACTATGAATATATACTTAGAATAAGGTAATGGGATTTGGAAAGAAGCGTGATATAACTAAGGTGATCTATGATGGAAATTGATGGCGTTTTGTTTTTAATCACAATCTATTTTGGTATGGTCAAGGTGTTTGATCTCGAAGGAAATATTCTTTCTAGGAAAATAGAATCTTAAAAGATGTTTGTGAATAGAATCATTTCCTAGTGTTTTAAAAAAATTTGTGCATAAAAATCTGGAGTTTTTTGTGAAGTTTTATAAAAGATTAGAGGTAAATGGAGATTTTCCACATTACATTTATACAAGACCACATATCATTTATGAAAGTTCGCAAATGGTATTAAGTTGGATTTCAATGATTAGAAAGTTTTAAAGATATATTTCCCTATAAATACCCCAATAATCCCATATTTTTTAATTTAAGAGAATTTTAACATGATCTAAAGTTTTTTTTTGGAAAATAGATAAGTCAGGTCGACCACATAACACAAGTATTTCACATAGAAAGTGATACTGCATAGAAAGGATTGACTGTATAGAGATTTTATATCGTAAAGGATATCCGAGGAAACTATTTGTGAATCAAGGTTCTTTGAATCACCAAGATTATTGCATAATATAGGGTTTAGTCTATGAAGCATAGTGTATAGTGAACAGTAAACTATGTATCACTTATTTCATGACAGTTTCTGGATCCATCATTTTACACAACTATATATGATGGATTTTTGAAGACCGAGGAGCACATTAGAGCATCATTTTCTTACATTCATGATGAAATATATTCAACAATTTTCTAATAAAAAGAGTGTAACCTTTAAGTCATTAATCCAAGAAATACTTTCACTAGAGAAGTGAGAAAGGGGGAGTCGATGGTAGTGAATTGAGGTAGGAAGTGCACTATACTTGAACACATTGTAATGTAATTGATCCTATATTGAAGTGAATATGGATGAAAAATTTTAATAAAAAAAATATAATAAATCATAGTGTATTTTGGTATGACTGAAACATCATCGGTGTATGCTCCTTAGACTATACCTTAGTGGTGAACCAAGTAAAAATTTATTATGTCATGGTTTTCAATTATAAACTTTTGTGGTTGGTTTATGTTCAATATGATATTAAAATTTTAACGAGTTCCTATAAATATGGGTACAATATAATATATTTTACAAGAAAAACTTGACACCCTGATTCACCCCTCCGCCCAAGGTATCCCAAAGAGAAATATGAGACATAGAAATATCGGTCCTTTGAGAATTTTGATCAGATTAGGATGATAAATTATCACTTGGAACTCTAACATGATGTGTTCCATGTATCTAATTTGAGGAAGTATATACCCTATCATTTTCATGTATTGAACTCATAGGTTGTACCACTAGAGCATGATATTTCTCATGAGGAATAATTGGTGAAGATTCTGGATCAAAGAGATAAAGTGTCATGGAATGAGACCACTCACTTTGTCAAAGTCTTGTAGATAAACTATAAATTATAAGAATAAACTTAGGATCCCAAGGATGTGGTGAGGTAGGGGTATCCTTATTTTATTAAATTATAATAATAAAATTTTTATGGTGAAATTTTTATAAGGGGGTATAATGTAACACCCTGAGATTTCATATTATATTTCTATTTAATTAATACATGTGTTTGATAGCTTGTAAAGTGAAAAAACCCAAAATTATGTGAACAATTATTACACATTATAAAATTAATCACATTATATGGTATTTAAATGAGTATAATTATCAAAAATAATTCCCAATTCACTTAGGAAATATTATTGATTCTAAAGAACTTTTTTGAAATATTTATTTTATGAGTATTTTTTATATATGTTTTATTTTAGAAAATTAATTCATGGTATTAAAATTATGAAAAAGTATTTTTAACACATCTATAAATTTAATTAATTTCTTATTAATTGGTTATAGATTAAAATAAAATAATTTGAAGGTAAAAATAGATGTTTTTCTGAACAATTGCTTTTATGCATGAAATGTGTTTTCATACTAATAAATTAAATTAATCACTATTAATGAATGATTTTAATGAAATTTTAATATAATATATTAAATAAAATAAGTTTAATTTCATATATTAGTTTTTACTAGGTAATAAATTGGATTAAATTTATTGTTATACTTAAAATTAGATTTTTCTAAAAACTATTTTTGTTGTGTTTTGAAAACTTATTTTAAAATTAATTTATGGAACTTATAGAAATTTAATTTGATAAAATGGTTTATATATTTATACTCATCATTTAAAAATTTGGTAATGAGGCCACCTTCATTTTTTTTTCATAATTAATAGTTACTATGGAAAAAAATTGTTACCTCAGTTAAAGTTAAAAAAGGTTAATGAGGGAGTTAAACTAAAATAAAATGTTTAAAATATCACTTAAACTTGTATAAATTTTAATTTTTTAATATATTTCAACCCAAAATAATATTATATTTTAATTTAGGTTAAATTAGTGCCACTTTCACTTGAATATGACTTTATTATATTTTAATGTTTTAAGTATTTATATTTTTTCCACTCACCTCACTTATAAAATGGAACAAACTGTTCTCTGATATACACAATACTAGAGTAATTTAGATTGAATAATATATACCCAAATACTCCACCAAAATCATTATTCATGACCTTTAGGTTCTTTTATTTCAAAATTACCCATTCAAGAAGGATTAAGGTTCTTTTCAAAGGAAGATACCTAAATAAGTGGTAGATGTTCTTACTGACTATTTTCAAATTTATTTATTCTTAAACCTTATTCAAATGTTATATAACCATCTTAACATAATATAATCAATATAATTACTATAATAATATATTTTTATGTTAGTGGTATAACTGTTTCTTATCTCTTTCCCATCCTTTGGAAAATGATAATGTTGCTAGTGAGTACGTGTGGACTACCACCTACATGAAGTGATGTGATTTGTTTTTAATTTATGATTTACATGGTAGTTCATAAGGGTATATTTAATGAATATATATGACATTTATGATAAAATTATGATTATTTAAAGGTGAATTATTATTTCCCATTTATTCATTCCATCCATCAAAAAGTGGAAACATCACTTCTGTAAACGTACGAACTACCATCTCCACAAAGTGATGTAAATGTTTTTTATCCCCATATTATATGGAGGGTTATAAAAGTGTATATAATGAATAAATATTATAATTATAACATGATAAATATTATTTATCTTATGAAACAATGACCAATATAACAACCCAATCCTTTTACACATATTATTACATGATTCTTGAACATAAATATCTATTAATGCAACATAAGGATCATAAGGCCTAGTGAATTTGTAAGACTAGGATCATAATACATAAAAGGTAACTAAATCATGGAATAATTATTTTTTAATTTTTCTTAATGAGATCCTAAATACTTTCAAGATCCCAAAACTACTTGGGATAACCTAGAAAATACATAAATAAATGGGTGATCTAGAAACCCAATAAGGGAATAAACATGATAAAGAAATGTAACATGTGAAAAAAGATATAACATGATATAATAAAAGATAAGGTACATAAGTAATCACATGGTATCATAAAATAAAGATCATGGTATCACAAGATCATGGTAATATATAAAATGTGACAATGACATATAACATGACATAAACACAAGTCGAGGATAACTACCTAGACAATATCACATGACAAAAAATGTCCCACAATGTATTAGGTTTACTCCCTAACCCTAAACATGACGTATCATGAAACAATAACATTACCCAATACATTGGAGTAATATATGTGCACACCCCTAATAACATGTTTATGATATATGTGTGCCACATAAAGGAAATCGATCATAAGGCATAACATAAGAATTACCCATAGAAAGAAAAAGGGTTGCATAATCTTTCTACATATCACATTAAAATGAAATTTTACAATGATGCTATTTTAGAAATGATCATAATACATGTATTACCCCATAAAAGAAAGGGATAACAAACTAGGTATATATTTGATAGAAATATATACATAATTTAGAAATAATACATAACATAAACGGTTGTTTTCATTGATGAAAATACTTTAAAAAACATTCTTATGGAAAATAACCTTGTCACTTTGAGTAACATCAAAGGATGTCATCTTAAATGGAAAAATATTTTGAAAGGTAACTTTAAACATTTATTGAGGTAAATATCATTTCTATTTTGAAATAAATTATTTAAAATATAAAACCTTATCAAATATTAAATATTTTTTTTGAAAATAACATTAGAAACTTAAAAAAGGAATCTTTAAAAAAATTAGTGTTCAAGATAGTCAAAGAGTTCCATTCATGTCAAATACATTTAAAAAATAAATATTCCTTCAACATTTTTGTAAGAAAAGTGAAAAAGTACCTTATTCAGAAAGCAACAAGAAGATTCCATTTATTTTATTTTTATGAAAATACAATTAAGGTCAAAAATAACTTTAAATAATAATATTAAAAAAAATTTGAAAACATTTTTAGAAAACATGGATTTGGAAGAAGAAGAATTTTTGACCGAAGATAGAAATATAGTCATATTTTCTTAAAAATATTTTCTTAATAAATTTAAGTACTAGATAGGGGAAAATAGTATTATTAATTGAATTCATGAATAAATAGAGGATAGAAAAATTAAAGTGGTTTTTTAGGCAATGATCAAATAATTTCCTTCAATGGAAATTCAAGTATAAGCAATCCTGATTAAAATGATATTGAAACAAAAACCCTTACCCCTTTGGTAACTTTTTAATCATAACTTCCCATGAAATAAATAGATGAATTGTAACTTAAAATCTCATTATTTAGTAATTATTCATGATATATTATGTAAAGGGGAAGTATATACACCATTAAAAATATATTTGGTTCATAAAAGAATATGCTTCTCAAAGATGGAAGTTCGAGACGAAACCCGTATAAAGTTCCTATCATTGAGGTGAGATTAAATAAATGGGGTTATTATGTGTAAAAAATTTATATCCACACAAATAAAAGTGGAAATAAAATATAAATCCTTAAAAATTCATTTCACACATTATATTGGTATAATATAATCAATGAAGTGGACTTATAACCCAATGAATGAAAACTGAGTTAAAAACCCCTTACCTTGCACTTATCTTTAGTTAAACACTATTTAACCTCCTATTTAGTGGTTTTAAGCATATTATTAAGTTATGAAAGAATAATAATAATATTATTATTTATAATATCATATACAATCCTTTTATAACATCTTATCACTCATTTGTTAATAATCTTTCATTATCACTATTGTTTATCGTGTTAATTACCTTGTTTTATCCTGCACAATTAATCATCAAAGTTATAGTTATTGAATATAAGTTATAGTTACATCATATAAAAAATTATATTAATGTTATAAATATCATTTTTTCATTAGATACGTCTTTATAATCATTATTTTATTCTGAACATGGAGAATGAATCACATCGCTTCATGGAGACAGTAGACCGTATGTATGCATGAGTGATGTTTTCATTTCCTTAACAGGTGAAAGGTAAAGAAAGTGGATTTCATATTAATTTTTAAAAAATATAATTCCATATATATCATATATATTCATTAAATTTATCCTTTTTTACCTTCCATGTAAAGAGTTAGTGAAAAATGAATCACATCGCTTTGTGAGGCGGTAATCCGCCGTACACATGAAGGATGCTATCATTTATTCAATGGATGGTAAGGTAATAAATTATATGATATATTTATTTTGAATAATTATTAATATTTAATTAATATCATATATAAACCTAAAATTAACCCTTACTACCTTCCATGTAAATATTAATTGAAAATGAATTATATCGCTTTGTAAGGCGGTAGTCCGCCGTAAACACGAGCTACGTTATCATATTCCATATGGATTGGAAAGTTAAAAAGTGTATTTGATATTATAATTAAATAATTATAATTATATAATAAATATAATATATAAACACTATATACGTCATTATATATAGTCGTGATATGCGGTGATGGAAAATAAATTACATGGGTTCACGAGGCAGTAGTCCACCATACACATGATCAACGATTTTGTTTCCCATTTGAGGGAGGAGGAGATGGTTTTAGGTCATTAAATTAATATAAAAACATATAAGTATATATAATATTATTAATTTATTATATCATTATGGTTTAATAATATTTTAAGGAGTTTTAAGAAGAAATAAATAAAACGCTTGGTTAAAGATGCTAACTCTTCTTCAAACAACTTCTTTTTGTTTGTACCAAAAGCCTTCCTAGGTTGGATTTATAACAAAAAAAACTTATAAGATTAGTGTAGGGAATTAAGGAAGTGATTTTTTATGGTATTTTCCTAACCAATTGGTTTTGGAAGCATGGAAAAGAGATGAGAGGGGGTGGCCTTTTATTAGTGGGGGAGATGACACACTTGGAATTTTTGAAAAGAAAGAATTCCACCAATGTTTTTATCATAAAACAGGGCTTCAAAATAGACTATTTTATAAAATTATAATATATAGGGTATAAATATGACCATAAAATATTAATTATACTTATTTTGGATCATTTTTTACCCTTATCATTTTAGTTTAACCCCATGTAAACTCGTTTTTTACCTAGACCACTACAAATAATTTTTAATGTTTTTGCTATTCATTATTGTAAAAAATTAAGTTGACCTTATTAGATAATATAAATCATCATGATTCTAAATATTAAATCCATTTTTCATAATATAAGTCACACAAGTGGATGAATTTAATTTAACATTAAATCCGCATACACGTCGATAAAACGAGTTTTCAAGAAATGCATTTTTAATGAAAATATTATCTCATATTAAATATATGAGAAGTAATCATAATTATATGAATTTAAATTAATATTTATATATATAATCTATAAATTTCATTTAAATCATTCATTATTATGGGATATTTTAATTATTTATAATGGATAAACATTATAAAATCTTAAAAAGTTTTCAGAAAAAGGTTTTTTAAAGCCTTAAAATAAACTTATACTAAAATTTCGTTTAAAGAAAATTTAAATGTAATTCATTTGATTTAATATAAATAAATAATACTTATGTAAATTTAAATCAAATTAAAATAATAATGGTACTTAATTTATTAAAATGAAATGATAATTTAATAAAAATTTATATTTTTACAATTAACTGAAAAAGTAATATTTTTTTGAAAAATCCTAAAATTCACCATAAGTCACCATTGATATGGTGATTTAAAAAATGAAGTTTTTTTAAATAAATTTTCTGAATGTTATAAAATTAATTTTAAATTATGTGTGCAAAACGTGACTAAACCACCTTTTAGAAAAAAAACAAATTTTCAAAAAAAATTTCTTTTTATTTAAAATGGTTCTTATTTTATTTCTAATCAATAAATAACCATTGAATTTATTTTATTCATTTGGAAACCATATAATTTTAATAATTTATTTATTATTATTCATAACTTCTATATTAATGGATAGGTTATAATGGTCATGTTTAAATAATAATATTTTAATAAAGTATCATGTTTTGTTTAAACCCAGTGTTGCATACATCACAAGATTTTGAAGAAAATGAATTTATTTAAAGATAAATATATTCCAAATTCTCAAGGTGTTACATTATACCACCTTAAATAAATTGAATCCTCACAATTTAAACTTGTGCTCAGTAATAAAGGGTTTGACATTCAAAAATTAATTTATGGAAAACCCACATTACAAAAGGGATTAATAAAATTTCCACTTAACAAGTGGTAAAGGGAAATATGAATGTAATCTCGGATAACACATAACTAGGGTTCCATTTTTTATAAAATTGGTGTGAAGTAAAAATAAAGATATAGAAGAAAAGTGTAAATAATTATGGATACTTATAGAGATCATTGATCATAAGAAAATGAATGATCATGAGAAAGTAAACAACCACAAAACCATAAATATATGATGAATTAAAATACAATTGATTCATTGGATATGAAGGTAATAATAAAACATTATTGCTTCAAGTTAATTTTCCTATATTTGAGGGATTCTTTTTTTATTAAGTTAGACAACCCCAAAAATATAATTTCCTGATATTTTTTTTTCATAAACACAATTTCATCTTTTGGTTGTGTTTCAATCAGTTTCCACTTCACCTCTTACTCTAAGTAATGAATATCCAATATAATTTTTTATGCCTAAAGCACTAAAATTAACTTTTAATGGATCATATTATCCACAAAAGAGTAAAAATCCATTCCTATCATATTTATTAAAACCAAAAATGGTTATCACATTGTAAGATAATTCCAAATAACACCAAAGGTTTAACATAGATCATTCCTTAAAAAAATAATCCTATATCCTAAATAACCTCAATAATCTCAATATGAAAGAAGATTTTAGCCTCAAGGTTTATCCCATACCCTTTGAAATTAGATCTCTAAAAAATAATAGCATTTTTCCTAAATAATATTTCACGTTAAACCTAAAGGTTATATACATATCAACCCAATAAAATGTTTCCAAAAACACCATTAATCACCTCAAAATCCTAAAATTGAAAAAAATTAATCATATAATATGTTTTCTAAAAATAAACATAATATTTATCCATCAAAACATTTATGAGAAAAAAATTCCATACGAACCAGTACATTATGTAGGTTAGTGGTAGGCACTGCACCTTTATCGCCCTTTAGTTGTGGGTTCAAGCCCTACAATCTTACTGGATGCGATGGGTTGTCACCAAACATATGGTTTATACTTTTTCTAAATTTATAATTCCTATAATGTTCCTACAAATATGATAAACATACTCAAAATAAAATTAATCATCAAATCAGTTTGTAACCACTAAGGTTTTCTATACAACTTGTTTTTCCCACAACATCAAATAATCTTAATTGAATATTATTACCTTACAATAAAAAATAGGATAAAACTTCAAGTTTAATAATACAATTAAACTTATTTCCATAAAATATAGAGGAATTATTCCTCAAATAACTTTTTTTATTAAAAATATATGTTACGACCCGTCCTCGGGGCCCGTGCCGTGACTACCCCAAGCCCGCATTCCATAGGCCAGGGGCTGGCGACTAGCACCAAAGGCGAATCCCTGATAAAAAGGGAAGGCATTGCCTTTAAAACTGTAACTCACACAGTCTGAACACAAGCAGTAGATGAAACAAGTAAAAAAAAAAAGAAAAGTGTGCTGAAAGTAAGTGGGCCAGAATACAAACCCAACTGAACGACAAGTAAAAGTACAAGTAAAAAAAGAAAACAGCTCCTGGATCATCCACCGGGAAATACTACCTGAAGGGTAGGTATAAAACTCGAACAACTCGTCCCTGAAGTACATTCCATCTAGTCCAGATCTGAGCAACCTTCCGTCCATCACTCTCAGCCTCGATCACTGCTGACCGTCATCCGCATAGAACACAATAAGGTGTGGGCGAAGCCCGTGCAGGGATGAGTATAACAATACTCATAAGGTGACCCAGAGACCCCCAAAGGTCTCCCAAAATCCACTAAGGATAAACCAAATAAGTAAGATACAATCAAGAAGTATCAACCAACCATACTTAGGTATATTCCCATACATATACCTAAGTTACCAGTCACAGTCCATCTCTAACTCTCGAGCCCAAGCACAACCCAATCCACAGAGTAAGTAAAGTCGATCACCTTGGTGATAATGACTGAAAGACAAGACTCATCTCACACATGTATACAACACATGAATAGGGATATAGATGATTATATATAGCATCTGAATCATCTCCTATGTCTAACCCACGTAGGATCCTGGAACAATATAAGCGTTGTCGAACCCACATAGGATCTTGGTACAGAAGTCGTCACTGTCGAACCCGCAGAGGATCCTAGTCAAGGAGTCACCACTGTCAAACCCACAAAGGATCCCAGTACCGAAGTCATCACTATCGAACCCATGGAGGATCCTGGTACAGTATAGTCACTGTCGAACCCATGGAGGATCCTGTCATCTCAGTCGCAGACAGCCATAGGGTTCCCGCACACAACACACTTGACTCCGGGAGGGTCTTCTCCTCGAGCGAAGTGTCGATACATCAACTACCATGAAGTCTCGAGTTGATGTATCCCGTAGTTCCGTCTCATCATAAGAAACCCAATGTGACAGGCGACATGTCAATAAGATGCCCGATCTGTGAGTTATTGACATTTCCGTTCTAGGGGCCCAGTTGGTTTTTATGATCAAACCAACCCGACCATACCCAAACTATGTCTGAACCTTAAGTAGAGTATGCCAAAAGAATCTTATCGCTCCAAGAATTCCGTCGCCGCAGATGGTTCATCGATCAGACACCCATAGCCCAAGATGCAGGCTAAAAGGTGTAAATGGCCAAAGCGAGTCCGAGTCCGGTTTGACTAGGTCGGGCCGACCCGGTTCGAACCGGGGTCTGACCCGGTCCACGAGTGTGGCCCGACCCGAGTGGACGGCCCGAACCAAATGAGTGGCCCAACCCCAAGGGGCGGCCCGACCCGAAGGCGCGGCGCGGCCCAAAGGCACGGCCTGACCTGAGGACGACCTGACCCATGGGGGCCCGACCGAAGGGCGGCCTGGATGAGGGGTGGCCTGGTCATGGCAGCATGACAGAGGGGTAGCCCGGCCATGGGGGCCCGGTCGAGGGGCAGCCCAGAAGAGGGGCGGCCCGGCCGGGGCGGCCCGGTTGGCCGCACGGCCTGACCGACTAGCCGCGGCTGGCTAGCCGCGTGGCCCGGCTTGCCACGCTGCATGGCCTACCTAGCCATGCTGTGGGGGAGGGGGGGTTCCATGCTCCCTGGATTTTGAAGAAACCACGGGACCCTAAGGGTGTACCGACCCAAAGTTTCATTAATTGAAAATCCCTCTTGATCCAGTTAATTGTCTCTTTATAAAAAATGTTTTTATAAGATGTCAACTTCTTTGGTTTTATGATAAGAGTTGTGACCATTACTTTTATAGCTGTTGAATAGTGATCACATGATTAGTATAATTATAAGGCTTTAACGAACCCAATTTTTACTCAGACAAAGGAAGCGATGGCCTCATCCAGTAGAATTTTCCCATACGAAGCCCATTTGCCAGAGCTCGGAAAAGAGGTGGCATCCTTGGGCTTCGACCTTGACCAAGCCCAAGCTGAGCTTCATTATTTCAAGCTCGAACGTGACCGTCTACGGGAAAAGTGGAAGTTGATTGAAGTTACCACTCGAGCGATGTTATCCGAGCCACCCCAAGAGTCTGTCACCATCGCACACCTTACCCTTAGGTCTTATGAGGCTGTTTTAAGGGGTTATGTAACAAATAAGTAGTACTATGTTCATGTACATTATTTTTTTATATAATAATGAATATAATTTCTAGTCATTTTTGATACATTGTAAATAGTTTTTATAGGACAAATGGTGTTTTTAGTTATTATTTAATTAAGAAATCTATTTTATTAAATTAAGGGATTTTGGAATTAAATAATATTTGAATAAAATAATAATTTTTTTATTAAATTAATTAAATATAAATGATCTTATAAATTTATGAATGCAATTAAAATTTTTATTAAGGTTTGAAAGCCATTTCTGTCAAAACCCGTGAATTTTCGATAAATGTTGGTTTTTATTTTAAAAGTGAAAATTAACATATTTAGAATTTTTTTAGATAAAATAAATGTCATTTCTGGAATCAGGACGTCGAAATTATCCAACGTTGAATTTTTCATAATTTTTTGAGACAGTCAAATATTTGGGTAAAAATTAAATACCGTTTAAATATATAATGTGTTTTATGACATCATAATGACCCAATGGTGATGTAATAAAATATCATAATCCTTATGTTCGGCCAATATATGTTTTACCATTAAAATAAAGTGATTTTGGGTTTGTTTGACTTACTTTTCAAAGCATTAATGAACCCCTCAAGACTTATTCAACACTTTGCCTTTTTAAATTAATTTCCATGGGAGTGTGACTCACCTCCACATAAGCAACCTTATTATTTTAATAAGTTAGGACCTTGGCCTTGTAAAATATTGTTTTTCTATTTTCTTTTCCAGAAACCATGGGCAAAAACCATGGGATGGTTTTTGATTTGGATTAGTTTAATATAAGGGGTCTCAAACCTAAATAATAAAGAATTCTCTCACCTTTCCTATATAAACCCACCCAAGATCCCACTTCCTCCTCACTAAAATCCTTTGGAGTTCATCCAACCTTTGCCCTACTCTCTCTAGAATCCTCCCAAGGTTCCCCAAGCTCCCAAGAAGCCTCTCACAAGCCTCTCTCTAGCCTTTGGAAGCACACTTCCAAGTAAGGGTTTTTTCTTCCTTTCTCATTTTTGTCAATTTTCTTTAAGTTTTATTGCCCTTTTAATTCCAATTATGAATGTTGGGGTATGGTTTTGAACCTCCCCCATACTTCCCTCTTATTGTTTGAATGATGGGGGACCCCTTTCTCTCTCATTAAATGCCTCCCATGTACACCCATTACTATGCCGAAATTCCGAAAGGAACTTCTCTCTCTTCTTTTACATTCAAGCAATACTTTTGTATCATGAATCTAAATTCCTTTTCAATTGTTGGGACATGTATCTATATTACCTCCTTACTTTACATTACATGTAAATATGATGAGGAACCCCTTTCTCTCTCATCAACCATTTTTATGAATTCTTATGTCACGCCGTTACGCTGCCGAAATCGCACCGATTTTCTAAGCCAATGTCATTGTGTAGTGAATACCATGCCCATTTCTCCATCAAGGGTATTCACCTTTATGCACATTTACTTATTGATTATAAAGTTTCATGTATGAATTACATATTCCTTTATCGTGGAATAAATTATTATGTTTTATGAATTCATGTTTTATGATCCATGTGGCACACTTATGCATGAAATGAAATGTTTAAGAAGGGTGCGCCCTTATAGCGCTCCAATGCATTGGGTAAAGTATAGTATCATGATACGTCATGTGAAATGAGTGTTGACTCATGCTAATTCAAGTGCAATGAGGGTTTACTCGTGCTTTATGTGCAATGAGGGTTTACTCATGCTCCATGTGCAATGAGCCTTGGCTCATGCTAATTCAATGTTAAGTGTTGTTGCCACATTTCCATGTTATGATTATCATGCTTTATCATGCCTTTATGTTCATGTTTCTTTTATGCTATATTGATATGACTATTGTCTAACATGTATTGTACTCCTCATGTTATTCCATGTGTACTCCCTTACTGGGCTTTATAGCTCACCCTTTCTTATGCATGTCCTCAGGTTATCCCATGCAATGCTAAGTACGAGAGAATGTAGTGGTCATGTAAAGGAAGTTTTCAATAAAGATGTTGAATTTCATGTTTTAAGTTTTTATGTAATGATCCTAAGCCCCAAAGACACCAAACCTATCGATCTTGTTTGTTGTATCAAGTGAAGTTTTATGTAATAAAGCATGTTTAAGTAGTAATAAAAAGCAGGGTTGTCAGAGTTGGTATCAGAGGATAGGTTTAGTTATTTTTGGGATTAGGAAAACCCTAGTAAAGCCTTAGATACAAGACTAAGTATAATAAAAAATTCCCTAAGATTTGGTAAATACTAAGTAAGAGGTTTATCAAATAAATACATCCCTGTCTGGATACGAGTAGGTAGAGGCGGCTCTGACACAGATGTATCCTAGGGGTAAAACCCGAAAACACCGCTTTGAGCTAGACTCGAATGGGAACTGGTGCACGAAAACGGGCCTTGCTGCACTCTTGGTTACGACACTCCCGGGGGATATGTTTTGATAAATTCACAATCTTGGTATGAACCCTTATTAAGGGAAAAATTCCCCTAAGAATATATGTTAGAAAGTAGATCATGAAAAGCCTAGATTGAATCCTATAGACTCATGAGTTGAAGAAATTAAAGTTTATTTATAAGTCATCAACTTTTGTCTTTGGATTACCCTTTATGTGTTACCCCTAACTTTCCTTTTATTCCATCCAATGGCCGGTAATAGGAGGACTCGGGCTAACAACCATTGTGAAGATTAGTGTGATGATTGTACTAATGAGAGGCCCAATCCAATGGGAGAGGGAATCGCAAACTTTGTCACGCTTCTCTCTCAGCTAACTCATGTTTTGAATAGAAACATGGGTCAAGAGGAACGTTAAACCCCCCCTAAGAAAGAACAAGTTGCTATCGAGAGCTTCATGAGACAAAGGTCTCCTACTTTTAGTGGATTATCCGATCCCATGATCGCTGAACAATGGATCAACTCCATTGAAAAGATATTCTCCATCCTCCAATGTTCTGAACAAGAGAAGGTTCTCCTGGCGGCTTATCGTATGGATGGTGAAGCTGATCAATGGTGGACGTTGATAAAAAATATGAAGCCTGAGGAGGAGATCGAGGCTTTGGAATGGAAGGAATTTCGGAAGATGTTTTTCGATAAATATTTTCCGCGCACCCTCCATCTTAAGATGGAAAGGGACTTCCTTTCCCTCAAGCAAAAAGATGAAGAATCTGTGGGAGCGTACGAGGCAAACTTCACAAGGCTTGCACGATACGTTTCTGGCTTCGTCGTGACCCCCGAATGTAAGGTTGACCGCTTCTTTGGTGGGATGAAGCCTAGCTTACGGAAAGCATTAGCGATCCGTGACTTCGACAGGGGTATCATGGGGACAAGAAGTGTAAGGTGGACTTCAATGCTGGTGGTCTGATGGATAAATCCAACGACGCTAAGAAGTTACAGCACCCCACTTGCCAAAATTGGGGAAAGAAGCACCCTGCAAATTGACTTAAGGGGATGAGAAAATGCTTCAGGTGTGGAAGAGAAGGGCGCCTAGCTATTAACTGTCGGCAAGAAGGACCCGCGGCTGCGATAGAGGATAGGAAAGCTCCATTCGAACCTCAACGCGTTGTTCAATGCTACAAATGCAAAGAACCGAGTCATTTTTCAAATCAGTGCCCTAATCCAAGGGTTATCGGAGGCAACCAACAACCTCCAAGACAACAAGGAAGAGATTTTTCCATCACTTCTGCCGAAGTGAACCCCGACAACGAAGTGGTGACAGGTACGCTAGTTATTCATTCAAGAATAGCGAACGTACTTTTTGATTCAGGTTCTACGCATTCTTTTATATCTCGAAAGTTTAGTAGAACAATCCCAGCACCACCACAAATCATGGAAGTAAAAATGTCGGTGAGTACGAAAAATGGGTCAATCATTGCATCCCATGAATATAAGTCCTCCCCTATTATAATCTGTGGATTCAATTTCCCGGCGAACCTCGTCATACTCCCTCTGGTAAAATTTGATGCAATTATTGGCATGGATTGGCTTTCCTTATATAGATCCAACATAAATTATCGGGAGAGGGAAATCACCCTCCATATGGAGAATCGACCCCCAATTCTTTACAAGTGTCAGGAGGAAGATGAATCTCCTTTAGCTCCATCATCTCAAGCATGGATATTACTGCCCTATGAGCACGCGTATCTGGATCAGATGATTGAGTCCAAGGAAGAAACCATCCTTGAATAAATGCCTATTGTGAGGGAATTCGCTGAAGTGTTTCCCGAGGAATTGCCTGGTCTTCCTCCAAGAAGAGATGTTGAGTTCTCAATTGAACTTATACCTGGGGCGCTACCAATATCCAAGACTCCATATAGAATGGCTGTTGTTGAGCTTGAAGAGCTGAAGAAACAACTACAGGAGAATCTAGATAAAGGGTTTATACACCAAAGTGCTTCACCATGGGGTGCACCAGTCCTCTTCGTCAAGAAGAAGGATGGGTCAATGCGGATTTGCATCGATTATCGTGAACTTAACAAAATCACGATAAAGAACAAGTATCCAATCCCATGAATTGATGACTTGTTCGATCAGTTGCATGGAGCACATACTTCTCCAAGGTGGACTTGCGGTCGGGATATTATCAAGTAAGGGTGAAGAAGGAAGATATCCCCAAGACTTCTTTTCGTACAATGTACGGGCACTATGAATTCATAGTAATTCCTTTAGGACTCACCAATGCTCTAGAAATATTCATGGACTTCATGAATAGAGTCTTTAGAGATTACCTTGACAAATTTTTGGTAGTCTTTATAGATGATATTCTAATATACTCCAAAACCAAGGAGGACCATGAGGAGCATTTAAGAACTATACTGGAGACTTTGCGTAAGGAGAAGCTCTATGCAAAGTACAGCAAGTGTGAGTTATGGTTGAAGGAGGTCTCATTCTTGGGCCATATCATCACAAGCAATGGGATATCTGTGGATCCCTCCAAAAAAGATGCAATTGAGGGATGGTTGAGGCCAACATCGGTAACCGATATCCGTAGCTTGTTGGGGTTAGCTGGATATTATCGACGATTTGTGAGGAATTTCTCATGATTGTACAACCCTCTTACCAAGCTAACTCGAAAGGGAGTAAAGTTTTCTTGGAGTGATTAATGCAAAAAAATCTTCAAGGAGTTGAAAAAGAGGCTTATCACTGCACCCGTGCTCACTTTACCCACAAGTGGGGAGCTTTTTGTGGTATTCAGTGATGCTTCAAAGAAGGGCTTAGGCTGTGTGCTGATGAAGAATGATAAAGTGATATCCTATTCCTTAAGGCAGTTGAAAATCCATGAGCAAAACTATCCAACACATGATCTGGAGTTGGCGGCTGTGATCTTTGCCTTGAAAATCTGGCGGCATTATCTCTATGGAGAGAAATGTGAGATATATACTGACCACAAGAGTCTTAAATATATATTCACACAGAAAGAGCTTAATATGTGCCAGAGAAGATGGATAGATCTCATCAAGTATTATGACTGTTCAATACATTACCACCCTGGAAAAGAGAACAAGGTGGCAGATTACCTTAGTAGAAAGGATCCAATGATTCTATCAATGATGAGAATTGAGAAGGATCCAATCTTCTTAGACTTGATGAAGATGGACGTGGGAATCATAAAGAAGGGAACATCATCAATCCTTTCACAAATTATTGCTCAACCATCTCTTTTGGAAAGGTTAAAAGATGCTCAAAAGGATGATGTGGTAATTCAAGAAAAAGTGGAAACTATCAAAAAGGGAAAATCCTCGGAGTTTAATGTTAATGAAGAAGGAATTGTGCGGTTTGGGAAAAGACTATGTGTTCCATCAATTCCGGAGCTGAATAAGGAACTTTTGGATGATGCACATAGTTCAAATTTCTCTATTCACCCAGGGAGCACAAAGATGTATTGAGATCTCCGAGAAAACTTTTGGTGGGATAATATGAAGAAGGATATCGCTGAATATACATCAAAGTACCTGGTGTGTCAGCAAGTGAAGGCAGAGAGGCAGAAGTCTAAGGGGATGATGCAACCATTTCCCATACCAGAATGGAAATGGGAGAACATCACCATGGACTTTTTCACTGGAATTTCGAGGACATCCAAAGGAAACAATGCAATCTGGGTTGTTGTGGATCGTCTTACAAAGACTGCACACTTCATTTATATTCGAGAGGATTTCTCTTTGGATCAAATGGAAAAGATATATATCAGGGAAGTGGTAAGGTTTCATGGAGTACCACTATCTATTGTGTCTGACCGAGATCCAAGATTCACCTCTAAGTTTTGGAAGAGTCTTCAACATGCTCTAAATACTGAACTGAACTTTAGTACGGCCTATCATCCTCAAACTGATGGCCAATCCGAGCAGACTATCCAAATACTTGAGGATATGTTGAGAGCGTGCTCAATGGACTTTAAAGGAGGATGGGATCAACATCTTCCTCTGGTTGAGTTCTCTTATAATAATAGTTTCCACTTGAGCATCCAAATGGCACCATATGAAGCCCTGTATGGGAAAAGGTGCAGAACACCGGCATGTTGGGATGAGGTCGGTGAACGTAAGCTGCTTGGACCAGAAATGGTCGAAGAAATGGTGGAGAAGGTGAAAACCATTAATCAGCATATTAAGGCAGTCCAGAGCCGACAGAAGAGTTATGGAGATAATCGTTGACAAGACCTTGAATTTAAAGTTGGATACATGGTGTTTTTACGCATATCTTCGTGGAATAAGGTCATTAGGTTTGGAAAGAAAGGGAAGTTAAGTCCAAGGTACATCGGCCCCTTCGAGATTCTTGATCGTGTTGGGGTTGTGGCCTATCGACTAGCACTTCCACCTACTATGTCCAAGGTGCATGATGTCTTTCATGTATCCCTCTTAAGGAAGTACACATCGGACCCTTCACATGTACTCTCTTCCGAGGTGGTACAATTGGAAGATGATCTTTCTTATGAGGAGAAACCAGTGAAGATCTTAGATCGTAGAGAAAAAGTTCTACGAAATAAGAAAATGCCCCTCGTAAAGGTGTTATGGAGAAACCACAAGTTTGAAGAAGCAACTTGGGAGTCGGAGGATATGATGAAGTTGAGTTACCCACATTTGTTTCAGTGTGGGAAAAGAAAAATTTCGAGGGCGAAATTTCTTAAGGGGGGAATATTGTAACGACCCAAAGTTTCATTAATGGAAAATCCCTCTTGATCCAGTTAATTGTCTCTTTATAAAAAAATGTTTTTATAAGATGTCAACTTCTTTGGTTTTATGATAAGAGTTTTGACCGTTACTTTTATAGTCGTTGAACAATGATCACATGATTAGTATAAATATAAGGCTTTAACAAACCCAATTTTTACTCAGACAAAGGAAGCGATGGCCTCATCCAGTAGAATTGCCCCATACAAAGCCCATTTGTCGGAGCTCAGAAAATAGGTGGCATCCTTGGGCTTCGCCCTTGACCAAGCCCAAGCTGAGCTTCATTATGTCAAGCTCAAACGTGACCGTCTACGGGAAAAGTGGAAGTTGATTGAAATTACCACTCGAGCGATGTTATCCGAGCCACCCCAAGAGTCTGTCACCATCGCACACCTTACCCTTAGGTCTTATGCGGCTGTTTTAAGGGGTTATGTAACAAATAAGTAGTACTATGTTCATGTACATTATTTTTATATATAATAATGAATATAATTTCTAGTCATTTTTGATACATTGTAAATAGTTTTTAAAGTACAAATGGTGTTTTTAGTTATTATTTAATTAAGAAATCTATTTTATTAAATTAAGGGATTTTTGAATTAAATAATATTTTAATAAAATAATAATATTTTTATTAAATTAATTAAATATAAATGATCTTATAAATTTATGAATGTAATAAAATTTTTTATTAAGGTTTGAAAGCCATTTCTGTCAAAACCTGTGAATTTTTTATAAATGTTGGTTTTTATTTTAAAAGTGAAAATTAACATATTTAGAATTTTTTTTATATAAAATAAATTTCATTTCTGGAATCAGGATGTCGAAATTATTCAACGGTGAATTTTTCATAATTTTCTGAGACAGTCAATTTTTTGGGTAAAAATTAAATACCGTTTAAATATATAATGTGTTTTATGACATCATAATGACCCAATGGTGATGTAATAAAATATCATAATCCTTATGTTCGGCCAATATATGTTTTACCATTAAAATAAAGTGATTTTGGGTTTGTTTTACTTACTTTTCAAAGTATTAATGAACCCCTCAAGACTTATTCAACACTCTGGCTTTTTAAATTAATTTCCATGGGAGTGTGACTCACCTCCACATAAGAAACCTTATTATTTTAATAATTTCGGACCTTGGCCTTGTAAAATATTGTTTTCCTCTTTCCTTTTCCAGAAACCATGGGAAAAAACCATGGGATGGTTTGTGGTTTGGATTAGTTTAATATAAGGGGTCCCAAACCTAAATAATAAAGAATTCTCTCGCCTTTCCTATATAAACCCACCCAAGGTCCCACTTCCTCCTCACTAAAATCCTTTGGAGTTCGTCCAACCTCTACCCTACTCTCTCTATAATCCTCCCAAGGTGCCCCAAGCTCCCAAGAAGCCTCTCACAAGCCTCTCACTAGCCTTTGGAAGCACACTTCCAAGTAAGGGTTTTTTCTTCCTTTCTCATTTTTGTCAATTTTCTTTAAGTTGTACTGCCCTTTTAATTACAATTATGAATGTTGGGGTATGGTTTCACACCTCCCCCATACTGCCCTCTTATTGTTTTAATGATGGGAGACCCCTTTCTCTCTCATTAAATGCCTCCCATGTACACCCATTACTATGCCAAAATTCCGAAAGGAACTTCTCTCTCTTCTTTTACATTCAAGAAATACTTTTATATCATGAATATAAATTCCTTTTCAATTGTTGGGACATGTATATATATGACCTCCTTACTGTCCATTACATGTAAATATGATGAGGAACCTCTTTCTCTCTCATCAACCATTTTTATGAATTCTTATGTCATGCCGTTATGCTGCCGAAATCGCACCGATTTTCTAAGCCAATGTCATTGTGTAGTGAATACCATGACCATTTCTCTATCAAGGGTATTCACCTTTATGTACATTTAATTATTTATTATAAAGTTTCATGTATGAATTCCACATTCCTTTATCGTGGAGTAAATGATTATGTTTTATGAATCCATGTTTTATGATCCATGTGGCACACTTATGCATGAAATGAAATGTTTAAGAAGGGTGCGCCCTTATAGAACTCTAATGCATTGGGTAAAGTATAGTATCATGATACGTCATGTGAAATGAGTGTTGACTCATGCTAATTCAAGTGCAAAGAGGGTTTACTCATGCTTCATGTGCAATGAGGGTTTACTCATGCTCCATGTGCAATGAGCCTTGGCTCATGCTAATTCAATGTTAAGTGTTGTTGCCACATTTCCATGTTATGATTATCATGCTTTATCATGCCTTTATGTTCATGTTTCTTTTATGCTCTATTGATATGCCTATTTTCTAACATGTATTGTACTCCTCATGTTATTCCATGTGTACTCCCTTACTGGGATTTATAGCTCACCCTTTTCTTATGCATGTCCTCAGGTTATCCCATGCAATACTAAGTACAGGGGAATGTAGTGGTAATGTAAAGGAAGTTTTCAATAATGATGTTGAATTTCATGTTTTAAGTTTTTATGTAATGATCCTAAGCCCCAAAGACACTAAACCTCTCGATCTTCTTTGTTGTATCAAGTGATGTTTTATGTAATAAAGTATGTTTAAGTTGTAATAAAGAGCATGGTTGTCATAAAGGGTCCCACCTTGCCGGAGAACCGCCGGCTCAACCGGCCACCCTCCATCTGCCGCGGCCAAAGGCCGTATGTCTTCTTTGGTGCGGTGCGACGGTGCTGCACCACCTTCGTCCACTGCGGCCAGCATGGCCGCGACCTCCCTTCTCCGGCGCGGTGCGACGGCACCGCGCCTCTTCCGTCTGCCACTAGCCGCATGGCTGCAGTTCTTCTTTGGTGCGGTGCGACGACACCATGCCCTTCCAGCTCCGCCTCCATCATCAACCAAACAAGAACCAATCAGAGGGAAGTCGGGTCATGTTTGTTCAGCCCACGCCCTCCGCATTAGGTGATATCAAGTGGCCATCATCGAATCATAAAAATTGACGAGGAATGATAATTTAATTTACTCAAAACAAACCCCTACCTTGTAATCGGTGATCACTTGATGGAGTCGTGGGAAGGCGGCGTCGTTCCGTAGACGTCAGGAGGAGATGGCGTCATCGTTGGCGACGTTCTTCGCGGGCGGCGTCTTCCATTTCTTGTCCCGGTTGGGGAGGGAGAAGATGGAATCAGCGTTCCTCAGTGGAGACAGACGTTCTTTGTTGGAGAGGATGTCGTTCTTCGTTGGAGAGGAAAGGCTCCACCAAGTCGCCAACCAAAAATAATAGAGGAGGTGTCTATTATTTGTTGGCACAACAACACACAAGAGTTGTGTTTAATTAAATGAGACAACTCATTAAATTAAATGGGGTGGAAAGGATTCAAAATTCGAAAAGGGGAGTGAGAGAGTTATAATTAATGAAGTGAGGGTTGACACAATTATGGGGGAAGTCCAAGAGTTTCCCCAATTAATGGGAAATTGAAGGGGTTAAAGGGGGGTTAAGGGGGTTTGAGCTCATGTGGGCCCCACCACATAATATCCTCCCAAGGGAGGTTTTGCATGGGTGAGACCCACCTACAACCTACCCTTGGAGGATTAAACCACCAAAAAAATAAAAATATGTTGCACATAATTTTTATTTAGAAAACCCCTGAAATTAACTTCCACTCTTGCTAGAATACAGATGCGGTAAAAGTCTCCTTAAGTGAATACCAGTGCTACGAGTTCAACAGTGCCCTCATATTTCAATTCCAAGCACCGGTTCAAAAGATATAAAATCTCGCATGTACATTTACTGAACGTACCTGAACAAAACTTTAGAAATTGATTCTGGGCACACCGGGCCTTAGAATCAGGCACCGTCAAGAACTGCGGACTCGTAAAATTCCCATGTATTTTAAAAAAAATTCCATGGGAATTATAGGTCTTTAAATTCTCACCACCTCAGGGATTTACATCCCCATAATCTACAAATCACACTAAGGAAACAAATGGGGGTACTGAGCATGCATCTGAGCCTCCCGCTCCCATGTGCTCTCCTGGAGGTTCCTGTACTGCCAGCGAACACGCACCAGAGGTATCGACCATCCACACAGGACCCACTCCTGTCGATCCTCAATATCAACCGGAACCTCCATGAATGTCGCCCTATCATCAATATCCAGCTCCCCGTGGTCGATGATGTGGGATGGGTCATGCACGTATCTCCTCACCTGAGATACGTGGAAGACGTCGTGCACCCGGTGCAACTGAGGTGGAAGAGCCAAGAATTAAGCCACCTCGCCTACCCTACTGAGGACCTGGAACGGTCCGATGAATCACAGAGACAACTTTCTGCCTTAGCCAAATCTCCGTAGACCTCGTTGAGGTGAGACCCATAGAAAGACATGGTCATCATCCTCAAACTATAGTGGTCTCCGTCTCCTATCAGCATAGGACTTCTACCTACTCTGTACAGTCTTTATTTGCTCCTAGATGATCTGCACCTTCTCCGTCATAGCCTGAACCATCTCCGGTCCCATAAGTACTGACTCCCCTAGGTCAGTCCAGCATAGAGGCGATCTGCAAGGTCGGACGTAAATTGCCTTTAAAGGTGTCATCCTGATGGTGGAGTGGTATCTATTATTGTACGCAAACTCTACCAAGGGTAAGTGATCCTCCCAGCTGCAACCAAAGTCGAGGACGCATGAATGGAGCATGTCCTTGAGAGTCTGAATGGTCCTCTTAGTCTGACCATCTGTCTGAGGATGGAAGGCGGTGTTCAAGCGAAGCTGCGTCCCAAAAGCCTCCTACAACCCCTTCCATAGCCTGGATGTGAAACGAGCATCTCAATCGGAGATGATCATCGATGGAACACCATGAAGTCGTATGATCTCATATACGTAGAGGCGTCCCAGGCTCTCTAATAAACCTTTCTCTCTAATCAGTAGGAAGTGGACCGACTTGGTGATTCGGTCAACAATCACATAGATAGACTCGTGTCCTCTGGATGCACGTGGAAGTCCCATCCAGAAATCCATGGATATCCTATCCCACTTCCACTTTGGGACCTCTAAGGGATGAACAAATCTTGTTGGAACTTGGCACTCCGCCTTCACTTGCTGAAAAGTGAGGCATCGAGAGACAAACTCTGTTACTGCCTTCTTCATTCCTATCCACCAGTGATATTGTCGGAGGTCCTGATAAATCTTTTCCACTCGTAGATGTACTACTAAAATAGATGTGTGAAACTCCCATAACACTTTTTTCTGAAGTGAAACTGGTAACATGGTACATCCTCTGAAGAAAATGACATGCTCCCTACATTCAGAAAATCTATCAGGTGCTTGACCTGTGGATATCTGAGCACATCGCGTCTCATAGCCAACGTCCCCACCCTGTGCCTCCCTGAATCTCTGAAGAAGTGGGGGAGTGACTGTGAGAGATTGTAGAAAGGATGCTCTATCTCTACCCACAAAGGATATCTGCAACGCGACCATCAGCTCCATCACCTATCCTAGAAGCTGAATGCATAATCTCTTGCTGAGAGCATCTGCTACAACGTTCCCCTTCCCAGGAGTATAGACTATCTCGAAGTCATAGTCCTGGAGGAACTTGAGCCATCGTCACTGTCTCAGGTTTAGTTCCTTCTGCGAGAAGATGTACCTAAGGCTCTAGTGGTCAGAGTAGACTATAAAACACTCGCCCATCAAATAGTGCCACCACATCTTCAAGGCGAAGACCACTGCTAATAACTACAGGTCATGGGTAGCGTAGTTCTACTCATGATGTCTCAACTGTCGAGAACCATAAATTATCACTACTTGCTCCTACATCAAGACACACCCATGTCCGGTCCCTGATGCATCACAGTAAACTATATACCCCATGCCTTCCTCCGGAAGCCTTAGAATGGGGGCACTAGTCAACCTCTACCTCAGCTTCTGAAAGCTCTACTGGCATCTAGTTGACCACACGAAGGGTTCCCCCCTCTTCTTCAATGTTGAAAGCTGTACTGCAACTCTGGAGAAGTCTGGCACAAACCTCTGATAATACCCATCCAGTCCCAGAAAACTCCACACCTCCGTCACACTCCCGGGTGGCTCCGAATAAAGCACTGAATTAATCTTCACTGGATCCACTACAACTCCATACTCCGTGATGACGTGTCCCAAGAGGTGAACCTCTAAAATCCAAAACTGGTACTTCGAGAGCTTACCATAAAGCTAGTGCTCTCGTAGTGTGTTCAGTACTACCTGAAAATGGTAGGTATGCTCCTCCTCAGTAGTCGAGTAGATCAGTATGTCGTCGATGAATACTACGACAAAGCGATCGAGGTAAGGATGGAAGATACTGTTCATGAGACTCATGAACACAGCTGGAGTGTTGGTTATGCCGAAGGGCATAACCAAGAACTCGTAGTGGCCATACCAACACCTGAAGGTCGTCCTCTGCACATCCTCTTCTCTAACTCTAAGATAATGATATCCTGAACTAAGGTCTATCTTCGAGAACCATCGTGCTCCCTTGAGCTGATCAAAGAGGTCATCAATCCTCAGAATTGGGTACTTGTTCTTCAAGGTCACTTGGTTCAGGTGCGGATAATCAACACAAAGACGCAAGATCCCATCCGCCTTCTTGGAAAACAAAATTGGAGATGCCCAGGGTGAAACACTGGGTCAGATAAATCCATTCCTCTGTAAGTCCTCCAGCTGTACCCGAAGCTCACGAAGCTCGGTGGGAGACAACCGATATGATGGTGTAGATATCGGTGTTGTCCCTGGGTAAAAGTCAATGTAGAAGTCCACCTCTCTGCGAGTAGGTAGTCTAGGAACATCTTCAGGGAAAAGATCCGCGTACTGATCCACCACAATAGGAAAAATCGGACTCCGCACATCAACCGCTTCGAGGATGAGACTAGACAACTGATGTGTGATCGGCTGCCCCCTCCCCTCGGTAAGTCCATCCTGCACTGCAAAGGATCCTTTCTCGCTGGTGAAGGTAAACATCATCCCATCCTCGCGGACACACCGCACTTTCCACATAATACAGTCAATCTGAGAATGAACTGTGGATAACCACTCCATACCCAAGATGATGTCGTAAGGACTTGATGCCACTATGAGGAGATCCCAGCCAAAGCTCTCACCTCCTAGAGTAATATCACACTGCTGGCACCAGTGCATAATTGTCGAGTCTGCTCCCGTAGGAGTCTCTAGTCGTAAGGATCGAACCAATGGCTCCGTCGGAATCTCCAAGCTCCAAACAAGGGCAGGGACAATAAAAGAATGACTCGTACCTATGTCTATAAGTACAGAAGAAAGGGTGGAGTAGCACAAATATTACCTCAAATCATCTCAGGTGCACCGTGGTTGTAGGCCTCGACTGCCTGGAGCTAAGCCCGCCTCTGTCCGCTAGCTCCTTGTGGTCGGAGTGGACCTCCTGGTGGTGGTGGTGGTAGGGCCTCAAAACGTTGTCCACCACCTGCTACTCGGCCAGCTCCTCGGCCACATCCGCCTGCTCCCAGCGAACCACTGCGGTCAAACCTCTACCTCTGCCTGGGATGTACCTCTACTATCTTCTGATCATCTTCATGGAGGGTCGGGCAGTGACGAGGCATGTGACCCTGCCCGCTGCATGCATAGCACCCTCGTATGTATGGCTCTGTCTCATGTTCCCCGCACAACTGAACCTATATCCTGGGGTCACCCACCTGACATCCTGTCCTGCTTGGACCTCTGTGACATCTGTCTACTGCCGGCTGTAGAAGACTCCGCTACGTGTCACCCTATGGTGGGTCTCGCTGCTGGTGTCTGCTCAGCAAGAAAGCTCTCCATAAGAAGGGATCTCTCCAGCACCCCCGCCTACCTCGGGATGTTGAGGAAGATCATTGAAGCCCTGATCTCATGCCTGATCCCCTGCTCGAAGGTCCGGCCCCTGAAGAATGGGCCCCGTACCATATCCGTGGAGTAGCGTGAGAGGTCGGTGAACCTCGCTGAGTACTGAGCTACTGTCATGCTGCCCTGCTACAGATGAAGAAACTCCTGTGTCCACACCACACGAAGGGTGGCTGGAACAAACTCTGAATGAAAGTGACTATTGATGTCCGCCCAGAGTAATGATGCCTCGTCATGCACCTGGAGCATCAGGCTCCACCATCTGCCTGCTGCTGTATGCAAGAGACTCGCGACAAGGATCACCATGAGGTCAGCCGGTGTCCCTACCAATCTAAAAACTCTCACGAGAGCCTCCAGCCAATCCTCAGCTACCTGTGGGTCCATCTCTCCCTGGAACCTGGGCAGCCTCTAGAGCAGGAACCCATGCAACGCACTCAGATGAAATGCACTCTCTTCTGCTGGAGTTGGTGGTATCAGTGGCCCAGTGGGTAGTGGTACCGCTGGTACCTCCACTGTGATGGGGCCCTGTACCGAGGCCTCGTTGCTCGGTGGGCTACCATCTCATATGTAACTCGGAACCCTAGCTAGCTGTCTTCGTGGGGCTATCCTAAAAAGAAACAGGTGCGCCATGGTTAAACAGTATACCTGCTGAGCTAACACAAAGTAATCACAAAGAAAAATTTTCAAAGGAAACACACATGCAATCAGTGTTTTCGTGCACTGAGTTGGAGATCAGAAGTCAGAGTCCTAGTGTATGGATACATCGGCCACCGCACCAACACCGATTTCCCTAAATTGATAACCACACCCAAAACAATTAACACCATTGCTGTTAAAAGAATCAGAGTCCAAGTTATGCAGTAGAACCGAATCCTATGATACCAATTTTTCACGACCCGTCCTCAGGGTCCGTGCCGTGACTACCCCAAGCCCGCCTTCCATAGGCCAGGGGCTGGCGACAAGCACCAAAGGAGAATCCCTAAGAAAAAGGGAAGGCATTGCCTTTAAACCTATAACTCACACAATCTGAACACAAGCAGTAGATGCAGCAAGTACTAAAATAGAAAAGAAAAGTGTTCTAAAAGTAAGTGGGCCAGAATACAAACCCAACTGAACAAAAAGTACAAGTACAAGTAAAAAGGGAAAACAACTCTTAGATCATCCACCGGGAAATCCTACCTGAAGGGTAGGTGTAGAACTCAAACAAATCGTCCCTGAAGTATGTCCCATCTAGTCCAGCTCTGAGCAGCCTCCCGTCCGTCACTCTCAACCTCGGTCACTGCTGACCATCGTCTTCACAGAACACAACAAGGTGCGGGCGAAGCCCGTGCATGGGTGAGTATAACAATACTCAGTAGGGGACCTCGAGCGCCCCTAAGGTCTCCCAAAATCCACTAAGGATAAACCAAAGAAGTAAGATACAATCATGAAGTATCAACCAACCCTACTTAGGTATATTCCCATACATATACCTAAGTTACCAGTCACAGTCCGACTCCAACTCTCGAGCCCAAGAACAACCCAGTCCACAAAGGAAGTAAAGTCGATCACCTTGGTGATAACGAATGAAAGACAAGACTCAGCTCACACAGGTATACAACACATGAATAGGGGGAATAGATGATTAGATGTAGCCTCTGAATCATCTCCTCTGTCGAACCCACGTAGGATCTTGGAACAATATCACCACTGTCGAACCCACGTAGGATCCTGGTACAAAAGTCGTCACTGTAGAACCCACGGAGGATCCCATTATAGGAGTCACCACTGTCGAAACCACGGAGGATCCCGGTATAGAAGTCATTTCTATCGAACCCATGGAGGATCCTGGTACAGTATCATCGCTGTTGAACCCACAAAGGATCCTATCATCTCAGTCGCAGCCAGCCATAGGGTTCCCGCACACATCACGCATGACTCCGGGAGGGTCTGATCCTCGAGCTAAGTGTCGATACATAAACTACCACGAAGTCTCGAGTTTATGTATCCCTTAGTTTCATATCATCATAAGGAACCCAACATGACAGATGACGCGTCAACCGGACGCCCGGTCTGTGAGTTATTGACATTTCCGTTCCAGGGGCCCGGTTGGTTTTTAGGCTCAAACCAACCCAACCATACCCCAACGGTGTCCAAAACTTAAGTGGAGTGTTCCAAAAGAATCATCTCGCTCCAAGAATTCCATCGTCGCAGACGGTTCTCCGATCGGACACCCGTTGCCCAAGATGCGGGCTAAAAGGTGTAAATGGCCAAAGTGGGTCCGAGTCCGGTTCGACCCAGTCGGACCAACCTGGTCTGAACCGGTCTGTGAGTGTAGCCTGACCCGAGTGGTCGGCCCGGCCCGAGTGGACGTCCTGAACCAAAGGAGTGGTCCGACCCTAAGGGGTGTCCCGAACCGAAGGCACGACCCGGCCTGAAGGCGCGACCCGGCCCGAAGGCGCGGCTCGGCCTGAGGGCGGCTCGAACCATAGCGGCCTGGACGAAGGGCATCCCGTCCAAGGGGTAGACCATCCATGGCAGCCCGACCGAGGGGCGGCCTGGCCGTGGCGGTCCGACTGAGTGGCGGCCCGGCCGAGGGGCAGCCCGGCTGTGGCGGCCCTGTCGTCTGCCATAGCCAAAGGCCGTGGGTCTTCTTCAGTGCAGCACGACAGTGCCGCGCCGCTTCGTCCACCATGACCCGCATGGCCGCGACCTCCTTCCTCCGGCGCGACGCGTTGGCACCAAGCCTCTTCCATCCGCCGCGGCCCGCATGGCCGCGGTTCTTCTCCGGCGCGGTGCGACGACACCACGCCCTTCCGGCTCCGCCTCCATCATCAACCAAACAAGAACCAATCAGAGGGATGTCGGGTCGTGTTTGTTTGGCCCACTCCCTCCGCTTTAGGTGATATCAAGTGTCCATCATTGAATCATAAAAATTGATGAGGAACAAGGATTTAATTTACTCAAAACAAACCCCTACCTTGTAATCGGCGATCTCTTGATGAAGTCGCAGGAAGGTGGCGTATTTCCGTAGACGTCGGGAGGAGATGACGTTGTCGTTGGAGACATTCTTCATGGGTGGTGTCTTCCATTTATTGCCCCGGTTGGAGAGGGAGAAGACGACGTCATTGTTCCTTGGTGGAGACGGGCGTTCTTCGTTGGAGGGGATGTCGTTCTTCGTTAGATAGGAAAGGCTCCACCAAGTCGCCAACCAAAAATAATAGAGGAGGAGTCTATTATTTATTGGCACAACAACACACAAGAGTTGTGTTTAATTAAATGAGACAGCTCATTAAATTAAGTGGGGTGGAAAGGATTCAAAATTTAAAAAGGGAAGTGGGAGAGTTAGAATTAATGAAGTGAGGGTTGGAAAAATTATGAGGGAAGTCCAAGAGTTTCCCCCATTAATGGGAATCTCAAGGGGTTAAAGGGGGGTTAAGGGGGTTTGAGCTCGTGTGGGACCCACCACTTAATATCCTCCCAAGAAAGGTTATGCATGGGTGGGATCCACCTCCAAAATCCCCTTGGAGGATTAAACCACCAAAAAAATAAAAATATGTTGCACATAATTTTTATTTAGAAAACCCCCGAAATTAACTTCCGCTCTTGCTAGAACGCAACTGCAGTAAAGGTCTCCTTAAATGAATACCGACAATGTGATTTCAACGGTGCCCTAGAATTTCAATTCCGAGCACGGATTAAAAAGATATAAAATCCCACACGTACGTTTACTGAACGTACCCGAACAAAACTTCAGAAATTGATTCCGGACACACCAGGCCTCGGAATCAGGCGCCGTCAGAAACTGCGGACTTATAAAATTCCCATGTATTTTTTTTAAAAAATTTCCATGATAATTATGGGTCTTTACAATATATACTAAACCCATGGGTTATATTACCATAAATGTCTCCCAAAATACTCTTAATCATCATATATTTCCCTAACTTAAAACCTCAAAGGGGGTAC
Source organism: Viscum album (assembly GCA_963277665.1). Taxonomy (NCBI): domain Eukaryota; kingdom Viridiplantae; phylum Streptophyta; class Magnoliopsida; order Santalales; family Viscaceae; genus Viscum; species Viscum album. The sequence goes on along the minus strand of OY728159.1, from coordinate 886,905,932 downwards.
TTATGCCTTTAAAATCATGATCAACCTAATAGTTATTAACCCATAACAATATAGGTTTAATCTAGTTTATCCATGATTATCATATATTCAATTCATTCACAATGGTCTGTAAAGAGTGTTAATTTCCAACGCAAATCCACTAGAATTATCAAACTAGGTGTGTAGTAAGGCCCATTATCATGTACCAGGTAATGCTCGAGTAAATACCAATGTGCCTTTTTTAGATTTATTACCCCTTGGTACATATATTCTAGAACCATTCCTAATTGTAGTATCCAGATAGGGGTGTAAATACTCTGAAACAACTTTCTCTAAAATTAACTAAAATTCTAGGATATTTTCCTATATATAAACTTATCCTTATAATTATACCTAAGGTTCTCACTAAGGTTTTCTCATAATCATTTCCAAAGGTTAAATAAAATTTTCTTTTGATACCGACTATAACAAACCAATCCTTTTATACATATTATTACATGATTCTTAAACATAAATCTCCATTAATACAACACAAGGATCGTGAGGCCTAGTGCATTTAAAAGATTAGAATCATAAAACATCAAATGGATCCAAAAAATGGCATCCTTATTTTTTTTCTTTATTTAATGAGTTTATATATCATTTTGAGATCCTAAAACTAAAGGGGATAACCTAGGAAATGCATAAAAAAGGGGTGAGCTAGAAATCCTAGTAAGGGAAAAAACATGATAAAGAAACATAATGCGCGAGTCAAATATATAACAAGATCTCATAAAAGAGAAGGAACATGACTAATCACTTAGAAGCATAACATAAATGACATGGTATCATATAATCATGATAATATAGGAAATGTGGAAATGACATATAACATGACATAAAAATTATTTAAATACAACTACCTAGACTGTATCACGTGGAGGAAAAAGTCCTATAATTAATTAGGTTTACTCCCCAACCCCATTCATGGTGTCTCAAGTGACTGTAACATTAACCAATTAATTGGAGTGCTATATGGGCATAACCATCATAACATGTTTATGATATATGTGTGTCACATAACAGAAATCAATCATAAGGCATAACATAATAATTACCCATGGAAAGAAAATGGGCATTACAATCTTGCTACATATCATATTAAAAGGAAATTTTATAATGAGGGAATTTGAGAAATGATCATAAGGAATGCATTACCCCATTTAAGTAAGGGAGAATAAATTAGGTATATATGTGAGAGACATACATACACAATTTATAAATAATATATAACATCAAAGGTTCTTGTCATTGAGGAAAATAATTTTTAATAAAATTCTTGAAGAAAATAACTTTTCCACTTTGAGTAACATCAAAGGATGTCATATTGGATGGAAAATGATTTTTAAAGGTCACTTCGAACATTTATTGTGTAAAATATCCTTTCTATTTTGAAAACACTTATTTTAATGCTAGAAATTTCTCAAAAATTAATTTTTTTTTTGAAAATAACCTTTGAAACTTAAAACTAAATCTTTAAAACATTTAGTGGTCATGATGACAGAAGTGTTTAATTCTTACTAAATATGTTAAAGAAACAAATATTTCTTTCACATTTTTGTAAGAAAAGTAAAAAAACAACTTATTCAAAAAATTAAAGGAATATTCCTTGAATTTTTTTCAATAAAAAAAATTAAGGGTAAATATGACTTTAAAAGATCATAGTAAAATATTTTGATTTTTTTTAGAAAACATTAATATGGAAGAAGAAGTTTTTTTGACTGAAGAGATAAATGAAGTCAGATTTTATTAAAAACTCTTTATCAATAATTTTACATACCAAAGAGAGGAAAATATTACTATTACTTTGAAACTTAATGAATAACTATAGGAGAAGAAAATTAAAGGGGTTTATTATACAATTATCAAATAATTTCCTTTAATGGAAATCCAAGTATAATAAATCTCGATTAAAATGATATTGAAACATAAACCCTTACTACTTTGGTAACTTTTGAATCATAAATTCCCATGAATGAAGTATATTAATTATAAATTAAAATATGATTATGTATTAAGGACTCATGATATATTATGTAAAGGGGTTTTATATACATCATTCAAAGTGTATTTGGTGCATAAAATAACAGGTGTCTCAAAGAAAGAAGTTTGAGTGAAACCCTTACAAAGTTTATATAATTGAGGTGGGAGTTAATCAATGGGGTAATTATGTGTAAAAATGTAGATCCACAAAAAAGACAATTGTAAATACAACATAAATCAATCAAAATTAATTTCACACATAATATTAGCATAATAAAATCAACAGAGTTGACATATAACCCAGTAAATGAAAATTGAGTTTAGAAACCCCTTACCTTGCACTCCCATTTAGTTGAGCACTCTTTAAACTCTTGTATTGTGGTTTTGAATAGTTTATTAGATTTTTACAAAATAATTTTATTATTTATAATATTATATATTATCCTTTCATAATATCTTATTACTTAGTCGTTAATAATATTTCATTATCACGATTATTTTAGGTGTTAATTTCCTTGTTTTCTCCTGACATTTCATCATGAAAGTTATAGATATTAAAAATAGGTTATAGTTACATCATATACATAATGATTAATTTTATAAATACATTTTTTACAATTAGATACATATTTATAATCATTATTTAATTTTGAACATGGAGAATGAACCACATCACTTTGTGGAGACAGTAAGCCATACAAACACCTGAGCGACATCATCATTTCCTTAACGGGTGAAAGGGTAAGAAGATGGATTGTATATTAATATTAAAGAATAAATATAATTTCATATATATCACATATATTCATTAAATTTATCCTTTTTTATATTCCATGTATTGTGTTAGTGAAAAATGAATCACATCAATTCACGAGGTGGTAATTCACCGTACACACGAACGACATTTTCATTTATTCAATGGATGATAAGGTAAGAAAGAATATGATATATTTATTTTATAGAATTATTATTATTTCATGAATAAAATATATGAACATAAAATTAATACTTATTACCTTACATGTAAATCATAAGTGAAAATGAATCACATCGCTCTGCGAGTCGGTAGTTCACCGTACACACGAGAAACATTATCATATTCCCTACAGAATGAAAATAAGAAATAATAATTGATATTATAATTATATAAGTATAATTATATCATAAATATCATATATAAACATTATATAAATCATTATATACTTTCATGAGAAGTGGTTATGTTGAAAAAATTATGTCAGTTCGTGAGGCGGTAGTCTATCGTACTCACGATCAACAGTTTCATTTTCCATTTTAGGGAGGATGAGATGGTTTTAGGTAATTAAATTTACATAAAAAAATATAATTATATGTAATATATTGATTTTATTATATAATCATGGTTTATTAATACTTTTTAGAGGTGTAAGAATAAATAAAATAAAACGCCCGGTTAAGGATTTTACCTCTTCTTTAGACAACCTCTTTTGGTTTGCACCAAAATCCTCCCTATAATGGATTTATGAAAGAAATTATTATAGGATGATGGGATGGGATTATGGAAGTTATTTTGGTATTTTTTGGCTCAACCAATGGGGTTTTTAAGTGTGGAAAATAGAGGATAATGGTAACATTTTATAAGTGGGGGAGAGGACACACTTGGAATTTTTGAAAAGAAAGAATTTCACCAATGTTTTTTCTCATGAAAAAAGGATAAAAAATAAACCGTTTGAAAGAATTATAAGATATAAGTTCTAAATATGACCATAAAATATAAATTATACCATATTTAATTCATTTTAACCATTATTGTTTAGCTGAACCCTTAGCTAAACCATTTTTACCCTAATTATCGTAAATAATTTATCATTTTCACTATTAATTATGGTAAAAAATTAAGTTGAATTTATTAGATAATATAAATTATTATGATTCCAAATATTTAGTTAATTTTTCTTAATTTTACTCACCTAATTGATGGAATTCAATTTAAAATAAAACTCGTAAATGCATCAAAAAATGGGTTTTCAAAAAAGACATTTTTGAAAGAAAAGATAATCTCATATTAACAGTATGACTAGTAATAATAATTATATGAATTTCAATTAATATAAATTGATATTTAATAAATAAATTTAATTTAAATAATTCATTATTAGGGGTTATTTTAATTATTTAAAATGCATAAACATTATACACTTTAAAGTAGTTTTCAGAAAAAAGTGTTTTAAAGCCTAAAAATAAACTTATAACAAAATCTAGTATAAAAATTTTTAAATGAAATTAATTTTATTTAATATAACTAAATAATATTTTTTTTAAATTTAAATCAAATTAAAATAATAATGGTACTTAATTTATTAAAGATAAATGACAATTTTATAAAAATCGGTATATTCACAATTCAAAGGAAAAAGTAATATTTTATGAAAAATACCAAAATTTTACTATAATATAATATCGATATGATTATTTAAAAAAATGAATTTTGTTTTTTCAAATAAATATTTTAAAATTAGTAAAAATTAATTTCAAATTGTGTGTGAAAAACGCGATTGAACCGCCTTTCAGAAAAGTTTTTCAGAAAAACATTTCTTTTTTCTTTCAAATGGTTCTTATTTTATTTATAATAAATATATAACCATTGAGTTTATTTTATACATGTGTAAACCATATAATTTTAATATTTTTTTAGTTCTATTTATACACACCAACTTTAATGGCTATGTTATAATGGTCATGTTTAAATAATAATATTTTAATAAAGTATCACTTTTTATCTAAACCCGATGTTACATGCTTCAAAATCCTTAAAATAGATTGAATTTATTTAAAGAAAATTTTATTCCAAATTCTCAAGTTGTTATAAACTAGGTGAAAGGACTGAAACCGTTAAACTGAAACATGCATGGAAAACAAACCTGTTTTTACCCAAATATTCATTTTAATAAAGAATTATTAATAAAAGGGTAATTGAAAATTATAAAGGAATGATATACAATAAGTTATATATAAATATGGTTCTATAATAGATTTTTAATAAATCTATGTTTTTTACATAGAAGTATTGAACACGCATGAAGCAATTCGAGACTTGAGGTAAGATTTTATATTGCAATCTATTTTTTTTAATTGAGATTATTTATGCTAGAATATTCTTTGGGGGAATTATATGATCTATATATATATATATTAAACCCCATATATTTTATTATAACTTGGTTATTTATTGAGTTTTAATGTGTTTTTCATTATACCATCTTTGGTGCTTAAAATGATCAAGAAAATATATTTAATAAAAGCCCATCTTATTTCCTCTTTGGTCGATAAACTTTTTCTTCCATGTCCATGTTATTTAATTTTTTTCAAGAATGTTATTTTATATGATTAAATGATCATTTAAATTCATTTTTAAGGATACTTTAATTTATTTTAATATTTTTAAAATAATTTTTTATATTTTTTTTAATATTTTATTTATGACTTTTTATAAAAAACCATGAAAGGAATATTTTTTAACATTTATCGCACTAAATAAATTTCCCATCACCATGAATATTATTTTATTTGAATATTAATTTACAATTTTCCATTTTTATTTTCAAAGAAAATAATTTTCTAAATATTCTAGTATTTTTTATTTAAAGTGTTATTAAAGAAAAAGATATTTTTCACATGATTTCAAAGAAAGGTTTGAATGTTCTTTCAAAGGTAGTTCTCATCTATGTCCAAATCATTTTGTGTTTCTTATTCTTCAATAGGGATATGATATTATGGTACCATCCACTTTTATAGATGATTTATGGTGATTATAGTGACCCTATTTTTTATTTGTAAGGCTTTGAAATATTTTAAAGAATAATTTCAGATCCAAGCACTGAGACAAGGAGAGATTATGAGGTATGGTGAGCCCATAGTTGATATTTTAAATATATTAATGTCACTAAAACATATTTTTAATTTAAAATTGGAATAAATTACAAAAGTTTTTTTGGATTAGAAATTTGAGACCACAGTTGAGTTCGGAATGCGGGGTTTACCCAAGGTGTAACCTAAAATTGGTCGGCATCAGATGTTCGGTTAAGGCTGTCGTTGATGGTACATTTAAATGAAATAAATAAATTAAATAAGTTATTTTATTATTAAATGACCTACAAACCTAATTTTCTCTATTTAAACACTATTATAGAATTTCATTAGGGCTTTTTACATTAATCTGGGAGCTCTCAGAGGAGGAGATTCATCGTTCTTTATTTTCGGATCACATCGGAGGACAAAGAGAGATTGGATCAAGGTGGATCGGTATGAAGCAAACACAAAAATATCCTCAAATCACAAGAAAATTCATTCTTCACCAATTATCGATCCAAATAGAGGTAGATATCATAAATTTTGGATTTCACCCTTTTGATTAAAATATTGGGAAAGGATATTTATCCACTTTTGATCTATATTTTCCTACCCTTCGCATGAGCCCATTGTTGAATTAAATTGTTTTATTCAATTTATTATTTTACACCATGATCTCACCATAATTTCAATTATTTGAAATCATAAGCCAAGAATGCTTGGAAAATTATAATTATCACCCTTTGTAGTTGTACATTTCCCCTATTATTCTTCACATTCTTAACCATTGGCCTACGAGGTCATTGTTCAACATTACTACTGTGAGTTTAAGCATGATTGAACCCCTAGATTCATAGTGGATGTGTGAATGATGATTGGGATGGTGATTTACTAATTAATTGAGATTATTTTTCGTATGTGGGTGATTATTTCCATATATTTGAGATCTGGTATCATGACGGGTGATGGGTAGTGTATATAACACACGAAAAACCACCTCAGGTGATGAAAATTTGTTTTCCGGCCACCGAACGCTGGGAAATGATGGTCGGAGAAAACACCCACCAATTTTGGGTTACCAATGGGCATCATTCATGGAAAGGAGTTTGGATATGGAGAATTCATGAAGATTATAGACTTTCTATGAAACAATAGACTACACGACCTGTAGTTTAGGAACACATGTCGTGTGGGTGGACCCACACACTATGTGACACTATTCAAGAATCCATGCCACGTGTCAAATGAAACATGTCCATGACTCTATGTGGGAGGACATGACATGTACTCTAGGAGTACACTGGCACAGGTTGCTACCCAGACATAGCCAAGTACACGGGCATGGGTTGATGTATATGGGAATGACCAAGAGGAAACAGGCAGACTCCAAATAGATAATACATTCTACATGTGATCCTTACATGCTGTGTACTAAAAAATGGCTTCCAAGTTGTTTCTAGAGGTGAAAACGACTAGGCGATGAGGTGGGGTCACACACCATGTGGATTCCCTTACACTCCATGTATTTCCACCTTCAAATTCTTCCTCCATAATCTTCTTTGTTTGGACTTGGATTTAGCTTTTCGAGTAGCCTATCCTAAGTGTTTTTCTATGTAGAGAATGATGGTGGCCTTCATTGTGGCATATGAGATACGATGCGAGGTGTTCTGAGCATGACGATTATTCAGGAGATGTTTGATGATGATAGCGACTAGGTGTGATCATCGGAGTGTTATCGATGTCAGTACTCCCCTATTACATGAGAGCATATGATCCCCACATTCTTTATATAGGTGTTATTGGGGTCATTACTTCCCTGCCGCATCGGTGTGTGGGTTCCCTATATTATTTATATAGGTAGATTCAACACTCACCTTACCAATATAGGGTGCAATTTCTTTACCTAAGGAGTGTTACTCCCCTGTCTTCAAGCTCTGGTGGTGTGCGGGTCCTACACAAGAGCTGTGTATCCCTCGGATATGGAGTTCAATTTCAAGGAGTGGCTCCCTCCACTCATATTTTGGTGAGGTTACATGGGATACATGGATCAAAGTTGTGGCTACCATGGCTATAGTGTGTAGTAGATAGGAGTGGGCCCCTCCACATATTTTCTTGTGTGGTTTTTCATAATGCTAGGAATTGAAGATGGATCTTGGAACTATGGAAAAAATCATATAATTTTGATGGGCTGTGAGATGTATATCCCCTTTCTCTATTGTCTAGATTTATTTATGAGTATATATATATATATGCATATGTTGGGTTTCATTTCCATTTTTCTAGGGGTTGAGATAACTATTGTTGTATCTCTCTATCACTCCCTTTCAATTTTCAGGGTGTTCTATTGGGTATGTATATACTCACCCTTGTTTAGGATTTCCTAAACGTGTCATATCTTATGCAGATGATAGACATATCAAAAATGATTATGATGGAGAATAGTGAGACCTGGGTGCATTGACCATATATAGTGGTCAGGCTTGTAGATCAAGAGTTAGGCTCTCTAATCTTTCTTAATTTTAACTTGTTTTTAGGTTGACACTTCATTTATGGTTGGAAATGTATTTTCCCCCTTTAAACTTTAGTTTTATTCTATTTTACCCTAATGTATTTCCTAGAGTTTATTGATTTCATGATTTATCTCTAGATATTACAACCTTCACTTTATATTCCTCTTCATTATTTTATAGATATGGTTGGGTATGTTCTTACAGGTTCATTAAGAAAAGGCCTCCCATTATAGTTATACCTCTATGGAACTTGTCTCCATCCCCAACCCTATTATGGTGGGATTGGGGTTATAAATTATTGGACTTCCACATGCCAGGTGATCCCCAGTGGTTTGGGTTGTTACAGAGTGGTATCAGAGGTGGTTCGTCCATGAGATGGTGTTTGGACTTATCCCCTTATGAAGATTGGTTGGGAACTTAGGGAAACATTATCAAAGTGTCTCAAGTGTAGATTTCGGTCTAGGGAACCCAGTGTTGGTGCGATTAATGACATATCCATACAACAGTACTCTAACTACCTTATTTTTGACATGTAATAAAAAAACATCAGTTGTAGGGAATAATGGTACATTCATCATAGAGGATTGATTCCTTTGATTATCCTTATTGAGTCAGATCCCTATATATATATATATTATAATCTAACCGTGGTACATATTTATTACTTTAAGGATGCCTCTATAAAGAAATCCATCTAGGTTATTGACTTAGGATCATGATGATGATCCAATTAGTGACGAGGCCTTAGTTTAGGGGACATCTCATGAGGTGTTTCCTCCAAGTGGGCTAGTAGTAGCACCCTGCCTATCAAGAAGTAGTTAGTACTGAAAGTTCTATATTAGGATACACATAGGATTAGTTTACTTTGTGAGTTCCAATGATAGAGAACACTGATGTTCTACAGCAATCCAGATCCCTAAGAAATATAGGATTGACTTGATTTGGTGGTTTGAGTCTTCAGGCTGGTTCCGACCCTGATAGATTTGATGGTTGCACCGGCATGCGATATTTTCCACAAAGCATCCAAGTACTGGAATAGTTTGGTTACAAAGACCCATGATGAGACATCACTCTCATTTTCTTACTTCTAGTACCTATTTCATGATGAGTATTACCCTTCATGCTTGCACTCAGTTTGGATCTAGGAGCTTCTTAAGAGGCAGTGAGGTGATATGTCAATGGATGAGTTTGTCGTGAGGTTCAACGACCTTACATGGTACTCCCTTGATATGGTATGAGATGACTTATTTTAGGTGAGGAAGTTCAAATAGAGTAATTTGAGCCAGTGTGGTTTCCTTATGCCTACCCACTTATTAAGGAGTACTAGGGTAGACTTTGGTGACTGTGATATTCCCAATAGAGGGGCATCAATCAGTTGGATCTAGTAGTGGGAATCATGTGGATGAGTCATTTGTAGTAGATATAAAATATTAGATATCGAAATATCAAATGAGGAAGCATTCTCATTCTCATACTTAGACATGAAGATCTATAGTTTATGGATCACACAAAGGATCCTATCATCTTAGAGAGGGGTGATGTTATGCTTATGATGGGTGAGGTCAATTTGCTCATGATTTCTTGACCCATCATGTAAATAAATACATAGAGAAAGTGGATGGACCTCCATGGAAGAGTCATCACCATGATTAGGGATCTCCTGGCGTGTCCAAGGAATCCCTTAGGAAGGAAATGTTGGAAGAGAACTAGAGAAGCTCTAGAGGGAGGAGAAGTTAGTGTGGGATGACATTATGATCTCCTACCACTACCACCACCACCACTACCAGGTGGACCATGTCAGGCTCAGGGAGCTAGCGATTGGGGTTGTGGGTAGTTGTTGGCTATGGAGGACTATGAACAAGCTACACATGAGTTGATATGAGGTAAAATATATGTTTATTATAATCTAGTCACATTACTAGAATACATATATGTGAATAATTCCTTCATATCCTTATTCTAATGCAAAGATGAAGATTTTAGTTGAGATTTTTTTCCAAAAGATACAGTTAGAGGTTTCTACACATATTGCTTATTTTCGGGTAGTTTGAGCTATAGTTTGATGGATAGAGTTTTACATGTGACCTCTTGGTTATCACAATGAAACATTATGACATTATCTTGGGTATGGACTGAATTTACATGATTGGATCCAAGATTGACTATTATCATAGGCAGGTCAGATGCCTTTGGACAGATGAGACAATATTCTTGTTTGTGGGTGAGAGAGATCTCATGGATGAGAAAGTGGGTATTTCAAGTAAGAGGTTACATTAAATTTTCCATAATTTTGTGATTTTATCCCTTGTAATGATGGTATCTTCCGAAATATAGATTCCTTTAGTAGTGTAGAAATTTATGGATGTATTCTCCGATGATATTTAGGGACTTCCTTTGAGGTAGGAGATGTACTTATGCATTTAATTGAACACATGGACCATAGAAATATCTTGTGAAATATATCATATTTCCCCTAAAAAGATCTAGGAGCTAAGGGTGTAGTTGGAGAACCTTTAAGATAATAGTTTTATTAGACCCAATGTATCCCCAAGGGAAGCTCTAATTTTGTTTGTGATAATGGCAGATGCGAGCATGTAGCTTTTTGTTGATTATCATCACCTAAACTAGATAAAGATAAAAAAAATTACCCCTTGATGAGGATGATGACCAATTTTATCAGTTGTGAGGCATGAATTGGTTCTAAAATATTGATCTTAGGTCTGGATACCACCAGTTGAGGGTTTACAAGGTTGATATTATGAAGCTGTAATTCTAATATCGCTACAGACAGTATGAGTTCTTGGTGATTCCTTTCGGTGTGAAGAATTACCCTATATTTTTATGGATTTGATGAACTATATCTTCTATTGATACTTGGAATTTATGGTTGTATTCATTAATGACACACTCATCTACTCTACGTTAGGGGAGGAGCATGTAAAGCACTTGATTATGATCCTAGACTTACTCTAAGAGCACCATCTTTATGGTAAGCTATCAAAGTTCTAGTTCTAGATATATGATGTTCAATTCTTGGGGAATATAATTTTTGAGAATGTATTAGCTACAGACCCAATGAAGATTTATGGAGTGATTTCTTGGGATCCACCCAAGAGTGTGTTGGAGGTGAAAAGTTTTATTGGCTTGGTAGGGTACTACATGAGGTTTATAGAGGACTTATCTAGGATTATACCACTTTTTACCATTCTGATGCAGAAAGGGAAGTCACTTACCTAGATTGAGCAATTTCATAGAGTATTTGAGGATTTTATGATGATGATGATTAGTGATCTTTTTTTGATATTACTGGAGGAGGGTGTAGAGTACATAGTGTATTGCGATGCCTCTGGAGTTGGGATCAGTTGTGTGTTAATGAGGAGTCTAGTAGTGATCACATATGTGTCATGGAAATTGAGACCCCACAAGTAGAACTATATTACTCATGACCCAGAGTTGGTAGAAATAGTCTTCACTCTGAATATGTGGAAGTGCTATATTCAGGGAGAGCGAATTATTGTTTATTCATAAAATTAGAGTCTCAGGTATATCTTCAAATAGAGAGATTTGAACCTGATATAGTGGCTGGTTGGAGTTCCTATAAGAATTTGACTTTGGGATAGTCTATACTCATAGTAAGGGAAACATGGTGGCATATTCCCTTATAAGCATGTCCCATTCTTGTTTGGTATATGAGGTGTCTATGTAGTTTGGTTCTTTGAAGTTGACCCTGGTGAAAGAGAGTGGTGCATCTTATATTTAGTTGATGGTGGTGAATCCTCCACTTCTCCAACATATTATGGAGGCTCAAATGTGTGACATAAAATGTGATATTATCTATGACCAGATATCTTTAGAATATTCACCATTTGTATTTTCTAAAGGTGGTAAACACGTCATCTTTTTCCAGGGATAGACGGTGGTTCTAATCACAATTCCAGATGGGGTGATTAGGGAATTTCAAAATTATCCTTTGTATTTACATCATGGTGTAGGGAATATGTATAAAGACCTTAAAAAATAGTTTTGGTGGGATGGAATGAGGTAGACTTTTTCTGAGTTTTTCTATCATTGTCTAACATGTCAGTAGGTGAAGGATGAGCACTAGATTTTGGTAGTTTTGAAACAACCTATTGAGATACCTAATAGGAAATGGGATATCATATCCATATAAATTGTGAGAGGTATTCTTTATATAGAGAGAGGCCATTATTCTATCTGAGTGATAGTTGACCTACATACAAAGTTGGTACACTTCCTTGACATCATAGAGTAGAGTTTGGTAGAGTGTGTGGGATAATTATATATGAGGAAGATTATCTAAATACATAGGGTACGCTTAAAAATTGTTTTTGCACGTGATGCATGGTTTATGTCATGGTTTTGGAGAGTTTCATAGAAGGCATTCAAGACATAGTTGCAAATGAGAAAAGTGTTTCACCCCCTGATGGATGGGAAAATCAAGCACACTATCTAAGTGTTGGATGATATGCTAAGGGCCTGTGTTTTGGACTTTATCTAGAGTTAGGAGGATCACATTACATTACTACAAATACCCCTTTTATCAGCACTAAAAATGGCCTTTAACAGCGCTAGAAAAGCACTGTTAAAGCCGGTGTAGATAAAGGGGGAGGGGTCCCATTATCAGCACTCCAAAAATCACTGATAAAGACCCCTTTTATCAGAGCTAAAAAAAGCACTGATAAAAGGGGTCTTTTATCAGCGCTAAAACGAAGCGCTAATAAAAGGGTCCTTTATCAGCATTGATAAAAGACCCCATTTATCATCTCTTTTTTTAGTGCTGATAAAAGTTAATAAAAATTAATTTTTTTAAAAAAAATCCTAGCAATCTCGGGGGGGATTTTTACAGCGCTTGAGCCCCCCCTTTATCAGTGCCTTCCCGCACCTCCAGCGCCCCCACACACCCCTCCACCCTTTATCAGTGCTATAACTCACCCATTATCAGCGCTAACTCCCATATTCCCCCATGCATGCGTGCCCCTACCTCCACCAGGTTTTGAACTCGAGACCTCCCCCCTGCATGCCTAAGCCCATACCACTCCTCTATTTTGATTTGTTTTCCATTTCATGATATATATATATCTCTCTATATATATAGTTATATTTATTCAAAAAGTAATATATATTTATTTTAATATATATATATAGTTATATTAATATATATAGCTATATTAATATATATATTTATAGTGATATTAATATATATATATATATTTATAGTTATATTAATATATATATGTAGTTATATTAATATATTTATATAGTTAGATTAATATATAGGTATATAAATATTCATATATTTGTATTTTAAATAAAATGGATATTAGTTATTATTTAGATAAATCTAATATATTTTATATGTAAATATATTTTATTATTTATATTTATAATTAAAATTTTATGTGTGAGTATATAAAAAATATGTATATATTGTTATATATTTGATTATAAATAGTAGTGCATTATAAAAAATGATAAAATTTCAAAGACATAATATCAATATGAATGTAAAGCCTTGGAATAAATTCAATCCCCACCAAAAAAATTCAATAATACCCCCTTAAACGAGGCTGAAAATCCACAAAATGTTAAAAAATCGGGGTATCCTGACTAAAAATTCAGTTTTGGAGGCCTTATGGGCCTTTTTTGGCCTCTAAAAAACCTTGGCCGGGGTTTCCCCAATCATAGCAGTGTAGTACTTGTTTCATGCTTCAATTTTATATATGGTAGATCTCAAACGGACACCCGTATCAAAAGTTATGGCCGTTTGAAGTTCGAGTTACATTTTCAACATATTTTGGATCTTTTTTTAATTTTTTTTAATTTTTTTGGTCTTCAAATTGTTATTAAATGACTATTACTCCATAATAATTATAAAATTATTAATTAATTTTATTTTTTATTTTTTTATAAGCCATTTTCACTAAATATCTTATATATTAAGTGTAACTGTATATTTATCTTTATCTAAAATATATTTAAAATTATATTTAAAATATATATATTATATTTATATCAATATAACTATATCTATATATTTAATAATAATATATTTTTTTAATTATTTTTTTGGAAGTAGACCCTTTATCAGTGCTTTTAAAAAAACCACTGATAAAGACCCCCTTTATGAGCATTACTAAAAAAAGCGCTGATAAAGGGGTACCCTTTAACAGCGCTAAAAAAAGAACTATTAAAGGTGGTACCTTTATCAGTGCTTTTTCGTTAGCACTAATAAAGGGTGGCGCTGGCCTTGGCCCGTTTTTTGGTAGTGTTACATAGGTATAGTTTTCTTATAATTACATATATCACTCTAAGATTAACATGAAACCCTTTGAGGTCTTGTACGGGAGACCCTATAGGTCACTCTTGTGCTAGAATGAGATTGGTGAGGCATCTCCAGTTGGGACATAGATTGTATAGACGATGAAAGAGAAACTTTAGGTGATCCATGAGCATATGAGGACAACCCAAATCTGATAGAAATATTATTTAGATCGACGTCATAAGCCTTTGGAATTCAAGAAGGGAGACTATGTTTTACTAAGAATCTCCTCACAATGAGGATTGTTGAGGTTTGGTTAGAGAGGAAAGAAATCCTTGAGGTTAATCAAGCCGTTCAAGATCCTATAATGAGTTTTCAAGGTCTATTACCACCTATCCTCACCCCCACAGTTGGATCAGATTGATGATTTCTTCCATGTATTTCAACCAAGGAGATATGTGCATGATCCTACACACCTCATTGACTTGAGAGATCTGGAAATCAAGGATAAAGAAACCTTCCTAGAGTACCCTGTAGTGATCTAGGATCGACATGATAGGATCCTATAAGGATGAACCATTACCTTGGTTTATGTGTTGTGAAAGCATGGGAACATTTAGAAGAGCTCCTGGGAGTGGGAGATCTAGATGTGGGCTCAATATCCCTACTTTTTTTGTTTAGATTGTGATTTTCAAGGAGGAAAATCCTTGAATGGAGGAATAATTTAATGACCATATTTTTTCATTGCAAGACTTTCAAATATTTTAAGAAATATTTTTAGAGCCAACTGTTGTGATGGTATAAGATTTAGAT
Source organism: Viscum album (assembly GCA_963277665.1). Taxonomy (NCBI): domain Eukaryota; kingdom Viridiplantae; phylum Streptophyta; class Magnoliopsida; order Santalales; family Viscaceae; genus Viscum; species Viscum album. Next base: position 886,890,500 of record OY728159.1, on the reverse strand, counting down.
TTCCAGTGAGTTTGAAATTGATATTTTAAATATATTAGTATCACATGCCCATAGTTTTTTTTTTGAAAAATTGGAATAAATCCCAAATGGAGTCTTGGATTAGAAATTTGAGACTATGGTTGAGTTTGGAATGTGGGTTTTACCCTAGGCGTGACCTAAAGTTGGTCGACACTAGACATTCGATTAAAGCTATCTTTGAAAGTGTGTTTAAATGAAACAAATTAATGAAATAATATATTTTATTATTAAATTACCAACATACCTAATTTACTATATTTAAACACTACTATATAATTTAATTAAGGTTAGCAATATAACTCTGGGAGCTCTTAGTGGAGGAGATTCATTGTTCTTCATTGGCGGATCACATCGGAGGATGATGAGAGATCAGATCAAGGTGGATCGATAGGTAGAGAACACAAAAAGATCACAACATCACTAGAGAACTCATTCTTCACCAACGATTGATATAAATTGAGGCAGATCTCATCAATTGTGGATTTCAACCTTTTTATTAAAATATTGAGCATGTATATTTTATCTTGTTTTGATCCACATTTTCATACCCTTTACATGGGCCCATTGCTAAATTAAATTGTTTTGTTCAATTTATTATTTTATTATAATATAACACCTTGATTTCCTAGCTTTTCAATTTTAGTCTAAGAATTCTTGGAACACTATGTTTATCACCCTTTTTATTGTTATTTTCCCACATTGTTCTTCTCATTCTTCACCGTTGGCCTATGTGGTCACAATTCGACACTGTCAGGGTGGGTTTGATCGTGATCGAAGCCTCGAATTCATGAAATAAGTGTGAACAATGATTAAGATAGTGATTTTATGATGGATCAAGATTCTTTGAGGTATGTGGGTGATAATTTATGTAACGACCCAATATTTTTCAATGGAAATTACTTTCTTATAAATATTTCATAATCACATGAAATCAAAACATAATTAACTACTAAGTGCTATGTGACCCTTAAAATATATGTTTGTCACTTCTGTGATGTGAATTTCAAAAATCTGACATACACGGTTGCGATCAGTAAGTTATTTGGAGTCTAATAAGGAAAACTTAATTTTTAGTGAATAGTAACCCACCCTTATGAATAGTAACCTACCCTTATGAATAGTAACATACCCTTATGAATAGTAATATACCATAATGAATAGTAACCTTACCTATGATAGTATATAAATAATATTAAAGTGAAAGTACGATATACCTATGCTTTGTAATAAGTAAAAGAATGTTATAAAACTTTTGTTTTTAGAAAAAATTATGATTTTTATTAAATATTAAATTAATCATATTTAGAAAATTATTTTAGAGAAATGGACTTCATTTTTGGATTCTACACATCGAAAAATGGTTGCGGTGAATTTTTGGTATTTTTCTAAAATACTTGAATTTTTGATGAATAGTGAAATACGGTAAAATACCGTATACAAGTTAAATACACTATTCATGTCATCAAAAGTGATATAATCCCACTTGGTTCGAACTCACATGATAAAATTACTATTATTGGTCAAGTAAGACTCACTATTCCTTATCTTTTGGGGAAATAATAAATTAATGAATTTTATATTAAGAAATCCCCTCTCTCCTCCACTATAAAAACCCCCTCTCACTCCCTCTTCTATTCACTCCTCTCAAGCCTTGTTACTTCTCCAAATTCTATCCAAATATCCTCCCAAACTCCTCTCCCACGTACAAAAATCCTTGGTCTCATAAAAAGACTAAAACCTATCCCTTAAAGAGGCTCTCAAGGAAGTTTGGTTCAAGAGGTAAATTCCTCTTTTCAATTTTTTGTCTTCCCTTTCAAGTTAATTTGTTTTATTTTTATATTACCTCTACTTATCCAAATTTTGTGATGAATCCGGTACCTTATATGTACTGGAATATTTTCATGATTGTGGAATAAGTTATCATCATCTCTCCCTTTGACCTTCTTTTATACTAGTAGCAAGAACACCATCCGAGATGTGTCAATTTACCAAATTCAAGGACGATGGGATTTCAATTTCTATTATCATTATCAATTATGGTCATGAAACAATTATTTTTATGGTTGAATTATATTATTATATATGTAATATACCCTATTTAAGATTCTGTAATCTCTTTGTACAGATGGTATTAAGTTATAAATAAAAATGAGTTCGTTGTAATCAAAACCCACAAATTAACCGAAATAGTTATCATTAAAATTAGATATAATAATTCATCCTCATGACATGTAACCAAGTTATATAAATGACCACTAACACCTATTTATGATCATAAATATGAAAATTCAATTCTGGAGATTTACATCCATTTCACATGAACTCCATTAACTAAGAACAAGTGAACTGATTATGAAAATAAAGAAAACGAACACTCCGAAACAAAAAAAAATTCTATATAATAACTAATAAACAAGGGAATAAATGAAATAAATAGAATTATTTTAAAATAAATAAATTTCTAATAGGTTATTAATTATATTATTAATAATTATAATTTCATATTCCAGGAGCGTAAGTTCAAGAGCAGAACACGTACAGATTTAAGGTAAGGGGTTTTCCACCCGAACTTCCATTTCCATTCAGGTTATTTTCATTGTCTAATTACCTCAATGAAGTTATTATGTATTGTTATATACTCATCATAAATTCTGTGTGAGTGTTTTATATATGTACACAAACCAGAATCCTTATTTATTTTATGTATAATTACATGTTTTAAAAGGAGCTTCAAAATTGTTTCCGAAATACAAGCCCGATTCAAGGGAATATCTCAACTTATTACCTATTTTCAAGGGAAATATCTAATATTTTTTGGAAACAATTATATTTATAAAATCAATCATTTTACTATGAAATTAATATCTTAATTCAGTTCTGGTTTTATACAAATATTTTTCCAAAAGAACTCTTCTTTTCAAAGTAAAAAAGTATTTATTTCAAGAATTACTCGAAGATTTTATAAGAGTATCTTCCTCTATTTCAACACTCTTGCTGATTATTATGTATTATTGGGATTAATACTTCATGGTATCATCTAAAATATTCAATTTAATGGTTTATGGTTATTTTTTATGTGGATGTGCTATCTTTAAACCATTCACCAATTTACCCCGAATGGTTAGTGTTTATGCTTAATGTTCAGGGAAAGTTATTTGCATTTCATATATTAATTTCAATATGAATGTAAATGTTGTTTATGTTAACCCCCATTCATATGAAGAATTAATTGGACATAGTAAGTGTCAGTTGGGGCCCTATATAGCCCCTCGGTGCATCGATAGGTATCATGAGACAAACTACAGTCTTGGCACAAGGCCTTGACAAAATGTTTATTTATGGTTTTGGCACGAGGCCTTGACGGTATGAATATGTTGTCCTGCATTATGTATTCCCTAATTATGAATATTTTATTTATGGTTCATGTGGTTATTAGACTATTAGTATACCCATGATTATGTTATGTTATGGAAATATTTACTAAGCTCATATTTCAGCCATATTATGTTCAAGTTTATTTTTAAAGGCATGTGTTTTCAATTATTCACCATCTCTAATGTTTATGTTATCTTCCACTGTATTTATTACCCTTACTGAGTGTTTGATCTTACCCCTTTATTATGTTTCATTTCCATAGGGCAAGAATAATTTTATTATGAATGATATGCTGAAATAACCTTGGAGTTATAGAATTTGTCTAAGGAGTTTCTATGTTGTTTTTCATGTCAAGTTGTAATGATGAACTTATGTATGTATCTTGTTTCCAAGAATACTAAACTACTCGGTCCTTCGTGATGCTTATTCCTTGTTTGTATGACAATGTAATCAATAAGGTACTGACTCTGGGAAACTGGGGTCGGGTCCTTACAATTTATGTAGATATAGGATTTAGGAGGATTGTGGGTGATATGCAGAGCATGGGGCATGTGACAAATCACCACAGGTGATCAGAATCATTTTTTCAGCCACCAGGGGATGGGAAATAATAGATGGAGGCCACCCCCACTGATCTTAGGTGGTAAAAAACCATTATTGATGGAAATGAGTCTGGATTTGGTGAACACATGAATATTCTAGAGTTTCTATGAAAAATTCAACTACATGGCATGTTTTCTAAGAGAACACACTATGTTTCCCCACCCAACTACAATGTCTAGGGTTTTGGGGAAGATAAGTATCACATGCTATGTGGGTGGGTTCACACGCCATGTGACACTCCCTAACCAACCAAGCTATGTGCTAGCTAGTACACGCCCAAGGCCACATACTGGAGGACCCGCTATGTACTCTAAGAGTACACGACCACAGGCTGGTACCCGATCATGGCTAGGTACATGGGAATGGGCTGACGTACATGGGCATGAACATGAGGATAAAGGAATGAACCAAGTGGATAATACATGCCTTGTGGAATCCATACACTCCATGTAATACGACATGGATTCCAAGCTATGTGAATAGGAGAATAGGGCCCCATGTGGGATGACACACCATGTACTCTAGGAATACATGACCATGGGTTGGTACTCAGTCATGGCCAGGTACATGGATAGGTACATGAGCATGGGCTGACGTACATGGGAATGACTAAGAGGAAAAAGAAAATCCCCCCTGAGTGGCTGATACACGTCATGTGTGATCCATACATTCCATTCAATACAACATGGATTCCAAGCTATGTCCATAGAAGAACAGGTCCGGGCGATGAGGTGGGGTGAAACACTGTGTGTACCTCATTACACACCATGTTTTTCTTACTTAAAATTCTTTCTCTTGTATCTCCTTCATTAGGACTAAGATTTAGACTTGTGAGTAGTGTATCCTTGTGTTTTTTCATGTAATAATTGATGGTAGCCTTTATTTTGGAATACAAGATATGATGAAAGGTTTTATGAGAGTGAAGCTTCTTTTGGTGATGTTTGACAATGGTAGCAATCATGTTTGATAATCAGAGTGTTATCGGGGCAAATACTCCCTTATCACACCATAGCAAAAGTTCCCCATATTATTTACCTAGGTAGATTCAGTACTCCCCTAACTACTATAAGCAATGGGTTCTATACCTATGGAGTGGTACTCCCCCATCTTTGAGATCTGGTGGCGTGTGGTTCCTCCATGAGAGTTGTGGATCCCTCAGATATAGAGATTAGTTGTGAGGAGTAGGCCCCTCCACTCATATTTTGGTGAGGTTATGCAGGATACATGGATTGAAGTTGTGGATCCCTCAACTATAGTGTGTAGTGGTGAGGATCGGGCCGCTCCACATTGTCACTAATGTGGTTGTTCCTAATTATGGGCATTAGAGATGGGCCTTGGAGCTGTGAGTAGTCTCATTGTAACACCCCGAGATTTTATGAAAAATATTCTTTTTAATTTCATTAATGTCTTGTGTTGTACGCTACACCAAAAGGAGCTTGCACAACACGTATCCTTGACTTGCCTTTCATTACACGCAATCGAGACCTTCCTTGATAGCGTGTGTAGTACGCAATACTGAGTTTCACTAAACAACGATATGCTATTAAAATATTATTAAAACTAGCCGTTATGAATAGTAATAACCACTTTTTGAAATTTTGTAAATTTTATTTTTCAAAATGGACTTCATTTTTGGATTCGGAATATCGAAATTAGCTTAGGGTGAAATTTTGGTAATTTTCGGATAACTTTCAAATTTTGATGAATAGTGGAAATTACTAAATTTTAATTAAAAACAACTTTTTCAATCGAAATAATTAATAGTGATAAATTATTAATTTTAGTGGTTTTAAAGTATATTTAGAATATATTTTTACAATTTAATACAATGTTGGTCATTGGATGTAATTTCACATTTAAACCAGTTATAAACAAGTGTCAATATTTTGATAGTTATTATCTCTTAAAAACACGCCTTTTGTTTTGATGACTGGAATTAATTTTTAAATTAATTAATGCAACTGATATGTTTTGAATTTGGTAAAATATAAATCATTTTTGAGTTCATAATATCAAATATAGCTTAGACCTAATTTTTGGTATTTTTCTGAAAACTTTCAATTTTTGATGAATAGTGAAACCACTAAGTGGTAGTTAAAAAAACTGAATTGTTCATAAAACTTAATTTTACCGCTTCTGTAAGTGGAATTTCAAAAATCCGAGAGACACGGTTGATGTCATTAAGTAAAATGTGGTTCAATGAGATGAAAATAATTTTTTGGTGAATAGTAACTTTTTACTTTTTTTTACCACGGTTAAAAGTAAATAGGGTAATTAAGGGTAGAAATGATATTATTATTACCCTAACACATGTCCTAATTCTATTGGACAAGTTTAATTCGACCAAAAACAAACTTAGGAATAAAATATGACCATTTAGGCCAACTTGGATTAGATTAGAACATTTATTATTAATTTATTTAAAGAAGGGTTAAAAGAGTTAAAATCAAAGTTTGTTTACTAAAAAAATTTTAATATGGAGTTATACATAAGATAAATTCTACTATAAATATTCATTAGAAATATAAAACTATTTCCTACATAATGGTATTTTATTTGTAATTTTTAGACATTAAGTAATTTAATTTATTTATGACACAATGATGATTCAGTAATTATCTTATTAATGAAATATTGACATAATTGATATTATAAATACCCAAATAAATATAATTTGAGACTTTTTATGAATTCCACTAATTTTATAGGTTAATATAACATGTTAGTATTGATTTAATTAACTTTTTTAGAACTTATCATTCTGTTATGATTTTCACAAAAATAAATTACTAAATAGTGTCAAAATTGACATTAAATAGTTTTTAAAACAAATATTATATTATTAATTGTTATTTTATTCCTAAAAATCCGAGGTTCGGCCAAATGACTTAGATAAGGTTATATATATTAATAATAAACAACTTGGGGTTCTTTTGGCTTCTTATAGTAAGTTTATTAACCTTATAGTGTAAGAACACAAGAAGACACTGTAAAAGTAAAATTATTTAACTTAATGTTAAATCTAAATGATGAGGTTAAAATAGGAACCTAAACTTGTATAAATTCTATTGGATGAGAGGCTTTCGACCCATCCCCACCTTAGCCTAGAAATAAATCAATTTGGAGCTATTTAAAACCGAACTTGACTTTATAATAAAATAATATTTTTAGTTATTCCAAAGGTGCCCCTCTCCTCCCTTATAAAAGGGCACCTCCTCCCTCTCTTCCTCACACAACTTTGAGCATTCAAGATCGGCCAACCCCTGCCAAAATCTCTTCTCCACTTCCCTAGTATCATCCTAGAGGTCCTGGTCTTCTTCAAATACCATCCATAGTTCTTTAAGTGGAGGTTAAGAAAAGGCGCGTCAAAAAGAGGTAATATCCATTACCGATCTTTTTCAATTTCTTTCTTCTTCAACTTCTTCTTCTTTAGTTGTTTCATGATAAATTAATAAAATCAGTATTTATTATATACTGATATTTTATTATAAATATGAAACAACTCTAATTAACCTTCTATCCATCCTACGGAAAAAGGAAATCACCGCGCGTGCGTACGTACGGAATACCGTCTCCACGCCGTGGTGTAATCTATTTTACACCACCACCTTAATTGGATGGGTATAATGGTGTAATGAGTAACTATATATGATTATTATAAAGTGATATTTATACTTAAATAGTATACACTTCAACACAATTCCACGACCATGGGAACGATATCATCGCTCGTGCGTACGTACGGACTACCGTCTCCACGACGCGATGAGATTCATTCTCCATGTTAACCATTTAAGAATGATTATAAAGTATATATAAGAAATAATAATGAAATATATGACATTATAAAGCTACTGTATTTATGTATATATGTATGTCATCTACTTACTTCCATTCAAGACAATAAGGAAAGGAAAACAACGTTCATGCGTGCGTACGGACTACCGTCTCCATGAACGGTGTGTTTCATTTAATTTATCTATATATATTATATATATATATATACTGAATATATATGATATATAAATCATGTTTTATATTCTGGAAGTAAGTAAATCATGATATAAGTAATAATAATGTCAAGAACAACAAGTCCAAACATGGACGACAAAGGAAACAATTTTACCCAAAACCCTCTTTAACATGGAATTTACAAAAGAACGGGTAATATAAAGTCATAAGTGAACCATATATGATATCATAACAATGAATATGATTCTGTAATAAGTCAATGACATTATTTAAATCCTTATACAGGAGGTTCGGACACTTACGAAGCAAATCGGACCTAAGGTAAGGGAAATATAACAATCCCATTTTTATCCGAGATTGTTTATACTTTAGTATTTACTGGGGTGTATTTTATCATCCACATCCATGTTTCCTCAATATGTGATATTATTTCCATTCACCTACAATTGTTTAAATCCTATTTTACCCTTCGGTGAGTTTTTAGTAAAAGATATTAAAGGAATCTTTTGTTGTTTTTCGTACGAGGTACTTTTTTGACTTTTCCGACAAAAGTACGAGAAGAATGTTTTTTTAACTTATATGGAATGAATGGATTTTTAAAACATTATTTTTACAAGAAGCTTCCTTTACAAGTTTTCAAGTTTATTCTTAATCAAATTCTTTTAGTTTAAAATTTTATGACATGTTAAAGAAAGGAAAATGTTTTTGAAGTAGAAAGGATATTTTCCTCAAGAATGGAGTTCAAGTGCTTTATCAAAATTATTTTCCATCTAAGATAATATAGGGTTTTGTTTCTATCCCTATTATTTCATTGATTTGATTATGTTGTGATGGAATTATTTTTATGAATTCCTTTATCTTATATGAATTGTTTTATGATGTCATGTTGTTTAAGAATCCCATTTTTACTACATGGGTTATGCAATGATGTATGATGTATGATTTTGTGGCACACATAAGAATGGTATAATTATGAGATGGGTGGGACCTATATCTCCCTCCAATGAATTGGGTAAAGATTTTATATCTCATGAGATAGACATGGCTGGAACAGTAGGTTATACCGGTTCAGTAAAACAGGACTGAAACGAGGGTGACTCGGTTCAGAAAGGGACTTTTTCCACTAAGATAGTCTTGGCAGTGAGTCTGGACTAACAAGAAATGATTCTCTATGATTATGTGTGTATGCCACAAAGTTTCATGTTTTAAGTTATGATTATTGGGATTACATTTCACTACTATGATTTATCCCATGTTATGAAATTATGATCTCTTTTGCAGGTTAAGATTTCCAAAAGATATGTTCTTATGAATATGATGTGATTGATATTTATTTTGTTTACCCTTACTGAGCATTTGAGATCACCCTTTTATATTTTCTTTTTCCCCAGGATATAAAGAAAGGTTTTAGGTAAGAAAAAAAAGGATGATCTTTATGGGAGATGTTGAAGATATTTCACCACGATTAGAAGATTATATTCCGAGTTTCCAAAGACACTAAACTATTACGGTCCTTATGTGTGTGTTTTTGTAATGTACTAAGTATTCCGCAAAAGTAATGTAATGTCCATGTACATTAATCTTCGGGTCTCTACAGTTGGTATCAAAGGAAAGGTTTAGTCAACCTTTGGAAACTAGGATGCGAAAACGTTAGTGAGATCCCTAGAGATATTTCTATGGTATGTCTAGGGATTTCCATAAGGATAAGTATACGTATAGGATATAGTCCTAGAACTATGGTAACGATATTTGATTAAACCAAAGATGTTAGATATTGAAGTTACTCCCCCTTTATTATGATTTTTGCCTCCCACACTATTCTTTTTGGGTTTTAGAAAATGGATGGAAACAAGATGATTCACGATAATGGAGGATATGATGGACAATGGAATGATATTCTTCATGAGCAACCAAATGAATTAGGATTTGGAAGTCCAAACATCATTATTATGCCGAATCAGCAATCTCATAATATGATCAATAAAGTAAAATTTGGTAAGTTTCCTGACTCGACTAATAAGAGAAAGATGGAGTTTCATGATGATCATAGATGAAAGAAAGTTCAATTTACCCTATGTAAATCATGTGGGAAGAGGCATCAAGGAGAATGTTTCAAAGGAACTGGAAGATGATTTGGGTGTGGAAAAGAAGGACACAAAGTCAGTAAGTGCAAAGTAAAAGGTTCAGTTAACACCAAGGATGAGGATAATGGTATTTCTACGACATCAACAATGGTTAAATGTTTTAAATGTGGAATGTACGGGCATTATGCAAACTAATGCCCTAAGGGAAAGTCTCATGAAGAGAATCAGTATGGTTGTATGGGTAGTATTTATGTTGATGATGATGAAGAGACTACAAATGATATGTGAGATGAAAGAATTGTTGAAGCTCGGTCAATGGTTTAAGAATGTAGTGGAATGATGACATGTTTATCATGTGTAATGTTGTATAAGTAATCTCATGGTACTATGGAATAAAGAGACATCTAAGGATTGTTACACTGTTGTCCTTCCTTGAGTTTTGAAAGTGTATGATTAATGGTACCAGTATCCATGAAATTTTATTCAGATATTTTTGGAATGTAGATGATATGCGCATAATGAAGGGATAAGACTATAATGAGATGTTTGATTGTATTCACGAGCTCATGATTGATATAAGGACTAAGTGATATCATGGTTAGAGTATATAGAATTTTGAGGATTTTGGTATGTGGAAAGAGTTAACTTTTAACAGCATTCATGTTTTCACTAAGGTTCAATGGGTATTCAAGAGAATACCTGATTAAGGCCTTTGAATGTTTGGAATGTGACCAACAAAACATATCTTATGATATATGGGGATCAACGATGGTATTAAATCTCTGGTAATCATTTTCACTATATTATGAGAGTGGACTACAGTATTATAGATAAGCCTAAAGATTGGAATGGATTATGTTGGACATAAGTTAGTATTGTTTAAGGATAAAAGTTTTTTTTTGATATTATTGATGGGATGTTATAGTAATATAGTTTTAGAAAAAGGACAACCTGCAGGACGGGCGACAGCCCATCGCTTCGGACAAGGCTGTGGGAATCGAACCCACAACTGAAGTGAGACTGGCCTTTATCGCCTACCACTGGCCTACAGGAAGTCCCTGTTTAGTAGAAAATAGTTTTATTTTATTAAGCGGTATGATATATGAAGTATAAGTTCATTTTTGGAACCATATACGATTAACCATAAGATGGACTTATAACTTTTGCTAACCTTTTGTTTGAAAGAGATGGAATGACCCATCATTCTATCACATGATCTGCTAACACATCACGAATGAAAAATTCAACTTCATTTCTTTAAGAGATGAAGTGGAAATTGTCCAAATAACGACAAACGGTGAGACTATACCAAAATCACGAAAGTATTTCTTCTAATTCCAAATTCATCAACTTTAGGGAAATGATCTTGAAAACCAAAAATGTTGTCCTAGTGCTCTTATATCTGATTAATCAGATGGTACCTTAGATCGTCACAAATTTATGGATTTGTGATTGTTGGATTTTCCATAGCCATGTTCTCTACCACTCTCCATCAGAACATGATGGTTAGATTTCTCTTCCATATCCATATTTTCACCTATGTGGAAACCCAATGATTAGTTTATTTGGGTAACCGTTAAGTTTCATACTTTTGTTTTTAAAGATTAGTTTTGGTATTCCTTTTTACGATGTGGGTTTCTATCAAAGAAATTTTTGAATAGTAAACCATTTATAACCCCGACGAATTTCGAGGGCAAAATTCATTTTAAGGGGGGTAGAATGTAACACCCCGAGATTTTATGAAAAATATTATTTTTAATTTCATTAATGTCTTGTGTTGTACGCTACACCAAAAGGAGCTTGCACAACACGTATCCTTGACTTGCCTTTCATTACACGCAATCGCGACCTTCCTTGATAGCGTGTGTAGTACGCAATACCGAGTTTCACTAAACAACGATATGCTATCAAAATATTATTAAAACTACCCGTTATGAATAGTAATAACCACTTTTTGAAATTTTGTAAATTTTATTTTTCAAAATGGACTTCATTTTTGGATTCGGAATATCGAAATTAGCTTAGGGTGAAATTTTGGTAATTTTCGGATAACTTTCATATTTTGATGAATAGTGGAAATTACTAAATTTTAATTAAAAACATCTTTTTCAATAGAAATAATTAATAGTGATAAATTATTAATTTTAGTGGTTTTAAAGTATATTTAGAATATATTTTTACAATTTAATACAATTTTGGTCATTGGATGTAATTTCACATTTAAACCAGTTATAAACAAGTGTCAATATTTTGATAGTTATTATCTCTTAAAAACATGCCTTTTGTTTTGACGACGAGAATTAATTTTTAAATTAATTAATGCAACTGATATGTTTTGAATTTGGTAAAATATAAATCATTTTTGAGCTCATAATATCAAATATAGCTTAGGCCTAATTTTTGGTATTTTTCTGAAAACTTTCAATTTTTGATGAATAGTGAAACCACTAAGTGGTAGTTAAAAAAACTGAATTGTTCATAAAACTTAATTTTACCGCTTCTGTGAGTGGAATTTCAAAAATCTGAGAGACACGATTGATGTCAGTAAGTAAAATGTGGTTCAATGAGATGAAAATAATTTTTTGGTGAATAGTAACTTTTTACTTTTTTTTACCACGGTTAAAAGTAAATAGGGTAATTAAGGGTAGAAATGATATTATTATTACCCTAACACATGTCCTAATTCTATTGGACAAATGTAATTCGACCAAAAACAAACTTAGGAATAAAATATGACCATTTAGGCCCACTTGGATTAGATTAGTACATTTATTATTAATTTATTTAAAGAAGGGTTAAAAGAGTTAAAATCAAAGTTTGTTTACTAAAACATTTTTAATATGGGTTTATAAATAAGATAAATTCGACTATAAATATTCATTAGAAATCTAAAACGATTTCCTACATAATGTTATTTTATATGTAATTTTTATACATTAAATAATTTAATTTATTTATGACACAACGATGATGCAGTAATTATCTTATTAATGAAATATTGACATAATTGATGTTATAAATACCCAAATAAATATAATTTGAGACTTTTTATGAATTACACTAATTTTCTAGGTTAATATGACATGTTAGTATTGATTTAATTAACTTTTTTCAAACTTATCATTCTGTTATGATTTTCACAAAAATAAATTAATAAATAGTGTCAAAATTGACATAAAATAGTTTTTAAAACAAATATTATATTATTAATTGTTATTTTATTCCTAAAAATCTAAGGTTCGGACAAATGACTTAGATAAGGTTATATATATTAATAATAAACAACTTGGGGTTCGTTTGGCTTCTTATATTAAGTTTATTAACCTTATAATGTAAGAACACAAGAAGACACGGTAAAAGTAAAATTATTTAACTTAATGTTAAATCTAAATGATAAGGTTAAAATAGGAACCTAAACTTGTCTAAATTCAATTGGATGATAGGATTTAGACCCATCCCCACCTTATCATAGAAATAAATCAATTTGGAGCTATTTAAAACCGAACTTGACTTTATAATAAAATAATATTTTTAGTTATTCCAAAGGTGCCCCTCTCCTCCCTTATAAAAGGGCACCTCCTCCCTCTCTTCCTCACACAACTTTGAGCATTCAAGCTCGGCCAACCCCTGCCAAAATCTATTCTCCACTTCCCTAGTATCATCCTAGAGGTCCTGGTCTTCTTCAAAGACCATCCATAGTTCTTTAAGTGGAGGTTAAGAAAAGGCGCGTCAAAAAGAGGTAATATCCATTACCGATCTTTTTCAATTTCTTTCTTCTTCAACTTATTATTCTTTAGTTGTTTCATGATAAATTAATAACATCAGTATTTATTATATACTGATATGTTATTATAAATATGAAACAACTCTAATTAGCCTTCTATCCATCCTACGGAAAAAGGAAATCAACGCGCGTGCGTACGTACGGAATACCTTCTCCACGCCGTGGTGTAATCTATTTTCCGCCACCACCTTAATTGGATGGTTATAATGGTGTAATGAGTAACTATATATTATTATTATAAAGTGATATTGATACTGAAATAGTATACACTTCAACACAATTCCACGACCATGGGAACGATATTATCGCTCGTGCGTACGTACGGACCACCGTCTCCACGACGCGATGAGATTTATTCTCCATGTTAACCATTTAAGAATGATTATAAAGTATATATAAGCAATAATAATGAAATATATGACATTATAAAGCTAATGGATTTATGTATATATGTATGTCATCTACTTACTTCCATTCAAGACAATAAGGAAAGGAAAACAACGTTCATGCGTACGTACAGACTACTGTCTCCATGAATGGTGTGTTTCATTTCATTTATCTATATATTATATATATATATACTGAATATATATGATATATAAATCATGTTTTATATTCTGTAAGTAATTAAATCATGATATAAGTAATAATAATGTCAAGAACAACAAGTCCAAACATGGACGACAAAGGAAACAATTTTACCCAAAACCCTCTTTAACATGGAATTTACAAAAGAACGGGTAATATAAAGTCATAAGTGAACCATATATGATATCATAACAATGAATATGATTCTATAATAAGTCAATGACATTATTTAAATAATTATACAGGAGGTTCGGACACTTACGAAGCAAATCGGACCTAAGGTAAGGGAAATATCACAATCTCATTTTTATCCGAGATTGTTTATACTTTAGTATTTACTGGGGTGTATTTTATCATCCACATCAATGTTTCCTCAATATGTGATATTATTTCCATTCACCTACAATTTTATAAATCCTATTTTACCCTTTGGTGAGTTTTTAGTAAAAGATATTAAAGGAATCTTTTGTTGTTTTTCATACGAGGTACTTTTTTGACTTTTCTGACAAAAGTACGAGAAGAATGTTCTTTTTAACTTATACGACATGAATGGATTTTTAAAAAATTATTTCCAAGAAGCTTCCTTTACAAGTTTTCAAGTTTATTTTTAATCAACTTCTTTTAGTTTAAAATTTTATGACATGTTAAAGAAAGGAAAATGTTTTTGAAGTAGAAAAGATATTTTCCTCAAGAATGGAGTTCAAGTGATTTATCAAAATTATTTTCCATCTAAGATAATATAGGGTTTTGTTTCTATCCCTATTATTACATTGATTTGATTATGTTGTGATGGAATTATTTTTATGAATTCCTTTATCTTATATGAATTGTTTTATGATGTCATGTTGTTTAAGAATCCCATTTTTACTACATGGGTTATGCAATGATGTATGATTTATGATTTTGTGGCACACATAAGAATAGTATAATTATGAGATGGGTGGGAACTATATCTACCTCAAATGCATTGGGTAAAGATTTTATATCTCATGAGATACACATGGCTGGAATGGTAGGTTATACCGGTTCAGTGAAACAGGACTGAAACGAGGGTGACTCGGTTCAGAAAGGGACTTTGTCCACTAAGATAGTCTTGGCAATGAGTCTAGGCTAACAAGAAATGATTCTCTATGATTATGTGTGTATGCCACAAAGTTTCATGTTTTAAGTTATGATTATTGGGATTACATTTCACTACTATGATTTATCCCATGTTATGAAATTATGATCTCTTTTGTAGGTTGAGATTTCCAAAAGATATGTTCTTATGAATATGATCTGATTGATATTTATTTTGTTTACCCTTACTGAGCAATTGAGCTCATCCTTTTATGTTTTCTTTTCCCCAGGATATAAAGAAAGGTTTTAGGTAAGAAAAAAAAGGAAGATCTTTATGGGAGATGTTGAAGATCTTTCACCACGATTAGAAGATTATATTCTTTGTTTCCAAAGACACTAAACTATTACGGTCCTTATGTGTGTGTTTTTGTAATGTACTAAGTATTTCTCTAAAGTAATGTAATGTCCATGTACGTTAAGTTTCGGGTCTCTACAGTTGGTATCAGAGGAATGGTTTAGTCAACCTTTGGAAACTAGGATGAGAAAACGTTAGTGAGATCCCTAGAGATATTTCTATGGTATGTCTAGGGATGTCCATAAGGAGAAGTATACGTATAGGATATAGTCCTAGAACTATGGTAACGATATTAGATTAAACCAAAGATGTTAGATATTGAAGTTACTCCCCCTTTATTATGATTTTTTCCTCTCACACTATTCTTTTTGGGTTTTAGAAAATGGCTAGAAACAAGATGATTCACGATAATGGAGGATATGATGGACAATGGAATGATATTCTTCATGAGAAACCAAATGAAATGGGATTTGGAAGTCCAAACATCATTATTATGCCAAATCAGCAATCTCATAATATGATCAATAAAGTAAAATTTGGTAAGTTTCCTGACTCGGCTAATAAGAGAAAGATGGAGTTTCATGATGATCATAGAGGAAAGAAAGTTCAATTTACCCTATGTAAATCATGTGGGAAGAGGCATCAAGGAGAATGTTTCAAAGGAACTGGAAGATGCTTTGGGTGTGGAAAAGAAGGACACAAAGCCAGTAAGTGCAAAGGAAAAGGTTCAGTTAACACCAGAAATGAGGATAATGGTATTGCTACGACATCAACGATGGTTAAATGTTTTAAATGTGGAATGTACGGGCATTATGCAAACCAATGACCTAAGGGAAAGTCTCATGAAGAGAATCAGTATGGTCGTATGGGTAGTATTTATGTTGATGATGATGAAGAGACTACAAATGATATGTGAGATAAAAGAATTGTTGAAGCTCGGTCAATGGTTTAAGAATGTAGTGGAATGATGACAAGTTTATCATGTGTAATGTTGTATAAGTAATCTCATGGTACTATGGAATAAAGAGACATATAAGGATTGTTACACTGTTGTCCTTCCTTGAGTTTTGAAAGTGTATGATTAATGGTACCAGTATCCATGAAAGGTTATTCAGATATTTTTGGAATGTAGATGATATGCGCATAATGAAGGGATAAGATGATAATGAGATGTTTGATTGTATTCATGAGCTCATGATTGATATAAGGACTAAGTGATATCATGGTTAGAGTATATAGAATTTTGAGGATTTTGGTATGTGGAAAGAGTTAACTTTTAACAGCATTCATGTTTTCACTAAGGTTCAATGGGTAGTCATGAGAATACCTGATTAAGGCCTTTGAATGTTTGGAATGTGACCAACAAGACATATCTTATGATATATGGGGATCAACGATGGTATTAAATCTCTGGTAATCATTTTCACTATATTATGAGATTGGACTACAGTATTATAGATAAGCCTAAAGATTGGAATGGATTATGTTGGACATAAGTTAGTATTGTTTAAGGATAGAAGTATTTTTTTCGATATTATTGATGGGATGTTATATTAATATAGTTTTAGAAAAAGGATAACCTGCAGCACGGGCGACAACCCATCGCTTCGGACAAGGCTGTAGGAATCGAACCCACAACCGAAGTGCGACTGGCCTTTATCGCCAACCACTGGCCTACAGGAAGTCCCTGTTTAGTAGAAACTAGTTTTATTTTATTAAGCGGTATGATATATGAACTATAAGTTCATTTTTGGAACCATATACGATTAACCATAAGATGGACTTATAACTTTTACTAACCTTTTGTTTGAAAGAGATGGAATGACCCATCATTCTATCACATGATCTGCTAACACATCATGAATGACAAATTCAACTTCATTTCTTTAAGAGATGAAGTGGAAATTTTCCAAAGAACGGCAAACGATGAGACTATACCAAAATCACGAAAGTATTTCTTCTAATTCCAATTTCATCAACTTTAGGGAAATGTTCTTGAAAACCAAAAATGTTGTCCTAGTGCTCTTATATCTGATTAATTAGATGGAACCTTAGATCGTCACAAATTTATGGATTTGTGATTGTTGGCTTTTCCATAGCCATGTTCTCTACCACTCTCCATCAGAACATGATGGTTAGATTTCTCTTTCATATCCATATTTTCACCTATGTGGAAACCCAGTGATTAGTTTATTTGGGTAACCGTTAAGTTTCATACTTTTGTTTTTAAAGATTAGTTTTGGTATTCCTTTTTACGATGTGGGTTTCTATCAAAGAAATTTTCGAATAGTAAACCATTTATAACCCCGACGAATTTCGAGGGCGAAATTCATTTTAAGGGGGGTAGAATGTAACACCCCGAGATTTTATGAAAAATATTCTTTTTAATTTCATTAATGTCTTGTGTTGTACGCTACACCAAAAGGATCTTGCACAACGTGTATCCTTGACTTGACTTTCATTACACGCAATCACGACCTTCCTTGATAGCGTGTGTAGTACGCAATACCGAGTTTCACTAAACAACGATATGCTATTAAAATATTATTAAAACTAGCCGTTATGAATAGTAATAACCACTTTTTGAAATTTTTTAAATTTTATTTTTCAAAATGGACTTCATTTTTGGATTCGGAATATCGAAATTAGCTTAGGGTGAAATTTTGGTAATTTTCGGATAACTTTCATATTTTGATGAATAGTGGAAATTACTAAATTTTAATTAAAAACAACTTTTTCAATCGAAATAATTAATAGTGATAAATTATTAATTTTAGTGGTTTTAAATTATATTTAGAATATATTTTTACAATTTAATACAATGTTGGTCATTGGAAGTAATTTCACATTTAAACCAGTTATAAACAAGTGTCAATATTTTGATAGTTATTATCTCTTAAAAATACGCCTTTTGTTTTGACGACGGGAATTAATTTTTAAATTAATTAATGCAACTGATATGTTTTGAATTTTGTAAAATATAAATCATTTTTGAGTTCATAATATCAAATATAGCTTAGGCCTAATTTTTGGTATTTTCCTGAAAACTTTCAATTTTTGATGAATAGTGAAACCACTAAGTGGTAGTTAAAAAAACTGAATTGTTCATAAAACATAATTTACCGCTTCTGTGAGTGGAATTTCAAAAATCCGAGAGACACGGTTGATGTCAGTAAGTAAAATGTGGTTCAATGAGATGAAAATAATTTTTTGGTGAATAATAACTTTTTACTTTTTTTTACCACGGTTAAAAGTAAATAGGGTAATTAAGGGTAGAAATGATATTATTATTACCCTAACACATGTCCTAATTCTATTGGACAAGTTTAATTCGACCAAAAACAAACTTAGGAATAAAATATGACTATTTAGGCCCACTTGGATTAGATTAGGACATTTATTATTAATTTATTTGAAGAAGGGTTAAAAGAGTTAAAATCAAAGTTTGTTTACTCAAACATTTTTAATATGGGGTTATACATAAGATAAATTCGACTATAAATATTAATTAGAAAGATAAAAAGCTTTCCTACATAATGGTATTTTATTTGTAATTTTTATACATTAAATAATTTAATTTATTTATGACACAACGATGATGCAGTAATTATCTTATTAATGAAATATTGACATAATTGATGTTATAAATACCCAAATAAATATAATTTGAGACTTTTTATGAATTAAAATAATTTTCTAGGTTAATATGACATGCTATTATTGATTTAATTAACTTTTTTAGAGCTTATCATTCTGTTATGATTTTCACAAAAATAAATTTCTAAATAGTGTCAAAATTGACATAAAATAGTTTTTAAAACAAATATTATATTATTAATTGTTATTTTATTCCTAAAAATCTAAGGTTCGGCCAAATGACTTAGATAAGGTTATATATATTAATAATAAACAACTTGGGGTTCGTTTGGCTTCTTATAGTATGTTTATTAACCTTATAGTGTAAGAACACAAGAAGACACGGTAAAAGTAAAATTATTTAACTTAATGTTAAATCTAAATGATAAGTTTAAAATAGGAACCTAAACTTGTCTAAATTCTATTGGATGAGAGGATTTAGACCCATACCCACCTTATCCTCGAAATAAATCAATTTGGAGCTATTTAAAACCGAACTTGACTTTATAATAAAATAATATTTTTAGTTATTCCAAAGGTGCCCCTCTCCTCCCTTATAAAAGGGCACCTCCTCCCTCTCTTCCTCACACAACTTTGAGCATTCAATCTCAGCCAAACCCTGCCAAAATCTCTTCTCCACTTCCCTAGTATCATCCTAGAGGTCCTGGTATTCTTCAAATACCAACCATAGTTCTTTAAGTGGAGGTTAAGAAAAGGCGCGTCAAAAAGAGGTAATATCCATTACCGATCTTTTTCAATTTCTTTCTTCTTCAACTTATTCTTATTTAGTTGTTTCATGATAAAGTAATAACATCAGTATTTCTTATATACTGATTTGTTATTATAAATATGAAACAACTCTAATTAACCTTCTATCCATCCTACAGAAAAAGGAAATCACCGCGCGTGCGTACGTACGGAATACCGTCTCCACGCCGTGGTGTAATCTATTTTCCGCCACCACCTTAATTGGATGGGTATAATGGTGTAATGAGTAACTATATATGATTATTATAAAGTGATATTGATACTGAAATAGTATACAGTTCAACACAATTCCACAACCATGGGAACGATATCATCGCTCGTGCGTACGTACGGACTACCGTCTCCACGACGCGATGAGATTCATTCTCCATGTCAACCATTTAATAATGATTATAAAGTATATATAATCAATAATAATTAAATATATGACATTATAAAGCTACTGGATTTATGTATATATGTATGTCATCTACTTACTTCCATTCAAGACAATAAGGAAAGGAAAACAGCGTTCATGCGTACGTACGGACTACCGTCTCCATGAACGGTGTGTTTCATTTCATTTATCTATATATTATATATATATATACTGAATATATATGATATATAAATCATGTTTTATATTATGGAAGTAAGTAAATCATGATATAAGTAATAATAATGTCAAGAACAACAAGTCCAAACATGGACGACAAAGGAAACAATTTTACCCAAAACCCTCTTTAACATGGAATTTACAAAAGAACGGGTAATATAAAGTCATAAGTGAACAATATATGATATCATAACAATGAATATGATTCTTTAATAAGTCAATGACATTATTTAAATCATTATATAGGAGGTTCGGACACTTACGAAGCAAATCGGACCTAAGGTAAGGGAAATATCACAATCTCATTTTTATCCGAGATTGTTTATACTTTAGTATTTACTGGGGTGTATTTTATCATCCACATCCATGTTTCCTCAATATGTGATATTATTTCCATTCACCTAAAATTTTTTAAATCCTATTTTACCCTTTGGTGAGTTTTTAGTAAAATATATTAAAGGAATCTTTTGTTGTTTTTCGTACGAGGTACTTTTTTGACTTTTCCGACAAAAGTACGAGAAGAATCTTTTTTTAACTTATACGGCATGAATGGATTTTTAAAACATTATTTCCCAGAATCTTCCTTTACAAGTTTTCAAGTTTATTTTTAATCAACTTCTTTTAGTTTAAAATTTTATGACATGTTAAATAAAGGAAAATGTTTTTGAAGTAGAAAGGATATTTTCCTCAAGAATGGAGTTCAAGTGCTTTATCAAAATTATTTTCCATCTAAGATAATATAGGGTTTTTTTTCTATACCTATTATTACATTGATTTGATTATGTTGTGATGGAATTATTTTTATGAATTCCTTTATCTTATATGAATTGTTTTATGATGTCTTGTTGTTTAAGAATCCCATTTTTACTACATGGGTTATGCAATGATGTATGATTTATGATTTTGTGGAACACATAAGAATGGCATAATTATGAGATGGGTGGGACCTATATCTACCTCCAATGCATTGGTTAAAGATTTTATATCTCATGAGATAGACATGGATGGAACGGTAGGTTATACCGGTTCAGTGAAACAGGACTGAAACGAGGGTGACTCGGTTCAGAAAGGGACTTTGTCCACTAAGATAGTCTTGGCAGTGAGTCTGGACTAACAAGAAATGATTATCTATGATTATGTGTGTATGCCACAAAGTTTCATGTTTTAAGTTATGATTATTGGGATTAAATTTCACTACTATGATTTATCCCATGTTATGAAATTATGATCTCTTTTGTAGGTTAAGATTTCCAAAAGATATGTTCTTATGAATATGATGTGATTGATATTTTTTTGTTTACCCTTACTGAGCATTTGAGCTCACCCTTTTGTGTTTTCTTTTCCCCAGGATATAAAGAAAGGTTTTAGGTAAGAAAAAAAAGGAAGATCTTTATGGGAGATGTTGAAGATCTTTCACCACGATTAGAAGATTATATTCTGAGTTTCCAAAGACACTAAACTATTACGGTCCTTATGTGTGTGTTTTTGTAATGTACTAAGTATTCCGCAAAAGTAATGTAATTTCCATGTACGTTAAGCTTCGGGTCTCTACACTCATAAACATTTGATGGGCTATGAGATAAAGACCCCATTTCTCTCTCATTTGGTTTTTTATGAATATATATATATATGCGTATCTATTGGGTCTCATTTCCCTCTTTATTGGGGTTGAGTTGACTATTATTGTGTCTTTTTATCGCTCCCTTTCATTTTTCAGGATTTCCTGCTGGGTATGTATATGCTCAACCCTTCATGGGATTTACCACTTGATTCATGTCTTTTGTAGATGATTGATAGACCAGTGGTGATTACAGTGGAGCATAGTGATACCAGGGTGTATTGATTATGTACGCTGGTCAGGCTTTGAGATCTGGAGCCAGGCTCCCTCAGCTTTCTTCACTTCCAGCTTTTTTCAAGTTGGGAATTTATTTATGGTTGTTCATGTATTTTTCCCCTTTACACTTTAGTTGTATTTTTTTGTACTTTGATGTATTCCCTAGAGTTTATTGCATGCATGGTTTATCTCTTGATGTTATGATCTTTAATTTATATTCCTCTACACTACTACATGGATATGGTTCAGTGTGTGCATATAGGTTAATTAGGAAAATGAATCCCATTATTGTTATGACTTCTTAGTTATTGCCTCCAGAACCTGGACTAATGGAGGTGGTCTTGGGGTTGTGATGGCTCAGCCTTCCATAGACCAGGTGGGCCATGGTGGGTTGGTTCATTAAAATGATGATGTTCTTAGGATGATTTTATGAATCCCATTTCTTTCCCATGGATTAATTAAGCTATGATGAGGAAATGATTACTATTATGATACCATCCACTCTATTTCTCTGGATGAATTATGATTATTTGAGGATTAAATATTTATGAAACCCATTTATTTTCCATGGGTAAAGTTATAATGAAATGATTAATGTTATTATGATATCATGGAACACATATATATGGTTTTCATTATGTGATGGGTGGAAATAGAATTATATATCCCAATAATACATTGGGTAAATATTGATATCTCATGAGATAATATGGATTGGAATGGGGAGTAAACCCAATTTCATAAGGTAATCTTTCCACTATGATAGTATTGGAAGCGAGCCTTGACTAAGGAAATGATGGGAATGAGGAGTGAACCCAATCCACCATGGGACTCTATCCACCATGAGAGTCTTGACAGTGATCCTTGACTAATGAAATGATTTTCTATGCTTATGTGTATACCAAAAATGTATGTATGTATTATTATGATATATTCTCATAGCTCATTATGGATTATTAATGATTCTTCACTCTTATAACTTATGTCTTTTGTTATGAAAAATCCTTATGCCATGACTCACGATTAATGATATTTGATAAATCAAGTATGAATTTTGTAAGTTATGATCATGTTCTCGTACCCTTATGATCATATTATTCTCACTTATAATCATTGATTGATATCTACTAAGTTTACCCTTATTGAACATCTGAGATCACCCTTTCTTATGTTTCCATTTCCCTAGGTTATAAAGAAAGGTTTTAAATTGAGTATGTCTAAAAAGGGAATTATGTGACAATAAATTTATGGGATATTTTGAATATATTTCTTTAAATAAGTTGATTATATATCTATTCTACAAAGAGACTAAACCTTTATGGTTCTATGGTGTGTATTATTATGAGATGTATTGAATATTCATAAAAAATGATGTGATATTTATGTTTACAATGCTCGAGTCACCTCAAGAGCACAGTAGAAGATCATATAGAGATGTTTCCAACTCATATTTTTTGTTCTTTATAACCAATGAATAATATTATATTTACATAGTGAAGAACATCATGAATGAAAAAATCAAATCAAATATTAACGTTCTATTATATTTCAACTAAGAGACATGATCATCACATATAATTTAAAATTAATTTTTTTATAAATAATTACCTTGAGTTTGAAATTATTTCCTCATTAAAGAATATGAATATATATTCATGTCTTTCCATCATTATGTCACATGAATCAAGGGTAGATTCCCTATTGTGATGACCCATACATACACCAGAAACCTTCAAATGTCACTAAATAATTTTTTTAGGCTATAGTGAAGAAGATCCTCACATTTGTATTATTCATCATTGATCACAACAACATTCGCTTCAGGTGGAAGGAATCTCTTTATTCTATCTAGAATCAAGAGGGTGGAGGAGGAGGACCACTGTCCATTCTAGATAGCATTCTAGCAGAGTATCTCTCTAGGTCTTGAGAGGATATTTAAGAATTCATTATGCATAGTGATTAGAATGACCAGGGATCTAGAGAATGCCATAATTAGGTTTAAATAGGATATAGTTAGAGAATAATAATTGTACATAGAACCTTATTATTCTCTTAATATCCTATAAACCCCAAGTACAAATAATAAAAATAATAATATTATTTACTTGAAATACACTAAAAGCATGGATAAATAAATATTATTTCATTGAATAAATAAAATAATTATTCAAATAATATTTAATAGGTCACTTCTCACTAGACCATTAAAATTATCCCACTAATACTCCTAAATATTTATCGATCCTTGAATAATAATTATTTATTAAATAAATAAATATCACTACATTATTCTCTAATAAATAACTAAATATTATATTAACTATAATAGTGAATAAATATTTATTAACTATGTAACTCATGAATATTATCTTTAATAACTTTAGACTGAATATATTCGATCAAGAAAACATAAATAATTATTAAACTAAATGTGAGAATAATATTTTTCAAACATGTTAAATTCATATAGAATTTAACCGAGAATCTGGATACCCTAAGTGTGTGACCCTCTATGCCAATTTATCACTGGAATTAGGTGAAACCACCTAAAGTATAAGGTTAGAGTCTACAATACTTTAAGAAACACATAAAGAAAGAAGTTAATGTTGAAATGATATACTACCTCATACATATTCTCACTGTGTAATATAATTTATTTATCATAATATCTCTAGTCAAGAAAGTTACATAGGGATATAATTAATCTATGTGATTGATGCCTCTTTCTTTACCTTTTTGGAAATGAACTTTCTGAAAGAACGTCATGGACATGGAATTAATCAGGTAGTTCTGTTCCCATAAAAGGGATTGTGATGTGAACTTACATTAAGGAATAGAAGGGGAAAATACTTTATCTCATTTTTCATTAATACAATTTCAGTAATTAGGTCCAATAAGCCTGTACCCGAGTGGTAGAGGCTCCTTCTTGGAATTCAAAAGACCTAGGATCAAATCCAGGTGGGGGTGAATTTCTAGGTTACTATATTAGTATTGTAGTATGTATTTTATGGTAATGTATCTGTAAGAAATATTCATCCAATTTTGGCATTCAAGCCAATGGTTTGGGCCTACGGGTCACAAGGACTCCGGTCTACCAAATGTGTTTGGGCTACAGGGCCTTCAGGCCACCAGACCTTTGGGATAAAAAGGACCAAGAAGCTACCTAAGTAGATCACATAGAACTAGGCCCCAGATGAGGATTTAGAGAAAGGAGCATATTCTAGAGAATAGATAACTGGATTGGAAGGATGAGAGGGTAAGACAATTGTCATCAGTACCAGGTATCGTGCATCTCTTCATAGAGAAATTATAGACAATCAGCCATTAAAGGTGGGGAGTTAGATGCCTTCAATGATGTAGATGCTAGGGAAGGGCAATTCTTATGTTTTTGGGTCTTGGACCTTTGGGTCATGTATTATGTATTGTTCATTGGGTCTTTGGGTCATATAATTGGCATTGTGCCTCTAGGCCTACGGGTCATGTAAATGTCCCCACTCAACCCATAAAAAGGGGATTATCAAAAAATAAATAAAAATATTGAAGGCCTTTGGGATGGGTTGTCCAATAATATCAGTCATTATGCACCTAACATAACCAACATCTCCATGAACATATGTCATCATGTTTTATGAAAAAACATTAAAGCACATGACTCATGATATGCATTAATAATAACCTTAAAGTCTAAATACCATCACACACATCCATAAATCAGAACATCCAATGACACATATACATGTGTATTTCCTAATGGAAAGTCCTATTATCATAATCTCATGCTCTGAAAATTACCAAGGGCACACACCATGAAAAAGTGTCTAAAAGTCATATGAGACTCCACCCTTGATAGATTGTATTATTTGATAAGGGATTGGATAGTGGGTCAAATATTATAATATATATATATATATAAAGTTTAATTGGAATACGACTCAGGAGTATATGAAAAAACCTTTTCATTTTAAAAAATAAAACCTCCACTAGAAGTTGGTTCCAACGTTCGACCGCCTCCTCCCATGCCGCACCACCCCGCAGTGGCCTTGTGCTGCCGCTACTGTCTACCTCCCATCAATATGCCCTACTTCTTAGTCATCTCCTTCTCCCACCATAATGTGCCGCCTGTTTCCACAGATCCCACCTACAACCACCATCTTATGTGATCCCACCCATGCCGTGCCGCTAGACTAGATCATATCGCCCACCATTACGCCAGTCACCACCTCCTAGGTCATCATCTCCCAACCCACTACTGATGCTCTGGTTGGGGTTCCCAGCCACATCCATTGAGTGTCCCACTGTTCAGACACTGTGTCTGAAACCCTCTGTCATAGTTTCTTCTTCCCATATCAAGCGACTTGTTTCTAAACCGAGTGAGTTCAAACCAAAATGGTTTAGGGTGGGTCTGCCTGACCCAAATCTTCCCTGTGCAAAGTCAGACCGGCCTAGAATGGGCCTTTGTGGGTCAATCCGATCCGCAACGGGGCTGAGCAGGGTTATAGGTCTGAGAAAATTTTCAATATAATAAAAAATTAATTTATTATTATTTTTTGGATTTAAAAAACAGTAATTTTAATATTTAAGAAAATTAATTTAATTCTAGTATAAAATTAAATTAATTGATTCATTTAATTCTAGAAGAAAAATTAAATTAATTTAGGGACCAAATAAAATGAAATTATTTTAATTTAATTAATTCATTTAATTTATTAATTTTACTTGAACTTAAATTTATTGTATTTAATTTTTATCATGCATTTATTTTACACATCAATTTGTCTTGAGCATTGATCCACTATTTATGTTTGTTTTTTTATTTTATTTAAATAATTATTATAATTATGTGCGATGCTTGCAATATTTAATTAGTTTTAATTTGATGGTCTCCACATCATCCTTATTAATTTAATATATATGAGGGACTGTATGTCCATCAACCTTGTCTGTATATATTTTGTGCTTCTTGAGATCTCCCCACCTGTGTGTGAGTATATTTTTACCATTAAAGATGACAGTTCAAGACATGGTCCACACCAAGATGAGGTTAAATCCTAGAAGAGATGTAGATGGACTGGAAAGGGGGCATGATGCGATACGAGTCAAGATCCGACTAATGTATTTTACCCCTAGGTCATGGTTGAACCTTTGAGTTTAAATGGACCAACCAATATAAAATTCTCAAGATAATTTGGGTAATTTATTTTCTTTTACACATTGTTTATTATTTTATAAATTATCATGTTTGCAGGAAATACATAAAATAATAAACAGAAAAATGCATAAAGATGTAATAAATGTTTTTCTATTAATGCATGTTCAGTTTTGATTGGGGAAAATTAGTATAAACATATTTAATAGAAATTTATTATATTCATCAATTAATATTAAAAACCCCTAAAAGTAATATTAATCCATGAATTCCTTCCATCACTTAAATTTGAACAAAATCGGAAGTAAGGGGTTCTCGTCAACCCTAGTTGAGGGTGTCTCCTATTAAAATAGAGTTCTTATAAGAGTGATGGGTTGAATTATATAAATATGGAATTAAATAAGTATCCAAATATATATTTATACCAATTTATATGAAAATCATTGAGGTAATAAAGGTTATGATTACTTCTGAGAAGTGGAGACTTCACTCGAAAAATCAAGGAACCATGAGTTAATGCAGTTGGCCTGTCAAGTGCCTACCATGAAACTCTTCGAGCAGTGGCATAGCCAAATCTTGGACTGTGAGTAGAGGTTTTAAGGATCATTTACACTAGAATACTCAAACAACTAGGTATTTCAAATCTAGTAGCGAGGGATACTAGGGTTCAATAAAATAGTGAGATACATATAATGATTTAATTAATTAATCAAAAAAGTATGATCAGTAATAAAGATATATTACTAAATACTATTTTTTTACTGTAAATAAAAATTAAAATCATAAAAAACTCTAGAACATTATCACTATAATTTATTTTGGATAAAGAAATTTTCCTAACTATCCATAACTTCCAGGAGTGGTATAGGTGCTTTCCCATAGTACTACACCAAGAGAGGAAGATTTATATGCTAGAGTCCTCACTTCCCACCGATCCTCCTCAGGGAGAAAGAAATGCAAATAAATACAAATAGAAAAATCATGTAGATGATATACTTGATGTACAATGTATCACATTGTCATTTATGTCTAGTCAACTATAGAAAATGAATGAGGAAGGATATGCCTACAAGATGCTAACTCATCTTCAAGAGTTATATCAGGATAGAAAAAGTCAAGAAAGGTATAAGATATCATGTGAATTTTATAGGTGTATTTTAGTAAAAAGGAATCAATAAAGACATCATTTAATCAAGATGACTAGGTACATTGAGATACTTGAAGCCCTTGGGTTCAAATTGAACAAAAAACTAGCAACTGATCTAACTCTTTCCTTTTTACTACCATGTTTCTCGACTTTTATTGTTAATTAAAATTTGAATACCATGAAAAATTTACTCCTAGATATTTTGGATTTAGTTTTCCACAATGATAAGGATATAAAGAATACAGATTCTTTAGTCCTTATGGTGGACCAGAGGAGGAAAGGAAAGGGTAAGGTGTCAAATATAATCCCAAGTTGAAGAAACCTATATAAAATCATTAAAAAAATTCAAAGATATAGATAGAGGGAAATATAAAGGAGTCTGTCTACTTTTCATGTAGTAAGAAAAGCCACTGGAATAAGAATTTTAGATCTAAGAAAATAAGAAAGGTGAAACTTCTACTTTAGATATTTTTGTCATTGAATGCAATCTATCTTTTTATAGAAGTTGGGTATTGGAGAGATCATCTAGATCACAAATTTTTATTCAAATATAGAATCCAAGTATATTCCATAAGATTTAAAAGGAATAGGTAGATCTCAGAGCTTCAAATGGTGTGATTCTAGAAGCCTTGGCAGTGAGAGATTATCTTCTGTATTTTCCTTGTGGTTTAGTTATTGTATTAAATAATTGTTTTTTATGTTCCTTTAGTTACCATAAACATAATATCTGTGTCAAGTATAGACATGATGATATTTTATTTCAAGTTTATAAATAAACGTTGTCTATTTTATAAGGATAACATATGTTATGGTATGGAGAATCTTAATAATGGATTGTATATACTCGAACATTAAAACCCCGTAATGGAAATCAATGAAAAAACTAATGAAAATGACTAATATAACACCCAACTTTGGTACTTGATTCTTGGTCATATAAATGATAAATTTTTACATAAATTATACCAAGTAGGTTTTTAGACTACAAATTTAAAAACCTTAGATGTATGTCACACATTTTTACAAGGTAAAATGGCCAAAACACCATTCTATGGGAAAGGATTAAGATCCACTGAATTACTGGAATTAATTCATACTGATGTATGTGGTCCATTTATAGTATAGAAAATTGGTGGGTTTTCATACATCATTACTTTTATCTATGACAATAGTAGGTATCGATATATCTACTTGATAAAGTATAAGTCAAATACATTTCAGATGTTTAAGGAATATCAACATGAAGTAGAAAACTAGATTGGTAAGAAGATTAAGTCACTCCACTCAGACTAATGTAGAGAGCATCTTAACCAAGATTTTATTGATTACTTGAAGGATTTTGGGATAGTATCCCAACTCACTCCTCCTTATACATCTTAGTGGAATGATGTTTGTGAAGGGATGAATCGGGCCTTTCTTGACATGGCTAGATCAATTACAAGTTAGGAAAATCTTCCATTATACTTTTAGGGATACACATTGTAGACAATGACATATAAACTTAATCGAGTACCTACTAAATAAATATATGGAATTCCATATGATTTTGTGGTGTGGAAAGAAACCCAATATTTTACACTTACATATATGTGGATTCAAGGATTTTTTCAAGACTATACCAAGTGAAAAATTGGAATCTTGAAGCATGAAGTACATATTTATAGTTTATAATAAGGAAAATAAAGTATATTACCTATATAAACCTTCAGAGTGAATGTGACAATAAATGCAATATTTATATAAAGGGAACACATTTTTAATGGAAATAGTTGGAGAAAGGTTGAATTCAATGAAGTTGAAGCTCTGTATGCACAAAAGTTGGTATGTGAACAATAATCAAAAGTTATAGTGAGAGATGAAGATGTTCCTAAGATATGAGTACTACACAATTCAACTAAAGAGATTAGAAAACTAGAGCATTATTCCATTATTTTCACCAAGTAAGGTGACATATTACTCATAGAGAACGATGAACCTCTTACCTTCAAGGAAGTAGTAGAAGTCAAGGATACTACTAAATGGAACAATACCATGAATTCTAAGATGGAGAACATGTACCAAAATCATGTTTGGATTTTCGTATACCCTCCAGTTGATGTAAAACCCATTAGATGCAAATGGGTATTCAAGAAAAAGTTGGTCATGGATGGTAAAGTAAATACCTATAAAGTAAAATTGGTAGTGATGGGTTTTAGAGAACATCAAGGAATAGAATATAAAGAAACATTCTCACCAGTATCAATGTTGAAGTATTTCAGAATATTACTTATAATAATAGCCTTCCACAATTATGAGATTTGGAAAATGGATTTCAAAACTAGTTTTCTAAATGGGATATTGGTTGAATACATCTACATGACTCAACACTAAAGTTTTATTAAGTCAAAGAGTTCTAAAAAAGTATGAAAGTTGTATAGATCCATTTATGGGTTGAAATAGGCATCACGATCATGAAATATTCATTTTTATGAGGCCATAAGAGAATTTGGTTTCATAAAGAATAAAAGTGATCCATGTGTATATAAGAAGTTTAGTGGGAATGCCATAATATTCTTTGTATTAATATATTGATGATATATTAGTTATGGGGAATGAAGTACAATTATTACAATCATTTAAGACTTAGTTAAATGAATTCTTCCCCATGATGGATTTAAATGATGTGACCTATATTCTAGGGATTAATATCCATCAAGATCGATCTTAGAGGATTATTGGGACAATTCAAAGTACATATATTGACAAAGTACCCAAAATCTATAATATATAACAATATAAGAGAGGGTTGTTACCAATGTAACATGGTATTAATCTCTTTAAGAAAATGTTTCCACAAACACAATAGAGGATTGAAATAATGAGTAGAATACCTTATGCCTTAGTAGTGGGATCTATTATGTATACCATGCTCTATACTATGTTTTATGTTACCTTTATGTTAATTATGGTGGGAAGATATCAAGATAATCCAGGAGACATTCATTGGGAAAATATTAAAACTATTTTAAAGTACTTGAGATATACAAAGGATATGTTCCTAGTGTATAGAGTAGATGAGGAACTAGTAGTGAGAGGATACACTAATGATATATTTCTTATAGACCATGATGATATAAAATGATAGTCAAGTTATGTATTTTTCTTGAAGGTGGTGCAGTAAGCTGAATAAGCTCAAATAAACATATAGTTTCTGAATCTACAATAGAATCTGAGCATATAACAACTTATAATGTAGCTAAGGAAGCAGCATGGATACAAATATTTGTCTTAGATATTGGTTTTTTTCCTAGTATTCAAGACCTTATTCTAGTTTATTATTATAATACCGCAGTAGTGGTGCATACCAAGGATCCTAGGTCACACCAGAGGATAAATAATATACTTTAGAAGTTTTATATCTTGAGGTATTTTATTCAGAGAGGTGAAGTCATAGTTATCAGAGTGGATATAGAGGATAACATGGAAGACCCCCTAACTAAATCCATATCTCAACTGAAATATGATTATCATGTGAGAGATAGTGGATTGAGAGTTGTTAGTAGTTGGATCTAGTGAGAGAGAGAGTGTTGTAAGTGGTTCCCCTCGACCCAACTTATGTATGTACTTTAATTACCATTATATGTATACATTTTTATATATACATGTGTTTATATTACCATAATAGTGTCGGTACTTCTACATCCACTATATTTATAGTAATGTTCTTAGATTAAATGTCATATAAAATGGTTATAGAAGTTGTTAGGATATAATGATAACCTAGAGATACCATAAAAATAATATTAATTTTATGTCCTATAGTATAGATACATCACACTGATAGGACACAAATGATATGTGACCATCAGGTGTTGGGGGATCATAAGCATTGAGACTTCTTCTCACGAAGTTCACACTTGGTGATCTCAAGTAGATAATATCACAAGGAAAGACCCCCCAATAGAAACACCACATGTTTTAGGTGTAATTGTCTATTCCTATCTATGAACATGTGTATTGGTCTCATGACTTGAGATCATTATCAATGTCTACAATTTGGTCACGTACTTCGATGAAAATAAAAAACTATGAAATTGAATTCATGGATTGGTAGCTTGTGTGGGGTTTTACTTTGGTGGTATGAAATTGGTTAAATGATCAATATAGAGTTTTTTTCTTCTGATTTGAGGAAGTGTAATATCTGTCCTAGTTGATCAGGATGGTAGTATGTTCACTAAATCCATGGCGATGAAAGAAGAAAGGTAAGACTGTCCTGTTAGGTCAATAAATAATATGGAAAGAATGGATGGTGACATGAGGTGTGTATCCAGATTTATGAGATATCACGAGACAAAGATATTATATTACATAGCATGTATTTGTTAGATGATTTTCATTGCAATGAATTCTTTTAATCACTTTAGGGGCCTTAATGGGTTGCTAAACTCTACTCCTAGTCTTTGAATATAATTTACTGCTATCAAAATTAGGGCCTAGAGGATCACACACAATAACATATTCAAGAGTCTACTTTATTCTAATAAATAGGTGTATATGATATGGTGGACCCCACTATGGGGTCCGAGAGTTGTCGAAGTATTATCAATCCCTGATGAATAAATAAATTCATCATTATTTGAGTATAAAATAATTGAGTTGAATTTATTTGTTAAAATTATTCACAAGGTATTAAGTGAGTACATGGAAAATATTATATGAATGAATATTATTTTAATATTCAAGGTTCGTTTAATATTGCGGGAATTAAGAGTTGAGTTAATGAATTGGTTTTATCACTTGATATATTTATTTCATATTAAAAGTAGTTTTTAAAATATAAATGATGTTTATGATGTAGTTAGTTCATCATAATGAGTAATTTATCACTTATTTAGTTGGTGTTGGATGTATGAGGGTCAAGGAACCATTTTTAGGTATTTTAACTCCCACTATATAAGTATATGAGAAGATATTTTATATGGAATATTCATACCCAAAACTTTGAGAGGTCCTCTACCCTTCTTTCTGTATCCAAGATAGAAAAATCACATGTATAAGATTTAAATTTTTGATCTCCATCATGGATCAAAGGGAAAAGGTTGTGGAGATTGTAATTACATAAAATGAATCATTGGAGCTCTATTCTAGCACCAATAATTTGATGATCAACATTTACACAGACTCTTAAAGTGTGTGTGGATGATTTAGAGGGGTCTGACTTCATATCCATTGAGCAACGATCACTAGTGATGAGCTGCAATTGGACACACAATTGATTCGAATGAGACAATAATTCATTTAAATTATGTACTTAATAAATTCATGTGATATCTTGAAAGATCTACCAGGGCTCAAATAATTAGAGATGAAAAGGTTTTATCACTCTGATGATGAATTTTTTTAAATATCAGCCCATTGGTTTCTGATATACACCTCAGTGCCATTATTATTTGTGTCATGTAAAATTATATCATCCATTTATATAACATATATTTAAGAATAATGTTATGACACTTCTATGTTCTCATCATATACGAGACTTGATATGTTCTTTTAGTGTAACAAGTAGCCTAAGGAAATTATCACATATATGTCATATATAAGAATGATCATCATGTGAAAAATAATTAGTTAATATACAAGAACATGAGTATTTTGATAATCTAATGTTAAAAGTAGTTGGTTTTAGGGAATCAACTATAATAACTATAACATATTTTACCAACTGTGTGGATTTGAAACTATATAAATGCAGGTTATTATATCACTACATTACTTTATGATCTTATTTCAAGCCAGGGTTTATATACTTACTATGTATTCTCTATAATTGGATCCTTGATATAGTGAATTTTGTTCCACATATCCATGTATGTATGGATTATTCTCAAACCATGTAAATCCTATATTCTTTTTTTTGTTATTTATCATTATTTTTTCTCCTTTTTACTATTCTTATGTAATTTAATATCATTAGTGCTCTCGATGATTATGTAATGTGAAAAATGCTAATTATTTTTTTATCGATACATTTTAGTTGAGTTTGGTTTCTTCTTTATAGTTTTCTTATAGAATTTATTATTTAGAATCAAGATGATTTAATGCATGGATGGGGTGTGATGTTTCTCAATTTGGATACATTAGATCAAGTGTCATTTAGTTTCAAAAGTTAAAGACTTTTTTCCACATTTAAAGTTCCGTTGGGTGTTTCCAAATCATGGGATATGACACAAAAAGTGGTATTAGAGCTCGATTATAGAGTTCATTATGTTCATAGCATGGTCATTTTTTTAGAGTTTGGAGTTGAGAGGTTTTCTGAGCTTGGCCTTGTAAGAGAATTATAGTAAAATATCACATGATCCTTTTATTATTATTTTTATTTAGTGGCAGTTATATTTCATTTTTATAGATTTTGAATAAGGAAATGTTTTAATTGATAAATTTTATGAGTCAAATTTCAGATTATAGTAGATGTAGATTAAGTATTATATGTTCCAAAGAGATATGGAGTTTTTGTTAAAGGAAGTCAATCCAAAAGTGATGTTAAAGGAAAAATGTGAAAGTATTTACTGAAAGGCACTAGGATTTTTTTGGATGATGCT
Organism: Viscum album; assembly: GCA_963277665.1. Classification (NCBI taxonomy): domain Eukaryota; kingdom Viridiplantae; phylum Streptophyta; class Magnoliopsida; order Santalales; family Viscaceae; genus Viscum; species Viscum album. The sequence goes on along the minus strand of OY728159.1, from coordinate 886,854,955 downwards.
ATACTGGAAAATGACCTTCAATATATGGGATGTGGATGCAACTATTGAGATGATGTTGACTCCTTCCAATATATATGAGAATAAAACCACTATGAAAAAAGTGTTTATGATATAGAGACTTTTCAGTATGAATATGTTAGAAGGAAGGTTAGTGGAAGATCATGTCAATGACTTCAATGTGATTCAAATTCAATTGGAGGTTAGGAATTTGAAGTCAATTGGGGAATTATGGGTGTTAATCCTTCTATCATAACTTCTAGAATCATAGGATGCATTGGTTACTGTGGTAAGACATTCTTATCATAAATCCAACTTTGTGTTTGAATATTTCCATGATTTGATTTTAAATAAAGAGATTAATTGAAAGAAAGTATAAATAATTGTTATAAATATATTTAGTTTCAAAGGTAAAGGATATTCTTCTCAAAAGAAAAGTAAGAAGAAGGGGTACAAGAAATAAGAAAAGAGTAAAGGTGATTTAGTTTGGACTGAAACCATATGATGACATTGTAAGAAGAGAGTGTTTGGTGTACATATAACTTCCAATAAACCATAAGAAGTTATCCAACATATCTTACAAGGTGGAAATAAAATCCCAAAATGTGAACCCATATTGTGATGTCTGAAACTTGGAAGATACATTGATCAAATCACCTAAAAATAACATACAATATCCAAACAAGAGAAGATAATAAATATTGTAAGACAATGATTGAATGAAACAAAAAGGAACCAAAATAACAAAATTTTAATTTAGTTTAGTGTTGCATCCTATTCTAGGATGGGAACACCACAAGTCTCTTTTATTCAAGTAATAAGTGTATTATTGCAATTTCTTAGTGAATATATCAACAAAATATTTCACTCTACTTAAATGGTAGAGTCCAACCAATGCTTCTGGTAATTTCCTCCTCCTAAACTTCACGGGGATACATCCTTCTAATCCAATATTTATAGATGAGACATCCATTCAGTCAAATACTTCCACCACCTTAACTTTTCTATCTGGTTAATAGTTAATTCTTCTAAAGATCTAGTAAAATAACTATTACACAACCTTTCAATTTAACATTATGAAATTTCCTTTTACATTGATCCATTAATAAAATAACCCTTACATAATTGACTTTTAATTTCTTTCACTGTCTACAAGTTAAGTTAAGGATTTTACTTTTGATCAAAAAATCTAGTTTTATCTTTTAGTTATTCTAATTTCAGATATTTTGGCCTTATAACTTACATATCTACCATTTCCATTTAATCTATTATAATATAGAGATATATAATTTTACCTCTCACAAGTTCCACTTCTTTGGATAGAAATTAATTTTTATAGCCGATCCTAACAATATCTCACTTGAAAATCATTTTCCAGGCTTCACCACCAAGTCCTTTATCAGTTCCTCTAGACTTACATTTTCTCTTGATTCTTCCATTTCATTAACATGGTTCCCACACCATGGTTTGAATCATCCAATCCAAAATAAGGAAGAACACCACCTCAACACATCCCAGACTATAAACATTGTTAACATGTATGCTAGATTATGATCCCCTTATATCTTCCATAGATCTGTAGCTATATCCTCTAACAACTTTGGGATAAAGTGAAACTTCAATTGAATATGATTTTTCCTAAAAAAAAGCATCATATTTATGTCTAAGTGAATCACACTTTATGAATGAGATAAGATAACCCCATCATTTTTATTCTAATAAGATATTCTAATAGCCCCTTCATCCAGATCAACACCTTCCTAGCTTCCATTAATGAAACTCACTCTGCTTATGTTATTGAGGGTGTAAATACTGGTTCAATATTTGATATCTATGTTACTATTACCCCTATAAAAGTGAACACTAATCCAGTGGTCCTCTTTTGAGTGTCTCTATGTCCTCCAAAATTTGAGTCTACAAACTCTTAAAATGAATCATTCATTCTAAAGAAAAGTAAAAAAAACTTTACAAAACTTTAATTAATTAAGAATCCACTTTATAACCTCCCAATGTTCTATTTCTAGATTCAAAATGTATCTGCTGGAAAATCCCACTGCTTGTGAAAAGTTCATATAAGTACACACCATGATGTTTATCAAGCTTTTGAAGACTGATGCATATGGAACATAAACCATATACTTGACCTCAACTTTTATTCATGGTTCCTTATCTTTGATTAACTTTAAATGTTTTATTAGGGGTATCATTACCAGTTCCACCTCACCCATGATGAAGCACCCCATCACCTTCTAGATATAATCCCCCCGAGTTATGATAAAATTACCAAAACTTAGGTATCTCAAAATCCTCATGCCTAGGATCTCTTTATCCTGATCAGGATCATTCATCCAAAATTTTTTAGAAAATTATTCTTATTGTTTTTGATCATTTACTTCACCAGAACAACAATAATCATATCATTTATGCAAGAAGTAAGATGATAAACCTCCCATAATTGAACAGCTTCTAGTAAAAAAAATGGTTAGTATTGATCTAGAAAAATTTCAACTCCATCATGTAGTAATTGAATGTATGATTAAAATTCCTTAGAACCTGATTCAAACCATAAAGGATCCATTTGAGTTTTCACACAAGGTATTGGTTTTTATTCTCCTTGAAATTGATCATCTTGTTCATGGAAATTCACTCAGCTAAGACCCTAATATGGAATGTTGTCTTCACATCCAAACACTTAAGATGAAGTACTTCTATTTCAACCATTTTCAACATCATCCAGATAGTAATTTTTTTACTACCAGTGAAAAAATATCTTAGAAATACACACCTTATATTTTTTGAAATGACTTTATAAATATCACAAGTTAGTACCTTCACTCACCGTCTACTTCTTCCTTTAACTAATAAACCCATATATTTTGAAGTACTTTCTTCCCAGTAAGTCTCTATATCATCTCTCATGATTCAGACACATGTAGGGAATAAATCATATCCATCATGGTAAACTCCCACTTATTCAAGTCCTTAAAACGTCTTACATCCTCTGAACTGTTATATCTCTATAATATTTAAGAATAAAGTAGTGAAAATTAATTCCACACCTCTACATTAAGTTCCTCAATCTAGTAGATCTCCATATATATCCTTGTGTCTATGACACTTCCTTTACTGAAAATTATAGTACTACATCATATAGATCTTTTTCTATATCTTCCATGGTCCTTGAACTCTTTAGTACTTCAATACTTCGCAACACCATCTAAAATTAACCCTCTTTTAGAAATTTTTCTGAAAAGTTTGGTATTTCTGATAATGATTTGATTTATGAATTATCTAAAACATCCATAACTTTAGGATATCTATTTATTTGAACCTTATATTTTGATGATAATTTAATCTCATAAGAATTATCTACTTGGATTCAATCCTTCCATAGGATCTCTTCCATTAATATAAAATTATAGTTTCTAGAAACCTTCCAAGAGTTTTTATCCCAAAATCAAAGAACAAACTCATTGTCATTATTATCAACAAAGTAATATGATCAAGACATATCCTACATCTTGTCTCATTTATTAGCTTAAATGTGGACATATGTGAGTGCTATGAAGAGTTTGAGATGGGTGTAATCCACTTTCATTACAGAACAAATATATTTTAGAAGTTCCCACATCAATGGAGAATAACGATTTATGTTATTAAGATTGTTGTGAAATTAACTACTTCAACCCAAAACATCTTGAGGAATCCCACTTGAGTTATCATACTCCTTTACTTTTCAACCAATAACTGATTCATCCTCTTAGGGACTCTATTATGTTTTGGTGTACCTAGTATAGTTTTCTAAAATGATATGACCTTCCAATAGTAGAATCTCTAAAATCCCATGCTTCCATAGTCCCCGTTATTATCAGAGCTTAATAATTTTACTCTTAATACATATCCATTTCCACTATTTACCTCTATCATATGAAGATTCTGAATACCTAGGACTTGTTCTTGAGAAATAACACCTACACTTTCCATGTTGGATCATTGATGAAAGCCACATAGTTGAGTGATCATATGTGAGAACAAATTAAATATAGACCCCATAAATCTATATGAACCAACTCTAACTTTTAGTTCTTTGTAATATTTACTTCTATTTTGAAGGAAACTATTCACTACTTCCCTAGTATTCATTCCTCATATGTTTCATACTCCATGCATTTAGACTTCTGCATCCTATTAGCAGTAAGGGTTTTCATGCCCTTCTAACTAAGGCGACCTAAATGATAATTATATAAATTCATGGAAGTAAATTTTCCAACATATATCACACCTTACAATACTACCATTATCTATAGAGTCCTATACTACACTAATTTTTATACAATTGTGGAACTAACAGAAATATTCCATGCTCCATCCATAAAATATATACAAAAACCCACATCATGTAACTGTATAATATAAATTAAGTCCTTCCTTAATCATAGGATGTTCTACACTCCTTTAAAATTATAAAATCTTCTAATCCTTGTAAAGATGAAAAAATATCTCGTATGAACTATATTGAGAACCTAGTTATCCTCCAAATATACCTTACCGAATCTTCTAGAAGTATAGTTCTTCATACCTCCTCTCTCAAATGTTGAGTGAAACATAGCTCTAGGGTCTATCACCTAAGACTCAAGTCAACTAGAAAAACTTAGGAATAATCTATTACTATCTTATAACATATGATTCATTAACCCACTTTCAGAAGTGTATATTCTAGAATTTAATATGTGTTCAATATAATATTTCTTTAGGTGACATTTCGTTCCATAATACTAACACATGGAACCACCTTCTACCAAGACACTCCTACTTTGGATTCTCCTTCCTTCAACTACTTGTGACCCTTAATTATTATGGATATCCCCCTTCCTTCCCCACTATATGAATTTCAAGAAGATATCTAGATCTCCTTCCAAAGAATTACGTCTTTTAAAACTAAATATTAGACATTTTAAAACACTAAGTTATTCTTCCTAGTTTATTTACTAACAATGGTGACCATCACATCCCATGATTTAGGGAGTGATGAGTGTTACAAAAACACCCATTATAGATGTTTGAAGTTCACCTTCACTGATTCCAAAAAACTTCTTATCATGTATAATTAATTAATATAATCAAAAAAATATTTTCCTTATGAAATTATCATTCTGAATAATCTCCTTAGAAAGAACACCTTTTTCACTATTGTGGGCATCTCATCCATGTCAGTAAGGGTATTGATATGATTCGATGCTGTCTTTACTTCCTTGATGTTGTAAGTCATGTTTCAAGATAATGACATCTGGATAAACCCCAATTATTTCTTATCCAGACTCTTCCATTATTTATTATTGACCACTTTTGGATTAGTACCCATTAATGAAAGATCAAGGTCCATATAAAGTTGGAAACACTCTATCTGTATTTTCCAAAACCTGAAATTTATTCCATAGAAATTATATACTCTCTTCTAACACCAACCTTCTAGAAATTATGAATTCTTATTGAATTCAAGAATATATAAACAAGGAATTGTAATTTCTTACCAATATTATCCTATAATGATGAGGGTAAAATGATGCTATTAAACTGAGCTATGAAACACCTTGGCCTGGTTTTGATCATCCAAAACACACAAACTATGATTTGATACCACTTGTTGGGTACAAACATAACTTCTAATAAACAACCAAAATTCATCCATTAGAATTTACAAAGTAGAAATAAAGTCCCTAAATGTGAACCCAAACTAAAATGTCTAAAAATTTGAAGATAAAACACCCAAATCAATATACTACAACACAAAATATTTGAACACGAGTAGACAATGAATATCAGAAGACAATGATCAAAAGACACAAAAGGCAGAATAAAAACATAAGATTAATATGGTTTAGTCTTTCATGATAATCCTTGAGATGGGGAGAGGGATATAACTCTATTTTATTAAAATAAAAAGACGATGATTATAATTTCTCAATTAGTTTATAAATAAAAAATGAGTTTAGTCAACTTAAATAGTAGAGTATAGCTGGTACTTCTGGTAATATTCACCTTTTTATCTTCATGGGGAGAAGTCCACCTAATATGATATTCATGAATGAAACCTTTAATCACTCAAATACTTCCATTACCTCAACTCTCCCATCTGGTGAATCGTGCATGCATATAAATATCTTTCATAAGAACTCAAAAATGACCTCCTAATTGACCATAAAACAATTTCCTTTGCTACTAATCCACTGAGAAAATGACCCTTGCATAATTTAATTTAAATTTCTCATACTATATCCAAGATGATTTAAGGTTGATACTTCTAGCCTTATTTCATATGTATGTCTAGATTCCATTATTGGGACTTCCACTATTACCATCATATCCATTCAAATTTAAAGATCTATAATTTATCCCTTTGTTAGTTTAACTTTATTATTTGTAAAATAGTTCTCACAAATAATCATAATAAATAGGTAATTTAAAGGCCTATAGAGACTTAAGGTTCAATTCCAAAAGTTATGGTTTCATAAGTCCATCCATAAATCCCATTTTGGAAGATAAAATCAGTTTGTTATAGAGTGTCACTTGTCTTATTGAGTGATGGATTATTGACTATGGAGATTGTTTTAACACTAAACTCAAGAGAGGATGAATGGATAATTATATATCTAGAAGGTATAACAATGTCAATCATGTGGAATATATAACTCTTGAGATTATGGGAAGGGGTGATGTTTCTATCTAAACATTGAATGAATTCTTAAAAAAGTTGAAAGATTTGAAACATATACTGGGGTTATGGAAGAACCTAATCCTGGCATGGAAACTGTATGATGTGTATTTCTAAACAATATTTTTGGATGATATGTGAAAAATCACAAGAGGTAGAATTGTGGTGTCCAAAGTTTTAAAGGATAGAACATTGTGTCTTTTTAGGAATTTGGAAAGAATAAGGAATATAACACATTCAACTTTAGAAATAGTGAAGTTGTGGCATGAGAATTTTAGTCACATGGGTAAAAAGGTGATTAAATTTTGGGTTGTGAAAGGTATACCAAAAATTAGATGTATGGAGTGAAAAACATGCAAGAAATATATCCTTGAAAAGCAATGGAAGTTATCCATTAATACAGAAGGTAAGAAACCAAATAATTGAAATTTAGAGATCATTCATATGGATGTATGGGGTTACAAACATGGTCATTATTATGGAGGGTCACTATACTATTATTCCTTTATTTATGATGAACCACAGAAAGTGTGGGTGTTCTTTCTCAAGCACAAGTTTGAGGTTTTTGAAATTTTCTTCGAATGGAGAGACATGGTGGAAAATGAGTCTGAAATGAATCTTAATTACTTGAGGTTTAAAAATATGGATAAGTATGGAAGTAAATATTTCCAAAGGTTATATTGGAGGAAAGACATATGGTTTGAGAATAATATACCCATAATACTAGAACATAATGTTGAAACCGAATGGATGAATTGAACATTGAATGAGAGGGTCAAAAGTATGAGGTTACATGTCAGTTTCCCTAAGGATTTTTGGGAATAAGTATTAGAATGTAAAAAATATATTATAAATCAAAGTTCTTATATTCCATTGGGAAAGATATTCCAAGAGAACTCTATACTATAAGAATAATTGATATCTCACACATGAAAGTTTTTGGATGTGTAATTTATGTAAATTTTAATTTCAGAGAAAGGGATAATCTAAAGGCTAAGTCTCAATAATGTTTCTTTATCTGTTATGGTAATGAATTTTTTTTATTATAACTCTCAGATAATGAATTATGAAAGGTCATCAGAAGACTAAATATTCTATTTAATAAGGAGATCCCATAGAGGGATCAAAACTTGGAAAATGATGTATTTGAGAATAAAGAATCTATGCATCCTAAGGTTTATCTAGATATAGTTATTAAAGTTATGATTAGTACATGGAGTACATCATATCTATAGATACTAAACTACTTAGAGTAAGTTTTGGATATATGTTAGATTCTATTGGTATCACCATGTCCAGATCTACCAAAATGATCGATCACTACAAAAGCTCAAAGAAAATATCTAGAAGGTGTTATTATAGAACTAATTTTTCTAGAAAGAGAAAACCCATAGGTTTAATTTAGGTGGTATACCAAATCTAGGTATATAGTGAAAATTTTATGTGAAATAACTACTATAAGAACAAATTTTAACATCCTTTTTATGTTCTAACATCTATTTTTATCTAACATAAATGAAACTAACATTGTAATTGTTTTTTTCAATATCAGTTTTATAAAAATATATTAAAATAAATATTTTGAGACTCTCAAAATCAATTATTATGATAAGAAACATAATTTTTTTGACATTCAGGACTTCCAACATCTGTTATTTTGATAAATGATGTCGAAATTTACTTATAACATTAGTTATAAGAATAAACAACATCATAATATACTTTGGAAATCAGTTATCAAAAGAACCGACATCGAAAGTGTCTTAATTTTTTTAAATAGTTTGATGTATATTACTCACTTACATTAAATGATGATAAAATAGTTCAGTGTCATTTGAACTAAACATCGATTGTTGATATTCATTTTCATTTGAAGAAATAAACCATGTGACATACTAAACTATTCTTGGTATGGAATTTTAAAATTTTGTTGATAAATCTCATGTGGAAGATTTATAGTTTTAACTCAATTAGAATAAGAATTCATTATTATAAAAAAATCATTAACAAGTATACTGGTGAAGAAAAAAAAAATATTAAATTATGAGAGCATAATGATAAATACCATCATGAAATCATCAAATGAAAAAAATGGTTGAATGATGAAGTGGATTGAAAAGGAGTAGAGAAAAAAATATATAAAGTGTGAGAATTATATGTTATATAGGGTAATTGAAAATGTTTTCTGATGAAATAATAACTTTTAATTGAAATTTTAAAAATTGAATGTGTCATATAAAAAATTGAAAAATCTCTACCACACGATGTGAAATTTAACTTTTATCATTAGTTATATGAATAATTGATGTTAAACCCATTGTCATGTTATATTTTTAATGTTGTTCATTCATATAATCAATGTTAAAATCATTTCATAGTGAGTTTTTATATCATTTATATATTAACAAATGTAAAAAACCTTTTATAGTGGGTTTTAAAAATGGTTATATAAATAATTGACATTAAAATAGTTGTCATGTTGGTTTTTAAGTAACCGATGTTAAAACCCCAAAGTGAATTCAGTTTTTTTACTAATGCATTCACTACTTACTTATTATAGATGGTGGAGAAACTAAGATCCCATAAGAGTTATAAAGTCTTTAGCAACCCACATTTTTCACACATGATTATTTCATCATTTTTGAGATAATAATATAATAATAATACAATATAGAATCATAAGGTTTAATATCTTGGGAAAATTAGGTCCATACAACATAATCACACATAAAACATAAAAAATTATTTAATTCCTTCAAAAAGGACCCCCTAATAAATTTCATGTTTTTATTTTTATATTTATTCACCTAAGAATATATATTAATAAAGGGTGAGATAAATCCTTATAATGGGCGGAATAAATGGGGAGGTTAGAATAATAATAGTCTTTTTATCATAAGAAAAGGATCCTAATAAAAACCATAAAGAAATCATTTGAAAATGGAATGGAATATGGAATATTCATAATAATGAAATATAATAACATTGTGCTCAAATCCCATACATAAGTTGTGAACAAATCTGGAAATATGTCCAGACATAAAATTTGTGTACAAATTATAATTTCAAAAAATGTGAAAAATCTAGCATCATATTCATGTATAATACACATAATATCAGGATATATATCAAATTACCCAATGAATTTAAGGGATATATAATTATGGACCCACCCATATCATTATAATATGATCATAATCATTCATTACACATATAAAGGAAATATATAGAAATTGTACACATGAAATAAACTGATAAAAATATCGGGTTTTATATAAATATTGTAAATGAAATTACAATGAATAACCTTCAAGGTTTCCAAAAGAAGAAGGTAAAACATATTTTTTTTTACATTTAATATTTGTATAAAAATATAATAGGTCATGGTGTGAATATGACATAAATAAAGGGGAAACAATAAGATTTTTTGGAAAAGAGTATAATATGAAAGAAGGAATTGGGTTTGAGAGTTCCCCTTACCTTAGGTCTCATTTTATTTTGTCACATTTAAAACTCCTATATAAAAATATTTTGTTTATCATAACATGAATCTAGAAGTAATTTATATATTTTTCCCATTCATGATTAGTTATAAAAACAATAATTTATTTATTACTATTCTGTTTTAAAAGAGAATATCTTGAAGACATATTTTCTTTTAAATTACCACCTTTTGTTTCGATTTCATGATTTGGATTATTTGAAATTTATCATTTTGTAAAATTATTTATAGAATATTATAAAAATTAAAATAAATTTATATTACATAATATATAATAACCATCCTTTTAGGTGGTGATAAATAAAGCATTGACAATATCCTTATAGGTAGATGAAACTAACCATTATTGAGAGATGTCAAAAGAGAGGGCGAGAGACTATATACTATAAATAGATTAAAATAGTTATACCAGTATCAAAATAACATTAATATGTTATATAATTACATATAAAATATTTTATAAAGGTATAAAATGGGAAATTGTTTGGGGGGTGCGTAGAAAGAAGAAGAGAGAAAAACAATGAAGAGAATCATAGTTACCTCTTCATTGAAGATTTACTCCTTTACTAAAGCCTTGAAGGCTTGGGGTTGTGTAACAATATAACATAATTAAGTGTAATAATAGACTTAGTATAGGTAAATTTGGAAAATATTTGTCTTTGATAAGTGAATGAGGATTGATTTTACAAGGTAAAGGGGAGGTAATATTTATACTTGAAGAGAGGGGTATTTTTAGGTTAAAATAATGATTGTTTTATCATTTAGTCCAAAGAATTTTGAATAGTATTAATTCAAAATAAATTTATAGGTTTATAATTAATTAAAGGAATATTATTTTACTTAAAAACTAAAAAAACATAATTTTGTGTTGGAAAAAACTTATTTAAATATAAATAATCAAAAATATTTTTTTATTAGAATAAAATATAACTCAGGTTCCAAAACAACAAACATAGGTTTCCAAATTCAATATTTTTTAAATAAATTATTTTAATCCTAAAATATATATTTAGTCAAGTAAAAGTTTTCATAAATGTTTAAGCCATTTTTACATCATGATGATGTCATAAAAGTTACAATATCTATAAATAGTGTCTTTTAAATCTATTTTTTGAAATTATCTATAATTTAAAAATTTTAAATTATCATAAAAATATATTTTAATGATAATAAAACATATATTTTTTACAAAAAATACAAGTATGCTTTCTTCATACCAGGAATTTATTTTATTGCATTTTACACTTTTATTTAATTATATTATGAATTAAATTTATTATATTGAATTAATATATTCAATTATTATTAGTTTTTATTATGCGGTGAATGTTTCTTATACTATAATATGTTACGAAATAATAAACATGTTTAGTTAAAAGGAGAATTACTTATATAAGACTATGGGTCATTACATTCTTCCTAATTTATAAAATTTTTCCTTGAAGTTTAAACTTATATCCTTGGTTGAGAATAGATGAGGGTGCTTTTGTTTCATTATATTCCCAGGTTCCCATGTTTCCTATTAATACTTATGGTTTCTCTAATGTACTTTGACAAGGTGAGTTATCTTATTATATAGATATTTCTCTATAAAGTACAAGATCTTTATTGAATGCTCCTCATAATAGAGTTCATGCTCCAACTATACCACCTATATATTTAGTACATGTGATGGATCAAGTATGTGGTTCCTTAATATGGATACACGGAACACATCATGAACTTAAGATGAGTTTGGTGGGAGTGCTAGTCAATATTACACAACTCTGATGTAATCATGAATATTAAATTGGCCAATATATCTGGTACTTAGCTTTACCTTATTTCCAAGCCTCATGAATCTCTTACATGGAGATATATAAAGGAAAAATTTATCTCTAACTTCAAACTTCTGGTCTCATCAATGTTTTTCAGCATAACTTTTTTATTGAGTCTATACTGCCTTGATGTGTTACCGAATGACTATGATCTTCTCTACCATTTCTTCAACCAGTTTAAGTCCCAATAGATTTTGTTCACTAACATCATCCCAACATGGTGTTATTAAACATTTCTTCCCATAGAGGGTTTAATAAGGTTCCATTTGAATACCTGAGTGAAATCTATTGTTATACGAGAACTCTAGAAATGGAAGATGTTGATCCCAACCTCCTTTGAATCCCATAGAGTAGGTTCTCAAAATATACTAAATTTTTTGGATAGTTTGTTTTATATTATCCATTGTTCTGAGGGTGATAAGATGTATTGAAGTTTAAATATGTGTTCAAGCTATGTTGAAGACTTTTCGATAACATTGAGGTATATGTCATATCTTGATCATATAAAATTGATAATGGTGTTCCATGAAACCTCACCACTTCTCTAATGTATATATTTACATGTTGATCGAGTGATAAGCCCTACAAAATAATGATTAAGTGATAAGTCCTTGTGAGATAGTCCACTAAAACCCATATATCATTATTTCCTTTGGATTTATTCAGAATGCCAGTGAAAAAATCCATGGTGATATTCACCCATTTTTATATAGGCATGGGTAATGGTTGCATAATATCCTTGGAATTTTGTCTTTATGCCTTCAATTATTTAAATATCAAGCACTTTGATATATATTCAACAGTCTCCCTCTTTATATTGTCCCACCAGTAATGCTCTTGAAGTTCTATATACATCTTTTTGATTCTTTATTGGATAGATAATGTTGATCCATGAGCATTAATTAGTAACTACTTCTTTATCTTATGAATATTAATAACGCAAATCTCATGACCCATTATTATTAAATATTGAACTTTGAGTATTTTCACTTTCTTATAGAATGCACATTATTTTAAATCTCCATATCTTCCCTATAAATTTTCTTTATCATATTCATAATGGATAGTTGAGAAATCATTTGAGAAAGGTATGATGTTGTTCATTCTTTTATGATTCCCATGTCTATCCATTGCATATATAATAATATTGGATCCATCTCAATTATAATCATGGATATGGTTTAAGGATCATTTATTTATAGTTAATCTACCAGTTTATTCACTAACTGAGGATGGTAATGGATTGAACAGTCATAGACCTTGATGATATATAACCATATTTATTGGTTCATGTTTAGATCATTATTTTTGAATATATAATTCATGATCTTATGATAAATATATTTCAAACTTCTCTCCATAGAGATAAATCATCCAAATATTCAATGTGAATATTTCTGTAACTAACTCTATATCATGTTTTGGATAGTTTTGCTTATAGATCTTTAATTGTCGACAGACACTGAATATCACTTTATAATTTTTCATGAGTATTCAACCCAAAACTTTATTTGAAGAATTATTTTATATCACAAATCTATATCTAGTTGATGGTAGTGTGAGTGCATGGGTATTAATTAGCATATTATTTAACTCTATGAATCTCACTTCACATTTATCAGTCCATTTTTACCTAGTTCTATGTTAACTTAGTTTTTGGGCTATACAATTGTGAGAAGTTTCTAAAAAATAATTTGTAGTACTCAACTATTCCAAGAAAACTATAAATATACATAATACTTATATCCATGGACCATTCCTCCACTACTTTTGTCTTCTAAGTTTCCACATATATCCCTTTACTTATGATAATATTCCCTAATAAAGTGAATTTCTACATTAAAAAATCACATTTATAGAACTTATCATACAAATTATCATTACTCAATGTTTCCATCACAATATATATATTCTCCTCATATTCTTCCTTTATCCTAGAGTATATGAGAATATTTTCAATAAATAGCCCATATATTTATCAAGGTATTATCTAAATAATCTATTAATAATTTTTATGAATATTTCAAGGGAATTCGTCAATAAAAATGGCATTACCATGAATTCATAGTGTCCATATCATGTATGAATGGATGTATCTTAGATATATTCTTTCTTTACCTTTAGCTGATGATATCCAAAATGAATATCTATCTTTGGGAAGTACTAATCTCTTTAGATTTAATTGAATAAGTCACTAATCCTTGGTAGTAGATACTTTTTTCTTTATAATGATCTTGTTAATATACTAATATTCAGTTCATAATCACATTGATCCATCCTTATTTTTGATAAAGATCACTAGTTCACCCCATGGTGATGCACACGGTTATTTTCACCCTTTTCCCAATTCTCTTATATTTGATTATTTAACTCCAATAATTTTATTGGCGATATTCTTATAGGGATATTAGATATAGGTGTAACTCTAGGTGTAAATTCTCTTGAGAACTCTACCTCATGATCTAGGGGAAGGCCAAATAATTTTTTAGGAAATATATCAATATACTACCTTACAATGAAAATTTCTTCAGGGTTGATGATTTACTTTAACTAAACCATTTGAGTGAGATATGCTTATTTATTGGGTATCAATACAAACACCATTGAGATATTTTCTAAAATGGATTCATAATCTTCCTGTCATCTACATATGAGCATATAATGATTGAAAATATTGAATGATATTTAATTTTCCTGAAAGTTGATGGGATATTTATATTATGAGATCCAATCCATTCCTATTATAACATCAAATTCTACCAAAATAAGGATTATGATATTTGATGGAGGAATATACTCACATACACTATCTAGGGAAGATTCAAACACTTGGGTGGAAATGATAGTACCACCAGGTGTTTTCATATATATCTTTACTTTAAGGTATTAGTATGGTTATTTCTAGAAAACTTGAAGGATATAAAGTAATTTTTAGAACCTTATTACAATAAAAATTTCATCATTATTAAGTGAATTGTAAGTGAACCTTTCACTACCTCATTTTATTTCTCTACCTCAATAGTGGTGATGGTGTAAGATTTCCCTTACTCCCTTGGTTTAGGTGGTTACTAACATTGATTCCCATCTAAGGCCCTTGGTTTGGTGAACTAGTTTTCATAGTTACCATTTTCTTTATAGTTAAAGTAATATACCATGGGATTTTCATTACTTTCTTCTATATTTATCAATTTATTCATGTATTTTTGACATTCGTGAGATTAATTCCCTTATCTTACACACTTGAATAATTTCTTCATTCCCTTGAGGAAATTTCCATGGTGCTTCTTTCAACATCTTTAACATGTGGGTGATTAGATATTCTTACCTAATTTATCATTTTATCCCCCACTTTGAAACTCTATCCTTTTATTTTTATCTCTATATCCATGAAAGCATTCCTTAAATTCCATTTCTACTTTGAGATCACACCAAACCACTTATTCATAACTCCCAAAGTCCCAGATAGCCAAATATTTTAATCCATTAAATAATATATATATTTTAATATTATTATTGATAAAAATACTTGATTCATACCTTGAAATCCTTTTGAAATTCTTCTTGTAAGTTAAAATAGGTTATCTCTCCTTTTTCTTAATCTTTAGGAATTCTCTCTCCATCTTGGTGAGAAGAGTTCGAGGGAAATACTTGTTAATAAATATCTTCTTCAATTATTATCACTCAATTTCTTCCAATTCATCCTTTAGATTCATATTCTTGATCAGTTTCCACTATTGATCAACTTATACTTCTAAATAGTAGAAATCCAGAGTAGATTTATCCTTAGAAAAATAAAGCATAGAAAAGATCTTTTATGTGGAGTTAGCCCATTATCCCATAACATGTGGATTAAAAGGTCTACTAATTGTTGGTAGTCATTAGTGCATAAAGAAATCCATGTATAATTACACCCTCTTTGGTGAATAAGGTTGTTACACATTGTTAAGTTTATTATTTATAACCCATGACAAGTGGTTAAGTTCTACCATGATGTTTTTAACTCTATTTCCTACTATATTTGGAATGTTGTTCGAAAAATCACCACATTTCCCATTATATGGGTTATTGGTCTAGTTTCTACCAATTCCCACTATTTTATAAAATATAAAATGTTAGAACAAAACATAAGTCAATAAATCATTAATAAATAACTTATTCACATTTTTAAATCATTCCTAAAGTCTTTACCCATGGGATCTATAAGTTTAACCAAAGTTATATTTTAATAACCTAATTCCCAAATTAACTAAACCATGCTATGATACCAACTATACTGACCCATATTTTTCATACATGATTATTATATCATTTTTAAGATAAAAAATATAATAATAATGCAATATAGAATCTAAATTTTTAGTATCTTTAGAAAATAAGGTCCATAAAACATAATCATATATGAAACATTAATCATTATTTAATTCCTTTAACAAGGTCCAAAAAATATATTTCATGTTCTTCTTTTTATTTTTATTCAACTGAGGATATACATCAAGAAATGGTGATCTAAAATTACAATAAGGGGAGTAATAAAAGGGAAGGAACATGAGATATGAAACAATATAATACACAGGTGATCATAAAAATTATCATCATATAATAAGAAAATCATCAACATAAAAATATTGAGAGAATCATTTAAAAATAGAATGTAATTTGATATATTCATAAAAACGAAACATCATAACATTATGGTTAAATCCCATAAATAATTTATGAATTAATATAGCATCTTGTTCATACATAACATTTGTGTAGAAACCATCATTTCATAAATGTGAATAAAGATAACATCATGTTCATTCATAATGCACATAATATCATGGAATATATCACATTGGACAATGTATTATAGGTATATATAAGTTTTATTCCACCCATATGATCATAATATACTCATAATCATACATTCCACATGGAAAGGAAACATATAACCATCATACACATGAAATAAACCCATGAAAAAATGGATTTCATATAGATGTCGTAAATAAAATTTCAATTAATAAACCTTTTAGTTCCCTAAAGAAGAACATAAATCATATTTTTGGCATTGAATATTATGATAAAAATATAATAGGTCATGGTGAGGGAAAGATATAACTAATGAGAAAACAATGAGATAATTTGGAAAATAAGTCTTTTGAAAACCATTATAAATGGATTAAAAATCATATCAATTAAATAAAAGAATTTATATCATAAAAAAAGAAAATTTAAATAAGAGTAAAATTATATTTAGATGATATTTAAGGATAATCATCATAAAATAGTGTAAAATATGATAATTCAAAAGAAGAAAATGGGTTCGAGAGTTCCCCTTACCTTAAGTTCCATTTTATTTCATCACATTTGTGCCTCATATATAATAAACTTATGTTTATAATAAAATGTATAAATAAGTGAATTATAGTTTTTTCATTCTTAATTAGTTATTATCATTGGAATTTATTTATTTATATTTCATTCAGAGAAATAATGTCTCAAAGACATGTTTTATTTTAAATTATAACTTTTTTTTTGTTTTGAATTCGTGATTTTGATTATTTATAATTTATCTTTTTTAAAAATTATTTATATCAGATTATAATACATTAAGTCAAATTTATATTAATTAATATACACTAAACTTCCATGTATGAGGATATTAGTAAAGTATTTAGAATGTCCTGATAGGTGGATGAAACTCACCATTATCGGGATGTATCAAAAGAGAGGGATAAAGAGTATATAATATAAATATATTAAAATAGTTATATAAGTATCATATTAACCTTAATATATTCTATAATTACATATTAAATATTTTAGAAAGGTAGTAAAAGGTAAATTTATTGGAGGAGTAGAAAGAAGAAGAGATAAAAATAATAAAATAAAATCGGGGTTACCTCTTCGTTGAAGATTTACTATTTTTCTAAAGCCTTGAAGACTTAGGATTGTGTAGCTACAAAAAATACCTAAGGGTATTAAGAGACTAAAAATAGGTTAAATGGATAAATATTTGGCTTTTATAATTGAATTATAATTTATTTTCTAAGGGAAAGGAGACAGAGTATTTATATTAGAGGTGATGAGTATTTTTGGGTCAAAATATTGATTATTTTATCATTTAGGCCAAATAATTTTGAATATTATCGATTAAAATGAAATATATATGTTTATAATTAAATAAATGAGGGTTATTTGAATTCAAATCCTAGTCAAAACCAAATAAAATCTTGAAAATTAATATTTAAAGGTAAAGAATCAAAAATAGTTTTTATTAAAATAAAATATAACTTAGGTTCCAAAACCTCAAAAATAAGTTTATAAATTAAATATATTGTTTTTAAATTAATTATTTTACTCTTTAAGTATATATTTTTTCATTGAAAATGTTTTATAATTTTTTAATTCATGCTCACAATATGATAATGTCATAAAAGTTATAGTATTTGTAAAAAAATATTTTTTTTATTATTCACTAAAAATTAGTTTTTTAAAGAAAAAATAAAAAACCTAAGATAATTTTTACATGATTATTCCAAAAATAACATTAATTTTATTAAAATAAATCTTTATATATGAAAATTTTAATTTTTAAATGAAAAACCATATTTATTGAAAAATATGTATTTTTATGCCACGATTAAATTTATAATATTTAGAAAAATTAATTATGATTTAATAAAAAATATTATAATTTAATATAAATAAATATTATCTTATAAAACCATTTTTTAAAAATAACCATTATTTAATTTTTTTTAAATAATGATAGAAATAATTTTTTTAAAAATAAAACATATATATTTTTACCAAAAATACAAGTATGATTTCTTTATATAAAAAATTTAGCTTATTATATTTAACATTGTTATTTAATTTTATTATGATTTAAATTTATTACATTGAATTAATATACTCAATTATTTTTGGTTTTTATTATGTGGTTCATGTGTAATATAATATAGCACATTACTAAAAGTCTAGGTGATTACAAAGTCTTAGTGACTTGAGATAGTGGAAGTTTGAAACAAAGGAAATAGAGTCCTTTCATGTTTCTAGAATATGGTATCTAATAGAAATTCCTAATGGCAAAAGAGCTTCCAAAAAAGTTGGACCCTTGGTTGAAAAAAATAAGTTAATGGTATGAAACATTATAAGGAAAGGCTTGTGTTGAATGTCTTTCAAAAAAATGAAAGGTCTGGATTTTAGTGAAATATTTTATCCAGTTGTAAAGAATTCAACAATTCATATGATGATTGGAATGGTTTCTATAGAGAAACTACAAATCTATCATTTATATATAAAAACAAAATTCCTTCATGGTAATTTTTAAGAGGAAATTTTCAAATATTAACTAGAAGGTTTTGTGGAAAATGGAATAAAAGGATTGAGGTGTCAGCTGAAACAGAGTTTGTATGGACCGAAACTGGTTATTAGGAGATAGAACAAAAAGTTCAATGTATTCATAAAGAATAATGAGTTATTCTAAATCAATTTAGATCATTTTTATCCCCATAATGTGTTTGATAATGAAATATTCATCATAATTCTCTTGTATGTGGATGATATATTACTGATGAGTTTGATGGGTGATTAAATTATGGAGTTGAAAACAAATCTATTTAGACTATTTGAGATGAAATATCTCAGGGAAACAAATTGGATGTTGAGTATGTATATTAAAAGGGTATTTAAGAACAAAACATTGTTTTTTTCTCAATTTAAGTATATAAATACTGACTTGGAATGATTTTGAATGAGTGTGTTTAATCCTATGGTGACCCCCTTAGCCACACATTTCATGTTATTAAAGGAGAAGGAATCATGAATATAAGGTGGGGATGATTACATGGTATGGTTTATATATTAATCAATAGTCATAAGATTGATGTATGAAATGGTTTTTATAATGTTAGACATTGCATAAGTAGTTGGAGTCACTAGTAGGTTCAGGGAAATTATAGGAAAGGTGCATTGGGAAGTGGTGAAGTGGATTCTCTAGTACCTAAAATTTTTAGCAGACCTAAAAATGTGTTTTAGAATAGATTATCAATTATATGGGTTTGTGGATGTGGTTTTTGGAGGAAATTCATACTCATAGAATAGTAAATAGTCTTTGTTTTTTCTTCTGGAGGAATGACTATGAGTTGGATGTTCCAACTTAAACTAGTAGTTTCACTATCTATAATGGAAGATGAGTACATGGAAATCATGAAATAAAGGAAAAATTTGATTTTTATTAATGTATTTTTGGAAGATATAAGAAGTAATTAAGGGGAAAAATTTATTCTATGATAATTAATATGAATTCCATCTTGAAAAGAATATGGCGTTTTACTTTAAGAAAAAGCATATTCAGTTGAATATCACTTCATCTAAATGTTTTTGGAGGATAGAGTGATGGAGAAATGAAATTTTTAGGGAAGTAAACATATTGTGTATATGTTGAAAAAATTAATAGTTAAAGAAATTTTGAGGAATTTCTATGCTTTAGTGGGACTTGGATGACAGAAGGCATAGTTTAAGAACCATGGCACCACAACAGAAAATAAGGAGGAAGAAGGCATTTTTACAAAAGTAACCCGATAGAGTTGGTGAATCCTTAAAAATATTCTTCAAGTTGTATATTGTTATGATTATATGAACACTATTTTATATATAAGTTTTAGAAATTTTTAGAATAATATATTCCCAAAACATGTTACAGAACCATATGGAGGTAGGTGTTGTTGAATCGGGGAATTCAGAAGTAAGTTATGAAAAAAAATTCATTTTCATATGGACAAGTCTAGAAGTGTATAAGTTTGAGTTACATATTAATTTAATATTAAATATAATAAGTAGGTGTAATGAATGTGTTTGTGGGCTATTATAGGTTTCCTTGGTTCATGTGATAGATGAACACAAAGATTGGATGGTGGTGAAATTGATGGAACCAGATCGCATCTGAAGAGATCATATATAAATATATGGGTGTGGTTCACTTGTAAAATAGTATTAATATTATTTTTTCTACTTTCTTTTGTAACAAAATCCATGTGGGCAGCATCTCTTTGTTATAATAAAAATTTTAGTTCTTCTCTTTCTCTTATTCAAGCTACAGTGTTCCTCTAGTGAAGTTGGGAAAGTCCCCAATCATGTTAATTCTTTTTTTTGTCATTTAATTTTAGAGGATTTTGGTTTCTTATAGGTATTTTTATTGAATAAGGTCTTTTATAGATTAAAGATGATTCAATTCTGGGATGGGGTGCATTAGTTCTAAGTTCAAATACATCAGATTGAGTATCATTGAGTTTCAGAATTTTTATAATTTTTCTTACATTTAAAGTTATAAAGGATTATTTTAGATCATAGGATATGAAGAAACACTGAATTTGTATCTTGGGAGTGTTAACAACTTGTTAACATACAAAAAAATTATTCTAATATCATCAAGAGGATAAAGAAACACGAAAAATAAATAGAAACATGTGAAGAATAATTTAAAGTGAGCACCATTACTCAATATAGAAGACATTAAAGTGATTTATAACTTATTATTACTGAAGATATAGATGATTTATAATTAATTTTTTATTTACATTTCTCAAATATTATAAGTTTGTAATTCTATCATTTTTATAGTTATGAGGAGTAAAATGGAGGTACTATGAAAATGGATATAAATTAAAGAGAAAAATTATTGGCACTATTATGATATGATTTTGTATGTTTTATGATGCTTTCACACTTAATGATGTGATATATGTATTTAATTTTATAATTAATCTAATTTATTTAGGTATGTTATATTTAATATGATTTAGGATTTATATTAGAGTATAATATCTCAATTAATGAGAGGAGTTAGGATTATGATCAAAGGGAAACCAATTGCAAACATGTATAAGTTGATTTGAGTAAGTAGAGTTTTTATAGGTCTCAAAGTAAAATTACATGAATAGTATATACAAGTATTTATACAACTAATTATATGAATAAGTGTGTTACATTTTTTTCATTTTTTCATAACATTATAAAACCATATCATTTTATTCATTAGATTTGAGTTAATGTGATACCCATGAGAGGGTTGATGGGTCATGTAAATTTTAAACTGATATTAAAGATCTATATTATTAATGATGGATGAAAGTTCAAAATTTTGAACCTTGGTATACATTATAAAGATATTGGTACAATTTCTATATTAAAAATATGATTTTTTTGAAAAAAGGGTGTGTTGTATGTTTTTTAGGCATTATGTATCATTTTGAATGGGATATATATTTTTAAATGCGTATGGAATTATTCATGTATATTTGAAGAATAATTAAATTAAAAGTTTTGTTGGTTTTAAAAATCATTTCATAGTACAGGCTCTAGAGTTCCTATAATATTAACAAAGAGAGGGTAACCTTCATAGCTTTTTAAGAGAGAGATGCATTCATGTGAGAGTGTGTGTACCTAGTGAAAGGTTATCAAACCATATTATAAGTGATAATAAAATAGTGAAGGAGTTTTATATTGTTGTATATTTTATTCAAAGTAAAGATATTTCATTGAACCATTTAAAGAATAAGAGTGTATTTCCATGAAAACTCGTCTCTTGGTTTTAGTTTGAGTGAGAGGATGTTTCATGAGAATTTTTTAAATTTTAATTCAGTAATATAATTATAAATTTATATAGGAGATTAGGTTTTTTATAGTCAATGTTAATTTTAGTATTTGTGATTTTTATCATAAAGACTGCGATTTATTTCCCCAATATCTCTCACTCTCTTATATCATATCAATAATGCCTCAAAAGTCCCCCAATATATCTCTATTTCTAGGATCCTCCTTGGCACTATCAAATTCATCCCTTAATGCTCCCCATACCCCTCCCCCTCTCTATACTCTCTATCTCTATCTCAATCCCCCTAACATTGCCAAATTCATCCTCTGTCATATGTTTTACTACTCTATCTCAACATCATAATACTACCCCCTGGTGCTTGAACCCATCCTCTCTTCACCCCTAGCCCTCAACTTCTCTACCATTCCTTCATAATAATACTTTTTTTTGGTTTTTAGAACAATATCTCCTTGACCTTGTTCACCTTATGGTTATTCATTATAGTAATATCTAGCATGGTCTATTATATAATTATTTGTGATCATAATTAATAATTCACTTTGTTATTTTATAATTCCATTATAATTTTATGTCTATAGACATTAAGTAACTTTCACCACCCATTCATAATGAGAGTTTTACATTATTTTCATGGTCATATATTATTTTTTTAATGAGAAGATTATATATTATGGGTGGATATCATTGAAGGATCTGGGTGTAGTGGAAGCGGTAGGATGCGATGCTCATTTGATTTTTTTTTCATTTAAACATGAAAAAATCCACCTAAATCTATTTTTAGGGTTATAAAAAATAATTTTTAATTAATTATTATAATAAAATAAATACTTGGATTATTTCATTTTTCTATTTGATTCCCACTCATCATTGGAGTTATTGACCGAATCATCGATCATGTTGAATTTATTATTACTTCAATAATCCTAATGATAATTCCTTTAAAAATATCCATATGTGTTACATGAAGCTATAAACATTATTATTGATATATTAAGTTCTAGCATGAGAGAATCAAGTGCTTTAAGTTTTTCTTTCTTGATCACTTGTTGAAATCTATTACTTTCTCTCTATAGAAACTTAAGATATGTGGGGGGATTATAGATAATTATCTCTCTTTAGGCCTTGAGAGGTGAACTAAATGAAATGAGATTGTCATTTTAAAAAATGATATAATTTAGTTTTCATAATTATGCTAAAATTAAATTAATTACACATAAAATATCTTTTTTTTTATTTTAATCTAATAAAAATTCCATGTCACCTACATTGAAATTATATTTCCCTTAAAATTATAATTAAATTAGTATTATTTTAGATGAAATGTATTATTATAATATAATTACATAAAAAATAAGTAAATATTTATTCAAATGATATTAAAATATATTTATTGGATCATTCACTCTATTCAAACCCTCCCATAAATACCATTGAACATTAAATAATAAAATTATATTTATTTAATAAAATAAATATTATATTCACTAAACCTGTGAAAGAATATTTATTTTTATTCACTTAACTTGTAAATAAACAAATAAATATTATATTAACAAATCTAATGAATAAATATATACTATATTTACTTGTATTGGGAATAAATAAGAGATTAAATTCAAATAAATTATTCTTAAATTGAATTTATGATAAATATAACTTGAATAAACATTAATCTAAAAACTAAAAATAAATTTATCCTTAAACCCAGATTCAATTAAATATAATAAGATTTTGGATACAATTAGTGTGTATCCCTCTAGGATTTTTTCTTAAAAGAAATAGGTTCAACCCAAAAATCAAGATCAATATCTAGCTAAACTTCATGGTCCACATAAGGAAAAGATGGGTTAATGCAACAAAAATATCCTACATAAAATACAATGTAATATAATCCCTTTGTTAGATAATATCTCATCAAACAAAATGTATACATGTGTTATTATCCTATATGTTTGACCAATATTTCTTTGAATTTTTAAAATGAGTCATTTGAGATCACCATGACCATGAAATTTATTCAAAACATTTCATTTCATTGAAGGGATATATATATTTTATCCCATTAACTCAAAAGGGAAAATCTTCTCTTAATCATTCAATTAATTTCATATCACTTTTGATGTATAAAACATATACCACTTCACTATGATCATATGTCATCATGATTTTCATCCAGACTTTAAAGTATGAGATTCATGATTTAAATTATTAATGATATCAAATTTAAGGACTAATACACAAGCTCATAGATTATAATTCCAATGACATATATAACACATAAATTCCCATTAGTGGGTTTGTCCTCATATAATCTCTTCCTTGAGATCACCAAGTAAAAAATCTATATAATAAGTCTCAATTATTATGATCCCCCAACACTAGATAGTTATAAATTGTATATTTCCCATAATACTAATGTATCTTGACCATATGATATAGTTTTAAGAATATTTCCACGACATATCAAGGTTCTTATTATAGTGTAGAACTTATATAACTCATTCATATGAAAAATTATTTAATGAAATTATCAAACAAATAATACAGAAGTAAATCCAGTATACTATGAGAATATATCATGTAATGACCTCCATTGATAAGGTACACCCCTTATTAGATTTTTAGTTATTAAAGTGTTTACAGGTATGTTTTGGAGATGGTTTGGGAATTTGAGCTAAATTAAAGATAAGGGGGGATGATTTGTAGGTATAACCTATAGGAATAATCTATCAGAGTCCAATTACTATCCTCTTGGTGAGGTAGTGGTGTAAGTCCACTGGACAAGCCATTGGGTGGTCGATGGACTTACACCGAGTGGCCAGTGTGATCTAGATAGGTACCCAATGTTCCCCAAGATTGTTTTTTTAATAGGGGTGGATTTTTATTTTAATGGTCATGATAATTGGCTCTTAACTTATGAATCATTTGATTTTGAGGTCATTTTGTATGTTTTTGAATATGTTTTAGAGCCCTAATATTCTCTCTTAATTCCATGGATTCAAGGTATGATTTCTTCTTCGTTTGTGCTCAGATTTGTAATTTGATTGGTGTGTTGGATTTGTCTCAGTAATTGATTCATGAATATTACTTTTTTATAAAATGGAAATGAGATTTTTGATCACCATGTGTTCCTTATCCATTTTCTATTACTTTTAGTTCACTGAACTCCTGATTCCTTGAGTTCTTGGAGTTGTTAAGGGATCTTACCTTTAGTGAATTTATTTTCCTCAATAAGGTAGGTTAAGACTTATTATATCATGGAATGTAGTATGTGTTTATATGAAATGTGTATTCAGTTTTGGTGTTTTTTTATTAAATGTGTTTCTTGACTTGGAAATTGGATCAATGATCAAGTGATTGATTTTTCATGAATTGTTGATGTGTAATAAAAACCCAATTGGTGTGTTGGATTTGTCTCAGTAAGTGATTCAAAAAATCCATTGCGACATAATCCCATTTCCATTTTGGGACTAGTAATGACTATAATAATCCAGTGATTCACTGGTGTTATATATTCACCTGCTGATAGGTGGAACACCTAGTGATAAGATCCGTGATCTGGAATTTCATCCCAGACCACCAATACCGATGTTTAAAGTCATGGTCTATCTTGGATATACCTGGGTTCACTTACCACTATGAAGCATGAGATTAAAATATCAGATCCTATAGAATATCTACAGGCAACCATATACGAACATGCATTATTAGGTTGTTGTCTCTATTGACAAACCAATCTGGAGGTGGGTCCTCACTAGATATACATTCATGTATGAAAAAACCTTTAGGATCTAAAAACTGCCTACTCTTCACCCTATCAAAGAGTAAATAGGTAACTACTAAGTCTATAAGGAAATTCCTCTTGTGACTCTCTTGAAACTCTAGATTAATCTTAGAGAAGATTGACATCAACTTCCTTTCATAATTATCTTCCTGAATATCTTGTTCTTGAGTTTTCTCACTCTGCGCATCAACTACCACATTCCCCTTTTCATGCATATAAGAAATCTCAAAGTCCAAAGACAGAAGGTATTTGACTCATATGTGTATTATATGGTTCAATTCATGCTACATAAATATATATTTGAGGATTTTTTCTTTATACATCACAAATTTCTCTACCATTATATAATCCCTCGAAAAACAAAAGGCATGTACAATACAAGCTCGATGACATGCGTTGGGTAATTATGCTCCTGAGGTCTCAACTATCAAGACTCATACACAAGAGAATTGATCCTCCTATATAAATAATGCACCCAACCTAATACCTGATGCATCAAAAAACAATTTATATCCTATACCAGGCTTTGGAAGAATCTGGATCGATGCTGAAGTTTTCCTTTCATCTCTTGAAAGGCGACCACATGAACTTCACACCCTTCTTATTCAAACTGGTAATAGGTTCTATAAGGCATGATAAATCCTATATAAAATGTTGATAATAGACATCCAACCATAATAAAATACGTATATCAAACACATTCTTGGGTTTCTCCCATGAAACAATAATACTCACCTTCTCAGGGTCAACTAACACTTTTAATTCAA
The DNA here is from genome assembly GCA_963277665.1 of Viscum album. Classification (NCBI taxonomy): domain Eukaryota; kingdom Viridiplantae; phylum Streptophyta; class Magnoliopsida; order Santalales; family Viscaceae; genus Viscum; species Viscum album. The sequence goes on along the minus strand of OY728159.1, from coordinate 886,827,770 downwards.
ATATAATATGACCCAAGAAGTGAAACTTTTCGATCCATAAGTTGAGATTTTTTATCATAGAATATAAATGATGATCTATCAGTGTAATCAATATGATCTCAATAGGATTTTCATGTTCAATTTGAGTATTATAATACACCAAGATAACATACACAAAAACCACAAAAAAGGAATCCAAGTATGGTTATAAAATAATATTCATCAAGACCATGAAAATAGTGGGCATTTTTATAAGACCAACAAACATAACCAGATACTGATATAAAGATTACCAACTTTAAAAAAGTCATACATGTTATATATGAATGCTTGAATCACACCCAATAATAGCCTGATCTCAGGTTAATCTTTTAGAACACTCTAGCTCCTTGAATCTAGTCGAAGAGATAATCTATTTGAGGCAATGAGTATCAGTTCTTCACTATAAGTTGGTTCAACTATTGGTAATACACACAAATTTGGAGTTTTTCATTCACTTTCTTGGTGAAAAGGATATTAAAACACCAAGGAGAGGTATTGGGTTGGATAAAACCCTTGGATTCCAAATCCTCCAACTGCATCTTGAGCTTCATAAGTGCATTCCTATATAGAAGAATAGAAAATAGAGCTGATCCTAAAATAAGATTGATTTTAAACTTTACCTCACTATTAGTAGAAATCCCATAGAAGTTTTTCAGGAAAACATACCTAAAATAATCCACCATGGGAGGAAAATATATTAGACACGACGTCTGATCATCCAAGAATAGGCTGGTAATTAGGTCTGTCACTTCTCACAACCCATGATGCTATAGTCTGACTCGACCGGCCTGGACACACCATTTTCCCTTATTCACAGATCTACCACCTTCAGGCAATGTGAAAGTTACCCTTTGGCAATAAAAGATAATGTGGTCATGATAAGTCATGATCAAATCCATCCCAATTATGAAATCAAACCCTATCATATCAAAGATAAATAAATTCCAAAAGAAGTGATAATTGATAATTTCTAGAGGAAAATCTTTGCATTGGAATATACCCTATGAACATACACCCAATGGTCTGTCCTGGTTCATCACCCAATATAATCACTGAATTTAAATCAAGACTTTTTACAATTAATATAAATATAAAAGAGTGAAAATAACCTATATCAAACAAAGAAGATATTATAGTAGAGTCTACTAGAATATTACCTCGTAAATTAGATAGTCATTCACTATGATCCTTATGTATCTACTGTAATACACACAACTATCCTGATTCATGACCTTGAGATACATCTAGACTACCCTGAGCAGGTCCACTCTACTGGTACTAAAAATCATAATTCTGGCTACCATGACCTCCTCCTTGGCCTGTTTAGCTGGTGCTACTCTATCTTCCTTCATGACATAGTGTCACATATCCTGGTCCTGAAGGTAGATATAGTTCTAGTCATATTCTACTCAAAACTTGTGTAAAGGTCTGGAAAAACTCTAAATATGACCCATTCAGTCCTCAAAACGACACTCCAGTAGGTCACTATCACAATGGGGCTTCACATGCCCCTCTTGTACACACTGATGGAATACAACTGAGCTACTGGCATAAATACGCTATCCACCATTATTCTGATGAAAAACCTCAAGGTTTAATTTATTACTAATGGAATAACTACTAAATTTTCTTGAAACTGATCCCTTATTCCTTGTACTATGAACTTACCTCAACATGCACTCGGTGATAAGATATTGGTTCATGATCACAGAAATGGTAGAAAAGTGAAAGACATTCACTTGAGTGCAGATGGAATAATTGATCACCTCCTTAAAGCATCTCTCTCATGATATCTCATCACCTAAAAGTAGTGATGAAAAACATTGAATCTTGGTAAAACACACTGAATAATCCATGAAGAATATAACAACCTACTTCAAGTGTATGAACTCCCTGACTTAGTCACTGTTTATGAATCTTTTTTCAGGGTGTTCCGTTATGCATGTTAATGTTCACTGTCATTCATTGTTACCCCACATTCCTAGTTTCTAAAGATGGGAAACTTTCATCACATTCAATGGAGATGTCTACTCTTTGATCAAAATAGGATGATGGGATGTTAGTTCCTCTTTCCATGGATTCCTCGTTAGAACACATAGCCTAGTCTGGGTCTCCATCATAGAGTTAAGTGATGTTTATGGAACTCCTTCTCGATTCCATCTCTTTGTGGATGTATTTTAATTACACTACTTCTGTATGGATATTCTAGTGGGTCTCGATAGGGAAGCAACCTTCGGTCAGGAGAGTATTCATGTTGGGAATCACTAGCATGTTTAGATTCTAGGAACCTTGGTCACCTATATTATTCCTCATAGGATGCCATCTCATGGAGGAATATTATGTGCATAAACAAAGGAATACCATGCCAATCATGGGGTATCTAATATCATAGGTTTATATCTTCCAAGGCTTTCACTTTAGGCATCCCATGTTTTTCATGAGGTAGCTGACGCCATAGGGGCATATCTTCTAAGTCTTTCACCTTAGGCATCCCATGCTTAGCATGAGGTATGTGTTTGGGGTCACAATTTTAATGTCCTATGGAGATAGAGTTGATTGACCAAGACACCTCATGGAGGCAGATCAAGGAAGTGATTCCCTTGGAGGGAAGACATCATAATTAAAAGTTTACTAATGGATGGATCAAAATTCCCCATAGAGACAGATATGGTAGGTGTGTATCATAAAGGAATAATGTTACACCGTAAAAGAGGATGGATTAGAATGTCCTATAGAGGAAGATTCAGAAGGTGTGTCCCATAAAGGGAATATGTCACACTATGAAGGTTATTAAGAATGCCCCATGGAGGCGAACCATGGATGGATAGAACATAATTCCAAAGGATGTGGATCCAAGAGGTGTGTCACATAAAGGGAAGATGTCACACCATAATGGTTGATTGGGAAACCCCTTGGAGTTGATCTTGGGGGTGCACCCCTAGAAGGGGGGAACCTAGGTTTACCATTGGTTAAGATTGAACCTCAAGGAGGTATCCTACGTACCATGTATAGAAGATAATGATCAAAACCCACATAGTTTGATTCCACTTTTTAAGGTTATATGACAGGACCAATCCATGAAGTTTAACTTCATATGGTAAGGATGCCCACGTCACAAAGGGAGCATTGGTGAGGGATGGTGTGGGAATTATTTATATAAGATACCCTTTTAAAGAGGATTTCTCTTGGTTGGAGTTAGTGTGGGGATTATGCATTGAGATTCCTAAGGGACCTGGAGGAGATGTGGTCTCTCAGGTGAGTGGCATGATTATACTAGGGACGTGGCTCAGAGAAAATCAAGATTGACATGGATGTTGGGTTTTACCTCAGGGAGGATTCCAATGTATCCTAGTTAGTTGGGAATCAAAGAACACATAGTTCAAAATAGGATGGGGATTACACCTAAGAAGAAGGCCCGTTTGGATGGATATTGGGGCTTATACCCAAGGAGGAGGCCCATACAGTGAAGGTTGAGGATTATATCCATAAAGAAGGCCCATGGTGGTGATTGGGAAGATTTCAAGGTAACTAATAACCTCTAAATATTATGTGAGCCATGCTCAGTGTGATAAATAAGAGTAAGCAGTATACCTGATGCTTGTGTCATGAAAGAAGCGCCAATGAGAGATAATGTGGGTCTTACATGTGGAAGATGCCCGAGGAGGATGTCATTCCATGTGGGGAGGATCTAATTCCATGTGAGAAAGGTCTCATTCCCTATGATGGTAATAGGTATGAAGACCATCCTATGCCACTCAAACATAGATTATCCTATGCTTATTTCATAGGGTAAGGCCATAGTTTAATATCATGTGTTGAAGATGTTGGTACTAGGTAGTTTTACGAAATGATGTTCGAACATGGGGGACTCACTCCTTACACCTTTGGCTTACATGGCCATAGCTCATGTACCACTTGAAGGGTCATGGATTTAGAAATTCCAGGGTGTAACAATATGGAAGAGTGGTCACTCAAGAGGTCTATGTTAGCGTTCCTATGATGAGAAGCAATAAGATTTAGCTTACCTTTACTGAGAAGAAAAAGGTAGGTGGGAATATTAGACCACACTTAAAGAGGAGTGGACAAAAAGAATGGGTGGTACATGTCACATAGGGAATCAAGGTGAAACGAAACCGATCCAGGATGGTTGTGGAGGCTTTGGGCAGTCAACCTTCACAAAGAGGTGTTAGGAGAAGGGGGGCAGCATTGAGAGATCTAGGAGAGAGGTTTATTGAATATTAGGTCCTCTAAGAAAGGTGATTTTTTAAGCTCAAGTACTTCTTAGAGTTAAGGGGCTTTGAGAAGGAGTGGGATTCATGAAGCATGGTGACCCTACCTTCTAATGAAGTATTGACACAAGAAATGAGTGCTTTGTAAAGGCTGAATGTTTCATCAATCCTCAAGTTCCCCATAGGATCTTCTTACTTTGTGAAGGGAATAAGCCTTCATGAAAGGAATGTCAACCTAGGGAGTAGGCTTTTAAGAACACATGAAAGGGGGTTTCTCAAAGACTAGGTACCTTGGATGATCCATTTTGGTCTTCTTGCGATGATTAGAAGGTTCTTGAAATGGGAGAAATTTGGAATCTGAAAGGCCGGCTAACCATCATCCAAAGGTTGGAATGAGTGGGATATTTATAGGAAAGGGGGTTTAATGAAGCTGGGAAGTGGTTCATGAAGTAATTCAAGTCTTTTTCAATGGGCGCAGCTCCGTCAGACATGTAAAGGACACCATTAACCCTTAGTAAGATTGTGAAATTACATCATACTTATTGAGGACACCATCAAACCTTCACATAGTCACAAATGGGATTTCTCAGAATAAGAGCGTCATGATATCCAGTCATTAATGAATGATTGGAGCTTCATGAAATAGACTCCTTTAGAGTGTTTTAGGCCTTTTGGATTAGACTAACTCCAAACTGACCATGTCTTGATCAACTATTCCCGTTCCACATATTTGGGTGCCATCATCCATCTATCAATGTATTAGGAAAAAATTAATCATAGAAGGCATTATGAAAGTCTTCCCAGACCATGCCTTGATGATGACTAGTATGGGTAATCACATCCCACCAATGCTTTGCAGAATCATGCAACATGTAAGTTGTGAGATCAAACCTTCTATATATAAGCATATCTATATGTTTGAAGATATATATAATGACTTCAAGCCATGAATTAGTTTCCTGATGACCTCCATACCTTGAGAAGGTGAGAGGATTATACTGATGGAAATCATGAGTAAGACCAGACATCATAGGTGTAGACTATAGAGCACCCTACATAGATTGTATCATGTGTAGTAAAATCTATCAAAGCTGAGTGTTAGTGCCCAATTCATGAATAACAAGTGGTACCACAGGTGTCACTACTATAGGTAATACTAGTGGCTTAAGTCCCACCACCTCTAGAGCATGTTCATAACCACCCTCATAGTGAACGACTTGAAAAAATCATGGTGGCATAGCTCTACAAATACCAAGCACGCACCTTAGAAAAAGATACCAAAGTAGATAAGATCTCTAAAAGAAGAGGAATATAAGAAAAAGTCTCACTACCCAAGATACTACCCCAACTATCTGCATCTAAGGTCAGGTTATTGGTAAGTGTTCATGTTTTTATTTATAGGGGTTCTCGTAAATGGAGGTTCAATTTAAATTTAAGGAGAGAAACACTCTTTAAATTGCACATGGCCTTCTCATTTATAGGAAACCATATCATTTTTAACTTAGAAGTTATATTTTAAGTATGTATGTGTGTATATACATAATTAATGTTTCAATTAAATGTATTTTAATTTCCAATTTATAAATTCTAATATACTTTATAAATTGAAATTGATACCCATTGAATTATAACTAGCCCCCTTACATCCAGTCTCATAATGTAACAGGAAAAATACGATGGATCGATTCAATGAATTTCACCTTCCAATTTATAAAGGTCCATACACTCTATAAATTGAAATTTTTAATCATGTAATTGTGGTGAAATTATAGATAAAGTAACCAGGGTTACATAGCTTTCATGGGTTGAAATTGGCTATTTAAGATGCATATTTCTGAATATTTCTATTGGTGAACACATCGTCGTCTTGCGACACATGACTTGATGCCCCACATTCCTGCTTTCCAAAGGTGGGTGGATTTCATCACTTCTTTAGAGATTTCTTCTCCTTGATCAAAATGGGATAATGGGCTGTTGATCTCTCCTTCCATTGATTCCCCCTCAGAATTAGTCGCATAGTCTTGGTCTCCCTTATAGATTAAGATTTTATTCGTGAAAGTCATTCCTGGTGCCATATCTTTGTGGACCCTGGTTAATTACACTACTTCTATTTGGAAATTACAAAGGTCAAGATAGGACATAAACCTTTGGTCAGGGGATTAGTTATGTTGGGAATCCATGGAATGTTTGGATGCTGGAACATTTGTCACGTGTATGCTTCATCCTGAGAGGGTTTCTCAAGGGCGCGAAAACCCGAGGTATACCATGTTGATCGCGGGGTAGATTATTCCGAGGAATGTATTTTAAGGGTTTCCTCAAGTTTACCATGTTTAACATGGGTTATTCTGTGAGTTTCATGTCCTACATGGATAGAGGGTCATGAGTTTAATGTCTTGGGTAGATAGAATGGACTGATCAACAAACTTGTGAAGGTTGATTAGATAGGTACATCCCTATGAGGGAGAACCTGGAAGGTTTACCAGGTGGATGGATTATAACTCCTTATAAGGATAGAACCAAGAGTGGTGTGTCCCATAAAGGTAAGGTTTCACACTATGAAGGATGATCTAGATACCACTGTGGGAGGATCAGGGTGGTATAACCCAATGAGGGGGACACCAAGTTTTACCATGGGCTAGGATTGAATCTCATGGAGGATTCCTACGTACCATTTTTAGAATACAAGGATCAAAAACCACATATTTCATAAGGATGGTGTGGGGATTATGTATTGAGACCACCCATATGCTGCTAAGAGCAATGATGAAGTGAATGGGGCTTAAGCGCTGAGATGACCCATATGGATGATGCAACCCCACCATGATAAGGGTGAGGTGACAAAGTAGATAACTGTGGATTAAGCATAGGAGATGACCAAATGAATGGAATGATCCCATCAATAAGTGAAAACCCAAGTAAGAATCAATATGGATGTGAATGAAGTAGGAGAAATGGATGGAATGGATGTGTTGTTGAGGATGTTGGTCTTGAACCTAGGGGATGCTTCCTATGTATCCCAGTTAGTTGGGAATCAATGTCCATGTTGTTCTGAGAAGGAAATTGGTACTTACACCTGAATAAGTAGCCCGAGCATGTGGTGTGGGTCTTACACATTGAATCTACCCAGGTGGAACTGAATGAGGTGATACCTTCGAGGGGGGGGGGGTGAACCTCCTGAGATATAGTGGCTTGAGGTAAATACTATGATGGAAATTGATGATGGTGGATACTGAGATATGGGAGGTTCACCCCTAGGAGGATGGAATCAAGGCTTACCAATGGTTGGGATTGAACCTCATGGAGGCTTACTACGTACCCAATTTATAATATAGGGATCAAAGCTCTTTTAGTTTTGTAATTCAGGGATTATTCATGGTTCGAAGACCATGAATGTGAAACATGGGGCTTACTCCAGGATGGATTCCCTGAAGAAGGATTTCACAGTCACTACTAACCTCTAAGCCCATATGATTCATGCTTTGTGTGAGAAACAAGAGGAAGAAATTGACTAGATGGTCGTGTCACGAAATATTTTCCAGCGAGGGTTGGAGGGGGGATTACGAATGAAAGCCTCCCATGGAGACAAAGCTCAAAGGGAGAGGGATGGGGTGTTGAGAGTCCCCTATGCCCATCTCCCCTCTGGTATTTTCATCTGGAGAAGGAAAGGAGCAGAAATAGTTATACCTCCTACAATAAATACTAGGTCTTATATCAAGATGGATTCCCTTCCCCATGAGTAAATTTCATTCTATGCAAGGAGGATCTCATTCCATGTGAGGAAGATATCACTCCCGTGGAGACAAGTTGGAATAGAAAATGACTAAGACAAGGCACCCCATGTGAATTTCATGGGGTGAGGCTATAGTCTAACTCCATGTGATGAGGATGAAGGTGATTGATAGTTTAACATCCTCAACACGGACTGGGAGGACTCACTCCTCACCCCTTGGATGTACAAAACTGGATATCTTTAACCCTTGGTGAAGGGAAGGCACCAACAATGCCCTACGAGAGTGGTGTGGAGGAGTGGTCCATCGTGGCACCTGTGTTAGCATGGATATGCCAAAAATCAATAACCATTAGCATACATATGCCAAAAAGAAAAATATAGGGAAATGCAACATGGGACACTACACGAGGGACCAGGAAATAACTATGTACAACCCCAGAGGGCCACATGGAATATGGTCTCACGAATCAAGTGGCTTCAATGATAGGCACTTCACGAAGCTTGGGTGCTTTTCAGAGGTCATGGGTTTCATGAATAAAGGAGATTCACGAAGCAGGGTGACATTGGCTTGGCATGAAGACCTGACTCAAGGAAAGAGTTATTTGTGAAGGCTTAATGCTCTATGAAGCCTCGAGGACCCTAAAGGGCCTCCCTACTTTGTGAAGGGAATAATACTTCATGAAGGGAATTTCTACCATAGGTAGGGGTAAATAAGAACAAGGGAAAGTGGGTTCACAAGGATCCAATACCTTGGGTGATCCATTTGCAGTGGAGTTTGCGATGCTCAGGGGATTCTTGAAATGAGAGATAGAAAGGTGAAAGATCAGGTAGAAATGGTTTTGATGTGGGGTGAGATGACTATTTATAGGAAAAGGGGTTTCATGATGATTAGAGGTGTGATACAAAGAAAATAGGATATCTACAAAGAGGCTAGGCATCACCATACTTGCGGAGCTATCCATCAACTTCCTTTACAGTGATCGTGGGGCTCATTTGAATCTTGGAGGCATCTTTCAACTACCTTCATGGCGGCCATGGGGCTCATCAAACTCGTGGAGAATTATATCAATTACCTTTGTGATTTCATGAGGGATGGGGGCTGCATAAAAGTGTTTTGAAAGTCAAAACACTTTGATGATATTTGGGTTGTTGATATTGGATTTCATCTCAAATGGTTGTGGACTTATTTTAATTATCCTGAGGCATGTGTTTTGACACTAGAAAGTCCTCCCCTTAGAATGGGAGATGACAGTAAAAGGATGGATGGATTCTGAGTGTAGGTCACCAAAACACAAGTCCGGTCTCTAATTTCCATTCAACATCATTTGGAACATTGTCTGAGGATGGTAGGTGAGCCATGTGGTTAGGAACCATTCCATTAGGAGGTCTCTTACATGGGAGCATTGTCTCGAATGTTGAGCGACAATAAAAGATGTGAAAAATGCAGCATATGACCATCATCAAGGGAGAAGACCTCTCAGATGAGGGATTGAGATGCTTTGAAGTTTTATATCATGAAAGTGAGGATGATTCATGGTATGTCTTAATGTCATATGATCAAGACATTCCACAATTTAACGTCATGTGATTAGGATGTTGTACATAGTTTAAGGTCATAGCTCCTGTACCCTATCCAACAGTTTAAAGTCATGTTACATGAACTATAAAAATGTTCCAAAGTATTCGTGTTTTATAGAGGGAATAAACCAAACATGAATGATCCAAAAGGGGTTTTCATAACACACAAACATAAGGAAACATATGATAATAAGGAATATTTTATGTGGAAGGGGACAAACCTGACTTGAATGAGGACCAAGGGGGACCAAAACCATACCATATACCCTAGTGAAGATATTACTTTAAGGTTATAGAGTTTAGATTTTGAATCCCTCATATGGCTCGAACACATTGGTACCCACCCTACCTAAACTCATAATCCTACATGAGCCATGCTATATGTAGGAAACATGGAATGGTGCCTAGGTTTATCTAATATATGGGAGTGCACATCGAAGGTAAAACCAATAATGGAATCCCACCATGATACATGAATGTGGAAAGGATGTAAATTGAGAATTACAAGGACTGAGTGAATTGGGAGACTAGTGAGTAAGGTTCGGTAATTTTCCATGTTCAAAACATAGGACCATAACTAACCAAAAAAAATTGGGGCAAGAAAATACAGGTTCAATTGTTGATGAGGTTTGAAACACATGATCCACCGTCTGCTGCCAAAAATCCATTAGGGCGTTGGACCAGGATTGTAGGTGAGCCAAAGTGACATGAGACCATCACTGTTAGGGGGTATGTTTGGATTTTAAGGATGATGAAAAACTCTAACCAAGGAGGAATATAAGTGTGGACTGAATATATCATCATAAAGTGGGATTTAGACCTTGGTGTGCAAATAGTATAATGACATACTACGTGGACCATGGGAAATAGTTTAAAGTAATGATTATTAGAATAAGGAAATAAATTAAGTCTTAGAGTATGTATAAAATTTATAGAAGAAAAAAAATGATGTGTATGAGGCCAAATAGGCTCTCATGTTGCGTACACATCTTAAAAAAATAGAGGCCAAAGGGCCAGAAACGGTTGAAGAACCTGTGGTTGGGCCCAAAGACTAAATTTATGGGAATTCATACATATCCCATAAGGATGGGAATCAATACATACATAGTTATAGAACACAACGTGGTAGTTTTCCAACACTGGAAGGGGAAATCCTATCTGATGAGGAAGCTGAAGCATCCCATGATTATCATGGGACATCCTGAACATGTTCAGGGTAGGATCACAGTTTAATGCCTTACATTGAGGATGTTGGATCTTAGTTTAAGGTCATAGATTTTGTACTAGAGGGGGGGGGGGTCTCTAATAGGAATATGTGTAATGTGGTGGAATAACATAACCGATGTGAATGAGGACCAAGGAGGCATACACACACCAAATGCGTATTCTTCAGGAAGCTCATATATAGTTTAAAGCCATGTTTTCTAGACTATGCTAAGGATAGAGGGTCCAAATAGGAATGATAATTCCAAGGATATACATGTGACATACAAGGGATAAAACCCAACATTAATGAGGGAAAAAGGATCCCATGTATCACATTTATACCTTAAGATGAACTACATACAGTTTAGGTTCATGGAGATTAGACTACAATCAAGGACAAAGAGTCAAAGATTTGATGGAGTTTGGTGGATGGGCCCAAATATTAAATGTATGGCCATCACTACGCATCCCATAAGGATGGTAATAAATAAATATATTGTTATTGAGAATTTTCATAGTTTAAAGTCGTATGAGATTAGACTATAGAGGTTAAAAGGGATTTTAGGTGGATAGGTGTGGCATGGTGGTGTGGGAAACCTAACTTGAATGAGGGCCTAGGAGGCTCTCACCACACCAAAAAACATATTCCTATGATTACTATAGATAGGATATTAGTTTAAGGTCATAGAGTTTGGACCCATGAGATTGTGAAACACTTCAATGTGTTTAAAAACCCTACCAAAAATCCTAAGCCCGCATGAGCCATGATTTGTGTGGGAAACAAGGAATGGGGAGGATTTTCATGACACACAAAAGAACACAATAGGGGAATGGATAAGTCATCTTAAGGATGTCCCAATGACGATGAATTTATTACTCAACACACATAGGTGCACTGAGGGTTAACACTGAGGGTGTTGGAGTCCCACCAGGATATGAGGAGGTGGAAAAAGTGAATAACGATGCTCGATATATGGGACATGATGAGGGTGGTGTGAAATTGGAGGATAACTACTGATCATGTTCAATGACACAACATCTATATCATGTTACCCGGAATGAGAGAAAACAAATTAGGGTCATCCACTGACCATATTCAAAATGTGGGACCTTCCTCAAAATGTCATTGAAATCCTTCCAGGGTGTTGGCCCCAGATGGTAGGTGAGACATGTGTCTAGGAACCAGGCTGTTAGGGGGTCCCTTTAGACATAGAAGATGAAAGAGACCCAAATAAAGGGACATATGAAGCATGGAGATGGAATGAGAGAATTACCATGAAGAATCCAACACTCTAGGTCCTACACCACAACACATCAGAGCATGTTAATGTGTAATATCAGGTAGAGGGATTGAAAACCCTTCTTAAGGAGAGAGAGGCCAAAGAGATATAGACTCTGAGGTAATGCTTGGATGTGACATGGTAGTGGACCGATGCCACATATAGAGGATGATGAAGAGGGGTAAAAAGGTTGATGAAACTGTGGTTGGACCCAAAGACAAAATTTTCGGGCATCACTACATATCCCATAAGGATGGGAATAAAGCTGTACATAGTTATTTAATTTCATGAAGTTTAATATCAAGTCGTAAGGATTCTGGTTGCCACACCTTTTATCATCATGTATCTAGGACGATGAGTGTCATGCAATTTATCTTCATGGGACAACGACGTGAAGGGGGAGTACTTTACAAGGGATATATATGAAGAGACTGCTATAGAACAACGTGAATGGGGACCACAAAGGATTGCACCACACCATACACTCCTAAGGGAGGGCTTAGGCCAAGGCAATGAAAGGTTTAATTTATGGCTGGTCCCTAGAATGAGATATCTAGGTGTCACTATGTATCCCATAAAGATGAGAATCAAGCCATACATAGTTCTTGATTATGTAAAGGCAATAGACTAATACCAAAAGTAGTTAATTCTCAGACGAGAACATCATGTTGGTGTTATACAGTTTAGATTCATGTATCTTGGACTATATGGTTCTTAGTTTAGTGACATAGAATTCGGACTGGCGGAGTCATAAATTTATCCTATATGGGTACAAAATACTACCGAAGACACCCAAGCCCATGTGAGTCATGATTGGTGTGGGAAATAGGGAATAATTTCAGGCTTTTCCCATAAAATAGAAGCACACAAAAGGGTAAGTAAATGTTAAATGGGAAATTCCCGATGATAGTGAACTTCCTACTTGACGCACATAGATGCATGGAGGGGAAACACTAGGGTGTTAGAGTTCCACTGAATATAGGGAAGTGTAAAAATGTGAATCATGGAATCTGATAACTAGAACACAATGAGGGAGGCATGATGATGGAGGATAACAAATAACCTTGTTTTAAACACATCATCCATATCATGTTACCTGGGATAAGGATAGAAAAATTAGGGTCAAATGCTGACCATGTTCGAAAACATGGGACTTGTCTTAAAATGTTATCAGAATTATTTTAGGGCATTGGCCCAAGATGGTAGGTGATCCATGTGTCTAGGAACCATGTTTTTAGGGGGTCCCTTTAGATGTGGAAGATAATGGGGTTCCAAATAAAGAGATATATAAAGAACAAAAATGGATTGAAAGAATATCCATGCAGAATCCAACACTCCTGATCTCACACCCTGGCATGTCAGAGCATGTTAGTGGGAGGATGCGGGTTGAATCATGGTAAAATACCCTAAAATTAAAAATATTTTAATGTCATATTATTGGACCAAATGATATTTGTATAAGGTTATAGGGTTTGGACCATAGTTGAGGCCAAAGGGCCAAAAAGGTTGATGAATATGGGGATTGACCTGAAGAAAAAATGTTAGGGAATCTCTACATATCCCATAAGGATGAGAATCAAGAAATAAATAGTTCTTGAATTCAATGTAGTTTAATATCATCTGATAAGGATTAAGGGAATTTTACTTTTAATGTCATGCAGGAAGGGACATTAATGGTGTGCAATTTATTATCATGAAACTAGGACACAAATTCTTAGTTTGGGATCATAGAATTCAGACCATGCTCCAAGTTTAACTTTGTGTTATAGGGATTTATGCATAAAGTTTAAGTTTGTGTTTCCTGTAACATAATCTATTAGTTTAAGGTCATATATTTTAGACTAAAGTGCCATAGAGTATAACATCATGTAACTAGGATGATGGTGCTAGGCAGTTTTACGTCCTGTAACTCGAATGGAGTTGCAGTTTAATATTATGCAAGACGGTAAAACAATTTAACATAATGCAAGATAGATGGTTCTTATGAAAATTACTAATTGAGGAACTTGTAATTGGTTATAGGAGTAATTATCTACCCATCTATGGTGATCAAAGAGTACACATCGTTAGGGTAAACCTTATGAATGATGTAAGGTAATTCCCATTTGCACTCTAGATTTGGTGGCTTACTTCTAGGTATTATTGGAATCCTCTGATCTAGAACCATGTAACCTTTAAGTAATGAGTGAAGATGAACTTTCTTGTTGAAATATTGATCTATCTTGTCCTGGTTCCTCTTTAGATTGTGCAAGGCTTGAATCCTGCTCTTTTCAAGGGCTTACAATTTAGCGAAATGTACCTCTACTATCTTGTCTAATGTCTATTGGTCATAGAAGACTATATGAAGTGATGGTAACTAAATATTGATGGTAAGGATTTACTCTATTCCATACACTAGGGAATATGGGGTCACCTTGATGGAATTATGAGTTCTGTTTTGATAATCCCGGGGGGCGTTGGGATCTTGTCTGAACAACTTTTCTTATTCTAGACCACCATATTTTGTAGGATATTAGAGAGGGTCTTATTGAATGCCTCAATCTGTCCATTTTCTTATGCATGGTAGAAAGAAGTGTGGTTGGACTGGATACTATAATTAGAGTAAAATTTCTTTAGCTCACCCACTCAGAAATTGGTTCCATTATTGGTGAGAAAATCCTATGGGACTCTAAAACAATGGATGATGTTGGAGCTAAAAAAATCAATGATATAACGGGCCTTGACTTCCTTGAGAAGAATGGCCTCTTCCCACATGGAAAAGAAATCCATCTCGGTTATAATGAGCTTGTATTGGTGATATTTCACTGGTGGATATGGTCCCATGATGTTAAGTCCATAGACCCCAAAGGGACAAGAATACTTGGTAGTATGGAGGGGATCTAGTGACCGATGCACAAATTTGGAATGGATTTTACACGAATGACACCTCTTGGTGAACTTGATACAGTTATGGACCATGGTGGGCCAAAAGTATCCCAACCTCTGAATTTGGTGGGAGAGTTTTAACCCTACCTGATGAGCTTCATAGAACCAGACATGAACTTACTACATGAATTAGGGAATCCAATCTCCTTGAATGTGGTAGAGGATAATCCCATCAAAACCATGTTTGCAGAGAGTCTACTCAAGGATAGGACCACAATGGATGGTAAACTATACTGTACGCAAATATATTTTCTCACGTGTGAATCTATATATCTAGAGATTACCATGTTGGAGGTACTCAATGAAAGGAATTTTCTAATAGGAGATTTCTTCAGCCACAACAGGGGGGAATGGAGGTCCTTATGTGGAGGCACCAGTGGTAATATGGATTACCTACTCATTGTCAACATCTCCCAGAGTGATGAGAGTGATGATCCATTGATGCGCCACATGGATAAATATATTATATTGGATAGGTTCTAAAAGGGATACTTCTAGACTAGGAAAAGCATCGACTCGACCATTCTGTGACTGGGGAACATGAGTGAACTCTGGCCGAGAAGGGAACTAGGCCATCAAATGGTGAGTGCATTCTAGAAGAGGAACAAGATCTAGATTCCTGATGACATAATATAACTATTGATTTTATTTATGACTATCTCAAAGTCCCCTTAAACATGTAGATGGGGAACGTCAATCTTAAGGTCCAGTTCGAGACTAGTGATAAGAGCCTGATACTCTTCCTCATTGTTGGTGCAACCTTCTGATAGAAAGAAATAATAGGTAAAGATAGACTATTTAGGTGTGATGATGACAATTCTTGGGCCTACTCTATTGAGTCTGGGATCATTGAGCCTTATATTTATTGGAATTTGGGAGCCACCATCAAAGTGAACCTGCCAACATGGCACAGTCTGATCCACTGAGAGGATGACCTCATCTGGGAAGTCAAGATTGAGGGATTGTTCTCCAGGGCCTAGATGGGTGGCTAAAACATCTTCTAGAACCTAACCCTTGACAAATTTATATGGAATGAATCTAATGTTGAACTACTTAAGAATCACTACCCATTAATCCAAACAACCTATCAATATTGGGTAGTTCAGAATATACTTTAGTAGGTCCATATGGGACATAAGCTGTATCTCATGGTACTGTAAATAATGACACAATTTTTTTACTACAAAAATCAATGATAGGTATCTCTTATCAAAAGGAGATTATCTAGACTTTATGTCAAGGAGAATACAAATGATATTGTATAAAATTTTATCTATCCCTCCATTGTTCTTCTGAGTGAGCAGGACATCGAGGGATCACTCCAGGGTGGTCACATAGAGGACCAATGGATTTTTAGAGATGGGTGGCATTCAAATTGGAGGTTGTAGCCGATACTTATTTATTTTCTCAAATGTGGTCTAATATTTTTTATCCCACAGGTTGATTCCACCTTTCTTCATGAGGCTGGAAAAGGGCTTACTCTTTTCATCTATGTTCGTGATGAATCAGTGTATATAAGATAAGTGGCCTTGAAATACTTGGATATCCCAAAGGTTTCTTGGGGGAGGAATCTGAATGATGGACTTGATATTCTCGGGGTTTATCTCAATGTCTATGTATATGATGAATAATCCAAGAAACTTCCCATAGGTTACCCTGAAAGTGCACTTCAATAGGTTTATCTTCAGATGGTGGGATTGTAGGAAGCTGAACAATTTCTCAAGATCTCTGAGATGGTCCTAATGCTGGTGGGATTTGACCACCAAATCATCCACATATCATTCCACTAGTTTACTGAGGATTTTATTGAATATGTAGTGCATGGAACTCTGATAGGTGGATCCCACATTCTTCAAAACTAAGTTCATTACCTGATAGAAAAAGGCCCCTTACGGTGCCCTGAAGGTGGAGGACTCTTCATATTCAGGGTCTATGAAAATTTTATTATACCTAGAATACCTATCCATCAAGGAGAGATCCTAGAACCCAATAGTTGCATTTATCAACAACTTTGTCACAAGAAAGGGAAAATCACCCTTCAGATAGTGATGGTTGAAATCACGAAAGTCGATACATACTCTGATCTGCCCATTTTTCTTCCTAAAAGGAATAATGTTGAATATCCATTGGGGGTATTGTAATTCCTTGATGATGTTGGTTTTTATGATCTTATCAACTTCTTCCTTGAACATGGCACCATGATAGTGGAGCATCTTCCTAGGAAGCAGTTTGAACCCGTGTTGACTCACTGGAAGACCAAGGTAATGGACGGAGACCTAAGGGTCTAGTCCTGGAATCTCATCATAACTCTAGGTAAATGCATCACGATGCTGCTTCAATAAATCCACATACTACTACTTTTACTCTGTAATCATAGCTGTACTAATCACTGTCAGCCTCGAGTCTTCCTCGGTACCAAGATTTACCTGTACCAACTCATCGATGGTGGTGAAGAAACCCTCTTCTAATGAGAGAGGAGCATCTTCCAAGTATTCTTCATCATATAGGATAGGGGAATCAATGGGAGGAGATGTTCCATCTAAGAAAACAGATTTGGGTGGAACACTAGTGCTCGCTTGGGTGGATGTGGAATCTTCACTAGGATAATCCTGTACTACTAAAACCATGGAAACAAAGGCTATCGACCTAATTCCATCATGAATTTGACCAAGGGGTACACACTTGATGATGTCAAATTATTAGTGGAAGGTCAGTTTGTTTTGGTTCAATCCAGATCTGTGGAACAAGTAGGTCTGGAAGATAATTATAGCCATAGGGAAAAAATATCAATACCTAATAGGTGTAGGGGGTTCTGGTATCACCTAAGCCTGACCCATGTATAAGTAAAAGGTAATATTATAACATTCCTTCTACCAGGGAATGTGTCTTCCCATCATTTTATAAATGAAAAAGAATTTTCTCAAGTTTGGTGTTGTAGAATCCAATTAGTGAATTAGGATGATGAAGGCATTGTCCAAGTCCATCCATGGGTCAGCCATAAAGAAAGTGTGCTCAAACTCATTGGTTTGAACCTTCTTGTCCTTTGTCTTATAATAGTCTACACCCATATATAGGGATTCAAAAGAGGCAAAGGGGAATGAATCACCTTGGATCACACCTACTCGACCATTGAGGGTGTACTTGAGGCATTGGTGATTTGAGGAGTGAACCGCCACATGTAGATGGAGCCTGGGTATACCCATTAACACATTTTAGGTTGTATCCTCTGAGATGACTGTAGACGCCGGAAAAGTCCATTGTTCCCAAACGAAGCTCCGGATGCGGAAAGCGAGGTCATATTTGGAGTTAGAATCATGTTTCGGAGGGCCCGGAGGCCTTGCACGGAATTTTGGAGACCCGCGCGCAAAGTTGAAGTCAGGCGCACAAACCTCCCGGGATGCGCGCAATGCGCTGGGCCGGCGTGCAATTTTGCGCGCCCGTGGCCCGCGCGACTCCCTAGCACGCCGGGCCCGATTCCGCACCCGCGAAGGAACTTGCGCGCCCGCGAACCGGATTCCGCGCCCGGGGTTGACTATAAATATAAGGCGACCCCCGACATTTTGAAGGTTTCCGGAATTCGAAGAGTCGCTCGTTCGCGCAATCCAACCCCCTCCGCGCGCAATGCCGATCTTCAGGTAACCTCCTTTCTTTCGCGCAAGAAATCCTCGGGGTTCGCCTTCGTGCGTAATCCCTTTGGCTCCTTTCCTTTGAAACAACTCTTCACCCAAAGGCCTCGCGCGCAAAAGAAACCTCTTGCGCGCAATTGCCCCCGGGTGCGTGCAATCCAGCCCGATTGCGCGCACCCCCCCTTTTTTGCTAAGTGGCCATTCGTTAAAGAATGAGCTGTTGCCCCCGCGCGCTATCCGAAGCCCAGTGCGCACAATCTCCATCTTCCGCACGCAAAGCGCTGGCCCAATTGCGTGCCAGCCTGCCCATTTGCGCGCCGACCCGCGGTATTGCGCGCCAAGCTTCTCTTTTGCGTGCAATCCGCGGGGGTCGCCCCCTTTGACACCCTGAGGGTACCCGCCTGCGTGGCGCCTGATAATCTTCATCCCGGGCGCCCGCACCGTGCGTTGTCTTCCCGTGCGGCCCTCCAGGTTCGCGCGAAGTGACACGGACCCATTGGCGGCACCACCTCGTCCGTGCTGCAAGACGTTAAACTGCCAAGTGTTTCGTCCAACATGACGTTAAACTGTACCTCGTCCGCGCTGCAAGACATTAAACTGCCAAGTGTTTCGTCCAACATGACGTTAAACTGTACCTCGTCAGCGCTGCAAGACGTTAAACTGCCAAGTGTTTCGTCCAACATGACGTTAAACTGTACTTCGTCCGAGCTACAAGACGTTAAACTGTTCAGCATTCGTCCTGCATGACGCTAAACTGCACCACGTCCGTGCTGCAAGACGTTAAACTGCCAAGCATCTTCATCCTCAACACACGATGTTAAACTGTACTTCGTCCGGCAAGACGTTAAACCGTCCGCTTCGTCCTCAACACACGACGTTAAACTGTACTTCGTCCGGCAAGACGTTAAACCGTTCGAATCGCCTGATCCCGTGCCTCGCACGCAGGGTCCCCCTCCCGGTTTGGATGTGGCCCCCACCCGCTCGTCTCTGCAGGGATGTCGGGATTGGAGTGTCCTTCGCCCACGGGGGTAGAGTATTACAGACAGAACAAACTACGTGGACTTTGATCCCTGTCTCCTAAACAGGGTACGTAGGAAGCCTCTCCGAGGTTCAAGCCCACCACCTGGTCGTCCCGGTCGTATTCACGTCGGTTCGTCCATCAGTGGACCCCTCCTGGGTTCACACTTGCGTCGATTCACCTATGAATCCGCCCTTGTGGGAGACTGCACATGTGTATCTCCATTTTGCTTCCCCACTGCCTTTTTCTCCTTTCAGCGTCCATCATGACGTGAAACTGTAATCCACCCGGCCGTTCCATCCCCCTCTGTGCGAGGTGGTTCGGTTCAATCCTCTGCCCGGCAGCCTCGACCTCTTCGTGAGTTGGCTTGCCGGCGTCCAGCATGACGTTAAACTGTATATCCGAACTACGCTGACTTTGATCCGTGCTAACGCGCGGTACGTAGGAAGCCTCTAAGGGGTCCAAGCTCTTCACTCCATCATCCATCCTGATCCTTACCCGGGCCGCCACATCCCTGTGGGGTCATGCCATTTCATTCCACTCCACTTCACTCGGGAAGCCGCCCAGGTGCTGGCCCCAGCGTCGGAGGTTCCCCGCAAGGGGTTCTATCATCTGATCCACTTCTCGTGTTGATCAGTCCGATGCCGTCCCCGCTGGACGTTAAACTCGCGGCATACCCCGTGTTAAACATGGGAAGCTGAGGAAAACCTCAGGTAACACAGTTCCCCACACCCAGCGCGGGATGCCTCAGGACATCACGCCTTCGAGAAGACCTATTAGGGACGGAAGGCAGACATGAAGAGCCGTAGTGTTAAGACACGCCCCCAGCACCCAGAGCTACCCGGTCTCCTCACCGCAGGTTGCTGCCCCGACCAGACTCCTTGGAGCGTCCGGGCGGAAGCAGCGTAATTAACCGGTGTCCATGGAGACATGGCGCCGGGAACGAGATTCACGAGCACGTCTTAAATCTATGAGGGAGACCCGGATTAGGCAACGAGTTCCGAGGAGACGTCCACGGAAGGAGGAGCCGACATCCCATCATCCCGGTTTCTATCAAGGAGCAGACGCCCCTGAATAAGGGACGGATGCCGCCCGCCTTTGGAAAACGGGACTGCGGGGCCACAAGCCGCGCGCCCATCCCCTCGGGTCGACGGGCGCACGCGCGAACGCGTCCTGGCGGAACAGCATCGGAATAGAAACCCGAAGCACATCCGCACCGAAACAGAAAAATGGTGAACCCGACGTGAATCTCTTCTCCTCAATACGAAGACCGATTGCTTTCAGAGGTGTTGGAAGACCAGCATGTTGCTCGGACGAGCATTCAACACTGGGGCACAGAACCCGCCAGGGGCTGGGGAAGGGAAATCGGGCCCTCCGTCTCACGACGTCGATGGCCTGGGTTCCCCCCACGGAAGGGGTCGTGGCACTAATGGTTGGTTGTCGATTCCTTTTCCTGTCAGTGTTAATGGGTTTTTTCCATGCTTTCAGGAATCAAGTCGCCCAATCCAGTGCCCGATCGCCACCCACCCACTGGCGCAGGGGTAGGGGAAACATCGACGTGGCTCCTCCGCGCGGTCCCGCCCGTTCCACAGCCGTCCCAGCAGCCGCAACTGCGGGACAACCACGCCCTCTCTCCCCCTCGGAGGTCATCCAGAGAAGGGTGATCAACAACTTGGTGCGGAGATATGAGGAAGAGGGAGTCATCCCCACCAGGGACATGGCTCGCCTAGACCTCGAGGAAGCTGCACCTCACCACCAACGCCGCCCCCGAGGGCCGCGCAGGGAGGCACCGCTACCTACCTCGACGTCCAACCGCTTCGGGAGTTTATCCCCGGAACGCTCCGACAGCTCCTTCCCCTATGCGGATGAGGTGGAAGATGTCCGGGACCACCCTATCCGAGATTCGCTCCAGGGATCCGCGATAAGGGCTCCTGTCAGGCCACGACGACATCGCCGCCAGGCTTCTCAAGTCAAAGAACGGACTCTCCACCTGCCCGCGCCGCTCATCCCGACTCGTTTGTCCCGACGCCAACGTCGGGCACGAGCGGAAGAGGATTCCCACCTTGGGGCCCTAGTAACAGCGGCCGCGTTGGCTCAAGCCATTGCTGGCTCCAGTCACCAGGCCCCTGCGCATTCTGAACAGGGGCACTTCTATGCCCGACCTGGATCGAGGCCCCGACCGCCCCAAAGGCAGGTTGGGTTGACTCTCCCGGTTGCTGGTACATGCAATAGCCACCGCGGACCACCTCGCGGTAGCGCTATTCGCCAACAGGGTCTACTCCGTGTGGCCGATCCAAGAGGCATGGGTCACCCCACCTTCCGATCCCGGCCCGGAGGCCTGCCCGGAATCATCTCTCCCCATGTCCCCTTTGATATCTGTCCCGGTGCTCCTCGCACCTTGGTTTCCAGTCCTCTTGGCCCCAGCACCGGTGTGGCCGGAGGACGCCAGGACAGAAATCATCCATGCCCCGAAGAACCACCTAGGGGCAGGAAGGCGAGGCGTCGACGTCGAGGGAAGAATGTTACGGAATTCCAGACAGAGATCTGACCGGTCCGTTTCTCTGATACAGAGGCGGAGTATGATTCAGCGACGGAGCCCTCCCCCCGATCCCGCCAGTTAGGGGCAGGGGTAGGAATGCGGCACGTCAGCCTCGTACTTCCCGAGAGCGAGATCGATACGATCCCCGCTTCCCTCCGAAGGTATATCCGGAGTAGTGAGGGCCTGGTAGACCCCCAAGGATCAAGCTTGCGGTTGGTACCGGCCCCTCTGGAAGCGCCTTCTGCCTCGATCGGAGAAGCCGGAGACTTCTTCTGGGGATCGATGGTCGAACCACGATCTAGTGCACCCTCGGCGAGCACCGACGCTACGGCAGGATGTTCGCTCGCCGGCCCGTCCTATCATGATGTGGTAGCTGGGGCACCGCCACCCTCAGAGGGCGGCCCGGGATATGGAGGCCAATCGGCCTGCTCGCCGTATTCACCGCCGGCCAGCCCGTCGGCCCGGCGGCCAGCCTCGGCACCACTGCCGGTTCCCCGTACATTCCCAGTCGTTGAAGAGGACCAAGGAGACCTGGGTCCCGATTTTGAGTCATGGAGCTTCTGGACCGTCCTTGCAGAGGGCCACTTCCCTGAGAAGTTTTGGCCAGTCGCAGGACCGGACTTTGATGCACCCGAATCGCTCACCCCGGATGAGTTCGAATGCTTTCGCCGAACTCTCCGGGAGACTCACTCCCGTCTTCACCGCCTACAAATGCCATATCCCGGGAGTCAAGCGCACCTGGAGGATATTGGTGAGCAGTGCCGTCAAATTGACCTGGCCACGCTCCCCGCGGTTCGGCACCCCGGGTCATTTGGGCACCACGAGGCCCTCCAACAACGATGCGTTGAGTGTTTTCAAGTACTCCGCAAGGTTATCGAGGAAGCCACTCCCCACGTACATATCCATGGATGGGGGCAGTACGCTTCCCTACGCTTCAGTGCGATTCGCCGACAGCCCGATTCGCTGGGTAGCCCTGAGGGTACATCCCCAGGGACGGAAACGGTCAATATGGATGACCTGTCGGGAGAGGGGAACGACTTGGAACTTCTCGACGGGGGATCTCCCCCCGAAGACAAGCCGTCGTTGGATCCATCGGTGAGAGTTACTCGTCACCAGAGGAACCTCCTGGGTCTCCCCACACCCACTGAAGCACTGACGTTGAGCCGAAACGTCAGCAAAGGTAAAGAGCACGGCGGGGCTATAAAGCCCGCCGACCCATCTGCCTCCATGCAGAGGGCAGAGGAGGATCCCGAAAAGGCCATGCTACGTCAACAGCTCGCCGAGCAGAAGAAGCTAGTTGACCAGCTCCTCACCGAGCGCGCTGCAGAGCGGCGGCCTGACTACGGTGATCCTAGGCCAGGACAGCAGGGACAGGAACAACCACCCCTCGATGAGGCTCTCCCGGGCAACCGTGATTATGCCGTGTTTGCCGACAGGGGAGAGGCCATTGCCTATGGAAAGAGGGCGCGGTATGTTTCACCGCACCCTCCCGAGCGGCATGACTACCTGAGAGACCCCGCTCGGATTCCTCCCGCTGCCCCAAGGGCCGCTCCGCCCGCCATCCCACGAGCTGCCGAGTTCGACGACCCGGTCGACGACCCGATTAAAGGGCCATGAAATGCGCTCGTGGTTAGAGATCCTTGCCAGGACTGGAACCCATGTCCGGACGATCCGATGGCGGCACTCATCGCCCGCTTGGAAGCCTTGGAGACTCGGCAAGTGGCAATCCCACCGGACGGCAAGCCATACCCAGCATGGGTGGATGACATGCCGGCACCTCCGGGATTCGGGAACCCCACTTTCGCCCCCTTCAACGGGACTGGAGATCCGCCACAGCATTTGGCCCATTTCAACTCGAGGTGCGGGCCTATGTTGGGAACTCTGGTGCAGCAGGAGGCCGCTAAGATTCGCTGCTTTGTCCAGACACTGGAAGGGCCAACATTTGTCTGGTACAGCCAGCTCCCCGTCGGGTCGATAACTAGCTGGGAGGACCTTCGTAGACAGTTCCTCTACCAGTTCAGTTCCACGACCCGGAAGACGAGTATCGCAGACCTCTTCAAGTGAAAGCAGAGACCTGATGAGCGAGTCGCGGATTTCGTCGCCCGATGGAAGGGTCTCACGTATTCCCTTGACATGCCATTGACTCAGGAGCAGTTGCTGACAATGTGCGCCGGGAACGTCAAGACCGAGCTGGTCCCTTCCTTGATCACTCAGAATTATCCCGGAGGGTTCAGGGACTTCTCAGACAAATCTCAACGTCTTGAGGAAGCCCTGCAACATGCTAGTCAGGCACACCCGCTGCCTCCTATGATTCCTGCACGGAGAGTCAGCAGAGCTGAGCCCGCTGCTGTTGCCCAGATAGAGGCCCCCAGGCCATTGGAGCTGCTGCCGGCGAGGCCAGCTCCACAGCCTCACAGGAATCCGCCTCCACGGGCTCAGTTCCCGGCCCAGCAGCGGCAGCCCCAGAACCGGCCGGCCCCTCCGCGTAATGTACCGCCACAACCCAGGCGAGATAATCAGGGTCCACCTCCTCGGAAGGCCCCTCCAGCCCCTCGTCAAGACCACGCTCCCAGGGGCCCGCGATACCTGACATACTCATTTCACGAGGATCAGGTCCCCGGTTATTTCCGGAGCGCCCTGGAGCAGAGGATTGTGCGACTGCCTGAGTGTTGGAGGCTAGAGGAGGCACATCTCACGGATAACCCCCGCTACTGCCCTTACCATCGGGCCCTGGGGCACACCATCCGGCGGTGCTACGTGTTTAAGGACTGGCTCCAAGACCAGATTAACAAAAATGTAATCAGGTTGGGCCCAGCTCCAGCACAAGTGGCGGGCGTGTTCGTGGGATCAGATGACGATAGTGGCAATGAGGACGAATGGCAGCTGGTCTCCGACCGCGGATCCCAGAAGTATAATAACTGGATGGCCCACAAGATGATCATTCGCGCCCATGGAATCATCCATGCGCGCTTGAATCAGCCTGAGCCCCCAGAATCTGCGGGTGCTGCTTCAGCATCGTCATCCCAGCCTGCCTCTTCCGAGAAGAGCAAACGGCAGCGGCGCAAGAAGGAAGAGCGCGCCCCGCCAGTTCCGCCACTATCCCGCACTCTCGGCGATTTCATGCCCCCAGAGATGGGGATCCCTCCTCGGATCCGCCCGGTGATGGATGATTCGTCCGATGACAGTGTTGGGTACGCTTCGGTTAATACCGTCGAGCTGGTAAATCCCTTTTCGGTTCCCGACGTTGAAGAACACCAGGTGGACCTCCCTAGTGTCCCCGGTCGTCGCCACCGTCGGAGGAACCGCAACAACAGGAGTCGCCGGGGCACAGCAGTTGGTACCTCCAGCCAGGACGTGCACGCCACTGAGACTAGGCAGCATGCTCAAAACCGAGCTCAGCGCGCGCAGCCCCCCCATCCGGGGATGACAGATTCGCCTCCGCCACTGTTTGTGGTGTGGGACCAGGCAGAACCGCCTCAGCCGCGTCGCAATCAGCTCCGCCCTGCCACGAGTCCATCCCGGCCTCCTGACCCCAGTACGGTGACTACTTCCCGGGCTTCAACCAATGAACAACGAGATGCGCCAAGTACCAGTCGGCCGCCGGTCCAACCGGCAAGGCCCGTCATGCCTCCAACCGCAGAGCAACCTCCTGCAACCAGGGGCTCGCGCTTGGCCAAAAAGTATGATGTCCTGAAGCACTTGGCCGACATCCCAGCAAGTCTCTTTATCCTTGAGGCTCTGCGCATGTCATCTGAGATGCGCGAGGCGCTCGCTGAAGCCCTGAAGAGCCCCCTCCAGTTTGAGACGGAGGTTGCGGCTGCAGAGGCCTTTCGCGCTGAAATGATTGAGGACGTCGAATGTCAGGCAGTTATCTCGTTCTCTGGTAAGGTTGAAGACCCTCCTATACAGGGGCACATTCGTCCGCTGTATGTTACTGGCCAGTTCAATGGCCTTGAAGTCCGGCGCTGTCTTGTCGACACGGGGTCCGGGATTAACCTGATTCCCACTCGGACGCTCTGGAGATTGGGGTTGTCTGAGGATGACTTGATTCCCTCCGACCTCAGGATCCAGGGGTACGACCGCACCGAGAAAACTCCGGTCGACAAGATACGTTTGAAGACCCAGTTCGGTGACCTGGTTGCCAACACTGAATTCATGGTAGTCTCTCAAGACACTGCGTATAACGCATTGATGGGCAGGCCATGGCTCCACCTTCATGCGGCGGTTCCCTCGTCATACCACCAATGCCTGAAATACTCCCTTAACAGTCGAGTAGGCGTGCTTCAGGGGGATGCCTCTCCTTTTGCCTCATGTGAAGCCCACTATCTGGACGCGGACTATTACAAAAGCAAGGATAAGCAGATCCTGGCAGGTGAGGTTGAGCCTGTCGCTGTTGCAAGTGATCCCTGGGCAAGTTTGGATGACGCTTACGTCCTCCCGATTCAACGGTTGGACGTAGCCATGGTCTCAACGGCCTGTGAGTCTCCTGATGAGATGACCGCGACCGCCCGTGCCAGCACCAGCGGCCCAGCAGGATCTGGTAGCCCCAATGCAGTTTCCAACGCAGTCTCTCCCGTGGACGATCCCTCCCCAAGTGGAGAGGACGTGGAAGATGCACCGCCAGCCTTTGAGGAGGGCGTCTCCGCCACGGTCGATGAGTTAGTACAGGTGAACCTTGGAACCGAGGCAGATCCAAGACCCACATTGGTCAGTGCCGCCATGTCCTCTGAGGAGCGGCAGCAGTACGTGGACTTCCTCAAACAGCACCGTGATGTGTTCGCTTGGGGCTATGACGAGATGCCGGGGCTAGATCCTCAGGTAGCCGTCCACCGCCTTGGTCTCCCGGTGAACCATCGAGGGTTCAAGCAGCCTCCCAGGAAGATGCACCCATTCCACGGTGCCATGGTTGAGGCCGAAGTTGACAAGCTTATCAAAGCCAACTTCGTGAGGGAAGTTCAGTACCCCAGATGGCTGGCCAACATTGTGCCGGTCAGGAAGAAGAACGGGCAGATCAGAGTCTACATCGACTTCCGTGATCTCAACCGCCACTGTCCGAAGGATGATTTTCCCCTTCCGGTGACAGAGCTGTTTATTGACGCCACGGAAGGGTTCCAAGCCCTCTCCTTCATGGATGGATACTCCGGATACAACCAAATCCGGATGGCCCCTGAGGATGAGGAGTTCACTGCCTTCAGGGCCCCCCAAGGTATCTTTTGTTACCAGGTCATGCCCTTCGGCCTGAAGAATGCAGGTGCCACCTATCAACGGGCGATGCACCGCATATTCAAGCCAATCCTCGGCACACTGGTGGAATGCTACGTCGACGACTTGGTGGTCAAATTGCGCCAGCGTCAGGACCATCTCAAAGATCTTGAGAAAGTGTTCGGCTTCCTCCGGTCTCGCTGCCTGAAGATGAACCCGTTGAAGTGTGCCTTCGGGGTCACCTCCGGGAAGTTTCTTGGCTTTGTGGTAAGGTACCGGGGTATTGAGATCGACCCAAAGAAGATCAGGGCGATTAGCCAGATGCCTCCCCCAGGTAACATCCGGGAACTGCAAGGGTTCCAAGGCCACTTAACCTATATACGCCGATTCATCGCCAATCTGGCCGGCAAGTGTAAGCCCTTTTCTCGGCTCATGAAGAAAGGTGACACCTATGTATGGGATAAAGAGTGTCAGACCGCTTTCAAGGAAATCAAGCAGTACCTGCTTCAACCTCCGGTTCTGATGCCGCCTGTATCTGGGAAGCCGCTGGTCCTTTATGTGACCGCCCTGGAACGGTCCCTTGGTTCCCTTCTCGCCCAGAAGAACAACGAGGGAACAGAGAATAACCTCTATTACCTCAGTCGCATTCTCCTCGATGCGGAAGTTAGGTATTCCCCCATCGAGAAGAGCTTCCTGGCGCTCGTATTTTCCGTACAGAAATTACAGCACTACTTGCAGCACCACGAGGTACAGTTGGTTTCTCGGGTAGACCCGTTGAAGTATATCCTGAGCCGGCCTATGTTGACTGGCAGTCTAGCGCGGTGGGCTGTGATTCTCCAGCAGTTCGACATTAGGTATGTGTCTCAGAAGGCCATCAAAGGGCAAGCATTGGCAGACTTTCTGGCTGCTCACCCGACCTCTGCGGATCAGCCGCTGGATCTAGGCTTTCCTGATGAGGCCATTCTCTCGGTCGATCATGCCGATCCGTGCTGGCAGATGCACTTTGACGGTGCCTCCCGGAGCCCCACCGGTAGAAGACTCGATAATCCTAAGCTCAACAGAGTGGGCTTGGGTATCGTCTTCATTACCCCGGAGCAAGCCGTGCTGCCATACTCTTTCCTGCTGTCAGAGGGCTGTACCAACAATGAGGCGGAATACCATGCCCTCATCACTGGCCTCGAGTTAGCTCTCAAGATCGACGTTCCCCATCTGTGTGTGAAAGGGGACTCCGAGCTGGTCGTTAAGCAGATCAATGGCGACTATGTTGTCAGGAAGCCGGAACTTGTGCCATTGCTGGAGTGCACCCTCCTTCTGATGGCCCAGTTTCCTTCTCGGCCAGAAATTGTCCATATTCCCCGGTCGCAGAACGGTCGAGCAGATGCTTTGGCCAGCCTTGCTGCGTCACTCGAAGAGCCTGAACAAGACAACCTGATCATCCGCGTGACGCACCACAGGCTCATCGCTCCCGTTACCCCGGAGGGAGATCGCGGCCCGTCGGTAAGTAATCTCACCACGGTTACCCCTGTGCCCGGAGCCCCGAGTACCCCAGATATGGCAGTCGAATCATCCTCTGATTGGAGGGCGCCTTTGGTTGAGTACCTCCAACATGGCATTACCCCGTCGGATCGGGCCGAGCGCGAGCGAGTTCGACGCCGCGCATCGCAGTTTGTCCTCCAGAGCATTCCCGGCCTGGAGCAAATCCTCTATAGGCGCGGATTTGATGGTGTTCTCCTCCGTTGCCTTCAAGGAGTTGAGATCCCACGAGTCATGCAAGAGGTTCATGCTGGTTCATGTGGTGCCCACCAGACTAGACCGAAGCTGTCCCACCAGATTCGGAGGTTGGGATACTTCTGGCCCTCCATGATCCATGACTGCATCGAGTATGCTAGTAAGTGCCATGCGTGCCAGGTTCATGCAAACTTTGTGCATCGGCCGCCGGAGCCTCTCCATACCACTAGGTATTCTTGGCCCTTTGCAGTCTGGGGTCTGGACGTTGTGGGACCTTACCCGCCGGCGACGGCTCGCCAGTGCCGGTTCATTCTGACCGCCACGGACTTCTTCTCCAAATGGGCAGAGGCGATTCCGCTCAGAGAGGTCAAATCCTGTTCGATCGCTGACTTCGTGACCTCCAACATCATTTATCGATTTGGAGTGCCTCACGCTATCCTCACGGATAACGGAGCCAATTTCCGAGCAACCGAGTTGAAGAAGTTGTACGCCAAGTACAACATTCGCTCGAACCATACATCTCGCTATCATGCGCAGGCGAATGGACAGATTGAGGCGTTTAACAAGACCCTCTCTAACATTCTGCAAAAGATGGTTGGTCAGAACAAGAAGAGTTGGCCGGACAAGCTCCCCAATGCCCTCTGGGCTTATCGGACGACGACTCGCAATTCCACCCAGATGACCCCTTATTCCCTGGTGTATGGAGCTGAGGCCGTTCTGCCCAACGAGATCCAGTTACCGTCCTTGCACACTGCGGTCTACGACCATCAAGCGCCGGACAGAGCTGCTGAAGCCCGTCTAGTCGAGTTGGAAGCACTGGATGAGAATAGGCTTCGCGCTTTGCACAACTTGGAGAGGCATCAAAGCAGAATGGCTCGAGCTTTCAATAAGAAGGTTCGCCTCCGCTCCTTCCTGCAGGGTGACCTAGTACTGGCCCTAAGAGCGCCAATGATCCCTGGCAGGAAGCCACCCAAGTTGGAGCCCAAGTGGGAGGGACCTTTTGTTGTCCACAAGGTCTATCCCAATGGCGCATACTCCCTAGCAACTATGGATGGTGAGCGTGTCACTCCTCCCACCAACGCTAGGTTCCTCAAGCAGTACTTTGCCTGAGTGCACTTCGTCCGCACTACAAGACGTTAAACTGCCAAGTGTTTCGTCCAACATGACGTTAAACTGTACCTCGTCCGCGCTGCAAGACGTTAAACTGCCAAGTGTTTCGTCCAACATGACGTTAAACTGTACCTCGTCCGCGCTGCAAGACGTTAAAATGCCAAGTGTTTCGTCCAAAATGACGTTAAACTGTACCTCGTCCGCAATACAAGACGTTAAACTGCCAAGTGTTTCATCCAACATGACGTTAAACTGTACCACGTCCAAGCTGCACAACGTTAAACTGCCTAGCATGTCGTCCAAGCTACAAGACGTTAAACTGTTCAGCATTCGTCCAACATGACGTTAAACTGTACCACGTCCACACTGCAAGACGTTAAACTGCCAAGCGTCTTTGTCCTGCATGACGTTAAACTGCCCCTCAAGAACTACGTGCGGCTTGATTCCCATCCTTATGGGATACGTAGGACCGCCTGAACATTCATGTTTCAGGCCCAGCCCCATCCTTCGAGAATTTCCATCCCATCTCGGGCCCTTGTCCCAGTTGCCTCTGGGTATGCGGCGTATGGTGTGAACACGGGGCTATGCCCTCATTCACGTCGGTTTTCTCGCCACACTGTACACCCCCCACGCTTGGGGATTCCTTCTGCTCCCCCCTTTCTCTTTTCGTACTGCATGACGTTAAACTGCCTCTCAAGAACTACGTACGGCTTGATTCCCATCCTTATGGGATACGTAGGACCGCCTGGACGCTTGTGTTTCAGGTCCAGCCCCGTCTCTTGGTTGATCACGGGGATCTTCCGTCTTTTGGTTTCTCTCAGGGTGAGTCCTCCAACCCTTTCCGGTGATCTGTTAACATGTTTTGGGTACTCAGGTCTATGACCCGTGGTGTCAGATTCAATCCCGACAAGTCCTGTGTTGCTTGTCGGGCCTCGCGCTTCCTCTTGTTCGAGCCTTCACTCAAAGGGATCCTCGTTAGCGGTTTGGTTACGATGCCTCAGTGCTCTCCTACCGCTCCGGGTCGATTTACCGGCGGGTCCTGGGCCGCAAATCGATATGAATCCTGCGCTTGAGCGGTTGATGCTCGTTTTCTTGCCCCGTCCTAGGCTGACGGGATCGGATGTTGTGTTGCGAATATGGTCAGCGACATCCTTGATCGCCATGTCGGCTCTTTCAGGCTCTGAACATTGGTTGCACAGTCCTCATCACACTCCGCCTTTTTGCGTTGTAGTGGAATCTCGACACTCTCTTCATACTGACCTTCAGTACACCTTTACACGTTAGGCAGGCCAACCTGGGTAATGGTGTCTTTCAAGGCTCCCACGATCTGATCACCAAGGATATATGCTGATGTCCTCCCTAAGGGCCATGTGTAGCTGGACCCTCGTCCCCATAAGGAGGAAGGTGTCGCCCGAACAATCGTGTTCTGGGCCCAGTATAGCTGGAGGCTAGCATCTCTGCCCCTCGGGTGATGGACATGTGCAGGCCCCTACCCCGGGATCCTTCTCCTGGAATTGTGCATGACCGCAGGGAGGGGGTATGTTCCCACCTCCGCTGGGTCCGCCGTATCGTGATAAGCGGATTCCTCCATGGTCCGAACCACATGACCTTAAACTGTGTTGTCTGGTCTTACCACACGACCGTAAACTGTGATCGTCTTGGCCGCCCGACGAGAAACGGCACTGCATCGTGATGTTCTCTTCAGGGGACACTCACGTTGGGCGCTGGTTAATAACCATGCCATTTATCAATGCCTTTCATGGCTTGATTATTGTGGCGATGCCAGAGATTTCTTAATCACAGGCATGTTGCTGCACAAAGAAAAACCATCCACCTTTAAGGACAAACAAGAAATATCAAATACCGCTTCTTCTGTGTGCGAGGGTCAGACCCGCACCCTTCCCCGCGCTGGTACCCGATTGTGTTGCGCCGCGCTTCCAGAACTACGTGTGTCTTGATTCCCATCCTTATGGGATACGTAGGAACGCCCGGATGTTTGAAACTTCGGGTCCAGCCCCCCACCTCTTATAGATTCCCCCTTCTCTGGGGAATCCGCCGCCTTCGGGTCACCCTCAAGGCGTGTCCCTCGACCCCTTGCAGTGGTCCACCGGTGTCAAGAGTACTCTGGTTTATTGCCAGGAGGGTCAGGTTCAGCTTGGTCAGGTTCCTTCCACTTTTCAGGCTTCGTGCTCCCTTTCATTCGGACCCATCACCTACGCCCTGGGTGGAGCCCCCGTGAGCGGTCTGGACACAATGCCTCAGTGCTCTCCCACCGACTCGGGCTGGTGCCCCCAAGGGCCTCGGGCAGCAAATCGATATGAATCCTGCGCTTGAGGGGTTGATGCTCGTTTGCTGCCTCATTCCATCAACGGTCAGTGCGATATTGATGCTGCTTTTCCGCCACGGTCGGCAGTACTCCCATATTGTTACACCGGTGCCCCCTGTCCTTGAGTGAATGGCCACATGATTCACATTACATTTTCCACCTCCCATTCTGGCCAGGCGAAACCTCGACACCCTTGACACTATCCCTCAGTGCATCTTTTCATATCCAGGGGATAGGACCACGATGTGGTGTGCTTTGAGGTTCTTATGGTCCGAGCTCTAAGACCTTAAACTAAGATCTTCCCCTTTGGTCCAAGCTCTACGACCTTAAACTAAGATCTCCCCAAACGGGGTTCTACGTCCCGCATGACGTTAAAACTGCACTTTCAGAACTACGTGTGGCTTGATCTCCAGCCCGATGGGGTACGTAGGAACGCCCGGGCATCTCGACTCGGGTCCAGCCTCAGGGATCGCTAAGTCCCGCCCCTCCTCGTCGCCGACCGTCTGGCCTGGCTTCTGGTAGAGTGGTGCAGTTGTGATATTCTCCCCGATTCAGCTCGGGATGCCCCATTGCAACGATGGGAAGCGACAGTTTCCTCGTCAAAGAGGTTCTGTCTGAGAATTGGGGTGATTCATGGCCAGATTAGTACATCCGCCTAATACGCTTTCCCCACGGTGGCACAATTTTGGGAGTGTTAGATTCTGTCCGAACAAATCATCACTTCGCCCCACGCTTCGCATGCCCTGTTGATCCGGATTTCCACCCTTGTGCCTGAAGGAACCCCCAAAGCGGCATTGATGATGACATGTGGTCCGCCTCCTGCAATATGAATGATGACATTCGGTCCGTCTATTGCAGTAGTATGGTCGATTGATCCATTGTCCGCTTTCCGTATTGGGCATTTCCCGGAAGGCCGACCGTCGTGGATTTCTGAATTCGGGACACGCGATTCACCCCTTCTCATTTCCCTATGTTCGGATAAAATCATAACGCCCCTAGCGTTGTCCCGCTCGTGTGTCGGAACAAGTTGGGGGGATGATACATTGATTAGGTCTGAGGTCTCCTTTCCTGGGAATGATCTCCCTCTTTTCTTTAGAAATCCAGGCCCAATTGTGGATGCCTGAAGCTTGGTTAACGCTCCCGCGAGACAATGAATTGTGGTTGAGCATGTTAAGCCAAAAGATGCAGATAAATATGGTGATTCGTACAAATGGATCGAAGTATTGAGTAGCGGAGGAAAAATATTCTGGGAATGGCAAAAAACAAAGCCCCTAGGGATTAGCGTGCTGAATGAGTCTTTCTAACGCCGCTACCCTTTGGCTGGCGGCCTCCAGGGCTGCTTCTCGCTCTCTGCATGCCCTCTCTTCGTCGGAGGTCGCAGCACACAGTTCGTCGATCCTGGCCTGTGCACGCTCCCGCTCGACTTGAAGTGTGACCATCTGTTGGCCCGCCTCCGTCAGCTGTACCTGGGCGTCAACCAGCTGGGCCGTTAGTTGCTCCACAAGCTCAGTGCACGTTGCGACGAAGGCCTCCTTCTCTGCCGCCTACCCTTCGAGACGCCGGACTTCCTGCTCCGCCACGAGGAGCGCCCGCGTGCTCTCCGACATGTCCCGACATTGTGCGACGTCGGCACGCCGGCGGCTCTCGCGCATCTTTTCGGCCATGAAATCACAGACCGTCAGATTGAGGCGTTGAGCATCAGCTCCCCCGGCACACAGGAAGCGCAGCCAGGTTTGAAGTGATCCCATGCGCCCCAGCCACTCCGATGGGTCTCGCTTGAGGAAGCGCTGGATGCACTTCCACCCCTTGCGTCGCGTTATCCGGCTCTCCTCGACCGCCTCCGCATCCGAGTCGTCCATCTCCTCGGGTTCGGCAGGCCGGTAGGCAGGGAAGGCAGCCAGCAGGTCTACTGCAGGGTCTGCCCCTGGGGTGTCCTCACGGGGGATAGGTTCCCCAACATCTGGGCGACCTTCTTCTCCCTCCCCAGCGGCGTTGAAACCCTCGTCAGCCCCCGACCTCTCTCCGATGGCAGCACCGCCGGCGTCCGCTGCCCCCTGATCAGCAGTTGGTGGGGCCGGCTCGGTGTGAGAAGTCTGTTCCGGAGCAGGCGGCATGTCTGCCACTGGTTCACTCGTGGATGACCCCGGTTCGGCAGCCCGACGAGCCTCCAGTATTGAGATCACTGCGCGGGGGCATGCCGTGGTTAGTCACGGAGCATCAACGGCGAGCACCAACAGTAAAGTAAGGAGACTTACGGGAATCCAAAGTGTCATCTTCCGCTATCCCGGCCGCCGCAGGAGCAATTGCGGCAGGGGACCCCTCAGCGCTTGTCAATTCAATGATGGGTGTCTGGCCCCCGCCTTGTCCTGCTGGCGCCTCTCCTACTCCTGCTGAGGACGCCTGACCAACATCCGTGCACTCCTGAGAAAGGTGGAGAAATGGGTTAGAAGCTGCATAAGAGAATGAACGAAGCAGGTTGAGTAGGGATAGAAGCGGACCTCGAGGAGCTCGGTGATATCGACATTGTCGGAGCCGGCCACCTCGCCGCTCTCCCGCGGGCTCCCCGGATGGGACCTTCCCTCCGAGCCTTCATCCTCCCCCGTCTCCTCCTCTTCCTCGGAGTCATCGTTACTATCATCTTCCTCCGGCGGAATCTGTTCTGGAGCAGGCTCTAGACCGAGCATCACCTTCACCAGAAGGGACGGCTCCGCACGCTGACCACGCTGGCGCGCGTACTCGTCCATGGCCGTCAGATATGCATACCGCCGGTGGAAGTTCACCCTGTCGGTGACCTGAAGGCGCCCGACCTCTGGCAGATGGATTCCTTCGCTGGTTATCTTCTGCCAGATGATTTCGGTCCCCAGCGACTGCCGCAGGGTCATCCAGGCCGACCACAACGCCGGGAAGACTGCATCGTGGGAGGGTTCGAGCAGACGCCTTACCTGCTTCCCGGGCCGCTCCCCGACCACCGCATGTGCCCCCTCTCTGGGCGCTGAAGTCGTGGCGGCAGCCTGCGATGTGCCCGCCGCCGAAGTCCCTGCCCGCGCCGACTCCGCTGCTTGGCGCGCCTCCATTCTCCCCCGTGTGACGGCACCTCGCCTCCTTCCTTGATGCCCGGTCTCCGCACGGGTGACCTCGAGCCGCCGAACTGGCTTCCGTAGAAGCCTTTCGGGGTACGCGATGGCCCAGTGTTCGGCGTACTCAGTTGCCAAGCCTGCTTCGACCCCGGTAGGAGGGAGAGTGATGACGTCGCCAGAGCCGAAAGCGGCGAACATCAGCCACATCTGGCGAAGGACGCAGGGGTTCGTCTCCTCCCGGACAGCAGTGAATACCCTCTTCGGCATCCGTTGAAGGCACCCGAACTGCCTGGCGAACCGGGTTGGCACGTAGGGCTCGCAGATCACCTTCCCGTCGATCCGAGCCACGAGCACCCCGCCCCGCATGCTCAGGAAGTATTCGTGATGCTCCAGCGGACCCTGTCCATTGTCGATCATCTGGCCGACGAGAGTGGGGAACGGGCTGAAGTTGAAATTGGCATGATTTCCAATCCGAATCCTCACGCCCTCCTCATTTAGGGTCATCGGAGCGACCCCCGCGATGTTCAGCAGGGAGGGCCGCAGGCCATTGCCCGGAGGAATGACGGCGTTTGGAAACGTGTACCCACCAAGGTGAGCAGCCACCCAGCCGTGGAAGAATTGAAAGGGCCCACAGACCCTTCGTGGCGACCCCCCTCGCGAGATGCGTCCCAGGATGGCGTACAGCTTAGCCAGCACTGGGACCCCGAGGCTGTATCTCTTGTTGGCGGTCATGGCGCCCGCCATCGCCAGTGTCGCCGGGCGGACGCCCATCCTCGCGTCCCACACTGGCAGGATCCACCCACTCAGAAAGGCGGCCAGGAACGCCGCGTACGGGATATCTGGGTCCCGGGCCTCGATGACACGGTACCCCCATGAGCGGTAGTCGCCCGTCTCCAGGACCCGCCAGTACGACCCGTTCCGGCTCCTCTGAGCCGCGGTCGGGCATCGCTTCCCCCTGCCTGACATCTTGACCGCGGGGTCATGCTCCAAGAACTGGCTGAACCACTCCTTGTAGGCTATGTCCTTGTGGAAGTCCTTGACCCCGAGCCGCTCCGTAGCCAGGTCCAGTAGATGCCAAGTCAGGATGGGAGTCCGTGACCTGTCGCCCCAGGTGTTCCTCGGAGGCAGGAACTCATCGTATTGGTAACCCTCCAGCGGGATACCTCCGATGCAGTGGATGTCCCAGAGACCGATGCTGACCTCCCCATGGTGAAGATGGAAGGTGTTGGTATCCGGGGACCAGCGGGTGAACAGCTCCGGCCCGAGCTCGGACTGCTGGTAGAAGTGGAACTGCGACGTCCACACCGCCTCAAACAGGCCGATGTACCGCAACTCTTCCGCGAAGTGATCGCAGGTGTGGCGTACCCAGAACGCCTAGGCCCACTCTCTAGTGAAATTGCCCCCAGACCGCAAGTCCCAGTCCTTCAGCCAGCCCTTGGTGTCGTCAGTGACACTCTAGCGGTATGTGCTCGAGTAGAGGGCTGGAGAGTTCTCCGCAGTAGGCTCACTCCCGGCAATGGTTCGCGTCCTCGGGTTCAGGACGTAGACATCTAAGTGCCTGGTCTCCCTAGCAGGATGCCCATTGTTGGTGATGTTATAGCGGGGAAGCTCGTCCTCCCGAGTCACCCAGGTCCGTGGCGCATCAACCTCGAACCCTGGCACCGGAACCTCATCCAGGATGCCATAGTTCTAGAGCGGCAGGTTGTCCGACAACGGATATGTCTTCTGGGTCGGCGTCAGCAAGTCGAACAAGGACTGATTGTTGGAAACAATCTCCTTGGCTCCGTAGACCTCCCCGTTCGCCGCCATCTGAGCTCTGCGAATGGCGGCATCCCCCTCATTCCCTTGATTCGCGGCCATCTCAGAAGCTCCGGGAGTCGTGTGGGATGAAGCGTGCGGAATCGGACGAGGCTGATAGAGAAATTTGGGGGTTGGCGCGCAATCCTAGTGGACGACGCGCAATTGGGAAGTCTGTCGCATAAAACCCCGGGTGTTCGCGCAAAAACAGGCTGAAATCCGGAAAGGTTTGCGCGACGACCGGGTGAATTCCGCGTCGGAAACGGCAATTTCGCGAACGAGAGCTTGGAAGCTTGTTGCGCGGAAAGCCAGTGTACGGTACGGGGGACCCAGGGCCCCTATTTATAGGTGAGGCCAGGTGTCCGCGCCGCGCGGAAAGTGCTTTGCGTGCCCGACACCCTTTTTGCGTGCCACAGTCCCGCGCCGCCCAGAACTTCGGCATTCCGGCGTCTCCCTCAAACCCGATCGTTGCGACCTCTCGCCGATCAGATTCCGAGGGGGGGCTTTTGTAGATGCTGGAAAAGTCCATTGTTCCCAAACGAAGCTCCGGATGCGGAAAGCTAGGTCATATTTGGAGTCAGAAGCATGTTTCGGAGGGCCCAGAGGCCTTGCGCGGAATTTTGGAGACCCGCGCGCAAAGTTGAAGTCAGGCGCGCAAACCTCCCGGGATGCGCGCAATGCGCTGGGCCGGCGCGCAATTTTGCGCGCCCGTGGCCCGCGCGACTCCCTTGCGCGCCGGGCCCGATTCCGCGCCCGCGAAGGAACTTGCGCGCCCGCGAACCGGAT
Organism: Viscum album; assembly: GCA_963277665.1. NCBI lineage: Eukaryota > Viridiplantae > Streptophyta > Magnoliopsida > Santalales > Viscaceae > Viscum > Viscum album. The sequence goes on along the minus strand of OY728159.1, from coordinate 886,789,592 downwards.
TCCGCGCCCGGGGTTGCCTATAAATATAAGGCGACCCCCGACGTTTTGAAGGTTGCCGGAATTCGAAGAGTCGCTCGTTCGCGCAATCCAACCCCCTCCGCGCGCAATGCCGATCTTCAGGTAACCTCCTTTATTTCGCGCAAGAAAGCCTCGGGGTTCGCCTTCACACGCAATCCCTTTGGCTCCTTTCCTTTGAAACAACTCTTCACCCAAAGGCCTCGCGCGCAAAAGAAACCTCTTGCGCGCAATTGCCCCCGGGTGCGCGCAATCCAGCCCGATTGCGCGCACCCCCCCTTTTTTGCTAAGTGGCCATTCGTTAAAGAATGAGTCGTTGCCCCCACGTGCTATCCAAAGCCCGGTGCGCGCAATCTCCATCTTCCACGCGCAAAGCGCTGGCCCAATTGCGCGCCAGCCTGCCCATTTGCGCGCCGACCCGCGGTATTGCGCGCCAAGCTTCTCTTTTGCACGCAATCCACCGGGGTCGCCCCCTTTGACCCCCTGAGGGTACCCTCCTGCGTGGCGCCCGATAATCTTCATCCCGGGCGCCCGCACCGTGCGTTGTCTTCCCGTGCGGCCCTCCAGGTTCGCGCGAAGTGACACAGACCCATTGGCGGCACCACCTCGTCCGCGCTGCAAGACGTTAAACTGCCAAGTGTTTCGTCCAACATGACGTTAAACTGTACCTCGTCCGCGCTGCAAGACGTTAAACTGCCAAGTGTTTCGTCCAACATGACGTTAAACTGTACCTCGTCCGCGCTGCAAGACGTTAAACTGCCAAGTGTTTTGTCCAACATGACGTTAAACTGTACTTCGTCCGAGCTACAAGACGTTAAACTGTTCAGCATTCGTCCTGCATGACTCTAAACTGCACCACGTCCGCGCTGCAAGACGTTAAACTTCCAAGCATCTTCGTCCTCAACACACGATGTTAAACTGTACTTCGTCCGGCAAGACGTTAAACCGTCTGCTTCGTCCTCAACACACGACGTTAAACTGTACTTCGTCAGGCAAGACGTTAAACCGTTCAAATCGCCTGATCCCGTGCCTCGCACGTAGGGTCCCCCTCCCGGTTTGGATGTGGCCCCCACCCGCTCGTCTCTGCAGGGATGTCGGGATTGGAGTGGCCTTCGCCCACGGGGGTAGAGTATTACAGACAGAACGAACTACGTGGAATTTGATCCCTGTCTCCTAAACAGGGTACGTAGGAAGCCTCTCCGAGGTTCAAGCCCACCACCTGGTCGTCCCGGTCGTATTCACGTCGGTTCGTCCATCAGTGGACCCCTCCCGGGTTCACACTTGCGTCGATTCACCTATGAATCCGCCCTTGTGGGAGACTGCACATGTGTATCTCCATTGTGCTTCCCCACTGCCTTTTTCTCCTTTCAGCGTCCAGCATGACGTGAAACTGTGATCCACCCGGCCGTTCCATCCCCCTCTGTGCGAGGTGGTTCGGTTCAATCCTCTGCCCGGCAGCCTCGACCTCTTCGTGAGTCGGCTTGCCGGCATCCAGCATGACGTTAAACTGTATATCCGAACTACGCTGACTTTGATCCGCGCTAACGCGCGGTACGTAGGAAGCCTCTAAGGGTTCCAAGCTCTTCACTCCATCATCCATCCTGATCCTTACCCGGGCCGCCACATCCCAGTGGGGTCATGCCATTTCATTCCACTCCACTTCACTCGGGAAGCCGCCCAGGTGCTGGCCCCAGTGTCGGAGGTTCCCCGCAAGGGGTTCTGTCATCTGATCCACTTCTCGTGTTGATCAGTCTGATGCCGTCCCCGCTGGACGTTAAACTCGCGGCATACCCCGTGTTAAACATGGGAAGCTGAGGAAAACCTCAGGTAACACAGTTCCCCGCACCCAGCGCAGGATGCCTCAGGCCATCACGCCTTCGAGAAGCCCTATTAGGGACGGAAGGCAGACATGCAGAGCCGCAATGTTAAGACACGCCCCTAGCACCCAGAGCTACCCGGTCTCCTCACCGCAGGTTGCTGCCCCGACCAGACTCCTTGGAGCGTCCGGGTGGAAGCAGCGTAATTAACCGGTGTCCATGGAGACATGGCACCGGGAACGAGATTCACAAGAATGTATTAAATATATGAGGGAGACCCAGATTAGGCAACGAGTTCCGAGGAGACGTCCACGGAAGGAGGAGCCGACATCCCATCATCCCGGTTTCGATCAAGGAGCAGACGCCCCTGAATAAGGGACGGATGCCGCCCGCCTTTGGAAAACGGGACTGCGGGGCCACAAGCCGCGCACCCATCCCCTCGGGTCGATGGGCGCACGCGCGAACGCGTCCTGGAGGAACATCGTCGGAATAGAAACCCGACGCACATCCGCACCGAAACAATGACCATGAAATCAGTGTTTCTAATCAGGCCACTAAACTAGGTATTCAAGAAAATATTTCCACATGGCCCCTGCTCGGTCCTATAATAACCCCGAATCCTTTGGTCAGAGGGAGTTTCATCTACTTCAATCATTCCTAGATTACGGAGCATATAGGTTGGGATGAGATTGATCCCAAAACCTATGTTGATGAGAAATAGGTGAACTTCCACACCATTTAACCATAAAATTCTGTAAAATGGGCGGATATGTCCCTATACGGGGGGGGGGGGGGGGGCTTCCTCTTCTCCTAAGAATGAGATGATGTCTTGAAATTATGCTCTCTCAACTTCCTCGACATGGAAGGCATCTGCAGCTGCTACCTCTATTATGAATTGGAGGGGGATTTTCAAAGCCTCTACAAGAGATTAATTCATTTATTTTGATAGGTGGCGGGCCTTGATAATTGAGATCTTTTCAATAATTTTTGAAAGATGCTTAAGTAAATCACACTTATGCGCTAGGTGCATATTTCTACCAGTAGTTGGTTTCTCTTTTTCAGAAGGCATAATGGGTGTTTCTTCTCGAACCGTAAGATTCTATTTGGTTTTGGGGATGTCCCATTACTCACTAGATGAACCATTCAAAACCACTACGAACCTAATGTCGAATGGATGAGGTGTGGACACAACTGGGCACAAATGATCATGATGTGGTCACTGCGACTCTGCCTGGTCTAGTAAAACAAATGGCAGTTTAAGTGAATCTAGAAAGACATGTTGAGAGGAATGTGCATGATGGGATATGAACTGAGACTACTGTCTAATTTCTATAGCATGCATGGCTTGGATAGAAGTGGTGGCCAAGTAATTCTGACAATTCACATATCCACAACCCTTTCAACAATGGTGTTGATTGAGAGCATTAGGGGGACTTTCATGACACTCGTCATCACTAGAAACCATGTAAGGGTCTACCATCTTGACAATATTAACTGATGCATACTCTTGATCATCAATTGAGGAATCCTACAATATTAGGAGAATTTTGGGGATGATTCCCATTTATGGGGGCATGAAGTTTACAAGAGTTCAAGATGACTTCGGTACTGGCGGTGGTATTTAATTTCCCCTGTTTCATCTGTGCCTGCTCTTCTTAGAATTAGATGGATAAGATGTGGATGCAGAAGTGGAAGTTGGAGGAGGTGCAGTGACTTAAAGAAGCTCTGGCCGATTCAAATAGGCATGAATGATACCATGGGCACGATCAATTTCTCTACGAGCTAACCAATTATCATACTTCTGAGACCCATAGTTGGAGACCTGCTGCCATTCTCCTTCGTTGTTGCTCTCAAGATTCACAAAGATGCATGCCACCTATGCCGGGGTGAGGCCCAATCTGACTAACTTTTTATCAATCTAGTACTAGATCTAGAACTTTAACACATATAATCACTTAATGAAATGTCCAAGGATTCTATGATAAGGGTAGTAGTCGGGAAAATAAGTAAGATCAGCCTCCTAGGGCGTACTGCATTATGGAATCTTCATAATCCCTTGATCCAAAAAAATTCAAAAATAACCAAGAACCTAATCTTAATTGATTGAGTAGGTCTAGTTTCTCCTATCTAGGAAATTAACTATGGGAGCCTATCCCCGAAGAGGGGCTAGAGTCTGGTGAGGGGTTAGATCCTAATTTCCTTTCCTAGGTGGCGGTGGTTGATGGGGTGGTGTCTGATGATTCTACGGTGGGAGATGCTAAACCTTAGTCTAGGCCTGAGGCTATTTCCATTAGCAAGGCTATGGATGAGGCTCTACTGGTAAAACTTCTAGCGGCCTGGAGGCATCTACCTGTGTGAAAATAGTAATTTCTACCTTGTAGGCCCTTCTTGAAGGAGATGGAGGAGGAAATAGTCGTGCCTACTTGGACTGCTACAAGGATTCCTCTAGGCACTGAGCCTTGTTAGAGAAATCTATGAATCCACTTGGGAAATTTTGAGTGATGATGGAGGGAACCAATTTAGTCTTTACATTCCTCATACACATCATCAACAACTACTCTTGGTTCAACAACATGCCGAGTGAATACTTGAATCCCTTACACTTGCCAAAAAAGTTTGCGACTCACTCATATGGTTGTTGGTTACACTTTAAGAGCTCTTTAATACTCATCTTGCACGTGGTGGAGCTAAAATGATAAAGAAAATGCCTCTGAAGATCTTCCCAACTAGTAATGGACCTAATGGTTAACTGGCTATACTAGATGAACATAGACCCTTCAAATATATATATATGAAACACTAGATCTTGAAAGCCTACTACTGTGACAGAGTTCCTAGAATGGGTCCACGCCTTTAATTAAAGTGGTCCATATACTGTAGTAAGTTTCCCATCCTATTGAAGGGGGAAAAGTTAGGATTCATGAAATCCAGGGGTTCCTACATGTTTTCCACCCAGGTTAGATATGGATTTACATCAAGTGGGATTTCCACCTACCATATCTCAAGGGCCTCGACGTGATCAATGAGAGTAGCTATCACATTATTCGATTAAGGATTCCTAACCACTGGTGAATTGGAAGGATCTTCAACATGATAGGTAGACTCAGTGGCTCATGGAGTGGCTAGAGTGTCCTGTTGGGGTACTGGAGGAATGACCTGTGGAACTGGGTCACGAGGAGGGTTATCACATAGCTCAATAAGATTCGTTGATAGATACCACACTCACTTACCATAGGCTCCAGTATCTACCATATTGGGATTCATGGGATTGTTGGGATCAACAGGAGGTAATTCACCAATTAGGATATGTGGCTACCCTTGCTTCCTCAGTGGATGGATTTGAATGTATTGAGTATCACCATAATCTAGTCACTATTCTTCAAGGCATTCAACAAGAAGCTCATCAATGAGCCTCTTTTTATCTGAAAGTTTCTAGAGAAAGGTGGCTGTTGTAAGGCCAAACTCTATCTCTTGTGCTACATAGAATGGTTCAGATGGCTTGGATGTCCTAATTTAATATTTACCTTTATTGGTGTTCTTACCGATGGGAAGTGACACAAAGGGTTCCATAACTCTAAGCACCTACCTTTGTAGGTGAGTGTGAACATCGGTGAAGTACACTGGATGTTGTAGTTCCCCTAGATATGGGTTCTCTTCATTGAGAACTATATCAATTTTCTTTTCCTTGAGTGTGGAAATATCAAACATATTCACTCTGATCGTTACCGAAGGCCTATCCTCAATATCACATGAGTAAATCAGACTATCACAAAATAGGGATGAAGTGGAGAGCAGTGTACTGCCCCCACCCCCAAATCTGCACATGTGGGGATACCTTCTCAATAATTCTATGGAGCATGGTGAATTTATGAACTCATCATTGTTGAAGGGTCCAATGGTATCTGGGTGACGTTGGGTGATAGGCCACTGGAAGCACTTCCAACTCAACTATGCGGTATTACTAGACAATTTCTTCAAAGTGTTCCTAGATTTTCAGGTAAATCATCTAATGATTTCGGAGGTTGAAATGAATCTCCTAGATGGTCTAGTAGAATAACATGACCTCGCTCTGGGTGAGGGACTTTGGGATGTCAAATTTTGTAGTAGCGATAGTCCATAACATCTTAGACAAATGATCCACAACAAGGGTGTCCCACAGGATTCTCCACTCAGAAGTGGGATCCGACTCTTGGTTTCCCCACTCTTTGATCAAGGTCGGCCAAATAACTAGAAATGACATTGATATAGACCACTATGGAAATTGAATATCCAATGTAGAAAATATTGCATGAGTTTTTCGGCCACCACTCACTAGGTCGTCTCTTGAAGGCAGTGCTAGGCGCATCGCCATGTATATATAGGATGGGGTATTTACCACTGCTTCATGTGCGAGGAAAGGGGATATCATTGGAAATTTTGGTGGGTTCTTTTCATCTACCATTCCCCAAAATATCTCTTTGTGATCTCGTGTCGAGGTAGATAATGAAACTAGCAATGATAGAGAGGGATGTACGATGAGACTCTGGAAGGGAGTCATATCTTCTTCCACTTGGATGTACCTGTGAAGGGACTTAGGAATTTGGTGAATCTCACCTTCTAGGATGATGAAATTCACACACCAAGTTACTTACTTAGACTCTAATATATAGGATAGGGGTGAAGTCTCTATCATTGAGTCACATTCCACTTCAGAATTTGAGAAACGAACTAGATTGAAAATGATTTGGTGCTTCTCAGAGTTCTTCCTTCGGTGATGATAGTTCATACTTCTTCCCTAGGATGGCTCTTTAGGGAGGGGTAAATCTTCATCATAGGTAGGACCTCCATGTGTATTGGTGCTAGAGTAGGGAGGGCCTCCACTTGAGTTAGTTGCGACAAGAGGAGAGACTTTGTATTGGTTGTCGTCGAAGCACGGAGGACCACTGCTTTGGTGATTTGAGGTTCGAGGAGCACCTAGACATATTTCCAATAGAATATGGGAATGACCTCTATGTTGGTGATCTTGAGTATGGGGAGGACATTTTTATTGGTTGATGGACGCACGGGAGGACCTCCATGGTTGGGAGTGCTGAAGCAGGGTGGACCTCCACTGGAGTTGGCGAGAACATAGAGAGAACCTTCACGTTGATTTTCTGTGGAATGGGGAGGACCTATATGCTGGTTTGAAGTGGTATAATTAGGAGAGCCTTCATACTGTTTGAACTAAATATGGGTAGGACCTCTGTTTTTATTATCAATGAAGTGGGCGTGACCTCCTCTTTGATGGTTTCCGGAGTGGGGAGGACCTCCACTGGAGCTGATGAGAACATGTGGAGGAACTCCATGTTGACAGGTGATAGAGTGAGGAGGACCTTTTATCTATCCAATGATACCACTGGGAGGACCTCCAATTAAGTTTTATGGAATATGGGGAGGACCTCCGTATTTGGAATCATAGGAATAAGGAGGACCTCTGTACTGGAAATCAACAAGACGGGGAGGACCTCCACTTGGATTGATGCTGGTAATAAAGAGAGGGAATACATGGTGGGTGAGAGAGTGGGTATAACCTCTACTCTCACTGGTTATGGTATTAGTAGGGACTTCATACTGGATATCATCATCATAGGTCGTCCCACAATGACTTCTGATCATGCTGGTGACCACAAGAGTCAATCCAACCTGTCTGTGAGGTGGATGGGGTCTTGATTTCGACCAGGCATAAGTGGATCACTGTTCTATGGGAGAAGAGACCTGGTAAAATGAATTATGTTTGGAATAGGACACTTAAGACATGGAATAGGATTCCCCCTCACGGGCATCTTCCTAAGATTTTACTCGATGTTGGTGTCGGGTCATCTAGAACGGGGCCGGCAGAGTAGGGGCATAGGCTACCTATTTCTTGGCCCAAGGGATCGATGGTTGTTGGTGTTGATATAGAATAGTGGGATCCCTCCTTGGAAGCTCTCGAGTAGTGGTCGTATCTGGGATTACTTGGATATCCCTTACCTCATCGTCATAGGAAAGTGAGCTATAGGAACATTCTAGGGAGATGCTCTCGAAGTGGTTGGAAGTCAGAGTGGGGAGTAGTGTCTCCCTGCACGGCCCTTGGGGGAAGTGGTGACAGTAAGGAGCAGAATTATCCAAGTCCCAGAAGGCCATATTCCTCATGGGAATGACCCCCTCCGGCTTGTACCATCATATGAGAGCATCAATAACCCTTATATGCATGGTCTCTGCAGGTGAGATGGGGATTGGGCACCCAATAGTCATGGTTAGGGATGAAGTCGCAGAGGAGGTGGAATCATATGAGATTGCCACATTATTATTCCTCACACCCCTATGTTTGCGGGTAGAGGGTGGTTTATTTCATGTGTCTTGAGTCCAGAAAGTAGGAAGATTCAACCATATATACATATAATAGGAAAACAATGCCCAATTCCCCAACATCATTCAGTCTTCCATGGTTAGAGAGAGAGATCCACGCTGATGATGCCATAGACCGAAATTCCCAATGATTAACTACCCCAATTTCTGGTGAGTTTGTCACCAAGAACACTATTTTATTGGCAGGACCTAGCACCAAATAGATGGATCCAATAAAAAACATGTCTACTGATGTCTCGAGTGATACTTATCCCACATTGAGGAGAAGAGCTCACGCTAGGTTCACCATTTTTATTTCCGACACTTTTCGTTGGGGCACGCATCATCATCTTTTGATGCACAACTTTTTTCCCTGCATTCCCTCTTTCCAAAGGTGGGTGACTTTTATCACTTATTTAGAGATGTATTTTCCTTGATTGAAATGGGATTATGGGATATCAGTCTCTCCTTAAATGGATTCCTTCTTAGAATTAGTTACCTATTTTAGGTCTCCCTTATAGATTAAGATGTTTTTAGTGAAACTCATTCCTTATTCCATATATTTGTGGATGTTTTTTAATTATTATAATTATCTCTAGAAATTACAAAGTGTCAATCTAGGTCAATGAACTTCAGTTAGGGTAGTAGTCATGTTGGGCATTAGTGGTATGTATGGATGCTGGAACATTGGTCACCTGTATTATTCCTCACGAGAGGGATTATTAAGGGCATGGATACTCAAGTAATCCCACATTGATCAGGATATATCTTATGCTAGAGTAATATCTTTTGAGGTTTTCCTTAAGTGTCCCATGTTTAACATGGGTAATGCCGCAGGTTGAACATAATGTAGGGATAGAGGTTCATGAGTTTAACATCATTTAGAGATAAAATGGACTGATTAGAACACTTGTGAAGGTGGATCAAATAGGTATATCCCTAGGAGGGAGCACCTGGAAGGTTTACTGGGTGGATGGATCATAAATACCTATGAGGAGAGACCTGAGAGTGGTGTGTACCATAAAGGGAAGGTTTCGCACTATGAAAGATGACCTAGACATCACTAAGGGTGGATCAGGGAGGTATACCCCAATGATGGGGACACCAAGGTTCCCCATTGGCTCGGATTGAACCTTATTGAGGCTTACAAAATACCATTTTTAGAAGATAGGGATACAAACCCATGTAGTTCAGAAGGATGGTGTGGGTCTTACACACTAAGACTACCCATATGATGCTAGGAGCAATGATGGGGTGAATGGGGATTACATGCTGAGACTGCCCATATGGATGATGTGACCTCACCACGATAAGGGTGAGGTGATGAAGTAGATGACTGGGGATTATGCATAGGATCTTCCCAAATGAATGGTGTGATCCCACCAAGATGTGGTGTCCTAGGTAAGAATCAGTATGGATGTTAATGAATTGGGAGAAATGGATGGAATGGATGAGTTGTTGAGGATGTTGGGCTTGAACCTTGGGCAGGCTTCCTACATATCACAGTTAGTTGGGAATCGAATTCCATGTAGTTTTGATAGGAGGGTTGGGACTTATACCTGAAGAGGAATCCCAAGCAAGTGGTGTGGGGATTACTCATTGAAGCTTCCCAAGTGGACCCAAAGGAGGTGTGATATCCAAGTGGGTTATGACACTCCTGAGATATAGTGGCTCAAGGGAAAGACTATGACGGAAATAGATGATGGTGGATACTGAGATCTGGGAGGTTCACCCCTAGGATGAGGGAACCAAGGCTTACCAATTTTTAGGATTGAACCTTTTCTATGCTTCCTATATACCCAATTTAGAATATAAGGATCAAAACCCACAAAGTACAGCAATTTAGGGCTTACGTATGGTTAACAGCTCATGAAGGTGAAAGATGGGTCTTAATCCTGGATGGATTACTAGAAGAAGGATTTCACAGTCACTACTAAACTCTAATCCCATGTCAGTCATTCTTGGTTTGAGAAACCAGAGGAAGCAATAGATCATATGGTCACATTTTCAAATATGATCTAGTGAGTGATGGAGTGGGGCTTATGTGTGAAAGCAGACCATGGTGATAAAGATCAAAGGGAGAGGGATGAAGTGTTGAGAGTTCCTTGTACCCATCTCCCCTATATTATTTGAGTTTGGAGGAGGAAAGGAGGATCAAGATTCATATCTACAACAAGAAAGGATAGGGACTTATACCAAGATATTTTACCTTACCCGCAAGATGATGTCGTTCTATGAAAATAGGATCTCATTCCATGTGAGGAAGATCTCACTCCTATGGAGATGAGTGGGCATGGAAAATGCCTGAGGTGGGATACCCCATGTGTATTTCATGGGGTGAGGATATAATTTAATGTCATGTGATGAGGATGAAGGCACTTTGTTGGTTAACATCATACATAATTGATGGGAAATAAGATCCATTAACATAACTATGCCATTAAGAAAAAGGTAGGGTAACACAACATGATACACCGAATGAAGGACCAGGAAATCACTACATACAAGCCTGGATAGATGCATAGAAGACATTATTGTGAATGTGGAGGCCTTATTGAGAGGTTCTTCCCAAATCTTGGGTGCTTTTTGGAGGCCAGAGGCTTCACAAAGAAAGGATATTTGTGAAGTACGGTTACCTTACCTTTGTATGAAGTCTTGGATCAAGGAAAGAGTGATTTCCAAATGCTTAATTCTCTATAAATCATTGAGGACCCTAAAGGGAATCCCTATTACATGAAGGTAATATTCCTTCATAAAGGGAATCCCAACCATAGGTAGGGGTAAATAGGAACAATGGAAAGTGGGTTCATGATGCTCTAGTACCTTGGGAGATCAATTTATAGTGGAGTGTGTAGTGATCAAGGGGATATGTAAAATGAGAGACCAGAAGGTGAAAGGTTGATTAGAAATGGGTTTTAAGTGGGCTGAGCTAGCTATTTATAGGAAAAGGGGTTTCACGATACTCAGAGGTGTACTGCGAAGAAAATAGGTTCTCTGTGAAGAGGCCATGCACCTTCAGACTCGTAGAGACATCCTTTAACTACCTTTTCAGTGGTCATGGAGATCATTAGACTCACAAAGGAGTCCATTAACTACTTTTATGGGGGTTATAAGGCACATCAGACTCACTAAGGCACTCTTTAACTAACTTTGTGGTGGTCACGGGGATCATCAGACTCACAGAGACTTCTATCAACTGCCTTCATGATTTTATGAGGGATGGGGGCTGCATGAAAGTGCTTCACGAGGAAGACCCATTTGATGATATTTGTGTCGTTGAGCTTAGATTTCATCTCAATCAACCATGTAATTCCTTTACTTATCTCAAGGAATGTATTTTGGTTCAAAAAATTCCACCATAAATATATGTGGGCAAAAATAATCACATGAAACACATACAATTCAAGAAATAAAATGCACCTATATTGCATAGCATATGCATGGAATGTGAATACCTAGGTGTCTAGAATGATGCATGTGATAATTCTCATTTACATACCAAACCAATGATGAATATCCATATAGTATAAAAAATACCTCAATTCATGTGCATGACCCAATAGTGAATTATATCAACTATAATAGGCAAAATATAGAACAACAATTTCCATTATCAGGAAACTTGGTGTTTACCCCAAACATGGGTAAGATACTCTTAGGCTTGACTTATAACCAAGTTTTAACACTCCTAATATCCTATATAAATTTCCTAAACAATAAGATAAGAAAAGAAAACCCCTATGATACCACTTTGGATTTCCCATACCTGGTTCACTTTGGAGTAACCAAACCCAGTTGGACATATGGAATCAAGCACGCCTCCCATACACTAGAGGTTTCCAATGAGTAGTGAGGTCCTAGGGTGTGTCTGTGGGGAGACTATTCCCTCTAGTTAGAGTGGAGTATAGAAATGATAAAATATGAATAAACAATAAAATCATAATAATAATGAATAAGGAAATATAATCAAGCATAAGCATCAAATCACTAAATAACCATAAAAAGCTATAAAATATATCATATACAAGATATGATATAATTTCATGTATATACAGAATGGGAAATCATGCATACATGGACGCATGAAGACAATACATTACATGATATAAAAAGAATAAAAAAGGAAAAAACTATCCAATCATCCCGATCACTAGCTCAGTCATCTTCTACCAAGATCCTATAATAAAGCATGCAAGTTAGGTTTCTAAAGAGGTATTCTTCCCCTTGTACACATTTGAAATCATATAATCTTCATGGGTACTAACAACATCCAAGATAGGGTGTGAGATAAATCTCAGTAGGCTGTCACCAACGACATCTATAAAAATACAATCTATGAATATAAACTATAACAGTGTGAAGGTATATATAAGTAAAGAAATGCTAAAATAAATAAACTATACCTGCTTTAGCCTGAGTTGGAAATGTCTCTAAACATGTGAACTTTCAATTATTTGTGATTAAATTTATAATAATGAGTTCATATATAAAAGGTATAATTATTACTGTAATTGGGAATAATAATAACAGAGGATCCAAGGTGTAACCAAGGCATACCAGATCTCAAGGGTTGAGAAAAATCATAGTGGTAAATCATTATGTCTGACTATAAGGGGTATGAGTATAACCCAAGGCATTCCGCTATAAAAGAGTATAACCTAGTCCATGAAGCTCATCCATAGTAATCCTAGGCTATTCATTACTAAGACCAATGGGGTGAATCCATGGCTCTGTGTGTTTGAAGACATCAAGATAAATCCAAAGAGTGTATCCAAGGCATTATAATATCCAAAAAAGAGTTGATTAAATCAATGGTACAAATATAAGGCATTCGCATAATAAGACAATGACCATATTCCTTGGTGGGTATCACCCAAAATAATTAGATCAATGAATCGGGATGGAATTCTCTGAGTTCTTAAGAAATTCCCTCAAGAATCCAAGGAGGGATCAAGTATAACCATTACTATAAATATAAAAAGGTCCAAAATAATAGTCACCTTATACTCATTTTATTTATATAAATACTTCATTATAGTCCATGTATTACTCATGCTAATTTCAATTCATTAGGTTCATTCCATTCCCTTTCATCACGCGTGAGAAGGTTAATAAAGGACATGCAACCAATTATCAATTCAATAATAATTACATTTTCTAAGGATAATTGATATATACATATATATACTTTCTAATTAATAACATAAACATTCATTTATTAAATTAATGAACTTACCTTATTCAAGTTTGAGTTGAGCACACTCATATGACATTTTTAATAATCCCAACATGGGTCACTAAATGCGTATCAAATAGTGAACCCTACTTGGGGTAGTTAATATTGAGGTCACAACCTCCAATGATGTCTATAGGTATTAAGGGATATAGAATATTATATAGACAATGTAAATTAAAGCATATTAATTTTTAAGGAGAAATGATCATTGATACCAATGTTCAAACAATTAAACAATCTTTAAATGTTGATAATTTTAGAGGAAATTTGTAGACAACCTACATTATGCCTGTATTAGATGCTTCATCTAGTATCGACCCTTAGTATTTCCTGTAAAGGAATAAAATAGAAGAATAATTGAATTCCTTGAAAATAGGGTATATGATTTCACACCAAAATATCATTGTTGATAGAAAGATAAATAATGAAAAGAGCCTATGGATTGGAGAGCTTACAAATAGGAATCCAACAAGAAAAATGAATCTTGATTCAGAGTTTGGATGGAAGCACAACAAAAAAGACTAACTCTAGGTGTGATAAATAGATCCCAAGGGTGAATAAGGGAGGGTTATGTTTGATGGAAACAATAAGAAATCAGGGTGATGAATTTCAACGTAATTAATGGAAAATGGTTTTTTTACCCAAAAATTATAGAGTCACATGGTTTGGCCATGCAGTTTGCCAAACTATGCACCAACCATGTTCCCAACTCTATCCCAAGGCCCCCTCACATGGGCTAGGCACATAGTTAGGCTAACTATTTTCAAACCATGAAAAACTACTATGAAAAAAAAACGTACAACACTCGCATGGTCGTGCGACCTTGGTCTCATAGTTAGGGAAAGCTGTTCGGATCCATACAGAGCACTATACCACCCCACACAGTTTAATGTCATAATGCTTGGACCATGGTATGTTCCAAACAAATATGTGTATCATGGAAGGTTGAAAACCCCATCTTAAATGAGGACCAAAGAGGACCAACACTAAAATACACATTCCTAGGTGTATTCACATTTAATTTAAAGTCATAAATCTTGGAATGAGGGTGGATATTATTTTAAGGTCTTAAAGATCGAACCATGATGATGCCAAGAGGCCAAAGGATTGGATGAATTTTCAGCTGGGCTTGGAGATAAGAAGTCCAAACATTGCTACATATATCATAAAAATGTGAATCAAGCCATACATAGATCTATAAACATAGCATGGTAAGAGACTAAATTCGATTGGGATGATCCTCTCTAACGAGGGAATTGGTGGTATCCCACAGTTATTGTGAGGCATCCCATTTCCATAACATGGGGTAACATTTATTAACCATACCATACTTATCATACGAGGAATACTAATTTAAAATGGGGTAGACATCGTATATTATTATGATGTAAGAGGAATACCAATTTTATATGGGGTAAGACCGTGGTTTAATTTCACATGCTAAGGACCATAAGGGAAGAGTGCTTCAGAAGGGATGTGCTTGGTGAAATAGCTATAACCTGACGTGAATGAGGACCTAAAGGCCCATATCACATAACACACTCTCAAGGAAGAATTACATACATTTTAAAGTCATCAATCTTGGACTTTGAATCCTATTTTAAGTTTATAGATCTCAGACCATAGATGGAGCCAAGGGGCAAAAGGATTGGATAAATTTACAGTTGGGCACAAAGAGGAAAAGTTTGAACGTTGGTACATATCCCATAAGTATGGGAATCAAGCCACACATAGTTTTGAAATATGGTGTGGTAGAAAACTCACACTGGTGTAGATGATCCTCTCTAGAGAGGGATCTCAGGCATCCCATGGTTATTGTGGGGCATCTCATATTAAATCACTAGTCACACACATCGTATGAGGCATCCTGAATTAAAAAAGGATATAATAATAGTTTAATGTCATGTGTTGTGGATGTTTTCTCCTAGTTTAAGGTTAGAGAGTTCATACCCATGAGGTTTAGAACCCCAAACAGTCATGTTTCTTATGGTGGAATGACAAATCTGTTAGAAATGAAGGTCAAGGAGGCCCACCTCCACACAAAATATCTGGAGAGGAACCCACATGCAGTTTAAAGTCATGATTCTTGGATTTACTGTGAATAGTTTAAGGTCATTTTTCCTGGACCATAGGGTGACCTAAAGTGTTTGGAGTGGAACAAATGAGTATTAACCTAAATTAATGAGGCCTGGGAAGGCCTAAATTCCATAAAAACATAAGGGGTAGATTAAAAATAGTTTAAGGTTGTACTTCTTAGAACATATGCTCTTAGTTTAAGGTTATAGAGTTTGATCCTAGGGAAGGAGGCTTCATAAAATGGGAAAATGTGTCATGTAAGAGTGAAAAATTGATGTGAATGAGGTCCTAGGAGGACTGATACCACACCATACTTTCCCAATAAGGGTCATTAATAGTTTAAAGTTATGGTTTTTAGACTAGGAAATGTCAATTTCTAGGGTATCTGTGTGGAATAAGAGAGACATAACCTAAAATGAATAGATCCAAAGAGGCTCACATACCATATACCTTGAAATGAGATGGATATAGTTTAAGGTCACAGTGACTGGACCATAACTGATGCCAAGGGGTTGAAATTTTGATGAATTTGTGGGTGGGCTTTAAGAAAAATTGTATGGGCGTCACTATGTATCCTATAAGAATGGGAATCAAGCCACATGTAGTCCTAGAAACACAACGCGGTGAGAGACCAACACTGTTGGGGGAAATCCTATCTAATGAGGGAAATGAGGCATCCCATGATTATCGTGAGGCATCATGAATTTTTTCAGGGTAGGGATATAGTTTAACATCATGTGTTGATGACGTTACCTCCCATTTTAAGGTCATAGAGTTTGAACCATGAGGGGGGGATGTCACAAATGGTTATGTGTGGTGTAGTGTTATGACAAACCCAATGTGAATGATGGTCAAGGAGGACCAAAACCACACAAAAAATTCCATATAAAACCTATATATAGTTTAAAGTCATGATTCTTTGACTTAGAATCCTAGTTTGAGGTCATGAAACTTAGACAGTTTCATATAGTTTAAATTCATGTTGCATGAACTAAACACACAATTTAGCATCATTTGTTTGGGACATATAAATTCATTTTAATGATGTATGGTGAGGAAAATTTGGGTGTTTAGTTTAATATCATGAAACTAAAATGTTGATGCTATGCAGTTTATCATCGTGTGGATAGGGCATTAGTTTTTACATAGTTTAATGTTATGAAACTAGGGAGATGGAGCATCATACAGTTTAACATTATGTGATTAGGATGTGGAAAGATCCTTATGGTAAGAACTATTTGAGAAACTTGGAATTAGTAGGAGGATTAAAGCACTCTCCCTCCATGGTGATCAAAGATAACATGCCTCTCACAAACCATCCTAGTGGGGCCCATGATGTGACTCCCCAGGCCCACCTCTAATAGGCCAAGGGATGGTGACTAGCATCGAGTAGGCATATGAATAACATGGGAGGCATTGCCTAAGTATCTACACACACACACACATCTCAATCTCACTAAATGATAAAACGTAAAAAATAAATTGAACAATCAATGCATGCATACATATATATCCCACAACCAGAGTATGATAGGAAGTAAAGAAATTAAATAGGGTTAAATACAATCCCATCATGAAGAGTCTTTAACATAAGTAAAACTTTAATTTAAAGGTACTGGGACTACTGTTTGAAAGCCGCAGGATCAAACCTTAGTCTGTTGAGTCTCACTAAGCACCTTCTGGTCTTGGTTTGCCTAGGACTCCATAAAAAGGTCAATTGTCTGCACAAGACATGACACCTCTGGGAAAAGTCCGTGAAGGGGTGAGTATAACAATACTTATTAAGAAACTTCAAAACAAAAAATCATAAAACAAAGGATAGTACATTCATCTCTACATAGGTATATGTTTACAACACATATAACAAGAATATCTAGATATACTCAACAAAGACACATAGTCTAGAGGTAAGTCACAACCATAGTATACCAGCCCTAGGATTCTATCTTAAAGATTCCATAAAGCACTCATATGGGAGAACACACTCCTGAGTAGGATAACACCAATGATGTCTATCTATGAGGTA
The DNA here is from genome assembly GCA_963277665.1 of Viscum album. NCBI lineage: Eukaryota > Viridiplantae > Streptophyta > Magnoliopsida > Santalales > Viscaceae > Viscum > Viscum album. The sequence goes on along the minus strand of OY728159.1, from coordinate 886,772,077 downwards.
CTGCTCATCAGGTCTCATCATGAGAAAGATACACACTGATAGTCTGAAGAGAATATGATACATATATGAGGATCACTACCAGGGACATGGAGTGATACTGAAAAATCAATAAGGATTAACATGCTAATTAAAGGATTGGTGCCCACGTAATGTTAGTTATGTCGATACTAAGAACTCCACCTAGGGCATGGAGATTAATAGAGGATATCACTCCGAGCCTCTTGGAGGGATTCCAATGACTCTATCCAAGATGTCTTGATGAAGGGATCATTTTCCTAGGAGTATAAAATGATTCCATACCAACCTTCATGGAAAGGATATGGGGAAAGAACCCTAAGGGAACATTTCCAAGTCACTGAGCACAAGAGTTCAAATCCATGTATAAAGGAGTACACATATTATAGAAAGGGTTACACACTGTGTCCCTTGACCCTGGGTACTTCCCATGTAAATGTTTAGTTTCTCAAGCCATGTACATGTAGTGGAGTACACACTATGTAGGTAACTAGTGTACTCCATCCCATGTTTCATTACATGGATCAACCCATGTACTCACCCAACCAGTGTCCGTGTACTCCGAGGTACACACAGAGTTCACCTAGGAAGGACCACACATTTTTTTAGGCCTAGACACAAGTCGTGTGATACATTTATCTTACCTAAACCCTAGCCACAAAATAGGGGGGGGGGGCTACATGCCTTGTAATCCTGGATTATAGACCGTGTTGATCAGGTTTTTCTAGAAACCCTGGTTCTTCCTCTTATGTGCGCCAACACCACCACTGCCTCAGAATCTACCTTCAATGTCACCTAGATTCCTAGATCTACCCCAGCCGAGCATAGACATCATCTATCATTGGATCCTCTATTATTATTATTATTATTATTATTATTATTATTATTATTATTATGCATTAAATTACTTCTGATACATTTTATATATTAACTCATTATGATAAATTGAATCATAAATAATTGAAAGGTCACATGTTCAGAGACATTTTCAGTTGAGGCTGAAGTAGGTATGAGTTATTTATTTTAGCATATTCAATACTTATATATACATGCACACTATTAAAATGTATATTCACATTCTAGATTAGTATAAACATCATTGGTGGTGTCCTACTGAGATTTATATGACACCCAAGCGGGGTCATCATTGGTACCCATGCAGATTATATGATTTCAAGTGTGGACAAGGGGAAACATCCCTATATGGACACCTGACTTACTTTTTTTAGGATGGGAGCTTGCTAGCAGATGAATGGGCGGTGCTCGGGATGCTTTCATTGTTTTTGTCCTTTTTGATTCTTTTGTATATAATGTATTGTATTGTCATTCCACTACCATGTATGCATGATTTCCCTTTTTGTAGATACATGAAATTACATCATATTTTGTATATGATATAGTTTACAACATTTTATGGTTATTTAGTGCTTTTATTCTTATTCTTGATTATTTTATATTATTTATTATTATTATTATGATTTTCTTGTTTATTCATCTTTTATCACTTCTATACTCCACTCTAACCAGAGGGAGTAGTTTCCCCATGGACACACTCTAGGACCTTGATACTACTTGGAAACCTCTAGAGGGAATAGTCTCCCCATGGACTATCATCATGTATATTTCTCAAGTACCCCTCCAACCATGTGCCCAACTCTTTCCCAAGCACCCCCACATAGTGTAGGCACATGGTTAGACTAACTATGTGCAACCTATAAAGAACGGATCTAGAAAAAAACTTTCAAAACTTGCATGGTCGTGCATTTTAGGTCTCATAGTTCAGGAAAAATGTGAAGCCCTATACAGAGCACTGGACCACCTTTCATGGTTTAATAAAACCATGCAGACTGGGATGCACTGTTTCTACTATCAATGTGTCCCAGCTATTTCCTTCAAAAGTTGGGGCTCTAGGATCTAATAAGCATTCAAATAGAAAACAGAGTGTATGTGAAATAATTAAAAATTAATATTAGGTATATGAAAAGGTTTTAAAATTTAATTAAAATGATCCATACCTCATATAAAAATGGGTTCTTACACCTCAGACCCTAACTTTTGAATCTAGTAGTCACAACCCAAAGAATGAAAAATATTTTTTTATGTAAAAGCATAAACAGAAAATAGAGTATATGTGAAATATGTAAGAAGTGTTACATACTAAAAACTAGATGAAATATGACACAAACTATACCAATGGGGCCCATGTCGTGACTACCCCTATCCCACCTCCAATAGGCCAGGGGCTGGAGACTAGCACCAAGTAGGCATGTCACTCACATAGGAGGCCTTATCCTAAGGTACATCTACACATGCCCACATCTCTAAGCCCATAAAATGCTGAAATGTAAAAAAATTGATAAACCATGCATGCATACATCTAAATATCACTATCAGAGTATGAAAACAAGTACTGTAAAGAAAAATAACCAAATACAAGCCCACCACAAATAAAATGAAAATAAGTCCAAAAAAAAGTATAGAAGGGGGATGTTTTCAATGAAACCACACGAACACACCTCGATATATCTAGATCACTAAGCTTAATCAGATCCTTATCCCTCTAGGAATCTTTCAAATGGTCATTCATCTACATAAGACATGACACATGCAGACAAATCCCATGTAGGGGTGAGTATAAAAACACCCAGAAGGGCACCCCAAAAATCACTAAGAATATAACATTAAGAATAACAGTCAGGCCATTATAGGTATAATTCTATGCCAAATATAACAAGAATATACAGATATAATCAACATAAATGCACAATCTCAAGGTAAATTCATAATCATCATTCCATTCTAGGAATCCTGTTTGAAGGTTCCACATAAATTTCATTTGGGAGAACACACTCCATGAGTCACATAACACTTATGGAGTCTACCCAAGATGTAATTATCACCAGGTATCTCCCTAAGAAGTACACATTAGAAGTATAAATATAATGTTACATATATGAGGATCACACCCAAGTCCATAGGATATATCAACAACTCGATCTAGAATAACTCGCTATGTAGAGGATTGACGCCCGCATAGTGTTGGTAAAGAAGATACCAAGAAATACACCTAGATAAAGATGATAACATAGGATATCACTCCAGGTCTCATAGAAGAATTCTAAAATCTCTATCTGAGATTGAAGTCCCTTTGAAGGGATCACCATCCTATATATAAGATGTGATTATATACTAAACCCTCAAGGAATTGATCAGGGGAATAAACCCCAAGGAAACTTATACAAGATAAATAGGTCAAGGGATCCAAGCCTTCTTTGAAGTAGTATATGACATGCACTAGTAGTACATGATTATTTCCTTTGGCACCTTGTCCTACCTATGTATCATGACCCATGCTTGTGTATGTTCCATGTAGAAGTACATAGCATGTTTGAGCTCGTGTAATCTTAACCAAGTTCAAATACATAGATCTACCTATGTAAAACTGGCATGGTCGTTTCCGTGATGGAGCACACTGCATGTCTGAACCTGTGTACTCCTGGTCATGTCTAAGTATACAACTATACCTGTGTACAACTATCCTAACCTTGTCCATTTCGAAGTAAAAAACATGTTTTAGACCATGTATTCCTAGCCATGTCCATGTACCCTTTGAGGTACAGTTGATCCACCAGGTTAAGTCACACACTATTTGATATTTAGCATTTCGTGGAAAACCTAGAATTGCATCCAGGGCCCCACATGCTATGTAATTTCAGATCACATGTCTTGTTTTTGTGGGATTTCACAGCACCCACAACTCTTCCTCTGTGTAATTTGCACTACCACTATTGCTTATTTCACAATCAATATCACTGGGGATCGTAGATCTAGGGTCGAACATCCACTTCCATCTCCATTTGGCTGGATTCCAGGTTATGAGTCACCAGAAAGTGTTTCCTGAATCCACACTATCATCACATTCCAAATCCCCATGCATGAACGTCTCCAATCCAAACCTGATCCACCATCACCATCATCACAGCTTGATCTATCATCATTCAATTTTGGTATCTATGGTATCAATCCATTTCCCTAAAAAATGGTTTCACAACAATTGATTACTGAGTATTCAAGAAACCGTGGACCAAATAAATTTCCCATGATGAACAAAGAATAGGGGAAGAAATTCACACACCCAAACATGAATAATGAACCTTAGATAATATTCATCTTGGAATCAATTAATTCCCATTAGAATGATGAATGAATATATAATAATATAATCCAAAAATAAATACCAAAACCTGGATAACATCTATAGAATACTCGAAATATGCATGATCTATGAATAAATTATTTACTTGATTGATTTGTGTTCATCGTAGGAATAAATCAGCGAGGAGAAATCCAAATAAAATAATATCCTACCTCTATTTGGATCAATTTATGGTGAATAATGATTTCATATTATTATCATTGGTAAGATCCTCAAGTTTCATCACACAGTGGTTGATATTCTACGATCTGGTCATCACTAACCAATATAATTTCCTCCAATTATCTCCAATGACTCCTCTCAATTTGTATGGTTCTACATCTAACCCTTCAAATTTTCCATAAGAGTTTATTTATAGGCAAACCGACAAATCATGTAAATTAAATAAATAAATAAATTTATTCAATAAATTTATTTAATCTCCCACCCATGATCACGCCCAACCCAAATGTTCGACATGTTCCAAGGTTATATCACGCCTAGGGTATAACTCATGCTCTAAACTCAACAGTAGCCACATATTTTTGACATGAGCCTCTGTTTAGAATTTATTCCACTTTTTAGGAAAATTGCACACATGTTATTTTAATATATTTAATATATTTAAAAAAAACTAATTCTGGGAACACTGAGCCTCATAATCTCAAGACATCTCAGCTCCTAACTCTAAAAATAATCCATAAAATATTCCAAAATAATACATGAAAAAATAAGTGTCGTTATATTCTACCCACCTTTGGGATTTACATCTTGGAAAGATAAAACAAAAATTCTAAAAAAGTTATGTATATTGAGAATATATCTAGGTATCTCTCTCCTAGGTACTCTACTAAAGATTCCTGTGATTCCAATAGACACACACAAGGGTAATCAATCACCCATGAAGGATACTCTCTTACCGATCCTTGATCTCTATTGGGTAATCCGAAAAGGTGGCACTATCTTCAATTCACAGCTTTCCCCAGTCGATAACATGTGACAGATCGTGCATGTACCTCCTCAGCTGTGACATGTGGAAGATTTCATGTACTGGGTATATCTAAAGTGGTAAAGCTGATTGGTATGATATATTTATAACACTACAAAATATATAGAAAGGTCCAATTAATCTCAGAGATAACTTACCACCACAACCAAATTTATGCAATCCATGTCTAGGTGATACCCACAATAACCCATGGCCTCTCTCCCCAAACTCCTAATCACTCTTTCATCGATAATCATAGGGATTCTAATGGATCTGTGTTGTCCTAATCCACTCCTAGATGATCTTCACCTTCTCTAAAGTGTCTCACACCAACTCTGGGCCCATACATGCTAACTCTCCTAGGTCGGTCCAGCAAAGTGGTGATTTTAAGGGTCACCCATATAAGGCCTCAAATGGTTCCACACTGATGGTGAAATGGTAGTTGTAGTTGTAATAAAACTCCACCAAGGGATGGTGATCCTACCACCTACAACTAAATTCCAATATGAAAGCTCAAAACATGTCCTACAAAACCTGAATGGTATACTCAGTTTGGCCTTTATTCTGGGGGTGAAATGATGTGATTAAATGTAAATGAGTGCCAAAATCCTCTTGAAATCCCTCTATAATTGAGATGTGAAGTGAGAATCACTATTATAAATGATCATTGAGAGAACCCCATTGAGTCAAACATATCCGACATATAGAGGCATCCCAATCTCTCTACTAAACCTTGCTCTTAGATAGATAGAAAGTGTTTCAACTTGGTGAGTCATTAAATGATCAACCAAATGGAATTGTGATCCTTAGAAATATTTGGTAACCCCATCATGAAGTACATGAATATACAATCCCACTTCTACTCCAGAACCTCAAGGGGTTGAGACAAACCCACTAGAACATGATTCTCAACCTTCATTTGCTAATAAATAAGGTATTAAGAGACAAAATATGTAACTCAATTATTTATCCCTGGATACTAGAACTAACACTGAAGGTCCTAGTAAATCTTCACCACTGTTGGATGTACCACTAAGGGTGAATTATGGAACTCCCTTAGAACATCCTCAATTAGAACAACTAGTACCATTGTCTATCCTCTAAAAATAATGACATTATCTACACCTTCAAAATATACATTAGGAGTATGTCTAGTGGATATCTAAGTATATAGGGTCTCATAGTTAGTATCCTCAATTTGTGCCTCCATGAATTACTATAAAAGTGAAGGGGTAAAAACCATCTACTTGAGGTAAGATGCTCCATCCCCATCCAAAAAGTATAATTACAATGAGGCCAAATACCATGCTGCCTCACTCAACAACTACGAATAAGATCTCTTACTGAGAGACTCTGTTACAACATTCCCCTTACCAGGAGTATAGAAAATATCAAAGTCATAATATTAGAGGAATTATATCCACCATCTATATCATAAGATAAGATCCTTTGGAGATAATATATATTTGATACCCCTATGGTTAGAATAGACAATAAACTACGTACCCATAAGGTAGTGTCACCAATTCTTTAGTGAGAAGACTACCATTGAAAAGTCAAGATCGCGGGTCACATAGTTATGCTCATGGGGTCTTAAATAATATGAACTATAGGTAATCACTTCATACCTCTAGATCATATCACAACCAAGCCTAGTTCTTAATGCATCGTAGAACACTATGTACTTGACACCCACCTTAGGTAATCTCAAGATAGGACCGCTCGTTAATCTCTGCCTTAACCCCTCAAAATCTAGCTATCACCTCTCTATACACATGAAAGGATTCCCCTTTCAGTTAAAAATTTTCAAGGGAGATGATATCCGAAAAAAATTAGGTATGAATCACTGATATTATCCTTCCATCCGAAGTAATCTTCACACCTCTATCACACTCTTGGGTGGAACCCAATCTAACATTACTTTGATGTTTGTAGGGTCCACTTATATACCATATGTTGAGATAACATGTCCCAAAAAGTGTACATCCTGAATCTAAAATTATAAGTTCAAGAGATTCTCATAAAGTTGGTTATCTTATAGTATATTCAGAACCATCCCCATGTGTCTTGTGTGCTACTCCTCGAGCACTGATTACACTAGGATATCGATGATAAAGACTACAAAAAACTGGTCTTAAAAAGTTTAAAAGATCCTGTTAATGAGTCCCATGAACACTTCATCGGCATTATTCAAGATGAAGGGAATCACCAAGTACTCATAGTGACTATAGTGACACCATAATTCTATCTTTGGTATATCCTCTTCCCTTACTATCAACTAGTGATAACCTTATCTGAGGTCAACCTTTGATAACTATCCTTACCCTATCAATTGATAAAATAGGTCATCGATTCTCGGTAGTGGATAATTTTTCTTTATAGTCACCTAGTTTTGGATATGATAGTCCACACATAACCTCAATCTCCCTTATGCTTTCTTGGAGAACAATATTGGGGCTGCCCAGGGTGAAACATTGGGTCTTATAAAGTCCTTCCTATGCAAGTACTCTAACTATACTCTCAACTCTTGAAGATCTTCAAGAGCCATCTGATATGCTGGAACATATATCGAGATCATCTTTGGGTGTATATCAATATAGAAATATTTCTCTTGGTGGGGAGGTAAGCATGGAACATCCTTAGGAAATAGGTCCTCATACTCTATCACCACTATAGGGAATTGAAATCTCACAATGTCCATTATACCAAGGGTTATGCTAGACAACTGATGAGTAATCAATTTTACCCTCCTATGCATGAGTAAATCTTGCTCTACCTGGGTTTCCATTTCACCCATAAAGTAAAAACTATTTTAATTAATTTGGAAACACCACATCCTCTTCTTAAAACAGTCTACTTGTGCATGAATAATGGATAACCAATCTATAACTAAGATGATGTCATAAGGCCTCATAACTACTAAAATTAGGTCCCAATAGAAACTATCACCTCCAAGAGTTATGTCACACTGTCGATAGAAGTGTTTGATCATTGAATCACCTCTAGTTGGATTCTCCAAGCACAAGGGTTGAGCCAAGGGATCAATTAGAATATCTAAGTCTCAAACTAGATAAGTTCAAACAAAGGAATGAATCACACTTGTATCTATTAGTACTGAAATCATGGTAGAAAATGAACATATTACACCTTGTATCATCCATGGGGTATATAGGTCATATTACTTGACTACCTGCAGCTTCCTTCCTCCCTAAACACTAACTCCTTGGGCCTAGAGTGGACCACTTGGTTGTGGCAGTTGAAGAAAGTCAAAATATATACCAACTCCAACTTCTCTCTGAAATCCTCTTCCATGTCTTCTTCCATGCTGAACTGTCTACTCCTATCACTACCTCTACCTAGGAGGCCCATCCACTATCTCTCTACTAGCCATACAAAAATTCAGACAATCCCCCATGAGATGTCCCCTACCATCACAAGAGTAGAACCGCCTCTCGTTATGATGACTAGACCAATCCTATGATCCCTGAAACCTATACCCTATGTACTAGTATCTCATTCTGAAATATCTTATACGTACAGGTCTATGAGTCTGATGTCTGTGATGAAGAAAATTTATGTGAATATTTTTAAAACAAATAATGAATATTTTATGATGTTTTTCAATGATAAAACCCATGTATTTAAATGTTTTATTATAATAATGGGTAATTTGGATTATGGAATAAAAATTGTCTAAAATATAAAAATTTCTTAAATCTGGATTTTTGACAGATTTTTTTCGTCACAAGGGTATTTTGAGAATAAATTTTAAAATTTTTATCCAATTTGATTGATTCATTTTTTATGAATCCTTGATTTATTTTCTTCAAATTTTTCATCAGGACCAAGAGTTGATTCAAATAACTACAAGCCCAAAAAAATCAGTGAAGTTGAAGAAGTAATCGGGTAAACAGTGTGGACCCCACCTCCATAATGGAAGCACAACATGGTCTACACACCTAAAATTGAGGTGATTCCACCTGGAATGGAATGAGGACTCATAGGCATGTTCTTCCAATAAATTTCATGGAGTTATGAGATCATCAAGGTGGCCTTTGAAAAAAATAATTTAAAGGAAGCTTCCTGAAACCTTCATCCAGAAAACGTAACAGTAAATAAAAAATTCATAACTCCTTCATCCTATTTAAAATTAAGTTGAAATTTTGATTGTAAACTAAGTTAATATTTATGAAAAACTTTTATGAAATATGAAATGTGTGAATTTTCCATTTAATGATTAAAAACATTACAATTTTTGCAGGAAATATTCTATCATATAAAAGGAGGAGAGATCCTCCTTCCCAAATAATTCCATTAAATTCCATTAAATTCCATCCCTTTCCTTTTTAGGAACCAAGGAGGATATCCTCACAGAGGGATGCCAGCCGCAAATCTCATAACTTTATTCTTTTTCTTTTTTTAGTTTTCTTTGTTTAGTTTTAGTTTTTTAATTGTAATTTTGTTTTCTAATAAATTTAGGAATTCTTAAATTTATACCACCATTTTTTCCTTCTTCTTTTCATTATTAATCTATAATAATAATAATAATAATAATAATAATAATAATAATAATAATAATAATTATTATTATTATTATTATTAATATTATTATTTTAACATTAATTGTAAAATATATATTTTATTCTTTTCTTTTATCTTTTTTATTTCTCTCTCTATCTACTCTTCCCCCATTCTTAAATTTTATTTTATTCATCCACCATTAATTCTTTATATTCTTTTTCTTCTTCTCCTCTTCCACTTACTCCACCAATTAATCTCTTACTCTTTGAAATGAGAGGCTATCATCGAGGCTTGGCTTGGGGGAAGTGAATGTGTTCTTGAATTTTTCTTTAAGTTTATTTTAAGTTCGTGGTAGATTTGAGTAGCATTTTTGGGTGAGGTGAATGTCACCAATGTGGTGATGACCCCAATGATATGAATCTTAAACTATTTCTATTCTGGAAAATAATAGTTATTAAAACATGATATTTCATGTTTGGATTATCAAACTAGAATCAAACACATGAAGGAGAATAATGATTGAACTTAATACTAAACACCCAAACAAAGTTCTTTATTCATTAACTCATTATGTTTTCATTATATGATACTATATATTTTTCATATAAAAAAAACTCATCACTTTAATTTAAATGTAAAACAAAAAATGTGATAGCTTAGGAGATATAGAAAAAGTAAGTTAATAACATTGAAAGGATCCTCAAGAAATATGACCCTGATCATCCACTGTGCTTCACTAGAAAAAACATAATTTCTTTTGACCATGTCCCGCGATAGGCATGCGTCAAAACTGGCATAGTTTCTGGGGAACCAATTATTTATTCATTTACCGTTTCTTTTTTCACATTTTAGATATATTTTACTACTTTTATAAAAATAAAAACTAAAAAAAACTATATGATGAATTTAAATGATTACTGTTATGCATGGAATGATGAATACTCTCAGGTGAAAGAGATAGTAGCTAAATCCCCTAGTCTATACAAGATGGTATTACATTATGGGATAGACATATCAGGGGGGTAAAAATCCAAATTCTCAAAGAGGAGAAATTAAAGGACCTCATATAGGATCTCAAGGAGACCCTAAAGCAACCAGTTGTTGAAGGATTATCTAGAGAACTCATTGAATTCTAGAAGTACTTACCAGAATTATATCAAGAAGTGGATGAGACACAAGTAGAGTGCTCCTCATTTCATCCCAACACTTTTGAAGAAGTTTCAATAAAAAGTTTTAAGGAGAAAGTGGAAAAACACAAGGTCAAATATGATATTCAAGAGCTTGAAGATATGGTGAAAAATCTACAAGAAACACTGGATTAGATAACTGCATATGTCTAAGAACCATCAGATCAATCTGAGTCTAAACCTAAACCAGAAGATGAGCAATTTATCTTACCCGAGGATTCCAAGAAAGAGGTGAAACTGGTATTTCTTATTTTTTATGAGGAAAAACTAGAACTTGAGGCCAAAATAGAGGTGGAGGAGTCTGACTACCTTCCTTCACTTTTCAACATCAGACTCGAAGATGAACTTAAATCTGAGGCATTGATTAAATCTTAACCAAGACAAGGATTTGATAACTTTTAATAATATATATCTTCTGATTTTATTGTAATATAATTATACATCACTCCCTAGTATTTTGATTTTACAGATTCATACAAAATTTTATATGACTTATATGAGGATGAAGAACCTGTACTTTCACTTGTGGAGGAACACTTGGATCTCCCTCAAGACATTGATCAACTACTGGAGGAAGCCCATGAAGAGATACTAGTGGATCTGCCTAAAGAACCAGAGACCCATGATTCTTCACATATTAAGCAACCACTGGAAGGAGATAAATATGTTTCACATGTAACAATGAAGGAGGAGGAGGTTCCATAATTTATCCCACCCCACCATGAAAGCTATACTAAATTGTGAAGGGGAAGGATCTGGAGTACTCTATCCATGGATTACTCATCAAAAAGAACAAATAAGTGGATTCTGGGAAAATCCACACGTGGTGGTTCATGTCCAAGAAGCCCCAACCACCATTAGATTTTAGATAAAAGTTGGTACTTCCCACTATAGGTAGTAAAAATTCAGGTCCCACTTGGGGGATCATACCACTATTTATCTTTACATGATTTATAGGAATTTATATTTCAATATAATTTCATAGGAAGTAGTCCAACGTGTAGCCCCCTCCTTCTATATTTTCAATATTAAAAGACAAGATCATTGTTCTTAATTGTGTAATTCTATTTTGTAGGTTCATTATGGTAGAAGGCATTCCCAAACAGTGAGGGAAGAGGAATAAGCTTAATTTCAAAAGGGAGTTCAATTTTAGTGTTTATATTTTTAACTCCTTACTTTTTTTTTGTGGAACAACATGTTTTTGATCTTTAAAGTTTAATTTTAATGCCCAAACTTGAATTATATTTTACTTGAATTGTCTTAGAGACATGAGTTTCTTAGGAATACTGTGATGCCATATTTTAGATTTCAATGTTGACATGATTAAATGAGTAAAATGGAGAATTTAAATTTAAAAATAAAGCATGGATATTAAAATAAGAACTCATGATTTGATGGAATTAATTGATTCATGTAAATGAAATTCTCCAACCATTTTTCATGCTTTGATTTTCTAAAATTCATGTGAATTGATTTTTTATTATTAATCATGCCTTAAGTGATTGTCCCAAATCATATGTCCCATTCCCGAGAGAATTTCTACACCAAGTACTTCCTATTTATCTTGAGCATATTTCTTGAGTGATCTTAGGACATGTCACCTACTAGAACTTGTGTTGAAACCTATCAAAGCTATAACTATGAAAAAACACATTTAAAATTATTGAGGCATATTTTGAAAATACCTTTTCCTAAAAGTACACCTTTACATTAATCCTTATTTAGCCCATAGAGACCATAAATAACTTTTATAGGGATGATCCATGTTATCACCCATTTTTATCCATTATTACTATACTATTGGTATTATCATGGTATTTTAAAGTTGAAGTGTGGGGGTAAAGGGAATCATGGTGGAAGAGATGATATAAATTGTAAGGAAGAAGTGTGGGGGTTCTATTTTGGGTAATGAGAAAGGTATTTTGAATAATTTATGATACTATTTATTGTTTTTCCCTCTCAAATTAATAAAAAAATAAAAAATGATAAAAAGAACATTTTTTTTATAAAAATGGGTTGTGATTTAAGAAAACAAAAAATTACCATTTTCCAGACTGATAATATTCGAATCATATATGGTTAGATGATGGATGTGAGGTCTGATCTAATCATAATTTTGGAAAAAAAAGAAAAAAGTACAAAAGTAAAAAAAATATTCAAGAGGGTGCACAAATCATTCATTATGCTTACTTGATCACAACCTTTACTTTGAGTTTTTTGGGAAGTGGGTATTACTACTTTTAAAGGAAATAATTTCATTACACTTTTACTTTTGATATCATGAATTGTAATTAAGAGATAAACCTCATCCTGAGCATTAATTTTTAAAGAATCAAATCCAATGAACCTTGAGACTTAGAGTCATTTGAAACTTTATTTCAAGTCCTCATGATTTTATGTGTATTTTGACTTTACAAAGTGGAGAAAGTAGTCCCTCTACAATCCTATGGATAAGAAGCATGTTCTCATGATATAATCGTAACTCTGACTGAATTGTATCATGAGTTATGAGAGAAAATATTCAAAATAGAGGTAGATCATGATTTGTAATGTTTAATAATAATGAATTGAGAAGAATTAATGAATGAAAGGAGAAGTCCTATCATTTTTCAAAGGGAAAAAGTAAAATACATGAATTGATTTTTTATTTGAAAAATGAGAAATTGAATTGATATTTTATGTGGATTTTTTAAAATATGATTTTACATTGATAATTTATTGATTATATTTCATTGTAATTTGAATATTAACAATATTGATATTCTCTTATTTCTATGTTGAGATTTTATGCTTGAGGACAAGCATGATTTAAGTGTGTGAGTATTTTCCAGAGAAAATTTATGTGCATATTTTTAATCAAATAATGAATATTATTTTATTTTTTTCAATGATAAAACCCATGTATTTAAATTTTTTATTAAAATAATGTTTAATTTGGATTATAGAATGAAAATGGGATAAAATATGAAAATTGCTTAAATCTGGGTTTTTGACAGAATTTTTTCACAAGGGTATTTTGTGAATAACTTTTAAAATATTTATTCGATTTGAGTGATTTGTTTTTTTATGAATCCTTGATTTATTTTCTTCAAATTTTTCATCAAGACCAAGAGAAAATTCAAACAACTAGAGGCCCAAAAAAATCAATGAAGTTGAAGAAGTGTTAGGGTGGACAATATGGACCCCACCTCCATAATGGAAGAAAAAATCAGTTTACATACCTCTAGTTGAGGTGATTACACTTGGAATGGAATGAGGAATCATAGGTATGTTAGTCCAATAAATGTAATAGAGTTATGATATCATCAAGGTGGACTTTTTAATGAAATATTTTGAAGGAATATTCTTAGAACCTTTGTCCAGAAAAAGTATCAGTCAATAAAAATTTCATAAATCTTACATCTTATGGCCAATTAAGTCGAAAGTTTGTGGGTGAATGAAGACGATATTTATGATAAACGTTTTTGAAGGAGAAAATGCATGAATCGTTTAATGGGTCAAAAATTCAAAAAACATTAGAGGATATATTTTGGACTATAAAATGAGGAGAGCTCCTCCTTCCCAAATCATTCAATCCCATTCCATCCCATTCTTTTCAAGACACCAAGGTAGAGATCCCACCAAGGAAGTCCAACCACAAATCTTATACTTTTCTTATTTTTTTTTATTTTTTTTTCTTGGTTTTGTTTTAGTTTTCAATTGTAATTCTGATTTCTAATAAATTCAGGCATTCTTAACTTTGTTCCACAATTTTTTATTCTTTTCATTATTAATCTATAATAATAATAATAATAACAATTAATAATAATATTATAATTTTAACATTCATTATAAAATATATATTTTATTCTTTTCATTTATATTTTTTTTATTTTTTTTCTCTCTCCTCATCCCCCATTTTTACATTTTATTTTATTCATTCACTATTCATTATTTATTTTCTTTTCCTCATCTTCCACTCACTCCACCATGTAATCTATTACTGTTGGAAATGAGAGGCTGAGCCCGAGGCTTGGCCTGGGGGTGGTGAAGGTGTTCTTGAATTTTTCATTAAAGTTTATTTTAATATTGTGGTAGATTTGAGTAGCATGCTTGGGTGAGGTGAATGTCCATAATGTGGTGATGACCCCCAATGACATGCAACTTAAACTAATACTATTCTGGAAAATAATAGCGATTCAAACATGAGATTTCATGTTTGGATTATCCAACTAGAATCAAACACATGAAGGATGATAAAGATTGAACCTAATAATAAACCCCAAAACAAAGTTCTTTCTTTGTTAACTAATTCTGTTTAAATTACATTATAGTTTAGATTTTTCATATAAAAAACACAAAAAAAAATTCATCACTTTCATTTAAATACAAAAAAAAGTGATAGTTTAGGTTATATAGAAAAACTATGTGAACCTCACTGAAAGGATCCTTAAGAGATACAAACATGGTCAACCACTATTCTACAATAAGAAAAATATAATTACTTTTGACCACACCTCATGAAAAGCGTGTGTTAGTTGGATTCCTGCTATTGAAGTCTCAACTCCTGTGTTCCCACTTCTAGCAACAACTCTCTGTGTCTTCTCAACTAGGAAACTCTTGACCTCCAAAGCACACTCTAGCACCCCAATGTAGATAGGAATTCATATTGGTATCACAATGGCTCAAATGTCTCTGCATAGTCCTCACTTGAAATTTGAAGACCAAAAGAACTGATCACATACCTTATCCATCGAGTATAGAGATAGGTCGGTAAACCTCGATGAATAATCAGCCACTATCACACTTCCTTAATGAAGCTGTAAAACATATTTAATGTGCACAACCCTCAAAATATCTATAGAAAACTACTCTAAGAAAAGGTGCTCAAAATCATACCATGAAAGATTGACCTCATCATATGATTGGCTCACTAAACTCCACCATCATCTTACAGAGCCATAGAGAAGGCTTTCTGTTAGGACCACCATCTAATTTTCCAGTGTTCAAAAAAATAGAAGACTCACATTACCACCTCAATCTGATCTTTAGCCACCTATGGGCTGGGCTATCATCAAAACTTGAGGGGTCGTTTTCACTGAACCCCAAAAACTGCGCTCATGTTTTTCAACTCAACTGCTGGTACTGTTAGTACCATCTGTTGCTCGACAGGTGTTGTTATGAATGGTGCACCAAATGAAGTTAACACCTCCTAAACATTTCCCTATATTGATGCCTACTGTTTGATGGGATTTTCCTCATGATCCTGATGATGAATCCTAGATGGAATATGTTATTATAGCATCCAAAAATAGACATGATGTACCACAATCAATGAGTATATCTAGAGATATAAATCAATAAGGACATGGAAATAACAACCCATTCCTATATGATTCATGTTCTAATGATTTCCCTGGAACCAATTTATACATGTAATGAGTTTAAAGGAAGATATTCAGAGTCCTAATTTATGGATACGTCGGCCACTACACTAACACTGGAGTCTCTTGCCTGAAAGGAAAACTTGAAACACTTATCATTGTTACCCCAAACCAATCTCACAGACTCTGGTACTAAAGTAGATTTGACTACTATGATTACAATCTATAATGAACCAACCCAATGGGGCCCATTTCATGACTAACTTAATCAATCCTCAAATAGTCCAGAGGATGGAGATTAGTGCCAAGTAGACATATCACTCACATGGGTGGACTTAGTCTAAGGAACTGGTATACACACACACATCTCCAAGCCCATAAAATATTGAAATGTAAAAAAAATTATTGAACATGCATTCATACATCCAAATCCCACCATCAGAGTATGAAAAAAAGTAATGGAAATAAAAAGGACCAAATACAAGCCCACCATAAAGAAACTAAAAACAAGTCCACCCTAAAATTATAAAAGGGTAATGCTATCAATGCAACTGTAGGAACACACCTTGGTTTATCTGAATCATGAAAATTTTCCTATTCCAAGTCCCTCTATGAATATATCAAATGGTCGGTCGTATACATAATACATGACACGCATGGAAAAACCCATGCAGGGATGAGTTTAAAAATACTGACTAGGAAACCCTGAAATCACTAAGAATATAAGATCAAGAATAAAAGTTATCTTATCATAGGTATACGTCACAATATTAACAACATCCTAGGAATAATTCTCAAAGGTTCAACATAGCTCTTATATGGGAGAATACACTCCATGAGTCATAAATCATTGATGGTATCCACCTGATATTTCATGCTTGTCGGGCCTCTCCCTAAGAAGTGCATGCTAAAAGTATAAAAAATATTATACATATATGAGGATCACACTCAATTCCATGAGGTATACCAAAAACTTGATCTAGAATAACCCCTTTTGTAAAGGATCAATGACCCCATAGCGTTGGTCACAACAATACCAATAAATCCACCCAGGGTAAGATGATGATAGGGGATCTTAATTTGGTCCTCATGGAAGGATTATAGCAACTCTATCCAAGACTGATGCCCCTATGAAGGAATCACCATCCTATGTATAGGATTTGATTCCATACAAAAACCTTAAATAATAGATCAAGGGTATGAACCCTAATTGTTTTTCTAATCTGCAGAGTATAGGGGCTATAATAATTCTTTAAAAGAGTACACAACATGTACTAGTAGTACATGACATGTTCCTTTGACATTGGGTCCTACCCCTTTTTCACGACCAATGCCTATGTCTATGCCCATGCTGGAGTACACAGTGATTCCAAGACTGTATACTCCTTACCATGTCCAAGTACATGGCTCTGCCCATGTACACCTGGTATGGTCATGTATGCATTAGATTACATAGTGTGTATGAGCCTGTGTACTCTTGGAAATGTCCAAGTACACAGCTCTACCCATTTACACCTAGCTTGGCCATGTCCGTGTTAGAGTATACGGTGTGTCCAAGCCTGTGTACTCCTAGCCATATCTATGTACCCTTTGACATGCCTATCTACTAGGTCGATTCAAATGCTGTGTGAAAAAAGTCACATTCCATGTGATATTTAACATTCCATTAGAACACCGACATCATATCCAGGGCCCCACATGCCATATAGTTATGGATTACACACCAAGTTCTATGGGATTTCATGGAACCTTCAATTATTATTACTTATACACCATGAAACGTTTTCTGCTGATTCCACCATTGGTGTCATTGATGATCATAGATCTAGGATCAAACATCCATTTACATTGTTGTTTGGCCATGTTCCGGATTTTTGATTCGCCGGAAATCATTACTCAAAGCCACACCATCATCGCATGCCAAAACTACACATACAAATACCTCCAGTCCAAAACCAATGCATCATCACCATATTCTTAGCTCTATTTATCATCAATCCATACCAAAATCTATGGTATCGATTAGTTGTGACAAGAAATATGTTCCCAATGATTGATTGTTAGGTATTCATTGAACTACAGGCCAAAGGAATTTCCCATGATGAATAAAGAATGGAGGAAGAAATGCATACAAAAAAAATTGAGGAATGAACCTCGACCAATGTTCATGTTGGATTCAATTAATTTCTATTATAATTAAGAATTAATATATAATAAAATAATACCCAAAGAAATCCCTAAACCTGGATAATATCTATCGCATACCTGTAATACATACGATCCGCAAATCAATTCATTAGTTGATTGATTTGTGTTTTCCATAGGAATAAATAAACATAGATAAATCCAAATAAAAAACATTCTACCTTGAATTGTATCAATTCATGGAAAAGAATTATTCTATCTCCTTATCATTGGAAATATTTGTAAGTTTCATAAAAAATTGATTGATGGTCCATGATCCGGTCATTGCTCGTCAATGGAAGCTCCTCCAATGCTCTCCAACGACTCCTCTCAATTTGTGGGGTTATGCATCTAACCCTTCAAATTTTCTATAAGAGTGTATTTATAGATAAAATAGTAGGTCAAAGAAATTAATTAAATAAATTAATTAATTTAAACATCCACCCATGATCGTACCTTACCCAAACATCTGACGTGTTCCAAGGTTATATCATGCCCAGGGTAAAAATCATGATCTAAACTCAATGGGGTCCTTCAATTTTCTATATGAGCCTCAATTTATAATTTATTACAATTT
This sequence comes from Viscum album, assembly GCA_963277665.1. NCBI lineage: Eukaryota > Viridiplantae > Streptophyta > Magnoliopsida > Santalales > Viscaceae > Viscum > Viscum album. The sequence goes on along the minus strand of OY728159.1, from coordinate 886,753,047 downwards.
TTTAGGAAAACTATTCATGCTTTAATTTAATATATTTAATATATTTCAAGAAAATCAATTCTGGGCACACTGAGCCTCAGAATCTCACCCCGTTTCAGTGCCTAGATCAAAAAATAATCTATATAATATTTCAATATAATAAATAGAATACATGAAGTTATTAAAAAATATAAAGAATAATAATAATACATAGGTAATGTTTCTTGAGTGTTTTATCTTCTTTATCATCTCATCAACGTAGTAGAAGTTGAATATGTTTTTGTCTATCCAGTGAGAGATCATCCAACAATTGTAAAAACAGTGTACATGATCACCTCAAGGTTCACAGAGTATGAAATATTTTTATCTATTTAAGTCATAAGTACTCATCATTTCATAATTTCATATGTCTGTATGTTTGTTTCATTCATCCTTAAGTATTTTAAATACAAATCTATATGGACTACACACTCTATAAAATCGTTAGAATAATTAAAAATAATAAAAATGATAAAATAGATTATCATAGAGGGAGATAAAAATATTTTCTTCACAAAAATTGAAATCTATAAAATCATATTAGATATTTTTCAAAATATATTTTTGAACATCATAATATTCATCAAACTATATATGAAATGATTCTAAAAATTCATGGTATGCTTATTATAAACTCTATAAGTTTTACTGTTAGAAGAATAACCAATAAATATATCTTCAATACTTTTTGCATCAAATTTATCTAAATTATATTTTGTATTCAAGATAAAAAAATTACAACCAACTACTTTAAAATAACCAAAATTTGGTTTTATACCATTAAAAAATTAATAATGGGTTTTATTCAACAAAAGTATGTCATAGACTCTATTCAGAACATATCATGATGTATTAACAGATTCATCCAAAAAATATTTTGGTAAATTGTATTTATTAGGCATGGTTAGAGCCATATCTTGAATATATATATTTTTCTATTCTATAACACCATTTTATTGTAGTGTTCTAGGAGAAAAACAATTATGAGCATGACCATTCTCTTCAAAAAAATCAAAATCAAAATTAACAAATTTAGCTGCATTATCAATTCCAATTGAAATAATTAAACAACATTTCATATTTTGAACTAGCTTAAAAATATCTAGCTAATTATTCATTCTTATGAGACCTGAAATAAACCCATATAAATATATTGAAAATATACAGTAAAATCAAACCTAATTTAAGAAATAAAAGAGATCAATTTAGATTTTATATCTTCTAATGAAATGTAGGAAATATTCTTAGACTTTCGAAAATAATAATAACTCAATTTAGAGTTATGTAGATTGAGATATTTTCAAAATAAAGAGGATACATGAAAATGGAAATATGATTATGTGGCTAAGAAATTTGCTACGTGAATTTCTAAATGGATATGTTGATAATGAAATAGATATGTGGTAAAATTAAATTTTTCTATTTTTGAATAGTATAAAGCACCTATAAATTATATATTAAGGTTACAAATGAATTATTTATCCTAGGAACTCAAAATAAATCTTGTAGTTAATGTTAAGAGCTACCAAAACATGAAATCTATATAAACTTTATGTATAAAAATATTATGACATGATCAAGATTAGTTATACTTTAAATAAAACCCAATTAAAAGATATAATATATATTAAAATATTAAAACATGCAATTTAACATAATTAAACATTTTAAAAATTTATTATATTAAGAAATCATGAGAGGAGTTGAAATCAATGAAAAAAAAAGATATGCAAGAACTTTCACAAAATAATATTATTTGTGAAGTGGAATTTGTTTGACTTATGGTTTATTCACACTTTTTTGTGTGTATTTACATTTGTTACAAAAAATGTGTCAAATTATTAATTCCAACTTCAATTATATGATCATTTTAAGGGTTATTCATCTCAAATTTTCTTTCTTTAGGAGATATGTTTATGTTCATCACTTATATTATTTTATGAGGTGTATATTCTTCCCCTATACATGTTAAATCATGGATATACTTATATTCATAGTATTTAAAGTTTCTTTTGAAGAAATTTATTTCACAGGCTTAAGATTCAAAATTTAATAAAATGATTAGTATTTTTTTGATACAATCTCATCATATTATGGAATTGTCTATGTTCAATGTTCCTTTAGATTGAGAATATTTATCTTCTATAACTATGTGTTCTAAAATGTTTTCGAGAATTTTATTTTATAAAAATAAATGACTTCCTAAAGTTATTTTAAATGATCTTTTACCTCATCTAAAAATGGGTTTAAAAGAAGATTTCTTAATGTTTTCTGTATGGGTGACTTTTGACTATCTTTACTAAAGTTTGAAAAGAATGGTCAGTTTAAAGATTTACCACATGAATAGATTTTCCCAACATCATGATCATTATTTTCATTAAAACATACTTTATAAGTTTCCATGTTTCTTTTCAACGAAAAGTATTTTTACAATATTTTTTTAATTTTTAGTTTTAAAAAGTGATTTTCAATATGGAAAGGATATTTTAATAAAGAAAATTTTTAATTATATTTTTATTGTATTTATATTCATAAATGAAAAAAACATTATTTTACTTATGTTACACTGTGGATATATTATAATTATACCATCCTTATTATTTTTATGGATGGATTATGATTGTTTCAAATAAATTTCCATGGAACCCATTTATTTTCCAGGGGTAAATCAAGATATAAAAGAAAATGGTTATTTTTATGCTGAAAAATTAAAGATTTTATTTGTTATGATCATGTTATGGTTCTTAGATATTATTTAAAATGACAGGTGAATTTGATATAGATCCCCAATTCATTGGTTAAAGGGATGGAGTTAGCTATTTATAGGTTTCTACAAAGATATTATTGAAATTTACCAAGTAGGTTATTACATTTATAAGAGTGATTATAAGAGTGATATGAAAATGATGTTCTAGGTTACCAAAATTTTTTATTTATGCTTTTATCAAGTTATAATGTATCCTTTTCTCAAGGATTGTTTTCACATGGCTCCTTATTTTTGAATTATATGACTCTTGTCTTATGTTAAATCTTTATTCCATGTATCATGTTTTATGATATAGGTTTTTATGGGTATGAATTATCTTATGTTAGGCTCATTTACTTTGATTATTTCATCATACCCTTATGCTCTTGCTCATTGATGACATTTAATTATTAATGCTTATATTTACCCTTACTGAGAATTTGAGCTCACCGTTCTTATGTTTTCTATTTCTATAGGTTATGAAGATTCATGTAAAATTAATTGTGTCTAAAAAGGATTCATTTTTGAATAATTTTTTGGGATATTTTTATGACTTAATGTGGAATAAGAAAATCTTAGTATAGTGTAAAAAGTGCTCACTTAAAAACATGGGTATTGTTATGTAAGAGTTTATCCTAGTTTTCTAAAACTATAAACCTACACTTTAATTGAGTATTTAAGTTATCCAATATTGATTTTTGATGTTTCAAGTTTTTGGATGGTTAAAATTGGGTTACATTTATCAATGTCAAATAAAAAAATGTAAAGAATAATTTTTTAGAACAAGATCAAGGAGTGCACGTTCAAGGTTGTTATACTTGGATATAATATGGGTTGATATAGGTGTTAAAAGGTTCACCATGTGAGGTATGGGATCCTAGTGTGTATGAAAATCAAGCCATACATTGGGTGATAAGGTAATTTTTGTGTTAGCGGCATTTCCTCGAGTAGGGAGTCCTAGTTTACCACATCATGAGTGCTAAATAGTGGGTTTATGGATGGTTTATGGAACTTAACTTGAGTAGGCTTGGGTCGAGTACCACCCTAGTGGTTAGGTAATGGATTTATGTGTCACATGGATTATGAAACTGGTGGAAATACGGGCTTTAACGTCGTCGTAATAACGTCGGTTTTTTAAAAACCGACGCGAATAGTATGTGCGGGGAATTTTTGGCGTCGGTTTTACAAAAAACCGACGCCAAAAATAATTATGTGTTGATATTTCGCGTCGGTTTTGAAGAAAACCGACGCGGAAAATATTAGTATACATATTATCCGCGTCGGTTTTCCTAAGAACCGACGCGAATAATATTATGCGTTGATTTTTCGCGTCGGTTTTTAAGAAAACCGACGCGGAAAATATTAGTATACATATTATCCGCGTCGGTTTTCCTAAGAACCGACGCGAATAATATTATGCGTTGATTTTTCGCGTCGGTTTTGAACAAAACCGACGCGGAAAATATTAGTATACCTATTATCCGCGTCGGTTTTCCTAAGAACCGACGCGAATAATATTAGTATACATATTTTCCGCGTCGGTTTTCCTGAGAACCGACGCGGAAAATAAATTTTTAAAATGTTTCGGCGTCGGTTTTCATGAAAACCGACGCCGAAACTCATAATTCCACGTCGGTTATTTTAAAAACCGACGCAGAAAATAATTTAAAAAAGTTTTTGGCGTCGGTTTTTCTTAAAACCGACGCGAAAAGTCTTTTAAAAATATTCACGGTCAGAAACCCTCATTTTGTTCGTTCGTCGAAATCGAGTTCCGCTGTGGCGCTTCGGACTCCCGACGACCTTCGAACTTGATTTGCGATCTTGGACGGCCATTGTTGAAGGTTTTTTGTCGTCTGCACGATTTTGGGTATGTGTTCTTCCTATTTATCTCTTGTTTCATATCCCATTGTTTATTTCTTTATCAATAACCCTATTTTGCGTGATTTTGATTATTGGTTAGATTTTAGTTGTAATTTATCATTATTTTTTGTTTGTATTATCATTGTTGGTGTAGATTTGATATTGTTTGTTTTTGGAAGTAATTATACCGGTCGCAGTTTGGATTTAACATCTCCATTCGGGTTGAAATTCAAATTTTTTGTTTGTATTATCATTATTCCTGTTTAAAATGATCTTTCATTACATTATGAAGTACTATATTTTTAATTCCATTTCCATTTTAATAAATTCTTCTTCAAAAAAATAATTTTATTGTGTTAAATGAATTCAATCACGTTTTTTCATGTAGTTTGTTGTTATTTCATTCCTTCTTGAGATTTACCATGCCAAATTCCTCAATTCTTTTTGGTTCTCATCATTTAACTAAGACATGAATAATTACCACTATCTATTATGTTAAAAAAATTTGAATAATTATTTTCATGCCATTATATAATAAATAATTTTTCTTGCAATGTCCATAATACGACTAGAATCATAATGTATTGTAATTATTTCTTCGTAGATAATAATATAATCATTATCCCTCTATTAATGTTCAAAAATACCTTTCCACTTTCATATGTGGGGTTAGATTCATGCATTTTTAATAAATGTCCTCTTAAACTAATCTCATTCCATTGATTATATTTATTCATCTTTCTCTCCCTCTAAATAATAGTCATGAAATGATTTACTTCCCCCTCTAAGTCATAAGCTGCAAATAAAACATTCTCATGATCTAATCTTTCATGGATGGATAATATATTTCTCTTCATGTTGATCCATTCCTTGACATGTTTTGCTGCAATAGACCCATGGATGGGGGTGTAAGTTGTCACCTACAATATGCAATGGAATTTTTATCCCTCCATAATTAATTTATATGTTCATAGTTCCCTATTATAAAACTCATGGATTGAGGGAGTTGAGTTATCATAGTCACCAAAAATTGTATCATGTCTCTTAATACACATTGTCTTAAATAAGGATAGTTATTGCACTATTTTTCACATTAATTTTTCCATGATTCATTCATGTTACATCAAATGAATAAAAAAATAAATATAGTGTGATCAATAGTAGTCATAGTGAGAAATCATATTATATTGTATGTCATTCATATAATATTTATATCATGAAACTTTATTTTCAAAAAATGAAACCTTTGATTTAACCATTTTGTCCTTGTATTTCAATATAACACACATGTATATAATATTAAAATTAACTGTTTACTGTATTTGTAAACGTGTTTCATATCTGATGTCTTTTATCTGATTATCAATAGTTTTTATGGAATATGTTTTTGTTTACAATTTATCTGATAGATATTTAAATGTTTTTATGTTTTAATATATTCATCAATTATATTGTGATATCAGGTATTAATGGATCATAATTGGATTTATCTACGAAGAACTACTAGTGAATATGAAAGAGGAGTTGACAATTTTTTGGAATTTTCTAAACGGCATAATCAAAATATTGATTTTATTTTCTGTCCGTGTGTGAAGTGTGTAAATATGAGAAAGTTAAACTTCAGAGAAATCAAAGATCATCTCATTTGTTATGGTTTTAGCCTTAATTATACACGTTGGATCTTTCATGGTGAAAGAACTGAAAATTCAACATCCAATGTTGATGACGATATTCATAATGAGGCAGAGGATCGTATTGAAGAATTAATTCATGATTTAGGTGTTGAAACCATCGAAAAAACACCAACTGTTGAACGATTGTATGGAGATTCTGAGAAACCATTATTCCCAGGTTGCAGTAAATATACAGTGTTATCAGCAGTTTTGAGATTAGTTAACTTAAAAGCAAAAAATGGGTGGAGTGATAAAAGTTTCTCCAGTTTACTTGAGATTTTAAAAGAGCTTCTTCCAGAAGGCAATGGGCTTCCAGATTCCAATTATGAGGCGAAGAAAATATTATGCCCAATGGGATTGGGGTATAAAAAGATACATGCTTGCCCCAATGATTGTGTACTGTATAGGAAAGAAAATGAACATTTATCAAGTTGTCCTACATGTGGAACATCACGCTATAAGATGGATGAGAAAGTCAACTCAGATTCATTTTCAGGTGATGTCATGTAACGTTATGAAAAATCAATTTTTTTACTTTCCAATGATATCATCCAATATTTTTTTCAAACAATTCTGATAATTCAATTCTGATTTATTTTTAGGTACCAAAATCAAAACTCCATCTAAAGCATTTTGGTACCTTCCAATTATTCCTCGTTTGAAGCATCTATTTGAAAATTCAAATGATGCAAAAAGGTTAATATGGCATTCAGATGAGCGCATTTCTGATGGTAACTTACGTCACCCTGCCGATTCACCACAGTGGAAGAGTTTTGATAAAAAATTTCATGATTTTGGAAGTGAAGTTAGAAATCTCAGAATGGGATTGTGTACTGATGGAATGAATCCATATCGGAGCCTCAGTAGCCAACATAGTTCATGGCCTATTTTTCTGGTACTTTACAACTTGTCCCCACATCTATGTATGAAGAAAAAATATGTTATGATGATCTTGATGATTTCTGGACCAAAACAACCGGGAAATGATATTGATGTGTATCTTACACCATTGATTGAGGATTTAAAACTGCTATGGGAGAAAGGTGTTACAGTTTTCGATGCATACAAGAAAGAGTATTTTCTTTTGCGTGCTATGATAATGTTCACTATAAACGACTTTCCTGCGTATGGAAACTTATCTGGATATAGTGTTAAGGGACATAAAGCATGTCCAATTTGTGAAGAACAAACTTCATATTATCAATTGCAGAATGGAAGAAAGACAGTGTACATGGGACATCGAAGATTTTTGCGAATTGATCATCCTTATCGTAGATTGAGAAAAGAATTTAACGGTTTACAAGAATACAACCTCCCCCCTCAACCATTGTCAGCTGAAGAATATTATGACAGAGTGAAAGATATTGATTCAACATTTGGAAAGAGAAAAAGTTCTGGTTTACAAAAACATATCTGGAAGAAGCAGTCTATTTTTTTCGAACTACCTTATTGGAGATTTTTAGAGATAAAACATAACATTGATGTTATGCATGTTGAGAAAAACATATGTGATAGTTTGATTGGAACTTTGTTAGACATAAAAGGAAATACAAAATATGGATTACATGCTAGATTGGACTTGATATTAATGCGAATACGTTTGGAGTTAGCTCCCGCTGTGAAAGGAAAAAGAACATATTTACCTCCGGCTTGTCACACATTAAGCAAGATTGAAAAGATGAATTTTTTTCAGTGTCTTCATGGTATTAAAGTACCCAGCGGTTTTTCTTAAAATGTGAATAATTTTGTGTCATTGAAGGATTGTAAATTAATAGGTATGAAATCACATGATTTCCATGTGTTAATGCAACAAATTCTACCAGTAGCACTGCATGGTATATTACCGAAAGCTGTCAGGAAGACAATCATCAGGTTATGTAATTTCTTTAAATCCATTTGTAGCAAAGTCGTTGATCCAAATTTGTTAGATTTGTTGGAGAATGAAGCAACTCTTATTCTTTGTCAACTAGAAATGTATTTCCCACCCACATTTTTTGATATAATGGTTCATCTATTGGTTCATTTGGTGCGTGAGATAAGAATGTGTGGGCCTGTTTATTTAAGATGGATGTATCCTTTTGAAAGATATATGAAAATTTTGAAAGGATATGTTAAAAATCCTTATCGACCAGAGGCCTCTATTGTTCAAAAATATGTATCAGAAGAGGTGATTGAGTTCTGTACTGATTATTTGAATGAGGTGGAGCATATTGGTCTCCCTCTATCTCGACATATGACAGTTGACAGAGAAGGTAGAGGGGTTCGAGGCTTAAAGGTAAAGTTCATTCCACGTGATGAAGTGATGCAAGCACATTTATACATTTTGAACAACACAGATGAGGTTCAACCATATATATCCTCACATATTGCTGAATTAAAGTTACGATATCAGAAAAGAAATGAAAAGTGGTTGATGATTGAGCATAAGAAGACATTTGTTTCATGGTTTAAAGAGAAAGTCACCTCAGATATATCTGTATCAGAAACATTGAAGTGGTTATCAGGGGGACCATCTTTTAATGTGATCACTTGGTCTGGTTTTGATATCAATGGCTACACATTTTACACAAAAAACCTGGATGACAAGAGTACCGTTCAGAATAGTGGTGTGATGGTATTCGCTGAAGCAGTGCATTTTTCGAGTGCCAAAGATAAAAACCCAATTTCTGCATCAACATCATATTTTGGAGTTATTGAAGACATATGGGAAATTTATTATATTAAATTTCGAGTCACTATTTTTAAGTGCAATTGGGTTGATAGTAATAGTGGCGTGAAACATGATGAATATGGGTTTAAACTGGTTGATTTGAAAAGATTTAATCACAATGAGGAACCATTTATCTTGGCGACACATGAAAAATAAGTATTTTATGTCATTGATCCGTCGAATGATCAGTGGTCAGTTGTTTTTCAAGGGAAAAGATATCATTTTGGTGATGATGATGATTCTGATGATGCTAGTGATTTACATGAGCCTTATTCATCTATTATGCAATTTTCAGATGATTACAATGAATATAAGACAGACATAGTGCATGCAGTACGTACCGATCATGATGAAGGGACGTGGGAAAACACTAAATTAGTCTCCTAATTTTTCTGGTAAATATTTATATTTTGTGTGTATTTTTAAAACTTACAAATGCATGCCTCTATTTTTACATATTTATTTTTCATTTCCTTGTTTCTAATTATTCAGTTTTCTAATGATATGCAGGTACCCAAAATTTCATTACACTTTCTAGTAGCAATGTAAAATACAGATAGAGAGGAGCAGTTACCGAGGTATATCTATTTTGACATATTATTAAATATTCAGTAATATACATATTTAATGAAATAAAACTGTTAATTTATTAAAAAAAATTGCAGGACTACTGATGCGTCCTCGGCGGAGGAGACTTCTCCAGTTACTACTGAAAAATCAAGTTCTCTAGTTGGTAAACGTGGTATTACACGTTTACCAAAACTATCACTCGCTCGTGATGATAACAAATTACACATCCGTTTTGATGATAATAATAATGCAGTTGGCCCAAATGCAGTTCAGTTTGTCAGTTATATAGCGATGCAGAGCCGTTGCAGGATTAGTATTTTATATCCTGATTGGAAGTCAGTGGACAGGACGACGAAGCAACAACTTTGGGAGGCCGTGACGGTAAAATATCTTTATTTATTTATTTTATCTCATTTTTTTAATATTATATAGTTTAAATGACATATTTAATTTTTTCAATTACAGATGACATTCAATTTTGAGGAAACCAAAGAAATTAGGAAAAGACATCTCTCTTTAGCGGCGGTTCGATGGAGAGATTTTAAAAACAAACTGACAAAAGATTATGTTTTTGGAAAGAGAAGGTTTGAAAGCCCATGTCTTAAGTATCCATATATAGATGAAGAAACATGGAAGCGATTTGTTGACAGTCGTCAGGAAGAGAAATTTCAGGTATTGTAATTGTTTTATATTTTAAAATTTATGCTATATTTTCCTTATTACTTATGTGTTTATTTTTATGTAACAGGCCTCCAGAAGATCTCATCAGGAGATCCAGTTGAAAAACGTATACCCTCATACTTTATCACGTGGAGGATACTCGTATTTGGAGCAGAAAATTATTGAAGAAAAATTTGAAGCATTAAGAGCTCGATCAAGTAGTGGTTCAGAAGAGGTCCAGTATGGTCCTCCATCTCCTCCCACTCGCCATGAGAAATGGAAACGAGCAAGAAGAAGAAAAAATGAACAATATCTTACAGACGAAGCTCATAAAGTGGCTGATAGAATTGTAAGTAAATATTAATTCTTTGTTAACAATTTTCCTTTTTTATAATTTATAAACACTAATATAAATTTTTTATTTTTCATTTTAGGATGAACTTCAGGAGAAAGAGACACATGGATCTTTTATCCCCGAGGGTAGGATGGATATCCTAGACACTGCTTTGGGAAAGACTGAACACCCCGGCCGTGTTAGAGGATATCAGGCGGGTGTTAGTATTCGGAAGGTTTTTGGTAAGAGTAAGCAACCAAGAGACCCGGAAATCGAATCCTTAAAAGAAGAGCTGCAGGATATGAAACGGTCTATGGGTGATCAAATTCAAGCAGCAGTACAGAAGGCTTTATTAGAACACTTGGCAAGACAATCACAGTCTTCTCATCCTTCCGAGGTATATTATTTACTGTTAACAATTTTTCTTTTCTATAAATTATAAACACTGATATAACTTTTTCATTTTTCAACATTCTCAGCCTACTCACTCAGACTATCATGCCTCATATGCTTACCCAACACCGTCTGGGAAGCCTTCCGAGGTATATTATTTAATGTCATCAATTTGTCTATTTTATAAATTATAAACACTGATATAACTTTTTCATTTTTCAACATTCTCAGCCAACTCACCCGGACTACCCTGCCTCATCTGCTTACCCTGCCCCGTCTGCGCAACCATTTGAGGTATATTATTTTATTTAATTTTTAATCAATTTTTCTATGTTATAAATTTTAAACACTAATATACCCTTTTCATTTTTCTGACTTCTCAGCCTGCTCACCCTGACTACCCTACCCCACCTGCTAACTTTGAGCCTCCAACTCCTCCATCGGATCGAACCTTATATTGTGAGTTGTTTGCGGGAGATCCTCATGTACATATTGTTGCGTTAGGACAAGTGTATTTTTTGGGGGACTCGGTACATCATCAGCCTATGCAGATGGGTCAGGTTAGAGTATCAGTACTTGTTATTATAGATCCTACTGCTCTACTACCATTTCCTACTGCAGAGATCACCAGTGTTGGGGAATGTATGGGCCATTTTTTACTTTGGCCAACTGCACTTCTTCGTTATATTTCACATGAGGTATGAGTTTTTTTAACTAGTAATTAGAAATGATTCCAAATTACTTATAATGTTTTCTGACATTTAACTTATATAGGAATATCTGAAAGCAAAAGAAACTATACAAATGCAGCAAAATGTTCAGAAACAGTCGGCTGTAGATACTTCTGATATTTCTTCTGGGTTGAAAAGATTATCTCAGTGCTCTTCTTCCTTGAATTTTATCTATGAGTTTCGGATGACGTCCGATATATGTGGAAGAAATTATAAATTGAGAATATTGAAAGAAGATATCATGAATTTAGTTAATTTTGAAGAGATCGGGCTGAATGTGGTGCAGTTGTTTTCCATGTAAGTAAATTGACGTTTGAATTGCTATTTCTTTAATAAAATATTGTTATGTCATTGACTAACTATATTTTCTTTTCAAATTAGGTATCTATACAGGATTATTTTACAAAATGAAACTACAAGCATTTATAGCTTTATAGATCCAGAGTACATTTCCTTGGAAGTCAAACATGTGAAAAATGATGAAAGAGTTCAATATATATCCGAGAGATTATCACAAACAGAGATTCAGTGCTGGTTTTTGCCATTTCTTGATAAGTAAGAATATCAACATAATTTTGAACTCATGATCATTATAATGTCATTAATTATGAACTTTTTGTATTATAGGGGGCATTGGATGTTAGGTGTATTTTGCCCAAATGAATGCACCTTATATTGGTTTTGCTCTTTATTAGGAAAAGTGCGTAAACCGTTTTCCAACTTATTAAACAGGTAAGTTGTTTTTTTATTTTTAGAAGTTTGTTATGTTTAATTTTAATTGTTTACACAAGTTTTATTAGTTCTTATATAAAAAAATGTAGTTCATGGAAACATTTTACAAATGAAAAGAAACCAATGAAAATCAAATATGTGGAAGTACAGGTAATTAGTTTTTATATTTTTGTTATATATTGGGTTTCATTATTAGTTAAATGTTTTATAACTGCAGTGTCATCATCAAAATGGAAATGTTGAATGTGGTTATTATATTCTACGATTTATGTACGAGATAATCACAACTGGGGAAACTACTGATTTTCATAAGGTTAGTTGTATTAACTTTTTTATATATTTTCATCCACTTTCTTCTATTTATTAATTTCATATCATTCAATATTATTGTAGGTATTCAATGATTCACAGTCATATTCTCAATCTGATATGATTCATATTCAATCTACTTTTGCGGACTATTTGTTAAGTCTGATTAAGATTTGAGGTATGTATACTAATATTTATAAATAATAATATATATGGGTTTAAAAAACTAACTCTTATGATATATTAGGTGTTTGAACCTACTAATAATCAAATGAATGATTCAACAATAACAAACAATGAGCATGTCATATATTTCAGGTACGTGTATTTTAATTCTGCTTTACTGAGTTTTCTCAAGTGCCTCTGCAAAAACTGATTTATTGAATCTACTAATAATCAAATGAATCCTTCAACAATAACCAACAATAAGCATGTCGTATATTTCAGGTACGTGTATTTTAATTCAGAATTAGTTATTATATTTCTTTTCATTGTTATTTCTTAAAATCATTTGTCTGTACAGTGACAGATCTGTAGGGTGGTACTTGGATCATGAACATAGAGATTCGTATAGCGAAATAACATTCACAAACACTAAAAATTGTCTCCCTTGAATGCACAACAATATCTTCTAGGCCTTTTTATTTTTTATGCAAATAAATATCGAAAAATGATTGCCGAGAAGCATATCACATAATACCTGAAACAACGCTTAGTGGGTTTGCACAAAGATAAAATAAAAGGCGTCAATTTTTAAGGTATGTTTCTTTATGTCTCTTCAATCTGCATTTGATTTCAATTTTCTAACCTATTTTTTGCACTCAAACTTATTTCTCTGTTATTCCATAACTTAAACAAATAATAATAGTGAATGGGTAATTCACGTCTATATAGAGCAAATATAAAAACCTAAGGTTGGGGGTGGTGGGGATCCTATGATGAAAAGACACCCCCAACATCTTCAGTGGGGGAGGTGAGGAAGAGGTTGCATCGGCTGAGTGTTCCTGGAATTTTGATCAGGAGTCGTAACATTTCATTTTGGTAATTTACTTTGTGAAAAAATGAATGATTCAAATAAATTACACATTTTCATTTAATGTTTATTCATTGCACTAATATCTTGGATTGATTTTTTCACGCACATCTCCTTAGTTTCATTACTGTTTTGACAGGATTGGTGCTATCTATGGGAGGAAACTTACAATGATTGATACTGAGTATGGTTAGATTAAGAAAATGCACCATGTAGGTACGTGTATTTTAATTCTGCTTTACTTTGAGTTTTCTCAAGTACTTCTGTTAAAGCTGTTTAATTGTTTTTGTATACTTCGTTATTTTTTTTCAGGGTTCCGATTTGTTTGGAGGAGAAAATATATGTATTTTATTTAAAAAAAAAAATTTACGGCGTCGGTTATTTTAAAAACCGACGCCGAATATTTTTAAAAAAAAATTATTTACGGCGTTGGTTTTTTTAAAAACCGACGCCGAAAGTTTGATATTGCGTCGGTTTTTCAAAAAACTGACGCCGAAAATCCTGTTTAAATTGGTTTTCCGCGTCGGTTTTTAGAAAAACCGACGCGGAAAACCGATATTTCGCGTCGGTTTTTTAATGAACCGACGCGGAAAGTTTGATATTGCGTTGGTTTTTCAAAAAACCGACGCCGAAAATCCTGTTTAAATCGGTTTTCCGCGTCGGTTTTTAGAAAAACTGACGCGGAAAACCTATATATCGGCGTCGGTTTTATATAAAACCGACGCCGAAAACCTAGTCGACTATATTTTCCGCGTCGGTTTTTTAATGAACCGACGCAGAAAATAATGTCTAAATGTAGCTTCGGCGTCGGTTTTATAAAAAACCGACACCGAAGCTCATAAGCGAATTATTTTTCGCGTCGGTTTCTATGAACCGACGCGAAAACTGTATTTTTAACGTCGCCTATAAAGACGTCGGTTTATAACCGACGTTAAAAATTAAAAAAAACCGACGCGAAAAAGTGTTTTTGCACTAGTGTGAACTTCCCTTTACTGAGAAGGGTTGGGTAGAGACTTATAGATGTTTGAATATTCGATGTTCCATTGGGCAGTGGGTCAAGGTTTGGACGAAACCTTACCCAAACTCTTTGGGTTTGGGTCGGGACTTGATAGATGCTTGATGTGTGACCTCTATCTAGTGGAAGGGATGGGATGAGGTTTTAACATGACACCCTACGCTGAATCTTTAGGTATGTGTTGTGATAAAAATACCACCTACAAAAGTCTTTAGGTATTAGTCAGGTTAGGGTACATGGTGTTTGTCTTCCTTATAGAATGGTTCCAAAGTAGGTATGGCCATGTTTCATAGAGACCTATTTATCACACGATGACCTAACATGTATGTGTGTATGTGCATTTTGTGTTATATTTTTTTGGTGATTGTGTTTCATATAAATGACTAGACCTTATACTTTTATTGTATTCACATCCACTTTATCACAGCAACACCAAATATTGTTGAGGAATTGGGGATTCCTACTAGATTATTGGACACACCCCCTACTCACGTACATGACATAGGCCTTTGATGTATGTGGGAAGACCTTATTTTAATCTCTCAGTACATAGGTATAACTTAGATATTGACATGTGGTATAGGTTTGGTAGGTTATAGAGGTATTAGATATGGTAATATGGTATGTGTGTTGGGATAGAGGCTAATGTATTTATTTTCCATTATAATCCAATATGTAATGGATATTATTCCTTTTATTTATACACGATTCCTATTATACCATTCTTATTTGTTATTACTACTATGTTATATACAACTATGTCATTGTTTCTTCAGGGTTTGTGGTGGGGAATGGGTTCCACTCGATGGTTTGGTTGAGGGGTGAGTTTTGAGGCCTCACTCAATCACACACATCAGGTTTTCCATCTGTTTGTATTTCCTAGAAACTCCCAATGGTTACCTCATCTATAGTTGGGTATAGAACAACTTTAAAAAGGTGGGAGGTCACCTATGTTTTCAGAGCCATAGAATCTTGGGGACTCACATTAGTCGAGAGGATGGGAGGTTGGGCTCATCACACACTTTTGGGGAATTTTTTTTCCTACAATGGGAATATCTTATAGATTTAAGAGATGTTGATGAAATCATTCCCATATCCTGATGTGGGACTAGTTACCCCCATGTCAATGTCTTGATTATGAACATGTATCGATAGGGACAATCACATGCATACCAAGGGTTATCTATTTCTCTTGTTTTCAATTTGGATGCTTTGGTCCATGGCCATGTTCAAGAACTATGTATTTTATTGATGTATAGGGAAATATTTGGTGTCCTAGGGATGGGATTGAACCTCTATGAGGAATCCTACGTATCCCATGAAAATAGGAATCAAAACCCATGTAGTTCATTTGAAAATTTTTAAGGTTGTATGACTGGACCCATCCATGCAGTTTAATGTCATATGGTGAGGACATGAATATCGGGATCAGAAATCAATGAGGCATCCTACGTATCATATTTAATATAGGAATAAGAGTCCACATAGTTCTTGTATTAGGCATATGTTTCGTGAGAGATATGAAAATAGAGGCCCTAAGCGGGACTTGTGAGTATGAGACTACCCCAAATTGCTTCATCAGGAATATAGCCCTTTGAGTAGGATTGGGATGTAATAAAACTTACATCCCAATGGTGAAGATACCGTATTGAAGAATTCTTATAATGCTATTGGTAAATCATTTCTGATCTCTAAGCCCACCTGAGCCATTCTCGTTGTGAGAAACAAGACATAGAAACATATTAGACACATTACATGAGAGAAAATCTGTATGGGGATTACACATTAAAGTTTTCCTTTGAGAGGAATTATTACCCATCTCATGGAGGATATGGTATAGAGATTGGTACTTAGGAAGGCATCCTATGTATCTTGGTAAAGGCAGGAATAAGAGTTCTCATAGTTCAGTTCATCCCAAACCCATTGATGGATTTGAGGTGTTCAAGGGCATGGTCAGGGCTTATACATAAAATGATCCCGTGTATGAGTCCTCTTCTCATCCGCTGATGCAATAGAAATAAAGATAGACCTATAGGAGGATTTAATCCCATAATCTAGGAATAATTGGAACATAAAAAGAATTAAACCAAAGTAGATTCCCTTTGGAGGTCGGGCCTTAGGAAGACTTCTTACGTATCCCAGTTATGGCGGGAATCAGAGTCCTTGTAGTTCGGTTATCCCTTAACCCACTGACAGGATAAGGTGGATGATCATGCTTGGATACATTACGACTATCCCTAATATTTTAGGAATTATAGGGGATTATACCTAAATGGATTCCCTATATCTAGGGACGTATTATATTATGTCAGTAGTTTGTTCTTACGCATTGAGGCTGCCTAGTTGGTCAGGGATTACACTCTGAGGCTACTCAATTGGTTGGGGATTATACTCTAAGGCTAACCGATTGGTCAGGGTGTAAACTTTGAGGTTTCTCATTGGTATACTCATTCTTTATCTTCTGATAGATTAAATAAAGGTAGTGATGACCATGATGGTTTGTCCAAGAGAATGATATCGGGAGGGTCACATGAGTGTGTGACCCAAGTTTATCAAGAACACTCACCTTATAAAAGTGGTATGTAGTTGAAGACTCTTGGACGAGGGTCCACATGACACGATTCCATGTAGGTTTGTTGGACAAAGTGGACATGGAATAAAGGATTTTCATTTAATGTATTTTCCATCAACTTGAAAATTCTTGATTGTTTACCCGATATGTTGGGGAACCAATCTAATATGGTAGACACATTCAAGGGTGTCAGCCTAATAAATTGGAATTCCTTGAATGCATTTGAATTAGAGAAGCAATCTTGTCCAAGATGCTTCACATAACCATGTCATACATAGCTAGGGTCTCATGGATGATTGAAGTAGACATGAATCAGGTATTTCACATGATCAAAGAATACATGACTCGAGTATTACACATGATCAAAGTATACGTGACTATATGCTATTGTACAATCTACCTGACTTATCCTCAGACTATCATATGTCAATATGGACATGTATATGGAAAATCACATGATCATTACAACATGTAAATGAATCCTTTATATGATCAAAGTGAATTTTCTAGGATGTATTCACATGATTTTTGTGGGAAACTATGAGGTGATTCACAAGATTGACATAACTTGTCATAGATATGTCAAGGGGGTTGTCTCCTAATTAATTTGGCTTGTCCCTGGGTTGTTGCATGAAAACAGTGACATTTCAATGGGTTGTTGTGAGGTCAGTCCAACTTGTACAAGACTTGTATTTACATCAACATGGCATGTACCAAGTGGAACAAGGACATTGTGAGACCATCAAAGGGTCTTGCGATCATGTATCCTTGAACCATTCATGTCATGGGATGTCGTAGATATGTTTAGGGTCTTGCACTCATCCAAATGTCACAGGTTCGCATCCAAAGGGATCATGAATTAAGTTTTATGGACCATAATATATTCCTGAGTGTTCATATTTAAGGCATACACTATAGGGATTGGATGGAAAGGGGGGGGGGGTTCTGTCCATAAGTTCATGTGCACACTGAGGGGACATTCACATGATGCTCCATTATTCATGTGATTTGCATGAACTCAAAAGAGACTTGTGAGGGAACCTATGTACATGTGTGGAGACAACCCAGTGGAACTTCTATCATGGTTATGGGTTACTTGGTGCATAAAAACAAGCATTTTCCTTCTAGAAAACTTTCCTTCAAGGTGATGTCTTCATGACATCACAATATTCCTGCACATTTCAAATCCACATGAACTTCATGAGGTCTTGCGATGAGCTATTCGGTAATATGTAGGGGGATATGTATGAAAGCCTCCAAATGAATGGGTAAAGGCAAGCACTGCATGGTGAGGAGGAATTCATGGACAAAGAAAAAGGGTTGAGTGTTAGGGATGTGTGCGAGTGTTGAAAGAACAAGGGTTTGTGGCATCATGTGAGGGCTTGCATGTTTTCTAGTGCATTACCATGGTCACTGGAATGGGTTACCCGCATGCCCAAGGATCTTCATTGGATGGCCAAACAGAGATATCTCATGACTAAGGGATCCTTATACATGGACAAGAGGCACTCTTCAAACATGCTATGCATGAAAGAGGTTTCACATCCATCATGAAGTCACACGATCTCCCAAGGGTCATGTGATACACTCTGAAAACACATATAAGGATTGTGTCTTGGTCTGCAAGGAAGGATTCATGGCTGAGGGTACCTGTTGGGGTCACACCTCCTAAGGCCTTCTCTGTAAAGAGGAGGAAATTATTTCAAGTTTTCATGCACACCAAGGAATGTATTCATGAAAATTCATATGATCATGGTCATTTTACTGAATACTTCACATAAAAGGGACCTTCACCTTATGTTTCCTTTCTCACGCAATATGCATGTCCTCCAAACAAGGTCTCATGATGGTCTATGATACCAGTATTGGGGATGACCTCACAAGACCAGGAATTAATATTTCCACTGGTTTACTCGCATGGATACCAACATGAAGATGAAGGTCGAAAATCCACAAGATAGCAATATAGAGGGTTTGTGACACCAGGAGAAGCATCTACACTAGTTCTTATACATATCACAGTTACATGTCCATGATGTGGGTTTGTAGTTTTGAAACACTATCGCTTCACAAGTGGGCTCACATGAGATTATCCCCTCATGTGATCATGTGATCTTATGGTGATCATGTGATGATCTCTTGCATCTTTATTCATGTGGAAGGTTCTTACAGGAGGGTCCTTGATTTACCAAGAGAAGATCTCCAGTGGGTGGTGGAAGAAAGCTCTATTTCTCTACCCAGACATCTTTTATGGAGCTCCTTCTCCCATTGAATGTGTTTTTATGTATGGGAGGAGGTTTATATAGGCCACTAAAGGCTGAAGGTGGTGCCGCTATACACGTGAAAAGGGATACATACACCAATGAGGTAGTGGAGATCGCATTATATGATCATTTCATCTGATCATGTGATTCCCATGATATACTTTTATGGATTGACATGAACCTAGAAAATAAGAGTTAAATTGGATGGAAAATACATAGAAGGTGGAATGGTTTCATGATAATAAACGTCTCATGATGCCGCGGTAATTATATTCGGTTCGGTTTCATGATCAAAGGATGATCATGAGACTTCTTCGATCGCTATTGGGGGATCTTGCAGAAGGACACTGGAGTTCACGATGGATCTTTTTGGTTATCTAAAACTTTATCAGACATCATCAAAGCATTGAATATGGTGATTATGTTGTTCAACACATGATCATGCGTGCAACATCATTGAGTTGATATGTCGAACTAGTCGGTTCAGGAGGTTGAAGATGGAGTTGTTGCGCATGATTATAATGGATGGTTGGGATCAGATGGAGGTGTGATCAGATGATCACATATTGAATTGATTCTGAGTTTGCAGTGTGTGAGATCGAAGAGGATGGTTGAGATCAGTGGGAGGCATGATCAGACATCCCATATTCTTTCCCCATGGAAGAAGTCATCCCACATCGAATTCTTGATGCGCCACCCCTATGGTATATAATCCATTTCACATATTCTACTTTTTGAGTTGGAAATGGGGTTGGAACCCATACCACATGCACTGCTTCCATCCTATGGCCTCAACCCACCGAGCTACTGGATCGGGCTATTCCTGCACCCATAGGATCGTGAACCATGAGCCATATACATGGGCCCAAATACTTCTTGTGGAAATTATACTCCTCTACTGGTCTGTTGGCTAGCCTAGGCCAACTCCCACTAGGTGTGGTCGACCTATGGTAAAACATGGGTTTGTGGTCGAATTGGATTGGTTGGCTAGTGGCTATCCATTATTTATGTCTTAGGGTGGTAATAAAAACCCATGTAGGAGTCCAAGGTATCTACTTAAAATAAAACCAAGACTTCCATGCATGTCTTTCCCAAGTTATTCCATGAAAACTATATCAATTTTTTTCATGGTCTTCACATCCCTCAGGTCTTCAACGACAAAGTGAAAAATTCCCAAATTTTGGTTCTAACAAAATTCCCCCCTTAGAATGAGATTCATCAGAACAAAAAAAA
The DNA here is from genome assembly GCA_963277665.1 of Viscum album. NCBI lineage: Eukaryota > Viridiplantae > Streptophyta > Magnoliopsida > Santalales > Viscaceae > Viscum > Viscum album. The sequence goes on along the minus strand of OY728159.1, from coordinate 886,732,194 downwards.
AATATGATTACAAGGTAAACATAGATCTCTTCTCCACATATCTAAATGTATAAAAATCCAGGATACTAAACTTCCTAAAAGTATCTTTCCCAAGTATGTCTAAGGAACTCTCAAGTGTTATGACGATGATGCATCTGGCCACAACTGCTCGACTAAATCCAATATAGGAAGTAGCGTTGGCTTGGGGAATGGATACCCTGAAATTGGAATGTATATTCATTTTGAAATGAGATAGGGATTGGGTGGAAAGGGACTTTTGGCTAGATCGAAAGTAAGATACTTGGATGTTGCTATGTATCCCATGAGGATGGGAATCAAGACACACATAGTTCTGAAATATATCACTCTATAGATCAAAATCATGTAAAAGAGACATATGTTCATGGATAAAGAAATATATTATGAATTAACTTACATAAATCTAGATCATATGTAGGTGGGGAAATATCACTATTTCATGATGAAAATCATGATTAAAGATCCATGTTTTGGTAGAGATGTTGATCAGATCATCCACGATGCCCATCCTTGGCGTGTAATACCAAATAAATCTGATTGCCTAGATTTGAGTTCTTTAATTTCAACAAGTTTCTTTTTGAGAAATTTCCATGAATTCCCACAAACATTAAATCCTTTATTGATGCACCTGCACCAGTAGTTTTGAGATCGTATGATTTACAAGGATAATTTGGACATGGTATCTTTCCTGAATGATGAAATGTTCTAATTTTTTCCTAAATTAGGGGACTTAGCGAGCATAGATTGATTTTTATAAGGATATGTGATGGTCCTCACAAGCTTTGTATCTTTTTATTTACATTTACCTAAATTTTTTCTAAGATTTATACGAAAGAAAACTCAGTGGGAATGGATTTGGATTTTTCTTAGGCTGCGTTTTTATAGGGTTTCAACCTGAAAAAATTATGTGCCTATTTTTTTATTATATAAATTCCCAATATTTCCTATATTATACAAAGTTTATGTCTAGTGAAAAGATACGCAACTTTTTCCCAGGATTCCCTTATCATGATTTAATCATGGAGAGCATTCTGTCTCTTTTAGTTGGATATTTCAAGGTCTTGAAAACAAGGACATCATCATGCTATAGTTTAGGGTATTATATATCAAACCTTTAATGTATTTTAATTTAGGGTCTTCTATCTTATACCTTCTTATCACTGCAGTTTAGGGTCTTCTAGGTCAGACCTTCTTATTGCTGTAGTTTAGAGTCTTATAGCTCAGAACTTTTGGTGTACTATAGTTTAAGGTCTTCTAGATTGGATTTTCCTATAATTGAAGTTTAGGGACTTCTAGTTCAGACCTTTTGGTGTATTGTAGTTTAAGGTATTCTAAATCATACCTTTATGGAATATAGTGATGGCAGACTAGGGATGACTCCAAACACTATGTAGTGCTGAGTTATGTTGTGGTACTGCTAGGGATCATGGGAATTGGAGTTTATTTATTGCAATGATGCCTTTAGTGGGTGGGATAAATCCATTATGAATAAAAAACATAGACAAGAAAAGATGACCTCTAATCTTTTCCAAGGGATGTGGAAGATTTATGGAAGGAAATATGGATGTGGGTGAAATACTAGGGATACTAAGACATCTTGGATAGTTTAAGTGAGAGTGATATAAATCATAACCCAAAAGCTTGAGTATGTAAATATGGGATGGGGAAGGCATGCCGAGTATGTACTGTAACATTTTGAGATGTTCGGTTCTGACTCTATGTTACTGGGGCTCACAAGGATTAGAATATCCTGTCTTACATGGTGGATATGCCTTTAGTTGGTGGGTTAATTCTCTTATGCATCGATAGTGTGGACAAATAAAGCTTATCTCCACTTATTTACAAAGGTCATGAATGGTTTTCGAGGACTCAAACGTTTAGATGATGAAGTTGGTCATGGGAGGAAAGATATCCAAGAAGGGCTCTGGAAACCTAGTAAAATACAAATCTTTTGTTATGAAGCCCAAGCTCTATACCCTATGGTTTTGAATCGTGAGTTGTGGGAAATCAAAGGTTCGGGAAAAATGTTTCACATTTCAACCTTGAGAAAAGGTTTAAAACATGGTGGTACAACATCGAGGATGTCAGATCCACTTGAATTGTCTGGTATAGAAATTGTAAATCATAGTCCAAAGTGATATGTTCATGAGGAAGGTATGGGGCAGTCACACTGAGGATATCTTAAAACACTATCAGGTGTTCAGTTCCACCATAATTACACCAGGCTCACAAGAATCTAAAATTATTTTATATTAGACCAAGATGTCACTAGTTGGTGGGTCTAAATCCCTTCTACATTAGTATCATGGAATAACTAAGAGATCTCTTTTCTTCTTTAGGGGATGTGAAAGATTTGCGATGAACCATGATTCTTGAAATCATGAAGTGTCATTTATGAAAAATGTAAGATTCAAGAAGGGTTCAATCACCCTAAAAGTTGCACCACCACCTAGAGAACATATTCTCACAATGATGAAACATGAAAAATCATTTCTCTAAATTTTTCCTGGATTAGAGGGTCCAGTGAGCATAGATTAACTTTTAATAGGGATATAGAGTATACCCTATGATCTTTATGACTTTTATTTGCACCCTATTTTTTTCCTAAACTCTATAGATAAAGAGTTTAGCGATTGTAGACACAAATTTTACTTAGTCCTCCATTTGAAGGTTTTTATCCTGACAAGTTTTGTTTCTATTTTATTAGAAGTTTATGGTATTGAGATTTGGAGCATTATAGACTAGAGTTTAAGGTTGTAAATATTTGAGAAAAATTAAGGTCGTTTAAGTTCATGATTCACATGAACCTAATATGGGAGATGCTACAAAAGATATTAATTAGGATACCCAAGGTCAAGAGTACTCTAAAATCCTTCTAAGTGGGAGGTGGAAATGTTTTAAATCACATATTGATTTACTTAGGTCATGAAAAATGATATTTTAAAATCATACTGAGTATGTACTACTACACCCTAAGATGTTAAGTTCCACCTCGGTGATTTGAAGCTCATGATAATCAGGAGGCCCTTTATATTGGACCATGATGTCACTGGTTGGTGGGTCTAAAGCCCTTTTTTGTCTATATCATGGACAACTAAGAGATCTCTTTTTCCCTTTTCATGGGAAATGAAAGGATTATGTTGAACTAAGGCATACAAGGTGTGAAGTGTGGCACATGGATTGAGGTGATTTTAAATTATAGTGGAAGAACCCCATACTTTGGTTGACTGAGGTAAGTCTCATGTGGTCCTTTGAAAAGGAATGAAAAATGGGATATGGTCTAAAAAGTTTATCATCATGTAGTGGGGATGTTTGTCGTGAAGTTTTAATGGAATGTCACTAAGACATTTTACTTACAATTTAAAGTCATGTGGTAAGGATGTATTTGTCGTACAATTTTAATGTCATGCAACCAAGGCATTTTCTTTATAGTTTAAATAGATGTGGTAAGGACATACTTCCGTGAAATTTATCATCATGTGGTAAGGATGTTGGAACTGATGTGAGTGGATGAAAGTGTTGTGGTTGGGATCAAGGGTGAAAACACAAGCATCCCTATGTATCTCATGAAAATGATAATCAAAACATAAGTAGTTATTTTTTTTAAAGGTAATGGTTTGGTCAAAGACCAAAGCACAATTTATTGATAAGAAAAAAGATTACAAAAGTCAGAAGGATGGGATTTTTTTACAATATCTATCAAACAGATATAATAATTCAGCTAGCAGAGTGTCCAACCAAGTCATTCTCTGATGTACTCCTTTGTTAGCAAGATCATCTGCAACAGCATTCACTTCACGGTAGGCATGAGTAGCTATGTAATCAATCCCATGGAGCGAGTTCAGACAATTTATCCAAAGTGTGGTAAGCGGCCAGGCAAGATGAATGTTGCCATTCCAAATGGCATCAACAATAGTGGTAGAATCACTTTCAATCCAAATCTTTCTCCAACCTCTTTGAATCACAAAATCAACTGTATGGATGAACCCCAACATTTCAGCCTCCAGAGATGAAGAATGTCAACATCCAACATAGAAGCAACCCTAACACTATCCAGCTGAGTCTCTGAAGATGGCACCACAACTGGCAAGGCCTGGATTGCCTTTAGAAGTACCATCAACGTTCACTTTGATCCATCCCGACATCGGTGATTTCCAGAATACTTCAAAAGAACGTTTGGGATTTGGGTATATTCCAGGCATGCGGAGATGACGAAGGATCTCAAAGTCACCAACCAAGTTGTTGAAATAGTCTTTTTGAATTGAAGCAGCTTCATGAATCACAATAAGAATCCGATATTTTCCTGCATTGAGACTAAATGAGTGTTTATTGTGAATAAGATCATTTATAACGTACCGGATCTCATGCAGAAGTTCCGCCACCGCCGAAAGAAATATATTTTTAACCTATAGAGAGGCTTCATATCTAATGATTTAAAAAAAACAAATAGAGTCAGATAAGGTCCATCTGCAATTAAATAATTCAAGAAAATAATTCCATAAAGCAGAGGCCATCGCACAAGATAAAAAAATATGATCAACATCCTCCCTGTGCTGATTACACAAGTGACATTTAGAGCAGAGTTGTATGCCAAAAGTTTGCAGACCGGCTTCAGTAGGAAATCTATTATGATAAATTATCCAAATAAGGGTGAGCCTAGAAGGTTTGATCCAAGGCTTGTTAAATTGTCTCACCCATTGATAATTAGATTCATTTCCAGAAAATTTATGCTTATAGTAGTTTTTAGAGTCTAGGATTCCATTTGATGCAGGTTCCCAAACAAGGAAGTCACCATTAAAAGAAAAAGGGTGATTATCAATGATCTGCGCAATATTATTAGGGAGGTCATGTCTACGAAATTATAATACATCCTTTATAGAATGACTAGTATCTTCAGGATTAATATTAGGAGGTAAAAATGATATCAGGGGGTTACCACACCATTTGTCACACCAAAAATTAATGGAAGAATCAACACTAACCATCCAGCTAGAATTTTCCATGATCTTGTGGTACGAGTCCCTAATAGAAGGCTAGGTCGAAGATTTAATGAAATTAAAATTCCCATTTAATACTTTAAAGAGGAATCTATGGTTCAAGAATTTGGAAGCTTTAGAATTACAATTAATAATATTCCAAGTAAGACAGGCTTGAAGAGCATTATTGAATAGCTTTAAATTTTTTATACGAATGCCACATTTATCAAGGGATTTACAACATGATTTCCAAGGGATAGTGACAAGTTTCTTTTCAAAAATTCTTCCCGTCCAAATGAAGTTTTTAATATAAGTATTAATTTTCCTGAAGATTCCGACATGCCATTTATAAATCATAAGAGAGTAGACCATTTTAGAGACAATGGTCGATTTGACCAAACATATTCTTTCAGCAATGGAGAGAGATTTCCCTTTCCAAGTAGAGAGTTGGTTTATGATTTGATCAATGATATTATCAAAGTATCTTGCTTTAGGATGACCCCAAAATATTAGGATGCCCAAATAAGTGAAAGGTAAAAGGCCTTCTTTAATTCCAAGATAAGTGGTAATGCTAGATTTCCTTCTGACAGGAAAGATATTTCAAAAAAATATATACGATTTATTCTAGTAAATCGCTTGTTCTGAGACTTCCTCATAGTGATTAAGAGATTTCTTGAGGACATGAATATTATTTTTACCCCCTTTGAGAAACATGATGATATCATCTGCATATAAAAGGTGGGTAGGGGTATTTAGGTTTCTGGAAACTTGTATAGGCTTAAGCTTACTTTGATCAACCAAATTATTGAGAAGTCAACTTAAGTAATCCTCAGCAATAACAAAGAGGATGGAAAAAAGAGGGTCACCCTGCCTGACACCTTTAGAGAATTTGAAAAAACCTCTAGGGGTGCCATTAATTAGAATAGAAATAAAAACTGAGCGAAATAAAGTTTTAAGTCTTCTAATTAATGAATCATGAAATCCAAAGTTTTTTAAGACTTTGAAAATAAAATTCCAGTCTATGGTGTCAAAAGCCTTTCTGATATCAAGTTTTATGGCCACACACCCCCCTCTAGTGTTTTTATTTAAACTATTGGTACATTCAGAGGAAAGAAAAATACAGTCCTGGATGGACCTTCCTTTAATAAAACCAAACTGATTCCATGAGACTATTTTATTGCAAATAGGCACAAGTCTATTCGCAATAATTTTGGTAATGATCTTATAAAGTGTGTTAATCATAGAAATAGGTCTGAATTGATGGATCTATGAGGCATTTTCAACCTTAGGTATTAAAGTTAGAAATTGAGAATTGATTCTATGATGAAGAGACCCATGAATAAAAAAGGTCTTAACAAGGTTAAAAACATCATTGTAGATTATATCCCAATGATTTTGGTAGAAACCATTATTGAACCGATCCAGACCAGGTGCACTATTTGGATTAAGGACAAAAACTATATCTTTAATTTCATGATCAAGTGGAGTGCTTAAAAGAGATTCATTGTCTCTTTCATCCACCATTAAGGGAATAATATCAGATCTGAGATCAATATTTATCTCTGAACTGGTAAATATGTTGTAAAAGTATGAGATAACATGATCCGTTATGGCCTCTTCAGAGTCAATGATCAAATCATTATGAATAATCTTAGAAAGAGGACGATTGGCCTTTCTGATTCTTTGAAGGGAATTATAAAATTTAGTATTACGATCACCATCTGTACTCCATTTAGTACTAAACATTTTCTTATGAATATTATCATTAAACATGAGTAAGGAATTAAGTTTAAGGGAGATATTTGCTTCCAATTGAGGATCCATATTAAAATCTGAATTAGTGCTTTGTGTTTGGACGCGGCTAAGTTCATTTTCAAGAGAGGAAATATCTAGGTCTATTTGAGAATTTGTAGTTTTACACGATCCTTTAAGGGCCTGTTTTAGGATTTTTGACTTGTACATACAGGAAAAAGAATCCTTATGGTGTTTCATAGAGTTCCAAGTGTTATGAGTAAATGTGACACAATCAAGATTTGAATACCGAGCATTATTAAATTTAAAAGGAAGAACAAGCTTATGATCATTCATAAGGATTCTAACTAGGATAGGATGATGGTCAGAGTTAAGTCTAGGCAGAGTTACACTAGATATATTATCCCAAATATCAAGAGCCTTCATGTTAACAAAATACCTGTCAATATTACTGGCAACAGTTTTGTTATAGTGTTTTCTGTACCAATTATATTTGGCACCAGTAAGAGTGACTTCAAAAAGGCTACAGTCTTCAATAGTAGAATTTAATTCCCTTGTGGATATAGAAATATTTGAGGGACCAATTTTTTCACAAGAATTAATAATGGCATTGAAGTCTCCTATAAAAACCCAAGGATCCTGAATGGAGTTGGCCATATCAAAAATTTCATTCCATAAAACTCTTCTATCTTGATATCTATTATTGGCATAAACCATAGTGAAAAAGGTATGCTGACCATTCCACAAGAAATAACTGGTAAGTTTTTGCTCAGTATTTTTAAAGATGTTGATATTTTATAGGGTATTGTGATAAAAGACCCACATAGAGTCAGTTTGAGGACCATTTTTACAAGATCTTAGAAAACTCTGATTAAGAGAACCAAATATCATAAACATCATATTGAAGTTGACTTTAGGTTCTGAAATGGCAAATAGATAAGGCTTATGAGTGTTTAAGAACCTCCTATGTGTTGTGGAGGTATCGTTGTTATCCAAGCCTTGGAAATTCCAATAGAGAAAATTCATATCTATTTGCATTTTGGGATAGAAAACTTCTTTTTTTTAGATTTTATAGATCCTTTGTTCCTTTGGTATCACCTAACCATAGGGGAGGAAGAATGTTTTTGTTTGATCTCATAAGTTTCAGAACTTGGAGAAGCATCTATTTTCAAAGTAGAATTTGAATTAGGGTCGGAAACTGGAGTACCTAAAATGTCAGTACTGTCCAGAGAATGATCCTTCATAGCTACATGAACAGGGGTCTATTCTATTGGAAGAGGATTCTCAATTCTAACCATAGTATCTTTATACTTTGGTGAGAACTGATCTAGTATTATGGATAAGGCAGTAGGAGAAACATTTGTGGAGTCAGGTGGCAGGAAAAAACAGTCCTGAGGGGTGTGTGAAATGCTGTGTGCAATAAAAGTAGCAGCAGTGTTAACATTAGAAGCATGTGTAGCAATATTAGGAATAGGAATAATAACTTTGTCAGCAGATGTGGGAATAGAATTTGCAGAATGAGGCTATAACAAATCAGAATTCTGTTTGTCAACAGAAGGGATGAACACCACCCTATTAACAGGATAGATAACAGGAGTTTGGGCAGACTCAGAGTGTGAAACAGAGACAGAAACAGGGGTGTGTGAAATGCTGTGTGCAATATTACCAGCAGTAGTGTCAACATTAGTAGCATGAGTGACTAGAACAACAATTTCAAGAACATGAGTAATACTTTTATCAGTAGATATGGGTTGTACAGAAATACCTGGTTCTGATGTTTTTTCCATATCACCTTGTGTATTATTAGAAGCATCAGAGGTACCATTCATATCTATAGGAACCGAGGTAGATTTCTCCACGTCCCTACAAAAATTCTCATTCGAAGTTGATATACCAGAGGTAGAAGCAATAGTAGCTTGATTGGAAATAGTGGTAGGATTTCTCCTATCCAGATTATTTCCATTACCTTCAGCCACTATTTTTTTCTATTCCAGTGACAATGTTATCATTATTTTGAAGAGTCTCTTCTTCCTCAACCAAATCTCCCCAAGATTTACCTTCTAGGGATGTAAATACATTGGATTTTTTAACCCAAATATCTTGTGTTTTTTTTGCGGAGCTCAGGTTTGTCTGTAATATTCAACCCCTTTTTACCATGTTTTACTTCCTGCCAATCATTAGTGATTAGGGGATCCATTTGTTTCCTAACCACCCTACAATTGGAGAGGTTGTGCCCAATAAATTTTCACACCTCACAAAAGGGTGGTTTCTTTTCATATTCAATTCTAATATTGATTCTATAATCAAGAGAATTGAATCCTATGTTAGATGGGAGTTCACTGGCCAGATTAACCTCAACCATTATTCTAGAATATAGGCCAAGATCTCCATTCAAAGTCCTGTGATCAATTTTAATGGGGGTCCCTATGCAGGAAGAAATGTCATTAAGTATCTTCAGATGCTAATAGATCCAATTGAGTCCATGAATTCTAACCCAAACATGTGCCATATAGTTTTTGTGTGTGTATTGGTTAAATGTAGCATCCCAATCCAAAATTATAAGAAATCCTGGTATAAGATGAAAGTTCCCGAGTTTCCATGCCTGATCAAGCTCACCTTGAGAGCTGTAGAGTATATGATAATAGCCCTTGACTATGGGAACCATCTTCCATTTTGATGATCCCCAGTAGTGAGAAATACGGTTCTTTAGATCGAATAGAGGCCAGGGCCGGTCACCTGTGTTGTATGAAACTTGGCCAAGAACCGAGTATTTTCACAACTGTTCTCTTTGCTTCAAGGCTTCCGGATCTGCATCAACCATGTAACCGCCATCTTCAATATTTTTAAAGAGTGTCTGTTTTCACTCCTTCACGCTACTGAGATCAGTTCCTTTCAAAGAGTCACAGAAGGATACATATAAGATATGAAGGGGCGCTTCATGATTTCCCACTTTGATTTTTGAAGAACTAGGATCAGAAGATATAGGAACAGGAGGGGTGAGTTCCCACGCCGGATCAAAGTTGTCCATCAGAGAATCTTAGGGAGAATCAACAAAGAATTTTAGGGTTTCCAGTCACCCGTTGGAGAGCACTTCGAGATCTCCCATCCTCCTCCATAGACCATTGAATGTAATTCTGGATACCCGCACAAGTAGTTCTTAATAGATGTGTAGTTTAATGTCATGCAGTGAGAACATTGTTCCCCTAATGTGAAATGGTGGAATAATGGCTGGGCCTATGAATGGAATTATGGCTGTCACTATGTATCACATTATGATGGGAATCAAGCCATATATATTTCTTAAACGAGAAACTCTATCTTCATCGGTCTGGCTCATACAAAGAGGTGGTAATTTTTTTTTTGATTGTTGTAGCTGGGCCTAGGACTATGGGTCTATAAATCACTACATATCCTATAATGATAAGTATCAAGACACATTTAGTTCTAGAGATCCATACAGTTTAACATCTTGTAGTGAGGACTGATATGGACTAACATAAAAAGTGGTAATGTTGAGGCTAGCCTTGAGAATGGATGTTCAGGTGTCACTACATATCTCATGAAAAATGAGAATCAATCCATACATAGTTCTTGAAATTCCATGTAGTTTAACATCATGTAGTGAGGATTAGGGAAAAACATCGTGAATTGATGGGATCATTATGGCTGGGACCAAGGGTGGATGATTGGGAATCACCATGTATCTCAGGAAAACAAGAGTCAAACCCCACATAGTTATAGATATCTGTATAGTTTGACGTCTTAGAATGAGTAAGGAGATTGTTGAGACTGATACACCTTGTTCATGTGTAGAAGCCTTTATCATAATTACTAAGACCACATGATCCATGATCAGTGTTAGAAACAAGGAAGGACAATGGTTCCATGTCAGAAAGGGGAATTTTGTGTCATGTGTTGGATGGACCAGGATATAGGATCGAGATATACCTACGCATCTCATTGGAAATGAGAATCAAGACATTCATAGTTCTAGAAAACCCCTGTAGTTTAATGTCATGTGGTAAAGATGTAGGTGACTCAATGTGAATAGAGATGGATATCATGGATTCGTGCAGTTTTATGTCATGTAGTAAGGACATTGGCCATGCTGTTTAATGTCTTATGGTAAGGATGAAAGGTGTCATGCAGTTTAACGTCTTAATTCTAGGATGAGTTTGTACAGTTTCATGTCATGTAGCTTGGAAAAATGATGTCATGTAGTTTAGTGTATTTCTACTATGATGAATGATGCCATGCAGTTTAATGTCTTACTACCAGAAAGAATGATGCTATGTAGTTTAACATCTTGCTTCTAAGACAAATTATGTTGTTAATTTTAACGTCTTACTCTCAGGATGAAATATGGAACTTACACTGATGTGGATACCGTTATCATTCTTTGACACTTGATACAGAATATTGCCTCCTCTTGATTCAAATCATCCAAGATGATGGATGTATTATCCAATGTGTCAGTGAAAAATTTTTGTGATTGGGGAGCATGATGCAATGTGGGATCAAAATGGAAAATTTTCATTAGTCCCTTGATGTAGCTTGTGAGAAGAGAAAATTATTCCTTTTTAATGGCATATTCACCCTTGATTTTCTTTATCACTTGTTCTGAGTCCCCTTTTGGTAGGCTATGTGTAGCTATAAGGATAGTTCCAATCTAGAAATGTGGGCTTGGTACTCAGCCTCATTATTCATGAAACCTTCAGATAGTGAGAAAGAGTAGGAAAAAAAATACTTTGTTAGGAGATACAAACACAACCCCCATACCAACCTATTTTAGCTTCGGGTCTTCCATCCTTATTCCAATAATACTTTTTGAGGCATCTTCAAAATAAATCTCCCATGTATGGGGAGTTTCATGGGTATAGAATACATCTTCATCTAGAATCTCGGTTTTCTCCAGTTCATTTTTTGGGGTAGGATGTGCTATGAGTAAATCATCCAAGGTTTGTTCTTTTACTGACTTCTATGACAGAAAATGAATGTCATATTGATAAATAATTACCTCCCATTAGTCCAAAAACCCATTCATCATTAGAAAACCAATGATGTACTTGAGAGGATTGATATGAGAGGCCATCTAGACTTTGTGGGGCTTTCTTAGTCCAAATGATGTAGTAGAGACTATCATCACTCCCTTTGTCATTTTTCTACGCAAGGAGGATTCCCAATGAGTGTTCCATGGAAGCAATATATAAGATGTGTGGCATCCCTTACAATGAAGGCATGATGATTGGTGGGTGTATCAAGTACTATTTGAGACTTTCAAAGGCTTCTTGGAAGTCATCATCCTATCTTAACTAGGATGATGTTGGAAAGCCATCTTGAGTATTGTATTTTCTTAGATGAAGTTGGATTTGATAAATTTGTCCACTCTAACCTCCACATCTATGACATGATGGGGTCCTGTCAACCTACTTGAAGCCTCAATGCTCATTGGGTAGTCTAGGATAGTGTATGACCACATCTGGGTTCAGTCTAGGCATTTCCATGTAGTCCCAAGTGAACACATATCAATGCCACTTTAGAAATGAGATGTACATTTTACACTCTTCGAGGGGCATGAAGACACTAACCAGTGTAGTCCACAAGTCTTCTTCAGTTCCAAGATTTATCTTCCTGAGTTAATCGATGGTGTTGGAGACGTATTCCTCAAATACTCGAGGGGTGTTCTAGAGATCATCCTCACCTTCCCCCATTTTTGAGCCTATGGAGACATTCCCAGACAAAGATGGAAATATAAGGTCTCCTCTATCACTGTCATGGTGAGAGAGGCCATGAGAATATGAATTATCATCCTTTTTTTACCAAGTAATTGTAGAGGGATATCAGAGTTGATATTCTTCAATGCTTTTCCTATGGACAAGAAAGTCTTGGAACTCTAAGATTATATTTGTAACCTCAACTAGGTTTATGAGAAGCACATAGTTATCATCGATCATACTCGATGGATTCATAGAGGTATTCCCCAAGTCATTGGGAGTGAAAAACTATATTTATCATCATCCACTGGTTATTTTCCTCCATTTTTATAGAAATATTCTTCAATATATGTGGCCTTTCAAGTCTCAAAGGGGGCGTTCTCACCATGTGGTATGTTGGATTTATCACCTGTTGTCGACGATGTCTCCCAAAAATTAAGATGTCACACAGTTTATCATCCTATGACCAGGATGTGTTCTATGTAATTTTTCATCTTGTGGTAAGTATGGGAATATGGGTGGATATGCCAGGATATAGAATCGAGGCATCCCTATGTATCTCACTAGAATGAGAATCAATTTGTACATAGTTATTGAATAATTGTGTAGTTTTAATGTCGTACAGATGGGACATAATCTTTGCAGTTTTACATCTTGTGGTAAGGATGTGATCCACATAGTTTAATGTCTTATGGTAAGAAAGTTGTTCGCAAATTTTAATGACTTACAGTAAGGATGATGGCTAAATAACCTATATAGAGAGTGGATCTTATGAAGGAGCTTGGAAGACTCTTATGAATATTTCATGAGTTTTGAGATATTTTAACTCTATCAAGCCTGCATATTCCTATTCCTCCCACTGATCCTTTAAGACTAAGAATCTGTTAATTGTGCATTTGAGATATTGATTGTAGGGTCAATAATTGCCTTGACCTATTAGTACTACCTCATTCGGCTTCCTCATTGTTGGGAGCTTCATAAAACCATTTTCCATGGAATAGTAAAAATATTTAGAGACATGATTTGTTGGTAAAGAATAGGTTTTGTTAAATATTTCTTTGAAATACGGTCACTTGTCCCTGGGGGGTAGGAAGCTCATGATATACTGCACAATTGGTGTTCCCTTCTCAGAGTGACCAGGTGACTGGAGAGGGTATTCAGGTGTTGGTGGTTCCAATATCCCCATGTCCATCAGCACTTGAAGACAGTGTTTAAACAAAAATCAATCTTCTATCATGTTACCAAGATGTTAATGGTAAGGTAAATAGTTTTCATGGACTATCAAACCTTCCTCACCCAGATTTATCATCATCAAGACCTCTATCAAACCATTCTTCATGGAATAATCGAAATACCCTAGAACATGTTTGGCTTATAAGGAACATAATTTTCAATTATTATCTTCAAGAGATGGTCAACCAGACTAATTCTACCACATGTTATCTATGCCAAAATTGGTGTGGGTGTATGGTGTCCCAGTATTTGATGGTCCAGGGGTAGGTGATGAAGCATTGAGGGTGTTGGATGATGCATACACTTCCCATTGATTAAAAGGACCCAAATATCTTGAAGGTTTTGTGGAGACAACTGAGGTAATATGGTTTCTAGAATATCCCCAATGAAGAGGTAGAAAATATAGAAATTCCCCCAGCCCTATGGGCTTGGGTGATGTGGAACAATGTTTGGATTTCAGCTAATGAGGGGATAGAAAATATGAAAATTCCCACAGCCCTATGGGATGGGGTACTTTACTGTAAGGAATACTTTTATAGGTAGACACTGTCTTATCATCCCGAGATAGAGACCTCAGGAGTATTCCCATAATCATTTTCTAGAGATTTCTATTCTCTTTTTAGATTTTAGCAATCTGTTATTATATAGAAATTTCCCTATCATCCTCAAGGGCTGTTGGCTAGCAGGATCCATGAAAATGCCCCTTTCTCTATTGGTGTCAGAGAGAGTGGATGATGATGGGAGTTCCAAAGTGGACCCCAGAGACTGAATCCACATCTAAAAATATTCATGTGTTCCATTGTTGTTATTCTCTCTAATTCCAACACATTTGGAAACACCTTCTATATATTCCTAATGGATACTGCTAAGCCTTTCTGCTCTTATGCCAGTAGCAGAAGATAAGCCAATCTATTGTGACTTAGATGACTGTAGGAGGGTATGATTGTACCCTTCAGGAGGATTCTCATTTGGATATAATGAGGAATATTTATATCCTACTAATATTATATTTACTAATACATAAACAATATGGTGATCCTCCTTGACGGAGTATCTTGTTTGACAAGTTAGTGCCCAGTGTACCGTTTAGGGGGTTGGTGCCCATGATACCATTTAAGGGGTCGGTTCCCTTGATATCATTTGGGGGGGGGGGGTCAATTCCCATGATACCATTTGGTAGTTTGGTTCATATGATGAAGAAAATACTAGGATAGAATATGGTAAAAATTCCCCTAGCTCTGTGGGATGAGGTGCTCCTTGGGATTCTACTGTCACTGCGACTAGCTGAGATGAAGGGAAAGGATCTTAGCTAGAAGTGATATGTGATTGATTCTAGGACACTATTAGAATACAATGGTAGAATTAAGATATATTGTAATTAGTAGGGATATGATATTTATTTGGAGCCGTATTGTTTTGATACCCCAGGTGGGGCCTCATACTGGGTGCCCCATCTTGGATAGTTGGTGTAGGCATAACATCCTATGTAGGTCCTTGTGGAATCATGGATCTATATCAGCGATGATGATCAGGAAAAATGGGATACCTCTTAGTAAGCTACGGGGTAATTTATTTATCATTTTTAATATCCCCATCCACCTCCCTAACATAGGGAAGGTGTACGTCACTACATTCCAATGATAGGATCCCAAAGTGGTTGAGTATGGTGATAAGGGTCACTTCCTCTCCTGTAACTTGTCATGAGAAAGACGGCTGACATGAACTCATCCTATGAAGGATTTCATGGGAATAATCCAGAGTTGTAATGTATCTTTTTGTGTGTTATTCATGGCCCAATCAATTCAGAAATTGACAATGGAAGTGATGTGTTGGTGAAACTATACATCGGGGCCTCAGGATCAAAGAAGATTTTCCAAAAATCTCAGTATTCATTGGTACACTTGATGATATCGTTTTGATTGTAAGGAATCTTGAGAAGTATTTAAGAATAAAACAAGACACCTTATCATCACAAGATCATACATAAGAGTACATGTTAGATTAATTACTTTCATTGTTAAAGGATAACTAGGCGATCCCTTATTTTTATGCGAGGTTTGGAGTAGTTAAGAGAAACATGTCAGGTCCATTGTTTTGTTGTGAAAAAATCACAACATAAACTGGACTGACATGCATAAGGTAAATCTGTCCCTTTTGACCTATGAAAGAGATGACACAGTTAAAGGAATTCATGTCAGGTTCACCTTTTTTGTTTCATCGTGGTTCATGGCATAGAATGAGTTTCACTCGATGCTTTGGTTGAAGGTGAGTTTTAAGGCCTTGATCAATCACAAACATTTGGTTTTCTATATATTAGTCTTACCTAGAAACTGCAAATAGTTCCCTCATCCATAACTAGGTATAGAAATACTTTCCAAAGGTGGGTAGTCACCTGAGTTTTCAGGTCCAACGACTCTTAGGGACTCACATTGGTCGAGAGGATTGGAGTTCAGGATCATCACACCCTTTTAGGGGGAATTGTTTCCCACTCTGAGGCTCTCTTATATATTTAAGATATTTTTGTGAAATCATTCCTAGATTGCTATACGGGACTGGTTACCCATGTGTCAATGTATTCATTATGAACATGTATTGATAGGGATAATTACATCCATATCATAGGTTCTCTATCGCTCGATTATTTAATTATGATGCTTTGGGTCATGTCCATGTTCAAGAAATCTAAAGTTTATTGATGTCCATGGAAATGGATGGTGTCCTAGGGATGGGATTGAACCTCCAAGAGGATTTCTACATATCCCATTAAAACAAGACTCAAAACCCACGTTGTTCATTTGACATAGTTTAAGCTCGTATGAATGGACCTATCTATCTAGTTTAACATCATACGATGAGGAAATGAATATCAAGATCAGAACTCAATGAGGCATCCTACATATCCTATTTAATATAGGAATAATATTCCACATAGTTCTTGTAACAGGAATCTGTGTCTTGAGAGATATGACACTAGAGGCCCTAGGCGGGACTTAGGTGTATGAGATTGCCCTGGATTGCTTCATTAGGAATATAGCCCTTTGAGCTGGATTGGGATGTAACCAGAATTACATCCCAATGGTGAAGATCCTGTATTGTGAAATTCTCATCACGATATTAGTATAATAACCACTTATATCTAGTCCCACTTGATCCATGATCGATGTAAGAAACAAGATATAGTGATATATTGGAGATATTACATGAGATCATATATATACAAGGATTAAAAATTAAAGTTTCCGTTTGAGAGGAATGATTATACATCTCATGGAGGATATGGTATGGATATAGGGCCTTAGGAAGGAATCTTATATATCTTATTTATGGCAGGAATCAGAGTTCTCGTAGTTTAGTTCATCCAAATCCCGCTGATGGATTTCAAGTGTTCAAGTGAATAGTTGAGGATTATAATTAAAATTTTTCCCATGTACAAGTACTCTTCTCATATGCTAATGGATAAGTAATAATGGCATAGATTTGGGGGTATTTAATCCACTATGCTAGGAATAATCAGAACATGAAGGGACTTAAACCGAAGTGGATTCCTTTTAGAGATCTAACCTTAGGAAGGCATCCTACGTATCCTGATTATGGCGGGAATTCGAGTTCTGATAGTTCAATTATCCCTTAACCTACTGATAGGTTAAGGTGGATGATCATTCTCAGAGACATTACGACTATCCCTAATATTTTAGGAATGATATGGTCTTATACCAAAATGGATTCCCTGTAGCTGGGGATATATTATATTATGTCGGTAGTTTGGGATTACACATTGAGGCTACTCAGTTGGTTGGGGATTACACTATGTAGATATCTAATTGGTCGGGGATTACACTCTGAGTCTACCATATTAGTTGGGTATTACACTATAAGGATTTCTGATTGGTCAGGGCTTACACTCTGAGGCTGCCCATTGGTATACTCATTCTTTATCTTCTGATAGATTAAAGAAAGGTAGTGATGACCATGATGGTCTGTCTAAGAGCATGATATCATGAGGGTCACATGAGTGTGTGACCCAAGTTCATCAAGAACACTTACCATATAAAAGGCATACGTGGCTAAAGACTCCAAGATGGGGGTCCACATAACATGAGTCAAAGTAGGTATGTCAGACAAAGTGGACATTTATAAGGTATTTTCCTGACATGTCTTGTCCATCTACTGGGAAAGTCATGTTTGTGTACCTGATATATTGGGGCACCAATATGATATGGAAGAAACATCCAAGGGAGTTGACCTAATCAATTAGCATGCCTTGAATGCCTTTGAATTGGAGAATCAATCATGTATAAGATTCTTCTCATAACCAAGGAAGGTGTGTCTGGGGTCTCATGAAAGATTTAAGTAGACATGATCCATTTATTTCACACGATCAAAGCATACATGACTCAGGTCTTGCACATGATCAAAGTATATGTGAATATATGTTATTGTATGATCAACCTGACTTGTCCTCAGACTATTGTAGGTCAATATGGACATGTCTATGGACAATCTCAGATTCATCATGACATGTCAATGAATCCTTATCATTATCAAAGTGTGTTTTCTTGGATGTATTCTCATGATCAAGGCAAAAATATTCAAGGTTCTTCACATGATTGACATGACTTGTTGCAGACACATCAATGGGGCTATCACCTGATCAATTTGGCTTGTCCCTGGGTTGTCACATGACAATAGTGACATGTTAATGGGTTATCGTGAGGCCATTACAAATTTTCTAAAGATTCTCTTACAATCAAAATGGAATGTATTAGGTTGAACAAGGACATCACAAGACCATCAAAAGGTCTCATGATCACGGGTCGTTCGACCATTCATGCAGTGGGGTCTTGCAAATATGTTTAGAGTCTTTTTATCATCAAAATTTCATAGGTTCATGTCCAAAGGGATAATTCCTTAAGTTTAATGTGCCGTAATATATTCCTAAGTTTTCACATTGAAGGTATACACCATAGGGATTTCATAGAAATGGGGGGGGGGGAGTGTACATGCACTTTATGACCCTGATACCCCTCATGCTCGAGGGTCTGCACTAGACGAAAAAACAAAGATATCACATGACTAAGGGATCCCTTTACATGGCCAAGAGACACTCTTCAAATGTGCTCCACATGACAGAGGCTGCACTTCCATCATGTGGTCTCATGATCTCCCAAGGGTCATGTTAGAGGCTCAACAAACACATATAAGGACTTCATATTTTCCTCAAGGAAGCATGCATGGATGAGGGTCCCTGTTGGGTTCACACCTTCTAAATCCTTTTTAGTAAAGAGGAGGGTGTGCTCACTAGTTCAAATGTATTCCAAGGAATGTACGCATGACAATGCATATGCCCAATTTCATTCTCTTGAATACTTCACATAATAGGGACCTCCTCCTTATGTTTCCTTGATCACACAGTTCACATGTCCTTGAAATGGGGTCTCACAACGGTCTGTAATACCATTTCAAGGATTAATTCTCAATATAGAGAATTAATATTTCCACTAGTTTACTCCCATGAATACGAGCATGAAGATGATGGGTGAAAATCCGCAAGATAATAAGACTGATAGTTCGTGACGCCATGAGAAGCATGTCCACTCTTTCTTATACGTATCATAGTTATATGGCCATGAGGTGGTTTTGTGGTTTTGAAAAATTAATGCTTCACAAGGGGGCTCATAATAGATTATCCCCTCATAAAATCACATGATCTTATGGTGATCACGAGATGTGATCTCATGGATACATTCCCATGGAAGGTTCTCATCGGATGAGACCATGATTTACCTGGAGAAGATCTCCAGTGGGCATTAGTTGAAAACTCTATTTTTCCACCCTTAATTATTTTACATAGATCCTCCCCTCTCTCTTTGTGTGCATTTTTATGGATGGGTGCGGGTTTATATAGGCTGAGGAAGGATGAAGGTGGCACCACTTTACAAGAGATGAGGTATGCGTACACCAGTGAGGTGGTGGTGATTGAAATCCATGATCATTTAACTTGATCATGTGATGCCCCTATTTTACTTCCACGTAATTGAAAGATCATGGAGAATCTATGTTAAATCAGATAGAAAATATGCTAGAGGCATAAGGGGTTCACAATCATAAACTTCTAATGACGCCTCAATTTTGATCTTTGATTCAGTAGCATGATCAAAGGATGACTGTGCAATGACTTATATCACTATCGGGGGATCTTGAAGAAGGCCTCTAGAGTTCACAGAGGATCCTTATGGTTATCTATGAATTTCTCAGACATCAGAAAATCAACGAATATGGTGATGATGTTGATCACTATGTGATCATGCGGGCAATGTCGATGAGTTGACATATGGAACCAGTCAGTGTAAGAGGTTGAAGATGGAAGTTCTATGAATGATTAGAGTGGATGACTGGGATCATCGAGAGGTGTGATCAGACTATCGCAGATCAAATTAATTATGAGTTTGTGGTGCGTTATATAGAAGCAGATGATTGATATCAGTGGGAGGCATGATCAGATGGACTAGATTCAATCCCCATGGAAAATTCCATCCCACATATAATTCTTGATGAACCTCCCATCTGGTATATAATCCATTTCATGGATTCCACTTATCAATCTGGAAATGGGGTTAGCACCTGTACCACATGCATTGCTTCCATCATGCATGCCTCTACCCACGGAGCTAATGGCTTGGGATATACACATACCTATGGGATCGCGAACCACATGCCTTATGCACGGGCCCGACTACTTATTTCAAGAGATATTATCCTTTGCTCTTCCACTGGATAGCCTTGGATAACTCCCAATGGGCATGGTTGAGCTCTAGTTACACATGGTCTTGTGGTCGAATTAGGTTGGCTAGCTGGTGGCTAGCCATTATTTTTGGATAAGGGTGGTAATAAAAACCCTTTTAGGAGTCCAAGGTATCTCTTTAAACCAAACCCATTTATTCTATTCATTCTATTCCCAAGTTCTCCCATGAAAGCTATATCAATTTTTTGTATAGTCTTCACATCCCTCAGGTCTTCGAAAACAAAATGAAAAATGCACAAATATTAGTGCTAAGAATCATATAGATAGATTTATTGTTTTCTATTTTAGAGTGCAGGGGCTCTTGCGGATTTTTTTTTTACCTTCATGTATTTTTGATATATCCAATATATGGATGGGTCATGTTGAATTTTATGTAAAATTTGGGCATGAATATTGTGCTTTTCTATAGAGAGAATAATCTCCTAACAACCATGTTAGGCTCTCAATGATAGTTAGAAGCCTTTAGGAGGAGGAGTTCCTGAGGTGTTGTAGTGAACCTACTCATGTTCTATTTGGGAAATATAGATTGATGTGTTACTAAATAGAATTAGATTAGTTTTGGTACCAGGAAGTATAATTAGAGGATGATTAATGTTGTCAAAAACCAGGAGGTATAATGTGCGAATGTCTGGGTAGTATGACATTGGTTGGAGTTCTAGTGACTAGTGGGTGTAAATTTTAGGGACTAGACACACTAGGATGAGTGAGGTGTTTGATTAAATTGAGAATCCTGATGTGGGGTGGATGAGACTCAAGATGATTCATTAGTCTTAGCTAGTATCTAGGGAATTTTTCATGCATCATGGTAGTGGAATGTTGAGGGCATGATAAACACACCTATAAGCAGTGTTCTATGACATGATGCCTCATCATAATCCATTATTAATTGAATTAACTTATAATATAAATTATTTTTTGTCACATATATTATAAGGGGTGATTATATTAATATGGATGCAAGGGTTTTGGTTGTTTTATTTTTATGTGATTTATTAGATGCCATTGGGAAATTATTTTTTGGATGTGTGATTTTTTGAGGAAAAGATAGTTTTTAAGGAAAACTCATGCAGTTTCATGAGGTGTGTGTAAATAGTAATGTTTATTTTACTTGAAATAGCTGGCAGAGCTAGTGATTTTGAAACAGTTTGGTGTTTTCATGTTTTGAGTAAAAATGTATGGAAATGGATTTTGAAATTGGATTTAAAAATGAGTTTTTGAAATGAGAATAATTTTGAGAAAAGGACTAGCTAGGAAAGGGTTTTAGTGATTTTAGTTTTTTTGAAAACCATTGGATTACAAAGTGTTTTTTTTGGAAAATTCAGAAGAGTTTTGGTGCATGAAAAATAATTTGGATGAGTTTTTAAATAATAAACTGGTACCATGTAAACCGGGTTTCTTTTGTTATTATTTTTGGATAGGAGTGAATCAGATGTTTGAACTGTATGCTTGGATTATGGGATTTATTTGTTTGGAAATAATCATGTGTGATTGGTGAGTGTGGAACTATTTTGATTGGATAATGGGAAAGAGAAACTAGCACCTATAAAAACTGAGTTGCCTGTTTTTATTGATTTACCAAAATGACCCCAGTTATTGGATTGTATATTTGGTTAGTATTCCATGATTATTTCATGGGAGATACTTGTGGTAGGTCCATGAGATGGATGTTTAAGGTTTATCTTGATTTTATAGAGGTGAATTAGTGGTTTTAGGGATTAGACCCCTTGTTTTGTGTTTTGATGGTTTCTTGGGTTAGACCACCTGATGTGTGTTTTATGTAGGTGATTATTATGATGGGGAGAACCATAAGATGAAATCAGCCTTATTTAGTGGAGTCTTATGGTTTGGAGTATAGTAATTACTAGGATGAATCAGTTGTTTACACTTTGGTGTTTCAAAATTGAAGAGTGTGATTGAGAACCATATTGGCACCTGGGAATCAGTGCTTTGTGTTTGGAGATCAGGTGTGAGTGGGATGGTCACATCCAGTCATTACATGTGGTAACAAATGAGATTTTGGTTGCTAAGATCAGGTGTTTGGGTTTTGTGAGGCAATGAAAAAGATACTCCTATGGTGGTGAGAATTAAATTGGTCATAAGTATATTAACCTCATGTTGAAGGGCTGTGGGTGAAGTTAAACGAGTTATATTATAGTTGAAATGATAGCGGGATGTTGGTGAGATCATAAACTCAGTTTTGAAAATTAGGTGTGGTGTATTTTAGAGTTTTCATGTTTCTAAGGGGATTGGGATTGAGTCGGTGGGATCCAAAAGTGAGTCAGATCAGAGGTGCGTCAGTTCTCACAATGGAGTATGATAGTGAAGATAGATGGTTGAGGAGCCAACCATGGAATGAAACCAAGCATCGAGTTCAAGATTTGGTTCCAGTGTTTAGATGATGTGATGATTTATCTTGGAGTAAGGCATTATGTTCAGGTAATGTGGTGGTGTATCGATGGGTCAAGCCGATCGCTTTTAGGAGGAGTTAACTAGAGGTAGAACGATCAATTATTTGTATAGATTAAAATAATTTGAGGTAGAAACTACATCAAGAGCATGTTTGGGATGCGGTTGACATGGTTTGATGATCAAATCAAGGTTTTGGAGAAAAGATGCTGTGTCTGGTACTGTTTTTTATAGTTGTTCAACAAAAGCATGTTTGGCATCAAGAGATTAAACAAAATGTGTTTGAACCATGTTAATGACTAAGGTAGATCATGGTTCTTGGACGAAGGACTTCTATAACTTATTTATAAGGAGAGTCATTATTATGTGGAGTTTTTAATGACCCACATTGTTATGGGTTTTAAATTCCTAAGGGAATTTGAATTTTTCATTTGGTGAGGGGTTCATTTTATGAATACAGACTTAGAACAGAATTTCAAGAGTTTAAAATCTCTTAAAAAGGTGTTTTTAGATAGGAATTAAGGATTTGATGGTATCCCATATGTGTGAGAGGCTATTAGGGTTGGTTAAAAGTGATCAGGCTTCTAGAAGTAGTAGAAATAGACCATTCATGTAATAAACCAGGTTCACATTGTGAGTGTATCAGGAAGAGGGTTTGTACCACTGTCTGGTGAAGGGTTCATGTTGTGAAATCTTGTTCATTTCATGAACTAGTGCTGGAGATTTTTTTTATAAAAAAGGTTTTAGGGGGTTCTATATAACC
Source organism: Viscum album (assembly GCA_963277665.1). Classification (NCBI taxonomy): domain Eukaryota; kingdom Viridiplantae; phylum Streptophyta; class Magnoliopsida; order Santalales; family Viscaceae; genus Viscum; species Viscum album. The sequence goes on along the minus strand of OY728159.1, from coordinate 886,708,530 downwards.
CTCCTCTAGTTTCTTCTCCTTAGACATGCGATAAGAGGGGAGTCCAAACCCTCTTCCCCCTTTATTTGGTGCCCCTTGGTCTAGCTCATTTGGGATCATTTAATCATACCATTTTAGGGTATGAACTCTCCCCTATACCCTATTAATCTTCTACCTTGTTCATCATTGATTTTGGTTCAGTTTTGACAGGGTTCAAATGAATTATTTCTCTAGATAATGATGAAATTATTGTACAAGATGGGGATTTAATGTTATGCTCATAAAGGGTGTCCCGAGAGGCCAAATTAAAGCCACTGTTTGTCAGTTGATGTATGTTATGCCACCTTTTATTTATTTATTTAGGTTTTCTAAATAATCTGGGTAATTTTGGACATTAAATTAGTGTTTTAATTTGGAGATTTTGTGTTTTCTAGGACTGGGGGTGCGTCAAGAGTGGGACATATCCCATCACTCATGGTTTCAGCATCTCATGATTTCCCAGTGAGTTTAGACCATATCATTCCAATTAGGGTTTTTGATTTTAATTGATTAATTAATAAATTTGGTTGCGTTTATAGATGATTCAGGTGATCATAGACTCAATGGAATCCATTATATTATTGGGGTGGATTTATTGAATGTTAGTTGAGGTAAGGGGCCTTGGATTTATTTAAATCTCCTAGTTATTTGGTGAATTTATGTTTATGTGTTTCATTTATATATCTATATGAATTTTTGAATTAATTATATTATATTCTCCCCATATGTTTAAGATGATATTACATCATCATAGTAGTCAACATAGACCATATAAATTTTTAAATAGTTCGCTGGTGGCTCCTTTTTTGAACGAGCGCTGGTGACCCAAATGGAAATTCAGGAAAAAATAATGATCCATGAACTTGTTTTGAAATGGTATTTCAAAAATGAGAAAATGGTTTTTATAAATAATGTTTTGGAATATTTGGGCCAAGGTCCTAACATGAGTGAAATTACTTGTGATAAATTTTTTAAATGTATTGAAGAGGGGGATTTGACTTTTGTTTTTAAAGGGAAGCTAAAAGGGATTAGCTTGACTTATTTTAGTCTATTTGAATTTGTGTGGGTGATGATCGGGTTTCTCAGGATTGTGTTCTTGTATGTGTCACTTGTTTTTATTTCTTTGTGTGATGATTGATTCATGATTATACATGTTGTGTGTGTATCCATGGGAAAATTCTCTTGGTGCATGATGATACGTGTTGTGTGTGTAGCCCTGTGAGAACTTTTCTTGTGGTATCAAATTGAAAACTTATAAAGATGGAAATGACAAACCTCTTGGATGGTTTCATTTAATTTTTAATGTGTTTGAGATATGGGACTAGGTATTGAGTGACTAAAGCCCTGGTATTTGAGTTTCTATGCTGTGAGATGGGATGGTGCCCTATGAAAACCCATGTTTTAATACACCTTAATTCATGATTTATTACATAAAGATACACTTAATACAACCCCAAAAGATCATGAGGCCTAGTTTCTTTGTTAAATTAGGAACATTGTATAATAACATAAAAAATGGGTATAATATCATTTTTTAAAAACCTCGAAACATTCCCTTAAATTATTTGGATTTTTTAAAATTGCATGGGATAACCTAGGGGCGTACATATGAAAGGGGTGAGCTAAAAATCCCAGTAAGGGAATTGTCAAAGAAAAACATGATAAAAGTAATACATGTGAGTCAATAGGTATATCAAAGGGATATAAAAGGGTGTTAAATCATAAACATTAACATAAAATCATGATATATGATGATAACATGAAGTCAACCTAGGATGTGGAAACAACATAAAACATGAAATTATAAACATAAGTAAAGTATAACCACCAAGAAATCATAGCATTTTGTTCTTTGGATAACATACCAAGCACTATACATGTAATAACATGAGATAAAAACATTACCCACTAAATTAGAGGTATATATATTTCCAGTCCCACCCATTAATTTCATATCAAGAACATGAATAAGAGTGACACATAGATCATACAATATAAGGATTCCTTTCATATTTTTAAACACCACGATTAAGTATTATGAGTTACATAAAGGGAAATACCCAATAAATGAAGAGTATATATAACTAGGTGAATACATTTTAATGGAAATGGTAATGAGAATTCACTATAAAAAGGTCTAGCATAAAAAATCACAGGATGATTTCGGTAGTATAATGTGGGTACATAAGAATCATGGAAGGGTTAAATGATAGTGAAAGTGGTATATAATGCTTGTAAATCATAATTTAAGTAATATTAATGTGTGAAAACATATCCCAAGATGAAAAATTGGGAAACAAAAGGAATAATTTAAATAAGGTGCATGAATAAAGTGAAGGAGAGGATCCCTTACCTTGAGAGGAAATTTCTTAAAGCTTGGGAGGTGCTTATTAAGATCTTGGGGGAAACTTTGAAGGTATATAGAGATATAAGGTTATAATAAATTCATGGTCCAAGTGTTTTTAGTGAATAGGAATGGGAGGTTGATTTGGTTTATATAGAAAAGTAGAGGGGAATTATTTATTAATTTCTACACATAGGTTTTGGACTCTATATAATAAATTATTCAAAAACACATACCATACTATGGTTTATGACCATGGTTTTTGAAAAATAGGTGTGGAATTCATTATTTTAAAAGTTCATGAACCAATATAATTAAAATAATACCCTTGGTAATGTGTAAGTGAGTCATGTTTATAATGAAATGATTTTAAAACCTTAAAATATAATATAGGTTTTGGATGATTCATTAAAGATTTATAAAATTAATAAAATAACTTTAAAAATAAATTATTTTCAAGGTGAAACTTAATTTTGGTCATGGATACTTTTTTTTGTATTTATTACATCAATTTTTGGCTTTTATGATGTCATAATACATACCATATATTTATACCATATTTAATTTTGACCAAAAAATTTGATTGTCTCAGAAAATTATAAAAAATTAATCATCAGATTATTTAAATTTGATTATTTTTTATATTATAAAAATAATTATCTAAATATTAAAATTTATACTTATAAAAATTTACAATTAATTGAAAAATACCGGTTTTTTTGACAATAACAGTTTTTTGACCCTTATATAAATTACATCTGACTTTTTAAAATTTAATTATCATTTATATTTAATAAATATTTTTAATAATAATATTTTATTAAAATATTATTTTTTTATAAAATTCTTGAATTCACTGAAAAGAGTGTCTTGATTTAAATGATATATTTTCACAAAATACAATTTGCGTTTCTTCGTATCAAAATCTAATTTCTATCAAACTTATTATCTAATATTTTAAAAGGTAATAATAAAAATGAATAAATACAATCATTATTTTATTGAAACAAAGTATTCAAGCTCATACAGTTATAGTCTAGATACATAATCCTTTATTTAACTAGTGAATATCCTAAGGGTAAGGTGTGTGATGATGAAATTTTCTTGGGATGGTTCAACGAACATGGTTTGGTCCTTGATCTTGATGAGATTGAAATTATCCCATAAACGATTTCACTCATGCTTTAGTTTTTGAATATTAGCTTGGGATTGGTCAAGGGAAAAGGCCCGTGCTTCTATCTCCCTTGGAATCTTTGATAAATGAGATTCATAGGGTACGATCCTACTGGTTAAGGCCATAGATCCCTCCTTCTGTGTAAATTGGACTTCATTATAACCTTGAATATATTAATCTTAATGGTCACTTTATAATGTCTATATTATCAATGTTTATTATTCTTAATATTATTTTAAATCTATCAAACCGTATAATGGTCTAAAATAACTAAATTAGTGCATGTGTTTTCTATAACTACATTACTTAATAATTCATTTATTAATTAAAAAATGGGATTTAATTTATTAATTTTATGGTCATCACATTCTTCCCTCTTAAAAAGATTTTCCCTAAAAAATTTCATTTTAGACACTAGAACAAATGTGGGTACTTATTTTTCACAACCTCTTCTGTTTTCCATGCCACCTCCTCAAACAGCTGGTTCTTAAATAACAATATGACAAAGTGAGTTGTCTTAGTTCATAGAAATTTGTCTTTATGATCAAAGATATTCAATGTATGATACTCATATTAAAGATCATTCTAAAATGATACCACCTTTGGATTTAGTAAATGTGAGGGTTCTGGTGTCTACTTCTTCAAGAGGAATACATGGAACACATCATGTACTTAAGATATGTTATGTGGCAGTGCTAGTCGATAGACCAATACTCCAATGTGATAGAGATCTCAAAGGGATGATGTATCTTTGAATAGTATTCCCATTCTTCCAAAACCTTATGAACTTCTTACATAGTGATATATAAAGGAACACTTTATCTCTGACATCAAACTTTAGGTCTCATTGACAATTGTTTGCATGAAATTTCTATCAAATTTATGTAGATTTCATATGTCATCGAGTAGTTTGAACCTTATTTATTATCTGTTGGATAATATCATCTCCCATTAGCCTCTACTCTCTAACTTCATCCCATAATGTTGGATTCTGACACCTCTTTCCATACAAAACCTCATAAGGTTCCTTTTGAATTATAGAATGGAAACTATTTTTATATGAGAACTACATTAGGGGAAGTGATGATCCCAAAATAATTGGAAATCCATTGAACTTGATCTCAATATATCATCCCTATTTTTAATGGTTATTTCATACCCACCACATATTTAAGGGTGATAATAAGTACTAAATATTAGTTCTATATCCAATTCTTGCTAAAGGATTCTAAAAAACATTGAGCTAAACCTTATATCTCGATCAGATAAAATGGATAGTGGAACTCCATGTATTCTTACCATTTATCTTATGTATATCATAGTGAGTTGGTTTATAGATAAATCTTACTTGATATCTATGAAATATTCTATCTTTTTAAGGTGATCAACTACCACCTAAATGGTGTTATTGACTTTAGGTGTCCTGGGAAGTCCTAGGATAAAATATATGGTAATGTTTTCCCATTTATATATTGGTATAAGAAATAGTTACATCATAACCTTAAAATTATTTCATTCTACCCTAAATGACTAGCATATAAAGCATCATGATACAAAATACATAATCTATATATTCATTTTATCCCACTATAAGTTTTGTTTCAAATTTGTATACATATTAGTGCTTTCGAGATAAATAGATAAGGATGAGATATGAGCATCATCTATACGTTCCCTATTCAGTTTGGGTTTTTATGGGACACATATATGGGTTCTAAATATTATAACTTCATCTTTAACAAATTTGAACTCTAAAATATTTTCTACCCTTTTTGTAGAACCTCATTATCTTCCAGGGCATCCTTAATTATCTCAAGAAGAAATGGTTGCGACATTATTTGAGTAAGGTAATATGGAGATACTTTTGTTATTCCCATATCCATCCTTTACATGTCCTATAGGATTCGAACCCTTTAAATTATCATCATAGATAGGGTTACAATATCCTTTCTATAGAGAGAATATTTCACTTTTTTCACCTTCCCATAATGGAAATAGATTAAAAAATCATAATCCTCGATCACCTATAACCACCTTTGTTGGCACATATTAATCTAATTTTTTGTGAATATATAGACGAGTCTTTTATGATCCATATAGATGTCACACTTTTTTCTATATTGGTAATGTATCCAAATATTCAATTTTAAGATCACTGCATCCAATTCTAGATCATGATTTGGGTAGTTATGCTCATGGGTCATTAATTTGAGAGAGGAATAAGAAATCACTTTTTCATTTTTCATGAGTATATAACCCAATACTTTTTAGATGCATCACTATAGATTACAAATCCTTACATACTGGTGGGTAATGTTAGTATAAGTGTAGTGATTAGCCTCTTTTTAAAATCATTAAAGATATATTCTCATTAATCAGTCTAGAAAAAAATGACACCCTTCCAAGTTATCTTAGTTTGTGGGCTTGAAAATCATGTGAAGTTTCTCACAAATTAATGATACTACCCAAAATATCTAAGGAAACTACATATTTTCTTCATAGATATCAGTCTTGGCCATACATCAATTGCCTCCATTTTTGAAGGATCCAAAAATATCTCTTTGATACTGATAACATTCCCTAGGAAAGATAATTTATCTATACAAAAATAACATTTACTATACATCACAAATAACTTTTCCTTTCGCACTGTATTTAGTATATAATTCAAATACTTCTCATGTTCCTCCTTTATTTTGGAGTAGATAAGAATATTATCTATATAGTCTACCAAAAATTTGTCAAAGTAATACCTGAAGAATCCATTCATCAATTATATGAATATTGTTTGATAATTAGTGAGTTCAAATTGCATCACTATGAACTCATAGTTCCTTCACCTTATATGAAAAGTATTATTCAGGATATCCTCATTCTTTAACTTTACCTGGCAGCATCCCAACCATATTTCCACCTTGGAGAAGTATTGTGATCCATATAGCTCATAAAATAAGTCATCAATATATGGTAGATGATACTTTTTATTTATCATGGACTTATTGTAATGATAATAAATACAGGGGAACATTTATCCATCCTTCTTCTTGATGAAGTGGACCGGTGCCCCCCATGATGAAGAACTTGGGCTTAAAACCCATTTATCCAGATTTTCTTATAGTTTATTCTTTATCTCTTCAAGTCCAAAAATGGTTATTCTATATGGAATCTCAAACATTGAAAAAGATATAGGTATAATGTCAATTGAGAGCTTAACCTCACTACTAGGAGGAGTACCATAAAATTATTCAGGAAACACATCAGTGAATTCTCTCACAATAGGCATGTCTTCATGGATGATATTTTCCTTAGTCTCAATAATTTTAGCAAGATACACTTACTCATGGGGAAGTAATATTCATCCTTAAGATTATGTTATCGAAGGAGATTCATCCTACTCCTTGTATTTATATAGAATTAGAGGGCAATTCATGATACATAGGGTGATTTCATTCTGTAGTAGATTTATGTTATATCTATATAATGAAATCAAATCCATAAAAATAATATCATTCAATTACTCTAAAGTGAGTATTACAAGGTTCACTGGGAAATTATTCCTACAAATTTGGATAGGGGATGAATTATTTGATTGGGATGAAATAATTTTCCCATTCACCATCTTCACTAATAACTCAACTTCCATGTCTTTATGTGGTGTGTGAATAATTATACTAAACTTTAATGATATAAAATAATACGTAGAACCATGATTAAAATGTACGCTATCTATTCTTGAATAAATAACTAGTGTAAAGGTCACTACCTCATTGTAGGAATCCACCTCTGTAGTTGTGATGCTGTGATATCGCCCTTTCTCCCCAAGCCTTGGAGGTTATCGGTGTCAGTTATTATAAAAAACCCTTAGCATAATGCATTGATTCACATAGCGTACTTGTTCCTTATAATAAAAACATTGGAAAATAGGCTGAGGGTTTACTCGATCATTCATTTCTTCCATTACATTGGCAGGTTTCTCCCATCGACAATCGATAGCTAGGTTCCATTCCTTCCCAAACCTAAATAATTTACTTATACCCTTTAGGAAATCCCCAATGTGTTTCCTCCAACACTTTTGATAAGGGGTATATTTTAATTTCTTCCCACCATTATATTTCTCCATCGTACAACAAGAATTAAACTCAATTTTCTACTTCTTATCCCAATGAGAACTTTGAGATTATCTAATCTCTATTTAGACTTTGAGGGAATATTAGACAATTTAAAAATAGTTTTCTAAGTACCGAATGGCTAATGATTTTCATAGACTCATATTTATCCCACCAAAGAAGCGATAAACATTAATTTTGAGGGTAGTGAAAAATACATAGGTATATCATGAAAGTCTTATAAATCTCACTTCATAAGACCCAATGGAGCTGTCATCCTTTTTGTTGAGGACAAGGAAATCCCTATCCATTTTAATTCAAAGTGTACATGGAAAATATTTTTCAATTTTTTTTCTGGAATTCCTTCCACTCTATCAATTCGATCTCCTCTTTAAGCTTCATATTCTTGACCAAAATTTACCATTGATCAACTTCTCCTTCCATATGATAAATAGAAAACATGACCATCTCTTGCATAGATAATTGAATTAAGATGAATATATTTTAAATGGAGTTAATCCATTGTTCTATGGTTAAATAATTGGATAATCCCATTAAATATAGAGACCCTTATTGTATAAAGGTATCAACTAAAACTTTTTCTTTATTAGGAGGATTCTAGTGTTCTTATTAATTCAAGTTTTGGTTCAGAACTTGATTTAACTAAGAAATTATTGTGATGGAGTTCCCAAATCCTAATCCCATCGGGTGGGGTATCTCATTTGGGCAGTTATCACATTTACCCTCACATTAGTTGTCGACTCGGTTTCTCTTATTTCCACCATTTATAAAAAATAAAGATAAAATTAGAGGTGAGTATTTTAAAACTATTAGACACATTAATGGGAAACCATAAACATTAAAGGGATAACTATTAAATGGTATATATTCCTTAACCTAAAATTTCGAGGTTTTATCTAATTTATCCATGATATATTTACTATATAAAAGATCATGGGAATTTTTATTCCCTTTATAATGGTTTATAAAGTCTTGTGAACTTACCAAATAATACCTCCAAGAGTTTCAAACCTAGTGTGTAGGAATGAACATTTTTTTGAACTAGATGATGATCAATTCCATCTCAATACTACCTTTTCGGGGGTTTTACCCCTAGTTATAACTATGAGAGAGCCACATCCATCTTGTAGTATCCAAAAATGGATTTATTTTCTTAGAGACCACTTAATATATAAGTTACTAAAACTTTGAGATGTTTTCCTATGTTTAGCCTTATCTCTAAGGATTTCACTAGAGTTTTCTAATCCTAATCCTAAAAAAATAACTTGATTTATCTCTTATAAAAACAATGAAAACCCATATTTTAATACATCTTAATTCATGATTTATTATATAAGGGTACACTTAATACAAAACCATAAGATCATGAGGCCAAGTGTATTTGGGAAATTATGTACATGACATAATAACATAAAACATGGGTATGTCATCATTATTTAAAAACATCAAAACATGTTCTAATATTCCTTGGATCTTCTAAAACCATATGAGATAACCTTGGTATAAACATAAAAAATGGGTGAGCTATAAAGTCCAGTAAAGGAATAACCAAATCATAACATGATAAAAGTAATATATATGATTCAATAGGAATATCAATGTGATATAAAATGGATGATAATCATAGAAATGAAAATTAAATCATGATATATGATGATAACATGAAGGAAACATAGGACTATGGAAACAACATAAAACCTAACATCATAAACATAAGTCAAGGATAAATGATAAGAAATTATAACATAGTGTTCGTAGGATAAATTCCAAGTACTATACATGGAATCTCTTGAGGTAAAAACATTACCCAATGACTTAGAGAGATATATAATCCCATGCCAACCCATCAGTTTCAAATCATGTATGTGCATAAGTGTGTTGCATAGATCATACAACATAAGGATTTATTTCATCACTTTTAAACGTATGTTTATGGATTGTTGGTCACATACTTATAAATGCATAATAAACTAAGGATATTGTAACACCTGAGACTTTTATGTTATATAAATCATCAAAGGAATCTTTTTCTACACAACACTTGCTTGGCTTGCTTTACACTAAATCACCACCTTCCTCGATAGCTTGCGTCGTACGCAATACCGAGTTTCACTAAACAATGATATGCTATTAAAATATTATTAAAACTAGCCGTTATGAATAGTAATAACCACTTTTTGAAATTTTATAAATTTTATTTTTCAAAATGGACTTCATTTTTGGATTCGGAATATCGAAATTAGCCTAGGGTGAAATTTTGGTATTTTTCTGAAAACTTTCAATTTTTGATGAATAGTGAAACCACTAAGTGGTAGTTAAAAAAACTGAATTTCTCATAAAACGTAATTTTACCGCTTCTGTGAGTGGAATTTCAAAAATCCGAGAGACACGGTTGATGTCAGTAAGTAAAATTTGGTTCAATGAGATGAAAATAATTTTTTGGTGAATAGTAATTTTTTACTTTTTTTTTACCACGGTTAAAAGTAAATAAGGTAATTAAGGGTAAAGATGATATTATTATTACCCTAAAACATGTCATAATTCTATTGGATAAGTGTAATTCGACCAAAAACAATCTTAGGAATAAAATATGACCATTTAGGCCCACTTACATTACATTAGGACATTTATTATTAATTTATTTAAAGAAGGGTTAAAATAGTTAAAATCAAAGTTTAATAAGTAAATAATTTTTAATATGGGGTTATACATAAGATAAATTCGACTATAAATATTCATTAGAAAGATAAAAATATTTCCTACATAATGGTAGTTTATTTGTAATTTTTAGACATTAAATAATTTAATTTATTTATGACACAATGATGATGCAGTAATTATCTTATTAATGAAATATTGACATAATTGATGTTATAAACACAAAAATAAATGTAATTTGAGACTTTTTATGAATTACACTAATTTTCTAGGTTAATATGACATGTTAGTATTTATTTAATTAACTTTTTTCGAACTAATAATTCTGTTATGATTTTCACAAAAATCAATTACTAAATAGTGTCAAAATTGACATAAAATAGTTTTTAAAACAAATATTTTATTAGTAATTGTTATTTTATTCCTAAAAATCTAAGGTTCAGAAAAATGACTTAGATAAGGTTATATATATTAATAATAAACAACTTGGGGTTCGTTTGGCTGCTTATAGTAAGTTTATTAACCTTATAGTATAAGAACACAAGAAGACACAGTAAAAGTAAACTTATTTAATTTAATGTTAAATCTAAATGATAAGGTTAAAATAGGAACCTAAACTTGTCTAAATTCTATTGGATGAGAGGATTTAGACCCATCCCCACCTTAGCATCTAAATAAATCAATTTGGAGCTATTTAAAACCGAACTTGACTTTATAATAAAATAATATTTTTAGTTATTCCAAAGGTGCCCCTCTCCTCCCTTATAAAAGGGCACCTCCTCCCTCTCTTCCTCACACCACTTTGAGCCTTCAAGCTCGGCCAAACCCTTCCACTTTCTCCTATACACTTCCCTAGAGACATCCTAGAGGTCCTGGTTTTCTTCAAAGACCAATTTTAGTGCCCTAAAAGAAGGTCTCAAAGAAGCACTTCAAAGAAGAGGTAATGTCCGTTACCGATTCTTTCATTTTATTTCTTCTTCCACTTATTCTTCTTAGGTTGTTTCATTATGAAGTAATAACATCAGTATCACTCATATACTGATATGTTTTTATAAGTATGAAACGACCCTATTTCACCATCTATCCAATCTACGGAAAAAGAAATCACCGCGCGTGCGTACGTACGGAATACCGTCTCCACGCCGTGGTGTAATCGATTTTCCACCACCACCTTACTTGGATGGGTATAATGGTGTAAATAATGACTATATATAACTATTATAAAGTTATATTGATTATGAAATAGTATAAATATACTCCAATACAATTCCACGATCATAGGAACGATATCATCACTCGTGCGTACGTACGGAATACCGTCTCCACGATGTGATGCGACTCGTTCTACATGATATTCATTTCATAATGATTATATAAATGAATTGAATGAATGAATATGATATATATTACACTAATACCATTCTGGAAATGAGGTATCTATAACCTAAAGAAAAGAATAAGAATTTATTCGACAAAACACGCATAAGAACAAAAAGTTATAAACACCCGAATAACAAGTAGCAATGAAATATTACTACTAAGAAGCTAATAATATGACCATATATGATATCATAAAAATAAGTATGATTCTGGAATAAGTCAATAAAATTATTTAAATCATTATACAGAAGGTTTGGACACTTACAAAGCAAGTCAGACCTAAGGTAAGGGAAATATCACAATCTCATTTTTATCCGAGATTGTTTATACTTTAGTATTTACTGGGGTGTATTTTATCATCCACATCCATGTTTCTTCAATATGTAATATTATTTACATCCACCTAAAATTGTTTAAATCCAATTTTACCCTTCGGTGAGTTTTTAGTAAAAGATATGAAAGGAATCTTTTGTCGTCTTTCGTACGAGGTACTTTTTTGACTTTTCCGACAAAAGTACGAGAAGAATGTTTTTTTAACTTATACGACATGAATGGATTTTTAAAACATTATTTCCAAGAAGAATCCTTTACATGTTTTCAAGTTTATTTTTAATCAACTTCTTTTAGTTTAAAGTTGTATGACATGTTAAGAAAGGAAAAATATTTTTGAAGAAGAAAGGATATTTTTTTCAAGAATGGAGTTCAAGTGTTTTATCAAAATTATTTTCCATCTAAGATAATAAAGGGTTCTGTTTTTATCCATATTATTACATTGATTTGATTATGTTGTGATGGAATTATTTTTATGAATTCCTTTATCTTATATGAATTGTTTTATGATGTCATGTTGTTTAAGATTCCCATTTGTATTACATGGGTTACGCAATGATGTATGATTTATGGTTTTGTGGCACACATAAGAATGGTATCATTATGAGATGGGTGAGACCTATATCTCCCTCCAATGCATTGGGTAAAGATTTTATATCTCATGAGATAGACATGGGTGGAACGGTAGGTTATACCAGTTCAGTGAAATAGGACTGAAACGAGGGTAACTCGGTTCAGAAAGGGACTTTGTCCACTAAGATAGTCTTGGAAATGAGTCTTGACTAACAAGAAATGATTCTCTATGATTATGTGTGTATTCCACAAAGTTTCATGTTTTATGTTATGATTATTGTGATTACATTTCACTGCCATGACTTATCCCATGTTATGAAATTATGATCTCTTTTGCATGTTAAGATTTCCAAAAGTTATGTGCTTGTGTATACGATGTGATTTATATTTATTTTGTTTACCCTTACTGAGAATTTGAGCTCACCCTTTTGTATGTTTTATTTCCCCAGGTCAGGAAGATGGTTATTAAGTAGGATATGCCAAAAAGGGACTCTAGATATGATGAAATAAGTGGGAGGAAAAGTTGATGCTTTATGAACCAGTTGTTTATGTATCCCAGTTTCTAAAGACACTATACCTATACGGTCCTTTCTTGGTTTTGTTATGTGTTGTAATAATTATGCCTCAATTTTGAAGTATTAACAATTTATGTAAAGTAGGGGTTGTTATAGTTGGTATCAGAGGAAAGGTATAGTCAACCTTTGGAAACTAGGATGTGAAATCCTTAGTAAGAACCCTAAGGATAAGTCTAAGCACAGAACACAATATTAGTGTTTTAGAAATGTCCATGAATAACCTAGGAGAAGACCTTAAGTGTGAAATTTTATTCTTGAGTATGTGGTTTTCCTATTATAATTAGTGTTGCTCACACTATTCTTCTTGGTTTTAGTCAATGGCTGGAACCCGAAGGAATCGTGTTAATGCGGAATGCGACGAGCAATGCAATGATTGTCCCCCTGAGCAACCAAACGTTATGGGAGCTGGAATGCAAAATCTTATAGCCATGCTCATACAAATTTCTCAAGCTATGAATCATGCAGGGCTTCCAAACGAGCAAAGGAAGGAGAAACATTCTATTGAATCCTTTATGAGGCAGCGTCCACCTTCTTTCAGCGGGTCTACTGATCCATTAGTTGTTGAACAATGGATTAGTACTACTGAAAAGATATTTTCAGTTCTTCAATGTTCTGAACATGATAAAGTCATCCTAGTAGTGTATCGTTTGGAAGGAGATGCTGATCAATGGTAGAATCTTATTAAGAATACGAGGCAAAGGGATGAAATTGAGTCCATGGAATGGGACGAGTTCAAGAACTTATTTTTCAATAAGTACTTCCCTCATATTCTCCGAACAAAGATGGAGAAAGAGTTTCTTGAACTGAAGAAAAAGGATGATGAATCTGTTGGTACCTATGAAGCAAATTTTACAAGACTTGCAAGGTACGCTTCTGGTATTATTATCCAACCTGAGAGTAAGATCGATCGATTCTTTAGTGGCTTAAAACCAAGTCTTCGATGGGCATTAGCCATAAGGGACTTCAATAGCTACGAGGAAATCGTTCGATGTGCTCCCAAAGTCGAGATGGAGATTGGAGTAACCCATCAGTCATATGGGTTTGATAAGAAGTGGAAAATGGAATTCAAAGGAAAATCTAAAGATCCCACTGAAAAGAAGATGAGCTTTCCCTTATGCTCAAAGTGTGGAAAGAAACATGGAGGGAGTTGTCTTAAAGGGACAAGTAAATGTTTCAAATGTGGAAAGGAAGGTCATCGGGCATTTGAATGCCGTGATGATGGGAAGAAGATGTCTAATGATGCAAACAAAGGAAGGGATACACAGAATGAACCTACTACACTTCAATGTTTCAAGTGAAAGGAGATATGGAATTATGCCAATAAATTCCCTAATCCAAGGGTTGATGATGATGGTCGACGTCAACAAACTCTTAAGGCTAAAGACAAGGGAAAGTCACATGCAATTTCTATCAGCGATGTGGAGTACGATAACGATGTGGTGAAAGGTACACTTACCATCCACTCTAAAGTAGAAAATGTTTTATTTGATTCTGGATCAACCAACTCCTTTATTTCTAAAAAATTTTCTAAGGGTATCACCGTATTACCTCAACAATTAGATGTTGAGTTAGCTGTGACAACACCTAATGGCACAACAGTCGCATCAAAAGTTTATAATTCTTCTCCAATCGAAGTTTGTGGGAAAGTGCTTCCTACAAATCTTGTGATCCTTCCTATAGTGGAATTTGATGTGATTCTTGGCATGGATTGTCTTTCTTTATATGGAGCTCATATCAATTGCTAAAGAAGGGAAGTCACATTTCATATTCCAGATCAATCTATGATCATCTATCAATGCAAGGATTAACATAACCTTCCAGTGGAAATTTCTTCCATCTTATGGGTCTTGATTCCACTAAATGAAGGTTATTTATCTCAAATGGTTGGTGAGAAACTCACGATTAAGAATATGCCCATTGTACGGGAGTTTGATGATGTCTTTCCGGAGGAATTACCGGGTCTTCCACCAAATCGTGAAGTTGAGTTTTCAATAGAACTCGTACTGGGTGCTTTGCCTATTTCAAAGACACCTTATAGAATGGACCCAATTGAGTTGCTGGAATTGAAGAAGAAACTCCAAGAGAATCCTAATAAGGGATTCATACGCCCTAGTGCGTCACCTTGGGGAGTACCTATTCTATTTGTTAAGAAGAAAGATGGATCAATGAGACTCTTCATTGATTATCGAGAACTTAACAAGATCACTATCAAGAACAAATATCATCTCCCATGCATTGATGACTTATTTGACCAACTACGCGGAGCTCAATACTTTTCCAAGATAGATCTTCGTTCAGGGTATCATCAATTAAGGGTAAAAAGGGAGGATATACCAAAGACGACTTTCCGTACAAGGTATGGACACTATGAATTTATAGTGATGCCATTTGGTCTTACTAATTCCCCTTCTATGTTCATGGATCTGATGAATAGAGTCTTTAGAGACTATCTTGATCAATTTGTGGTAGTCTTTATAGACGATATTCTTGTCTATTCAAAGAGAAAGGAAGAACATGAAGATCACTTGAGAATTATATTGAAGACCCTGATAAAGGAGAAGCTTTATGCCAAATTTACCAAGTGTGAATTTTGGCTTCAAAAAGTCACATTTTTGGGTCACATAATCTCAAAAGAGGGGATATCTATGGATCCAGCAAAAACAGAGGTTATCGAAAGATGGTCGAGACCAACAACAGTAACTGAGATCCGAAGTTTTCTTGGTTTGGATGGATATTATCGACGTTTTGTGAAAGATTTTTCATGATTATCTAATCCACTCACCAAGTTGACTCGGAAAGGAGTTAAGTTTGTCTGGATGGAGGAATGTGAAGAGAATTTCAAGGAGTTGAAAAGAAGGTTATCCAGTGCACCTGTGCTCAAACTGCCTTGTAGTGGAGAAAGGTTTGTGATCTATAGTGATGCATCCAAGAAGGGATTGAGGTGTGTTCTTATGAAAAATTATATGGTGATAGCTTATGCCTCACGACAGTTGAAAATCCATGAGCAAAATTACCCAACACATGATTTGGAGTTAGCTGCGGTAATCTTTGCATTAAAGATTTGGAGGCATTACCTTTATGGTGAAAGGTGTGATATTTATACTGATCATAAAAGTTTAAAGTATATTTTCACACAAAAGGAGCTGAATATGCGTCAAAGAAGATGTTTGGAGCTAATTAAGGATTATGAATGCTCAATCCATTACCACCCTGGGAAAGAAAACAAGGTGGAAGATGCATTAAGTCGACAAGACCATGCTAGTTTATCCATTATGAGGATCACAAAAGATCCAATATTTATGGATTTACAAAGGATGGATCTTGGAATTATAATGGAAGGGGAAAAATCTTATCTTTCTCAAATGAATGTTCAACCATCTATACATGTGAAGATTAAAGAGGCACAGAAAGAAGATGTTGAGTTACAAAAGAAGGTGAGAAATGTTCCTAAATTCAACCTTGATTGTGATGGTATAATAAAGTTCAGGAATCGGGTTTGTGTTCCTCTCATCCCCGAATTAAAGAAGGAGCTGCTGGATGAGGCTCATAGTTCTTCATTCTCTATTCATCCTGGAAGCACGAAGATGTATAGGGACCTGAAAGAGTACTTCTGGTGGGATGACATGAAAAGAGATGTTGCTGAATATGTCTCTCGATGCTTGGTTTTTCAGCAAGTTAAAGTTGAGAGACAGAAGTCTAAGGGGATGTTACAACCATTACCCATACCTGAATGGAAATGGGAAAACATCACTATGGACTTTGTCACAGGACTTCCTAAAACATCCAAAGGAAATAATGCTATCTGGGTCATAGTTGATCGTCTTACCAAGTCTGCACATTTCATTGCTATTAGAGAGGATTTCTCTCTGGATCAGCTTGCCAGGATATATGTAAAGGAAGTGGTAAGATTGCATGGAGTACCACTTTCTATTATATCTGATCAGGATCCGAGATTTACCTCGAAGTTCTGGGGAAGTCTTCAGCATACTCTGGATACAGAGTTGAGTTTCAGCACTGCTTATCATCCTCAGACAGACGGTCAGTCTGAGAGAACAATTCAAACCCTAGAAGATATGTTGAGAGCTTACTCTATGGATTTAAAAGGAGGTTGGGATCAACACCTACCTTTGGTAGAATTTTCTTATAATAATAGCTTTCACTCCAGTATTCAGATGGCTCCTTATAAAGCTCTCTATGGAAAGAAATGAAGGAATCCAACTTGCTGGGATGAAGTTGGGGAAAGAAAGCTATTAGGACCTGATCTCGTTGATGAAATGGCAGAAAAGGTCATATCTATTCAACAACACATAAGAGAAGCTTAGAGTCGACAGAAAAGTTATGCCGACAACCGAAGAAAAGACCTAGAGTTTGAAGTGGGTGATAAAGTGTTCTTACGAATATCTCCCTGGAAGAGGGTTATGAGAGTGGAAAGAAGGGGAAGTTGAGCCCTAGATATATCGGTCCTTTCGAAATACTGGATCGTGTTGGGAAGGTAGCTTACCGATTGGCGCTTCCACCTAATCTCTCTCAAGTTCACGATGTTTCCATGTATCTCTCTTGAGAAAGTACATACCTGATCCTTCACATGTACTCAGCTCAGAAGTTGTACCGCAGGAGCAAGATCTTTCTTATGAAGAACAACCGATAGAGATTCTGGATCGTAGAGAAAAAGTCCTACGAAACAAGACCACTCGATTGGTGAAAGTTTTATGGAGGAACCACCAATTAGAAGAAGCTACATGGGAGCTTGAGGATATGATGAGGGAGAGGTACCCTCATCTGTTTGTTACAAAGTGATGAATTTCGAGGGTGAAATTCATTTTAAGGGGGGTAGAATGTAACACCCGAGACTTTTATGTTATATAAATCATCAAAGGAATCTTTTTCTACACAACACTTGCTTGGCTTGCTTTACACTAAATCACGACCTTCCTCGATAGCTTGCGTCGTACGCAATACCAAGTTTCACTAAACAACGATATGCTATTAAAATATTATTAAAACTAGCCGTTATGAATAGTAATAACAACTTTTTGAAATTTTATAAATTTTATTTTTCAAAATGGACTTCATTTTTGGATTCGGAATATCGAAATTAGCCTAGGGTGAAATTTTGGTATTTTTCTGAAAACTATCAATTTTTGATGAAAAGTGAAACCACTAAGTGGTAGTTAAAAAAACTGAATTTTTCATAAAACTTAAATTTACCGCTTCTGTGAGTGGAATTTCAAAAATCCGAGAGACACGGTTGATGTCAGTAAGTAAAATGTGGTTCAATGAGATGAAAATAATTTTTTGGTGAATAGTAATTTTTTACTTTTTTTTACCACGGTTAAAAGTAAATATGGTAATTAAGGGTAAAGATGATATTATTATTACCTTAACATGTCCTAATTCTATTGGATAAGTGTAATTCGACCAAAAACAAACTTAGGAATAAAATATGACCATTTAGGCCCACTTGGATTAGATTAGGACATTTATTATTAATTTATTTAAAGAAGGGTTAAAATAGTTAAAATCAAAGTTTAATAAGTAAATAATTTTTAATATGGGGTTATACATAAGATAAATTAAACTATAAATATTAATTAGAAAGATAAAACTATTTCCTACATAATGGTATTTTATTTGTAATTTTTAGACATTAAATAATTTAATTTATTTATGACACAATGATGATGCAGTAATTATCTTATTAATGAAATATTGACATAATTGATGTTATAAACACCAAAATAAATGTAATTTGAGACTTTTTATGAATTACACTAATTTTATAGGTTAATATTACATGTTAGTATTGATTTAATTAACTTTTTTAGAACTAATAATTCTGTTATGATTTTCACAAAAATCAATTACTAAATAGTTTCAAAATTGACATAAAATAGTTTTTAAAACAAATATTATATTAGTAATTGTTATTTTATTCCTAAAAATCTAAGGTTCGGCCAAATGACTTAGATAAGGTTATATATATTAATAATAAACAACTTGGGGTTCTTTTGGCTTCTTATAGTATGTTTATTAACCTTATAGTATAAGAACACAAGAAGACACGGTAAAAGTAAACTTATTTAATTTAATGTTAAATATAAATGATAAGGTTAAAATAGGAACCTAAACTTGTCTAAATTCTATTGGATGAGAGGATTTCGACCCATCCCCACCTTAGAATCTAAATAAATCAATTTGGAGCTATTTAAAACTGAACTTGACTTTATAATAAAATAATATTTTTAGTTATTCCAAAGGTGCCCCTCTCCTCCCTTATAAAAGGGCACCTCCTCCCTCTCTTCCACACACCACTTTGAGCCTTCAAGCTCGAAAAAACCCTGCCACTTTCTCCTCTCCACTTCCCTAGAGACATCCTAGAGGTCCTGGTCTTCTTCAAAGACCAATTTTAGTGCTCTAAAAGAAGGTCTCAAAGAAGCACTTCAAAGAAGAGGTAATGTCCGTTACCGATTCTTTCATTTTATTTCTTCTTCCACTTCTTCTTCTTAGGTTATTTCATTATTAAGTAATAACATCAGTATCACTCATATACTGATATGTTATTATAAGTATGAAACAACCCTATTTCACCATCTATCCAACCTACGGAAAAACAAATCACCGCGCGTGCGTACGTACGGAATACCGTCTCCACGCCGTGGTGTAATCTATTTTCCACCACCACCTTACTTGGATGGGTATAATGGTGTAAATAATAACTATATATAACTATAATAAAGTGATATTGATTCTGAAATAGTATAAATATACTCCAATACAATTCCACGATCATAGGAACGATATCATCACTCGTGCGTACGTACGGAATACCGTCTCCACGATGTGATGCGACTCGTTCCACATGATCTTCATTTCATAATGATTATATAAATGAATTGAATGATTGAATATGATATATATTACACTAATACCATTCTGGAAATGAGGTATCTATAACCTAAAGAAAAGAATAAGAATTTATTCGACAAAACACACATAAGAACAAAAAGTTATAAACACCCGAATAACAAGTAGCAATGAAATATTACTAATAAGAAGCTAAGAATATGACCATATATGATATCATAAAAATAAGTATTATTCTGGAATAAGTCAATAACATTATTTAAATCATTATACAGGAGGTTCAGACACTTACAAAGCAAGTCGGACCTAAGGTAAGGGAAATATCACAATCTCATTTTCATCCGAGATTGTTTATACTTTAGTATTTACTGGGGTGTATTTTATCATCCACATCCATGTTTCTTCAATATGTAATATTATTTCCATCCACCTACAATTTTTTAAATCCAATTTTACCCTTCGGTGAGTTTTTAGTAAAAGATATGAAAGGAATCTTTTGTCGTCTTTTGTACGAGGTACTTTTTTGACTTTTCCGACAAAAGTACGAGAAGAATGTTTTTTTAACTTATACGACATGAATGGATTTTTAAAACATTATTTCCAAGAAGAATCCTTTACAAGTTTTCAAGTTTATTTTTAATCAAATTCTTTTAGTTTAAAGTTGTATGACATTTAAGAAAGGAAAAATATTTTTGAAGAAGAAAGGATATTTTCCTCAAGAATGGAGTTCAAGTGTTTTATCAAAATTATTTTCCATCTAAGATAATAAAGGGTTATGTTTTTGTCCATATTATTACATTGATTTGATTATGTTGTGATGGAATTATTTTTATGAATTCCTTTATCTTATATGAATTGTTTTATGATGTCATGATGTTTAAGATTCCCATTTTTATTACATGGGTTATGCAATGATGTATGATTTATGATTTTGTGGCACACATAAGAATGGTATCATTATGAGATGGGTGGGACCTATATCTCCCTCCAATGCATTGGGTAAAGATTTTATATCTCATGAGATAAACATGGCTGGAACGGTAGGTTGTACCGGTTCAGTGAAACAGGACTGAAACGAGGGTAACTCGGTTCAGAAAGGGACTTTGTCCACTAAGATAGTCTTGGAAATGAGTCTTGACTAACAAGAAATGATTCTCTATGATTATGTGTGTATGCCACAAAGTTTCATGTTTTAAGTTATGATTATTGTGATTACATTTCACTGCCATGATTTATCCCATGTTATGAAATTATGATCTCTTTTGCAGGTTAAGATTTCCAAAAGTTATGTGCTTGTGTATACAATGTGATTGATATTTCTTTTGTTTACCCTTACTGAGCATTTGAGCTCACCCTTTTGTATGTTTTCTTTACCCAGGTCAGGAAGAAGGTTATTAAGTAGGATATGCCAAAAAGGGACTCTAGATATGATGAAATATGTGGGAGGCAAAGTTGATGCTTTATGAACCAGTTGTTTTTGTATCCCAGTTTCTAAAGACACTATACCTATACGGCCCTTTCGTGGTTTTGTTATGTGTTGTAATAACTATGCCTCAATTTTGAAGTATTAACAATGTATGTAAAGTAGGGGTCGTTATAGATATATACATCTAGGTGAATACCATTGAGAGGAAATGTGAATGAGTATTCACTAAAAAAATTTTGTCATGGAAAATCTTATGATGATTTCAGCACCATAATAGAAGTAAATAAAGATTCATGGAAGCATTAAATTATATTGAAAGGGGAAAATAATCACTTGAAAATAACAAGTAAAATAAGAGGGATGTTTGAAAACATATAAAAACATGAAAATTGTAAAATAAATGGAATAATATAAATAATGTCTTATAATTAAAAGGAGAAGGGTAAGACCCCTTACCTTGAGAGAGAATTTCTTAAACATTGGGAGGAGCTTATTAATCTTGATAGAACCTTGGTAGGTATATTTAAAGGGAAGTTACATGAAATAATAACTTAAATCAAGGGTATAACATCATTTCTTAAAAGCTTAGAAACATTCCCTTATATTTCATAGATCTTCTAAAACTGTATGTGATAACCTGGGGATGTTCATAGGAAAGGGGTGTGCTAAAAATCCCAGTAATAGAATAATTAAATCCTAACATGATTAAATTACTACATGTGAGTTAATTGGTATATAAATGGGGAATAAAAGGGGTGATAATAATAAACAAGAATATCAAAGTAAGATATAGAATGATAAGATAAAAGAAACATAGGAATGTGGAAACAATATAAAACATGGCATCATAAACATTAATCAAGGATAACTGCCATGAAATCATAAAATAGTGTATTTATTATAACATAACATGAACCATACATGACATATCATGAGATAAAAACAATACTGAATTCATTAAAGGGATATATAATTCTAGGCCCACCTGTCACTTTTATATCATGTATATGCATAAGGGTGCTACATAGATCAAACAACATAAGGATGCATTTCATCACTAGTAAGACCAAGATTAAGGAGTGTGGGTTATATAAATGTAAATACCCAATAAATTAAGGATATATAAAACTAGGTGAATACCTTTGAGTGGAAAATGGAATGGATATTCACTATAAAAATGCTTTTCATGGAAAATAACATGATGATTTCAGCAACATAACAAAGGTACATAAAGATTAAAGGAAGGGTTAAATGAGAGTGAAAGGGGACTTTAATAATATGGAAATCATAATTAAAGTAATATAAATGTGTAAAAACATATTCTATAATTAATTATTGGAAAAATAGAATAATTTAAAGATGGTTCTTGAATAAACAGGAGAAGGAGAGGATCACTTACCTTGAGAGGGAATTTCTTAAAGTTTTAGAGGGGATTCTTAAGTGCATGGGAAAATCTTGGGAGAGATATATAGAGGTAAGGTAAGATTAAATTCATGATGTAATGGTTTTTAGTGTATAGGAATGTGATTTTGGGTGAGTTTATATAGCCAAAGAGAGGGGAACTATTTATTAATTTCTGAACTTATGTTTCAGACTCTATATAATAAATTAATCCAAACCACGAAATATACCATGGTTTTGCCCATGGTTTTTTGAAAATAGGTGTGGATTTAATTTTTTATTTGGTCAATAACTTAACTCATTAAAATAATACCCCTGGTGATGTTCAAGTGAGTCATGTTTATAAATAATTGATTTTAAATCCATAAAATATAATATTCGTTATTGAGGTTTCATTAAGGGTTTATAAAATTATTCAAATAACATAAAAAACACATTATTTTAAAGGGGAAACACAATTTTGGTCATGGATAATATTTATAGCATTTATTATATAACTTTTCAGATTTTATGACGTCATAATACATACTGTATATATATACCAAATTTAATTTTAACCAAAAAAGTTGGCTGTCTTAGAAAATTATGAAAATTTTATTGGTAGATAATTTCAGAATGATAATTTTAAAAATAATTTTTTATTTTATCAAAATTATTCTGTAAATATGAGAATTTACAGTTTTAAATAAAAAATATCCATTTATTGAAAAATTCTATTTTTTTACAATAATAGTTTTCTAACCATTATAGAAATTACATTTGAATTTGTAAAATTATATTATCATTTATATTTAATAAATATTATTTTATAATATTAATTTATTTAAATATCATTTATTTCAAAAATTTTGAATTCATCAAAAATAGTGTCCTGAATGAAACAATATATTTCCCAATAATACAATATGTATTTCATCATATCAAAATCTAATTTTTATTAAAATTATTATGTAATAATTTCAAATGATATAATAAAAATTAATAAATATAATAATTATTTTATTGAAATTAAATATAAAAATTTATATTTTTAGGGTCTAGATGGATAACTCTTTATTACACCAGTGAATTACCTAAGGGTAAGGTGTGAGATGGTGATATTTTCTTGGTGTGGTTTGACGAACATGTTTTGGGACGTGATCTCCATGAGTTTTAACTTATCTTATAAATAGTTTTACTCATGATTTAATTATTTAGTATTATATTAGGCTTCCTTAATGGTAAATCCAAATTATTCTCCCTCCCTCAGAATCATTGATAAATGGAATTCATGGGGTATGATCCTACTGGTTGAGGCTTTCACTCATTCCTTCCATGTTAGTTAGACTTTATCATAAACCATAATATAATAATCTTAATGGTCATTATATAATAACTATATTATCAATAGTTATATTAATAAAAATATTTTAAAAATGTCAGACCATATATAAATATAAAATAACCAAATTAGTGCACACGTTTTCTATATCTAGAATTTTTAATAATGTATTTTTTCATTAAAAAAGGGGATTTCATTTATAAAAGTTTGGGTCATTACATGACCTATTTGTTTTTTCCTATGATGATAGTGGGGGATTGGATCCTAAGGCCTAGACGCACCATGATTTTAGATATGTGTTGGCAGGATCACCATAGGAGATATGAGATCCAAGTGTGTATGAAATTTGGGACATACCTTGAGTGATAATGTAGTGGTGGTGGAAGGGACATTTCCTTGAGTGAGAAGCCCTAGTTGACCATGTCCTGAGTGAGAAGGTGTGGGTTAGTGGATTTTTATGGAACTTTCCTTGAGTATTCTTGGGTTGAGGATCACCCTAAGAGATAGGTCACGGTTGATGTGATGTATCGATGATGGACCCACATTGAGTGAAAAGGGACATCCTGAGAATTATGAATGTATAATTGTGCCCTGTTATTTTGGGTAGTGGGTCAAGATTTCGATAACGTCTTTACTACTAAAAAAAATACTTTTACAATGACGACCTGTATCAGTGCTAACAAAATGTGCTGATAAAGGTAATCTTTATCAGCGCATTTATAACACTGATAATGGGTACTCTTTATCAACGCTTTTTTTAACACTGATAAAGGGTAAGCTTTTTCAGTTCCTTTTTTAGCAATGATAAATGATACCCTTAATCAATAATTTATTTTTAGAGCACATAAAGGAATATTGTATCAACACTTTTTTGGTGCTGATAAAAGTGTTCATACAATG
The DNA here is from genome assembly GCA_963277665.1 of Viscum album. NCBI lineage: Eukaryota > Viridiplantae > Streptophyta > Magnoliopsida > Santalales > Viscaceae > Viscum > Viscum album. Next base: position 886,683,439 of record OY728159.1, on the reverse strand, counting down.
AAATAAATAAATAAAAAAAAGTTTATTAAAAAAATAAAAAAAATCAATTAAATAATTATTGATAAAAATGAATAATTTGATTATACTATATATAAATTATAAATACTAATAAATATATTTTATTAAATATTCAGATATATATAAAATAAAAATCAAAGAAATAAAAATTTAAAATAAGTAAATTGAGAAAAATATTTTATTAATTAAATAATTATTGGAAATTTTCATAAATAGTATATATTAAATATATAGATATATATGAATTTAAATAAATATTATTTATATAATAAAAAATATTTATTATTTACATTAAATAATAATATATTTAGTGAATAATGGTTTATAGTTAAAAATTAATATGAATTAAAAATATAGACTGATTGCATCAAGTAATGGATATAATTGAATGTCGTTTGATTTTTCAATTTAATATAAATCAAAAATGTGTTATATTGATTTCAAATATACATAAATAATGCATTTTTATATACAACACACAGACATAAATATTTACGTAATTAATGAAATCTTATATAGAAACACAAACAACTAATATTTATGTAATTTATTCAAATTTTAGTATTCATTTTAGAATTTCATTATAACATGATACATGTAACCTATTATGTCTTTAATCACGTTAAATTTTATTTATTTATTTTTAATTTTATTGAATTAGGTATTAAATCATTTTTAATATGTTTTTTTTTTTATTTTTTTAGGAATTTAACTAATTTCTATTATTTATTATATATATATATATTTATTTACTATGTTATAATATTTTCAATATGTATACATCTTTATTTCAATATATATCCTTTTTTTTTAATAATTTATATTTAATTAATAAAACATATCCATTTTTTCAATATTGTTAAAATGTCCTTATTTTTAATTATTCAATTTCACTCATTTATAACATGCGTGATTAAATATTCATTTATAATGTTAAAAACATAGTTGTAAAAAAATATTCATAAATAAAAATATTTATAATTTTATATTTACTATATTAATACATTTATATATTTATAATTATAAATAAATAAAAAATATTTTTTGAAAGCATTTATATAATTATAAATAAATAATCATATATATCCATATAATTATAAAATTATAATAATTTTTTTAAAATAATGAATGTATTTAACATATTTATATTTATATATTATATATATATATAATGATATCAATATGTATAATGATATAAAAATTATTTTTTTCAAAAAGTATTTATATAATTATAAAAAAATAATTATATATTAAAATAATTACTAAATTATAATAAATATATTTAAATAAAGAATATATTTATTATATTTATATTAATTTATATTTATTAAATATATATAATCATATAAATATATTTTCGTATTTTTTATTTATAATTATTATTATAAATCCTTTATCAGTTCTTAAGTAATAAGCACTGATAAAAAGGGTATTTATCAGTGCTAAAAAGTAATGAAAAAAATTCCTTTTATCAGCACTTATTAAATTAGCCTTGATAAAAGGGATCTTTATCAATGTTGTAACGCCCCGACCCCAGTTACCCAGATTCAGTGCATTATTTTAATACATTGGCATGATTATAAGGAATCAAGTCTCAAAAGATCGATCAGTTTAGCTGTCTTGGAAAATAGATTACATACATTAACTTTACATTATAATTTCAAACATAAAATACAACATACATAGTTCTTTGGAATGCCATTAATCCCCTAGATTAACTCGGCTTATCAATCATAATACACTTCTTGGAATCCTAGGAAAATAAAACATAAGAAAGGGGTGAGCTCAAACACTTAGTAAGGGTAAGCAATACAACAGAAGATAACATAAACATTAGGCATGGTGAATAATTAAAAATACATGCCTTTAAAAATAATAAACATGAACGCTTTATGACAGGAATATGAGCTGAGTAAATAATGCCATAATAAAACATAGTCATGGGTATTCTACTAGTCTAATAACCACATGAACCAACATTATTATTTTTATAATGAGGGAATGTATAATGCCAGACATTCTGAAACATTTTGTCTAGGCCTCGACCAAGACGTCTAAAAATGATTAAGGCCTTGGCCAAAACCATATATCAAATAGGTAAAGGCCTCAGCCAGTTCCATATCTAATTGTCTCATGAGACCTACCGATGCATCAAGGAGCTATAGCAGACTCCACCTATCACTTACTATATCCAATAAAATCCTCATATGAAAAGGTTGAAACATAACATAAACATTCGTATTAGAACTAGCATACGAAATGTCAATACTTTATCCATAAAACATGAATGGTATAAAAATAACACACCCACAGTCAAACATATCATAAAACCTTCAATACAATATGGAATATTTGTATCAAAATAAATCAACTTCAAACAAGTTTAAAACCCATCAAAGGATGTTGACATAGATGAAAATGATTTGCATAACTCTTTGAGAGAAATATCCCTTTTTCATGAATACATTTAAAAGTCACACAATTTAGAAATGAAGACATTTAAAGACATTTTTTAATCAAAGTTTTCCATACCACTTTGAAACTATTGAATGGAATTAACATTTTAAAAACATTCATCTCCATATAAATAAAACCTTAAAAAAACATTTTGAAAACATGGACATTAATGAGAATGATTTAGAAGAATAAATATTTAAAATATTTAAAATGATTTTTTAATAAAAGATTTATTTAAAAAAATCCCTTTGAAAACTCTTTTATTAAACATGGACATGGATAATAAATATGTCCGAGTAAAAATTTACCCATAAACAATCTCGAATAATAATGAGATTGAGGAAATAACTCTTACCTTGCACTTTCCTTTGGTCGAGGGTATGTTTAACCTCCTGTATAATAACAATAGTATGTTATTAAATTATAAAAAAACCATATTCATATTTATTATATCATAAATGATTCATTTATGACTTTATACTACCCATTTAATAAATATTTCCATGTTAAATTATCATTTTGGGTAATAATCGCTTTCTATATCATACATGTTTTAACTTGTTATTCTTAATCGTATCATTTAGATCATGATTTATATACTTCCATAATATAAAACTTGATTTAAAAATCATATATATTTAGAATATAAATATTTATAATAGATAGATATATGAAATGGAAGGAGCCGTTTATGGAGACGGTAGGACGTACATACGCATAAACGTTGTTTCCATTTTCATATCGTAATGAATGGAAGTAAGTGAATAAGATATATGTAAGTACATAAATATATAAATATAAATATAAATATATATATACTATAATTATTATGTATTATATTACAAAATTAATAATAATATATATTTTTATAATCATCATTGAATGGTGAATGCGAGAATGAATCTCATCGCGTCGTGGAGACGGTAATCCGTACGTACGCACAGGCGACAATATCATTATATTAACGGTGAAATTGTATGTAATTAGATGGTATATCATATATAAATAATAATTAAAATGTTATATTTACTATTTACATCAGTTATAATCATTATTATACCCATCCATATAATGATGTGTTTGAATAACAAACTACACCCCGACGTGGAGACTATAAGTCGTACATACGCACGTATGATGTCTTTATCAATTATAGGGTGGATAGAATAATGAATATGGTTGTACCATATTTATAATAACATCATAGTATGTAGGAAATACTGGAGTTTTTATTTTGTTATGGAAACAACAATGAAATTGGAACTGTAAGAAGAAAATAACTTGAAAGAGGGTGGTGAAATTATTACCTCTTCTTCTTGTGTTTCATTTTGAGTTGATCAAAAGGGATCCTTAGGTTAGATTTATGATCAAATTAAGTAATCTAGGTTGATTTGAGATAATTTGGAAGGATATATGGGTAGGGTTTGGCCGAGCCAAATGGATTTGGTAGTGTGATTTTGAGAGAAGGGGAAGTACCCTTTTATAAGAGAGGTGAGGGTCACTTTAGGAAAAGCTTGAAATATTATATTATAATAAAAGAATTTTCGGTTTCTAATAGATAAAAAATGATTTATTTATATAATAAGGTGGTTATGGGTAGAAAAACACTCAACTAATAGGTTTTAGAGAGGTTTAGGTCACCATATTAACCTTATCTTTTAGATTTAACTCTTAGTTAAATAATTTAACTTTTACCGTGTCTTCTTGTATTCTTACATTATATGGTTTATAAACTTACTATAAACTTCCAAGATAACCTCAAGTAGTTCATTAATGACATATATAATATTATTTAAGACCTTTGGCAGAACCTTATATTTTTTAAGAATATTATATAATTTAATAATATAATATTTGTTTTAAAAACTCATTTATGTCAATTTTGACACTATTTAGTATTTGGTTTTTGTGAAACTCATCACAACTTGATTACTTAAAAAATACATATTGAATCAATCCTAACATGTCATAGTCAACTATAAAATTATTCAATGTCATAAAAACTTTGAAATTATATTTATTTTAATATTTATAATGCCATTTATTTGATTCTTTCATTTATAAGGTAATTACTGCATTATCATTGTGTCATAAATAAATTTAGTTATTTAATATATAAAAATTATAAATAAAATACCATGATGTAGAAATATTTTTATATTTCTAATGAATATTTATAGTCTAATTTATCTTATGTATAACCCTATATTAAAAATGGTTTAGTTATTAAACATTGAATTTAACACTTTTAACTCTTCTTTAAATAAAATAGTAATAAATGTCCTAATCTAATCCAAGTGGACCAAAGAGGATCATATTTTATTCCTAAGGTTTTTTTTGGTCTAATTTAATTTATCCAATAGAATTAGGACATGTTTTAGGGTAATTATAATATCTTTTTTACCCTTAATTACCCTATTTACTTTTAACCGTGGTAAATAAAAGTCAAAAGTTACTATTCACCAAAAATTATTTTTTAATATTATTGAACCAAAGTTTACTTACTGATGTCAAACTTGTCTCTTGGATTTCTTAAATTCAATTTATAGAAGTGGTAAAATTAAGTTTTATGCAAATTTGCAAATGCTCCTAGAAGGTGGGTAAAAGATGGTAAAAAGTTCAATAAACATTTATACATCTAAATTAATTATAAAATGACTCCAATGAATTAAATTGAACTTATATTGGTATTATATATATATATTTACTTAAAATAAAGTTAAATAAAATAAATAGTTATTTAAATAAAAAGACAGTTTTAAACAATAACGCATTGTTTTTCACTATTCATAAAAAATTGACTGTTTTCAAGAAAATACCAAAAATTCACCCTAAGCTAATTTTCATATTCTGAATTAAAAAATGAATTATATTTTACCAAATTCAAAACATATAAGTTTCATTAATTAAGTTAAAATTAATTTCCATTGTCGAAACCAAAAAGCAGGTTTTTGAAAAGTAAAAACTATCAAAAGATTGACATGTGTTTTTATCAAATTTAATTGTGAAGTTACTTGTAATTACCTAAATTGTATTAATTGATAAAAATATAATCTAATTATACTTATAAGACATTAAAATCCATAATTTAACACTATAAATTATTTCAATTAAAAAAAGTTGTTTTCAATTAAAATTTAGTATTTTTCACTATTCATGAAAATATAAAAGTAATCAGAAAAGTACCAAAAATTTATCCAAACTAAATTTTTATATCCCTATTCTAAAGAAGAATTTAATTTCATTAAATTGAATATAGAAAACTGTCAAATATTTTTTTTAAAAATGATTCTCTATTAAATAGGTGGTAAAATTGTTTTTTTTTGGAAAATACTTCTTTTATCTAAAAAATTGAATTTTTCTTTATATTATGTATAAGAAACACAAAATATGAATGTTAAAATAATATAGGATATATATATAATTCAAAATGTAGTTAATACTATTCATAACCGCTTTTTGAATGGCTAGTTTGGTATGTCATGGTGTGATCGAACCCATTGTTGCGTGTAGCGCAAGTTATTGAATTACTTTAATGAGATAACATACTATGAAATATTGGGGTGTTATATTCCCCCTTACTTCAATAAATCGTGTCCTCGCAATTTGAAATTTTTTTTTGAATATAAAAGGTTAAAAATAGAAAAATAACTTTGTGGAAAACCCACATCGGAAATTGGTTTAATAAAATTTAGTCTTAATAAGAGGGAAAGGGAAATGAAAAAGTCACTACAAAATTATGATCTTGATTAAAAAACATTGGTATAAATTAGAGACACATAATTGGAGGAAAACTTAAATATTTATAGGGAGTGATTGGGGTCATCAATAAAAAACAAGTGTACAATTAAGAGCCTCAAAGTCGTCAATCTAGGATGATTTAAAATATAATCAGTTCAACTAAATATAAGGAATTAGGATAACACATTTTTGGTTTTAAGATCCATTCCCTTAAGATTAAGAATTAATTTATTCATAGAATAAGAGGAAAAAATATACTTGGAAAGTAGAGTTTCATCCTTCAACTAATTCCTACCACAAACTCATATTTCACTCCAAAAGATAATAGGATTCAAAAATATTCTATTTATCCTAATCTTATAGGGTTCCAAAAATAATTAATTTATAATTCATTTGTCATAATATTTAAAAAAACTACATTTTACAAACCAGGACATCAAGTAGGCCAGTTGTAGGTGATGCACCTTTGTCGCCCTTCGGTTGCGGGTCCAAATCTCGTGGCCTTGTCGAATGCGACGGGTTGTTGCCTGACCTACAAGTTTCCCATTTTATAACAATCCAAAAATAATCTTAAGAAATGATTTAACCTTAAAAATATTATCCAATGTCAAACTTAATTGATTCCAACCTTTAGACTTATCCAAAATACTTCTGTCCAAACTCACCATCCAAAATTTATAAAGAAGGTAAACACAATGACGATCCTTTTTTCCACGTAATTACATGTGGATACCTTCATCATGTATTCTTTTAAAACACGGTACCACCCTGAATTACCATAAAACCTTATTGATTACATTCATGCTCCCTTATTCCTTATAGAATACTGGATATACTCCTTATATCCAAAAATGTTGTAAACTCCAACAATGATGAAATATACAAATCATTAATCAGTTTCAAGGTAGTAAAGAGTATCCAATATAATTTATCCAAATAAATCATATATTATTCTAAAATCACTACCTCAGTATCAGAACCATTTTATGGTTTTTCTTTCTCTCAACCATATATTTTCCAAAAAATTTAACCCCATATTGAGTCACTTTTCTTGGTTTCACACAATCTTAAGTCCTTAATGAAATATTACTGCAGTACAATCCTTGTATACTCTATAATTATTATAACATGTACATCATTAATACAATACTCAAAATGACACAATACTTTAATAACAACATAATAAATCTAATAATTCCTCTTAATCATCAGTATTATCATAACTTGATTATTATCCAATAGTAGGATTTGGGTTATACTTTGATGATTTGGACATTGATTCGCGTAGTGTCCCAACTCATGGAAGATGAAGCATTGTACATTTGAAACTTTTTTTTATCCTTTCAATTACATACTTGGTGTACGTTTTCTCCACACTTATAACAAACTCTCATTCCTTTCAAGAATTTTCCAAGGTGATTCTTTCCACAGTTATCAAATATGGGAAAATCCTTCTTTCCCCTATTCCCTTTATCTATCTTTCTCTATACCATCCTTTTTTTCTCTTGCTTCCCTTCAAAGACATAGGACTTAGAGAAATATTCACTTATCTTATTAACACCTGATACTATTTCTTCATATGATGAGAATATGTGGGGGGGCTATTTCCCTTCTAAATAATGGATTAAGACTATAAAAGACACGATCCTTATTACCCTTTGGATCATGCATATTGCTGGAGTTCTTATTACTTCTACTAGGCACCATTTATAAATGATGAAACACACTAGGTTAGATCATATCGTTCTGTATAATAAAAAAACTAGAAAAATTCTCAACATTAATTGAATATTTTCACATATCTAGTCTCATAATCAGAAAAATGGTTTCTTTGTAGGAATATTTACTCATATATCCTTCATAATGATTTGTAATAAATTTTGAATTATCCTCAGCATATCCCCTGGGAGTTTCGTAACAAAGAGTGCAACAAGGCCCGTTGTTGTGTACCAGGATACCCCGGGTCAAGCCCAAAACTCCTTGTTAGAGTTTTCAATCCTAGGTACATCTGTGCTAGAGCCGCCTCTACCTTCTTGTATCCAGACATGGATGTATTGCTTGGAAAACCCACATAACTTCTACATTACCAATTTTTTTGGATGTTATTCTATACTAATCCTCAAAGTCTATCTTAGGATAATGTTATCTAATCCGAGTTTTTCTAAATCTAGTTTCCTAGGTTATTGATAAAATTCATTTGATACCAAATGTAATGCCCCAACCCCAGTTACCCAGAGTCAGTGCATTATTTTAATACATTGGCATGATTACAAGGAATCAAGTCCCGAAAGACCGATCAATTTAGCAGTCTTGGAAAATAGATTACATACATTAATTATACATTATAATTTAAAACATAAAATACATCATAGATAGTTCTTTGAGAACGCCATTAATCCCCTAGATTAACCCGTCTTATCAAACATAATACACTTATTGCAATCCTTAGAAAATTAAACATACAAAAGGGGTGATCTCAAATGCTCAATAAGGGTAAAAAATACAGTAGAAGATAACATAAACATTAGGCATGGTGAATAATTAAAAAAATGCCTTTAAAAATAATAAACATGAACTCTTTATGGTAGGAATATGATTTGAGTAAATAATTCCATAATAAAACATAGTCATGGGTATTCTACTAGTTGAATAACCACATGAACCATCATTATTATTTTCATAATGAGGGAATGTATAATGCCATACATTATGAAACATTTTGTCAAGGCCTTGTCCAAGATGTCTAAAAATGTTTAAGGACTTGGCCAAAAACATATATCAATTTAGGAAAGGCCTCATCTAATTCTACATCGAATTGTCCCATGAGACCTACCAATGCATCGAGGAGATATAGCGGGCTCCACCCATCACTTACTATGTCCAATACATTCCTCATATGAAAAGTTTGAAATATAACATAAAAATTTATATTAGAACTAGCATACTAAATGTAAATAATTTATCCATAAACCATGAAGGGTATAAAAATAACACATACACATTGAAACATATCACAAAACCTTCAATACAATAAAGAATATTTGTATCATAATAAATCAACTTCAAACAAGTTTAAAATCCATCAAAGGATGTTGACATAGATGAAAATGATTTGGAAAACTCTTTGAGAGAAATATCCCATTTTCATGAAAACATTTAAAAGTCACACAATTTAGAAAATAATACATTTAAAGACATTTTTGAATCAAAGTTTCCCATACCACTATGAAACTTTTTAATGGAATTCACATTTTAAAAACATTCATGTCCATATAAATAAATCCTTAAAAAACCTTTTTGAAAACATGGACATTAATGAGAATGATTTAGATGAATAAATATTTAAAATATTTAAAATGATGTTTTAATAAAAGAGTCCCTTAAAAACAATCCCTTTTAAAACTTTTTTATGAAACATGGACATGGATAATAAATATTTCCCAGAAAAAACTTACCCATAAACAATCTCGAATAATAATGAGATTAAGGAATTAACCCTTACCTTGCACTTTCCTTTGGTTGAGGGTACGTTTAAACTTATGTATAATTACCATAGTTTGTTATTAAATTATAAAATAACAATATTAATATTTATTATATTATAAATTATTCATTTATGACTTTATACAGCCCATTTAATAATGATTTCCATGTTAAATTAACATTTTGGGTAATAATTGCATTCTTTATCATACGTGTTTTAACTTGTTATTCTTGATCATATCATGTAGATCATGATTTAAATACTTATAGAATATAAAACTTGATTTATATATCATATATATTTAGAATATAAATATTTATAATATATTGATATATGAAATGGAAGGCACCGTTTATGGAGATGGTAGGCCGTATGTACGCATAAACCCTGTTTCCGTTTTCATATCGTATTGAACAAAATTATGTGAATAAGATATATGTAAGTAAATTAATATATACATATATATATATCTAAATTATAATTATTATGTCATATATTACATACTTATTAATAATATATATTTTTATAATAATAGTTGAATGGTGAACATGGGAATGAATCTCATCGCATCGTAGAGACGATAATCCGTACGTACGCACGAGCGACAATATCATTATATTGATGGTTAAATAGTTTGTAATTGGATGTTATATCATATATAAACAATTATTAACATTCTATATTTATTATTTACATCAGTTATACTCATTATTATACCAATCCAAATAAGGACGTGTTTGAATGACAAACTACACCACGATGTGGAGACTGTAAGCTGTACGTATGCACATATGATGAATTTGTACTTTATAGGATGGATAAAATAAAGAATATGGTGGTACCATATTTATAGTAACATATATGTATATAGGAGGTATTTGAGTTATTATTTTGGTATGGAAACAACAAAGAAAGAGAAACTGTAATAAGAAAAGAACTTGAAAGAGAGTGGTGAAATTATTACCTCTTCTTCGGGTGTTTCATTTTGAGTTGAAAAAAGGGATCCATAGGTTGGATTTATGATCAAATTAAGGACTCTAGGTTGATGTGAGGAAATTTTTTAGGATATTTGGGCTTGTTTTTTCCAAGACAAATGACTTTGGAGGTGTGATTTTGAGAGAATAGGAAGTACCCATTTATAAGAGAGATGAGGGTCACTTTAGGAAAAGCTTGAAATATTATTTTATAATAAAATAATATTTGGTTTATAATGGCTCAAAAATGATTTATTTCTAGGTTAAGGTGATTATGGGTAAAAAACCACTCAACCAATAGGTTTTAGACAGGTTTAGGTCACCATATTAACCTTATCTTTTAGATTTAACTCTTAGTTAAATAGTTTAACTTTTACCGTGTCTTCTTGTATTCTTACACTATATGGTTAATAAACTTACTCTAAACTTCCAAGAGAACCTTAAATGGTTCATTATTGACATATATAATATTATTTAATCCATTTGTCCTAACCTTATATTTTTAGTAAAATTATATAATTTAATAATATAATATTTGTTTTAAAAACTCTTTTATGTCAATTTTGACACTATATAGTTTTTGGTTTTTGTGAAAGTCATCACAAATTGATTACTTCAAAAAAGATACATTGAATCAATAATAACATGTCATATTAACCTATAAAATTCTTTAATTTTATAAAAACTTTGAAATTATATTTATTTTAATATTTATAATACCATTTATTTGATTCTTTCATTAATAAGGTAATTACTGCATCATCCTTGTGTCATAAATAAATTTAATTATTTAATGTCTAAAAATTATAAATAAAATACCATGATGTATTAAATATTTTTATCTTTATAATTAATATTTATAGTCAAATTTACCTTCTTTATAACCATATATTAAAAATCATTTATTTATTAAACTTTGAATTTAACACTTTTAACTCTTTTTTAAATAAAATAATAATAAATATCCTAATCTAATCAAATTGGACCAAATAAGATCATATTTTATTACTAAGGGTTTTTTGGTCAAATTTTACTTATCCAATAGAATTAGGACATGTGTTATGGTAATTATAATATCATTTTCACCCTTAATTACCCTATTTACTTTTAACCGTGGTAAATGAAAGTCAAAAGTTACTATTCACCAAAATTATTTTTAATCTTATTGAACCAAATTTTACTTATTTATTTCAAACATATCTCTTGGTTTTTTGAAATTAAATTTATAGAAGTGGTAAAATTAAGTTTTATGCAAATTTTCAAATGCTCATAGAAGGTGGGTAAAAGGTGGTAAAAAGTTCAATAAAAACTTATACATATAATTTTATTATAAAATGACTCCAATGAATTACATTGAAATTATATAGGTATTATATGTCTATTTTTAATTAAAATAAATTTAAATAAAATAAATAATTATTTAAATAAAAAGTCGGTTTTAAATAATAACACAATGTTTTTCACTATTCATCAAAAATTGAATGTTTTCAGAAAAATAACAAAAATTCACCCTAAAATAATTTTGATATTCCGAATTAAAAAATGAATTCTATTTTAACAAATTAAAAACATAGAAGTTTCATTAATTAATATAAAATTAATTTCCGTTGTCAAAACCAAAATGCGGGTTTTTGAAATGTAAAAACTATTAAAAAATTTACACGTGTTTATGTCAAATTTAAATGTGAAATTACTTATAATTACCTACATTGTATTAATTGATAAAAATTTAATCTAATTATACTTATAATCCATTAAAATGCATAATTTTACACTATAAATTATTTCGATTTAAAAAGTTGTTTTCAATTAAAATTTAGTATTTTCACTATTCATCAAAATATGAAATTAATCAGAAAAGTACCAAAAATTGATAAGAACTAAATTTTTATGTCCAGATTCTAAATAAGAATTTAATTTAATTAAATTGAATATATAAAAGTTTCAAATATCTGTTTTAAAAAATATTCTGCATTAAATAGGCGGTAAAATTGCATTTTTTGAAAAGTACTTCTTTTATCTGAAAAATTGAATTTGTCCTTATATTATGTCTCAAAAACAAAAAATATGAATGTTAAAATAACATAGGAGATATATAAAATTAAAAATGCAGTTAATACTTTTCATAACCAGTTTTTGAATGGCTAGTTTGGTAAGTCGTGGTGTGCTCGAACTCATTGTTATGTGTAGCGCTAGTTATTGAATTACTTTAATGAGATAACATACAGTGAAATCATGGGGTGTTACAAATGATTTTTTGGAAGTGCTGATAAACCTGCCCTGATATATTTTATGAACCCTTACCATCGTGAACCTGTTAAAAATATTTGAAGCTCTCTATGGAAGCCTCCTACTGCCATGTCTCATCATTATCAAATCCAAGCTTGAATTAGGGATAAAATCAAGGCTCCAACTATTTCAAGTCTAAAATCCAAGGATCTAACAATTCAAGGGTTGAACAAGACGAAGGCTCGAATGAAATATAGGTTATTCAATATATCTACTTTCCCTTAGTTATCCACTAGACATTTCCATCCCACATCCATGTATCCCCACAACTCCAGTTGCACTATCCTATAATAAAACAACCCCAAATTCACTATTTTTTAGATATATTAAAGTGTAATATAATAACATGTTGCTCTCCTTGAGATAACATTGGTACTGTGTGACATGAAATATATGAAACCCAATATTGGGTCATGTTGTTGTGAGGTATAATAGGCTCCCAATACCAATATTCCATGACATTTACCTCTTCGTAATCATCAAATTTGAAAAAATTCATCCATATAGCTGTCAGTGTTGTCATTGGTTTGGAATATTCCCTTAAAAATCACTTGGGAACCTCTTTTTAATATTTTTATTGAGAAATTATTGTGTTATGATTTCCTTGATTCACTTATGAATCAAATAAAATGTTTAACTCACCAATCATAGATATCTCAAAATAATACCTCATATGATCCACAAAAAATTGCATTGTTTTTTGTCCAATATTCAAATATCTTGTTATATATATATATTAGAACCAACATCCTTTTATCATTTTATTTCTTGATGTAGAAGCTATGATAAAATTTACTTTGTTAAAAACACAACTTTATTAGGTATTGATCCAACCTTAAATACCAGGTCCTATGTGATTTCATTATCTTATTCAAAGAATTATTTAACAAGAACACCTTTTTCTTATTTTCATTCATAATAAACCCTTTCAGTTTCTCAATGTATACTCCCCCATTATGAATTCTATTGAGGAACATTGATTTGAAATCCATTTGGCATAATTTTAACTACATTTTCTCTGAAATAGATAAGAAAATTAAAAAAGTTTCCAACCGAGCTATGGGAGTAAATTTATCATAAATATAAATTCCTTTGATATAGTAATTCCCCTACACACTATCTGTTCTTTATTTTGAGCCACTTTTCCATAGCCAATGAGTTTATTACATAACACCCATTTAGTTCTAATAGACCTTATGTCTTCCATCCTTGGAATAATTTCCCATGTCACATTGTTCTTATTTGGATTAATCTCATCATGCATAGATTTGATCCAATTATCATCCTTTCCCGCATCTCCAAATGATTTAGCCTCTACTTGGGGTAAAATATGGTTTTTTCTATAGTCTTACTCCTATGAGTTTTCATCGAAACTGTCCAATCACCAAGGAAATTTTATTCATTGATTTTATCCTTTATTTTATTTCATGCAGTTGATAACCCTTATTCATTTTCCTCACCATAAATGTCTAATTTTGATTCTACCTCAACCTCTTGTGCTCCCCCTATGATACTCAATTCAGCATTATTTCCCTCTTATATTTCATCTTTATTTTAGTTATTAATAATCTCCCCATTATAATTAGTCAAAAATATCTATCAATTTTATCTTTTCATCATAAAAACATCTTAAAACACCCCTTTTAAGTTTGTATTTAATTGTATCATTATATAATATGATCAATTTTTCACTACAACAAATGAATTTTCTCTTTAAAACATAATTACCATAATTTTTAACGACCCATTATCAAAAAATTGTTTAGTTAGTTTTCTATACCTTTGTAAAAATATAGCCTTATTTGAAATGATAACCCAGTCAATAATACTTCTTAAAAATCACTTCATTTATTTCATTACAAATCTAATAAACACTATATATGTTTTACTTTAATCTTTCTATAAATATATTATTCTTTAATATTTCATTTTGGTTCCACCCTTATGAATCTATGATTACCATACATGTAATTATGAAAAGTGGGAGGCATTACCCATTTTATAGAACACAATGCATTACATTTTCCATCCTCATCAGCTTCATCTCCTAAAAAGTTATTATTGAATTTTATTACTTGAGACTCATACCACATATCTTTTATTTTGCTTTTACTACTATAAGAATTAGTAATCCCACAAATTACTACTTCTTAAGGTATTTCAAGAACATAGGTGCTTTTCCAAAAGAGATGGAGGATGTGTGTCAAATAACAAAATGCAATGATAAATGTTCAGGAAATGAGTTGATGAGGATGATAGTTTTCTCTAACTTTCACCTTTGAATGAATTTATAGGATAACACCTACCATATTGGAGTATTTCTTTTCTTAAATTCAACCACCAATTTTCTTCAAAGCATACTAAAATTATTTGAAACAACCAAATGTTGGGTTTCTATTATTATAATTATCTATAACTTTCACTATTGATATTAAATAACTTATTTTTATTTATTTATTTATTATAAAAAATAATATTTTATGAAACCAATAGGATGAATATGAATGAAAACTGGATTCATGCTAATTGTTTGAAAAAAGAGTCCAAATATGGAGTTAAAGACTTTATCAAGATTGAAATATAGAATTAATACGACCCTTCTCAAATAAATTTTCCACGTTTACATTATTTTTATTATAGATAAATCAGATCTTAAGAGTTAGAAGAAGATTTTATTTTTCATGGAATATATTAGAGCTATAAATGGTGGAATAAAACATGGTGAAAATATTAATGTGCACCCCAATTTGGATGGTATTTCAGTTTATTAATCATTTGATATAAATCCTAGTGTAAATGATTATGGATATTGCATAGAAGAAATGTTAATGGAAATTGAAGATTACCTTCATGATTGTATAGAGTTGTTTGAGAATTTAAATAGTTGTGAAAAGAGACCATTTTATATCGGTTTTACTAAATACACAACATTTTATGTAGTATTGAAGTTATATAATTTTAAATCTAGTATTGGATGGAGTGACACCTGTTTTACAGAATGACTTGGTTCTCTAAATGATATGATACCAGAAGAAAATGACCTACCATGTAGAACATATGATGCTAAACAAATAATAAATTCAATGGTAATGATCTCTAAAAATATATATTCTTGTTCAAATGATTACATGTTTTTTATCATGGACCATGAATCACTCATAAAATTCCTAAGCGTGGTGAGGATCGATATAAGAAAAATGAATCAAGTCCTTCATAATCTGTATGGTACATTCCTATCATTCTATGGTTTACAAGACAATATGTATATCAAGATACCATGAGAAAATTTACATGGAATGAATATAAAATAATTAAATATGGGAACCTATATCATCCAACAGATTTTACTCAGTGGAAGAAAATTGATTACGAGTATCCCGGCTTTGGAAATGAGCTAGGAAACATTCATATAACATTATCTACAGATGAAATTAATCCTTCTGGTTTACAGAGTAGTACTCACAATACATGTCCCATCTTGTTGGTAAATTATAACTTTCTGCCATAGATATACATGAAGTGAAAATAAATTATGTTGTCTTTGCTTATATCTGGACCAAAATAACCCAGTAATGATATTGATGTCTATTTGGCTCCATTGATCAAAGATATGTAATTGATATTGTATATAGGTACTAAAATATATGATTATCATAGAAGTGATGAATTCACATTGAGGTCCATGTTATATGGGATAATAAATTACTTCCTCACTTATGGTAATTTATTAGGCTATAACATTAAAGGAATGTTAGGGGTGTCCCATTTGTGAAAAATACACATAGTCAGTTTGGGTGTAACATTCCTTGAAGACCGTGTTTTTAGGAAATCAATATTTTTTACCTTGATGAAATAAATACCAATCCTTGACGACATCATTCGATGGGAATATCGAATAAGTTACAAAACTGTCTCCAATAATGGGTGATCAACTTTTCGATAAAGTAAAAGATATTAACACTATTTTTAGTAAACCATTTTTGAAAGACATTACAAAATCAGGTTGGAAGAAGAGATCAATTTTATTTGAATGACCGTATTGGAATTTTTTTATGTCATACATTATGTTGATATCATGAATATAGGAAAAATGAATTTTGATAGTGTTATTGACACATGAATAAATGTTCCTAAAAAAATGAATGATGGCATCAAGGCTAGGTTGGACATGATTGGTATGGGGATAAGGGAAGAGTTGGAACCGATGAAGGGTATATGGATAACTTTTCTTCCTCCAATAGCTTACACTCTATCCAAATTGGATAATTTTTTTTATTTTCATTAATAATATAAAAGTTCCATAGGGGTATTAATCAAATATCAAGAATGTCGATTCAATTACTAATTTGAAGTTACAAGGACTAAAATCCCACTAATATTATATTTTTATTCATGATTTGATGCATGTTTCTTTCTGTTTCATTCTACCTTAAAATGTATAACATAAATTAACTAGACTCTTCTTTTTTTCAAAGCCATATATAGTAAAGTTATAGACCCAATGAAGTTTCCAATCATGAATAAGGAGGTTTTGATCATATTTGGTGAATTAGATATATTCTTCCCACCACCATTCTTTGATATAATGGTCCACCTGATGGTTCACTTGGTTATATAGGTTCAACTACGTGATTCTATCTATTACATATGAATGTACCCTATTGAATGATATATGAAAATTTTAAAAGGGTATGTCAAGAATCAAAGTCATCCAGAAGGTTCTATTTTAGAATTATATATTATTAAAAAAGATATTGAATTCTGTACCGATTACCAATCATATGTTGAAAACATTGGTGTCCCAAAGTCTCGTCACAGTGGACACCTTATGGGTGAAGGTATTTCAAGAAGAGATGTTGTTACAAATACATTAATAGAGAAGGATCAAGAACTCCTTTACATTTTACACAATAGTTAATATGTTGATCCATACATTGAATCCCACAAAAAAATTC
Source organism: Viscum album (assembly GCA_963277665.1). Classification (NCBI taxonomy): domain Eukaryota; kingdom Viridiplantae; phylum Streptophyta; class Magnoliopsida; order Santalales; family Viscaceae; genus Viscum; species Viscum album. The sequence continues at coordinate 886,665,521 of OY728159.1, read as the reverse complement.
ATAGAGATTTGAATCCATCAAGGGATGAAGGATGAATATCAAATACACATAATCAACAGTTTATAGGATGGTTCCAAGATCAAATTTCAAGGAGATATCCAAACATCTGAATTCAATTGCTGAGGTACTTCAATGGATAGCTAGGGGCCTAAATTTAAATTTTATATCTTACACTATTTTTTTTAATCAAATGGTTTTAAATTCTATAAAAAAGAACATGATGATTGTGGTATGATGAAAAATAGTGGTGTTACACTTATGGTAGAAGCGATGAATATATATGGTCATAGGGAGAGAAATAAAATTTATGTAAATATGTAATATTTTTTAATTATAAAAATAGGTATATGAGTTAGATTATACAACTTTCCAAGTGATGATTTTCCATTGAAAATGGGTTGACAATATGAGTGCCGTGAAAGTTAATGAAATGGGATTCGTGAAGGTGAATTTTAGTGTGTAAGGGGAAAAAGATGAGTTTTTTATAATGGAATCTGATTTAGTGAAAGTATTTTATGTCTCATATCCATTAAAGAATAATTGTTTGATTGTCCTACTAGTGAATAAAACAAATGTTAGGTAAGATGAAGATTTAATCGAGGATGACCCTTTCATTGTGAGATCACAATTAGTTCATGTAGGTCCCAATGTAGAAAATGTCTTGTATGTTAGAGGAGACCACAAAGAGGGTATTTGGATTCTCAATAGAGTAACCAAATCCTTAAAACCTTTAAAAAAATAAAAAGAGTTCATTGAGAAGTTAAAATTGTTTTTTAATATTCTATTTTCCCTCATAATATTATATGTTCTCTATTGCATTAAAATAATCTAAATTAAATGTTTGAATACTCATGTGGACAATATATTATACACATGATGATGTTACCTATCCCTTAGAAGAAAAAAATATAATGAAGGAAACCCTTTAGGAAGATATAAAAGCAACATTTATGTTTGCAAAGTAAAATCATTTGTCATAGAATTAATGTATTATTTCAAATTTATGTATTATTTATTTATTTTCAATATTACTCACATAGGAAATTTTTTCTTATACAGGTGGATTATTTTGTTCTACTTGGGGTGGTCTATCCATCTTTAATGCCTTTCTGCACCAAAAATTCTATAGACATCTTCTACCTAAAAACTCTTTCACCCCTATAGTGTTGGTATTTGTCGCTTTCCTTGATGTTCTGTATAATCCTTAACCACAGAGGTAATATTGATGTTTTGATAGTAAAATCATTATCCATTGAATTAATGTATTATTTCATATTTATGTTTAACTTATTTCTTTTTAGTGTTACTCATATAATAATTCTTTTCTTATACAGGTGGATTCTTTTGTTAGAATTGTTGTAGTTATTTGAGGTTGCTCATCATGAGATATTGGATGTTGAGCCTTCAATTGAGATAATGAAAACAATTAAATTCATCAAGAATGTATAAAACCATCATGAAAAGGTGAATTTCCAAAACTTATTTAATTAATTTTTTCATCATTTTATCTAATATTTATAAGTTAATTGCCTTATCATTTTATCTAATACTTATTTTTTTCATAGATATTTTGGAAAGTCATATTTTTCTTTCAACTATCTACAATAATTTACAAAAGAGATAAAATGTTTCTTTCTTTTGATATTACCACGATTTACATTTCCATCATCTTTCTTTGTCAACCTGCTAACATTGTATATTGATTCAATGTTCTTAGTTAAAAAAACATTCACTTTGTTGAAAACCAAAATAGAAGAGGAATACCATGTTCTCATTTTGGTGACTTCTCATGAAATAATGGGCACATGAGATTCCTCTGCTCTTCTGGATTTTAACAATGAGAATGATTTGTCGGCTAAGAACATCGACTCAATATGAAGTTTTGGAAGCATGAAAAAGAAATACAATATAAATCATGGTAACATTGGTATTTAGTATTATTTTGAGACTTTGGGATGTTTAGGAATTAGCTTCACCTCAATCTGACACATGGTGTGACTGGTATGACTCCAAGTGCTTCTTTTTATTTAAAATTGACATTAATTTTAGTAAAAAAGACAACTAACATACTGGAAAACAAGAAAAAATATTATATTTATTCTTAAACTTTAATAAAATGATCCATAAGTCATTTTTGACATGTAGGAATCAAACAAACCTCAATTTGATGTATGTTGTTCCTGGTATGACTCAAAGTGTCTGTTATCAGTTTAAAACTAAAATTTTAGTTCCAAAAGTGTCACTCGCTAAAAACTGAGTAAACACACAAATATTTTTTTTTATAATTTATGAAATTTATTCATAATTTATTTTTGATGTGTAGGAATCAGTCTCATATAAAACTGATACATGATGTGATCAATATGAGTCAAAGTGCATTTTTTCAGGTTAAAATGACATTTTAGTAAAAAAGACAAGAGACATAATCCAAAAAAAATAAAACATTAGGAATGTTTTTTTACTTTGGAAAATATATCGATAAGTAATTTTATATATTTATTAATTTTACACACTTCAATTCGATGCATGGTGTGATCGGTATGACTCAAAGTGCATCTTTTTATTTAAAATTGACATAAATTTTTGTAAAAATGACAACTGACCTACTCAAAACTGATAAAACACAGTATAATTATTTTGATACTTTAGAAAAATGATCCATAAGTAATTTTTGATGTTTATTAATCAACCTAACCTCAATCTGATACATGATGTTCCCAGTATGACTCAATGTGTCTGTTATCAGTTTAAAATTGACATTTTAGTTCAAAAAGTGTCACTCACTAAAAACAATAAAACAAGATTATATTTTATTAAAAATTTAGGAAAATGATTAATATATAATTTTTTATGTTTATGAATTATTATCAAATTAAACCAGCATATAATGTGACTGGTATGTGTTAAAGTGCGCGTTTCCAGTTTAAAATGACATTTTAGTGAAAAAAGTGACATAATCAAAACTGAGAAAACACATTATGATTTTTTAATACTTTATAAAAATGATATATAAGTCATTTTAGATGTGTAGGGATCATACTCACCTCATTACAATGCTTGTTATGACCTGTATGACTCAAAGTGTGTCTTTTTATTTAAAATTTATATCAATTTTAGTAAAAAAGAAAAATTACCTACTCGAAATTATTCAAACACATTATGATTTTTTTGATACTTTAATAAACTGATTTATATATAATTTTTTATGCTTATTAATAATCATAACCTCAATTTGATACATAATGTTCCAGATATGACTTAAAGTGTCCGTTATTAGTTTAAAACCGATATTTTAGTTAAAAAAAGAGTCACTCTCTCAAAACTAAGATGGTAAGCTTCAATTTTCTTTATAATTTTGGAAATCGATTAATAATTAATTTTTGACATAAATAAATTATTGTCACATAAAACCATCAGACTATTTGATAAGTATGATTCAAATTGTATGTTTCTAGTTTAAAATGACAATTTAGTAAAAACGTTAAGTGACATTCTCAAAATTGTGTAAATGAATTTGGATTGTTTTGATACATTATAAAAATTATCCATAAGTAAATTGAAACATGTATAAATTGTAAATACCTCAATCTGATGTATGGTGTTATAGGTATGACTCCAAGTGCTTCTTTTTATCTAAAATTGTCATCAATTTTAGTAGAAAGGAAAACTGACCTAATAAAAACAGTGAAAAAACATTAATATTGTTTTTATACTTTATTAAAATTATACAAAAGTCATTTTTGATGTTTTGGAATTACCTTCAACTCAATCCGATACAATATGTGCCCATAATGACCCAATGTGTCCGTTATTAGTTTCAAATTAATATTTTAGTTCAAAAAGTGTTACTCAATTAAAACCAAGAAAACATAGTCATATTTTCTTGATAATTTAGGAAAAATATTAATAAGTCATTTATGAAATGAAATAACCAATATTATGTCAAACCGATACACGTTGTGACTGATATGAGTCAAATTGTGTGTTTCCAGTTCAAAATGAAATTTTAGTGAAAAAGAAAAGTGACATACTTAAAACTAACTAAACACATTTAGATTAATTTTATACTTTTGTAAAATGATCCACAAGTCATTTGAGACACGTAGGAATCTTCCTCACCTCAATATTACATAGGGTGTTATTACTATGACTCCAAGTGTGTTTTTTATTTAAAATTGACATCAATTTTAGTAAAAATAAAAAATAACCTACTCAAAACCAAGAAAACACATTTTTATTGTTTATATAGTTTACTAAAATGATCTATAAGTCATTTTTTATGTGTGGGAATCATCCACACCTCAATCCGATACATGATGTTCCTTGTATGATTCAAAAGTGTCCATTATCAGTTTAAAATTGACATTTTAGTCCAAAAATCATCACTCACTCAAAACTGAGCTGACATGCTCATATTTTCTTGATAACTTAGGAAATATATTCATAATTAATTTTTTATGTGTATTAATTCTTCTCACATCAAACCGACATAATATGTGGTTGGTATGATTCAAAGTGTGCCTTTCCAGTGTAAAACGACATTTTAGTAAAAAAGAAAAGTGACGTATTCAAAACTGAGTAAACACATTTGGATTGTTTTTATACTTTAGTAAAATGATCCATAATTTTCTTGATACATGTATGAATTTTATGTACCTCAATCCGATACATGTTGTGACTGGTAATACTCTAAGTGCATCTTTTTATTTATAACTGACATCTATTTTTGTAAAATTGAAAACTGACCTACTCAAAATCAAGTAAAAACATTTAGATTGTTTTTATACTTCAGAAAAAATTACATAAGTCATTTTTATGTGTATTACTTTCCTTCACATCAACAAGATACACTATGTGCCCTATATGACTCAATTTCTCCATTATTATTTCTAAAATTGACATTTTAGTTCAAAAAGTCACTCATTGAAAACTGAGAAAAAACCATCAGATTGTCTTGATAATTTAGTAAAATGATTAATAAGTTATTTTTTATGTGTAGAAATTATTATCATGTAAAACCGTCACTCAATGTGACCGGTATGAGTCATAGTGCGTGTTTCTAGTTTAAAATGACATTTTAGTGAAAAAGACAAGAAACATAATGAAAACTGATAAAAAACATTAAGATTGTTTTGATACATTAGAAAAAAATAAAATAATACATTTGAGACATGTAGGAATGATCCACACCTCAATCCGATGCATGGTGTGAATAGTATGTCTCTAAGTGTGTATTTTCAATATATAAGTGTCATTTTAGTTTAAAATGCATGTCACCATGCCAAAACTGAGCCAACGAGCCTAGATAGTTTTCTTATAAATATATATTCTATTACTTAATTAATTTAATAATCATTTTTATGTTATACTTATTTAGTTAATTTTCATAGAGATAACACTTGAATACAAACAAGAAATGGCATGACTTGAAAGAATCAACTACAACTCAGTCTGATACACAGTGTTCCTCATATGACTCTAAGTTTAGTTTAAAATTAACACTTTATGTTAATTTATTTATTTATATTATTAATAACATAATAATTGTTTTCATATACTGGTGATTTTTTTGTTCGAGTAGGGGTTAGGATCAAAAGACAAAGGAACATAGATGTTTTTTAAAGTATGTAATAATTTGTACTTATGTAATTATATTAAGAAATGTTTGAAATGTCTATAATATAGTGTTTTTTATTTTATTTGTGTTGTAAATTTTATTTCAATTAAATTCTATATTGGTACTTTATTTCTTCTAATTTCATAGTTTTTTTGCTATTACACTGTGTTGTTGCAGTACAGTACAACATAACCCTTTATCATCACTTCTACAAGCCCTGATAAAGGGCCCTTTTATCTGTGATGTTATAAGAGATAAAAAGGGGTCCTTTATCACTAACTCTAATAGTGATGATAAAAGACCCATTTATCAGTGTTTTTTATCCCTAATAAAAGACTAGGGATTTAAATTTTTTTCTATTAGTCAGTACTTCTCTAGAGCAGATAAAGGCCATTTTTAGCACTGTTAAAAGCCTATTTTGTAGTAGTGCTTACCCTGGCTCTTTGGGTTTGTCCTAGGACTTGAAAAATACTTGGTTATTTACCTACCTCCAATAGAATGTATGTGTTGAGGTTTTGGCATGAAATAATACCCTGTATCTTTGGGTATGTTTTGAGATATAGATGACACCTACCCAGTGTCTTCCTGTGTGGTTTGAGTTTTGGTATATGGTGTTTTATTTCTTTCAACATGGTGTAAAAGTACGTATGTTGAGTTGTCATGGTGTTCTAGTTAACTCATTATTTATTGACATTTATTTGTTTATGTTTGTTTAATGTTATGTTTTAGGGTGGGTGGATTGCATGAAAATGACTACACCTTATACCTATATTTCATGAAAATCCACTTGATCACAACAACAGTCGATATCTTTGAGGAATTGATGATTTATAATAGGTCATTAGACTCACCCCTACCCTCATACACGACATGGGTTTCTATATATGTGGGTATAACTTCATTTTTCTCCTAAGAAACAAGTATATCTTAGAGTTGGACACATCATACAAGTCTAGTAGGCTGCTGAAGACATATATAAGGTAGAGTGGTATTTGAGTTGGGATTGAGGCTAATGAATTTATTTTCAGTTTTGGTTCAACATATACTAGTCAGTGTAACTTTTATTTATATATGAATCATATTTTTCTATTACTATTTGTTTATACTACTCTTTTATTTACTTCTTAATCGTATAGATAAATTTACTTGTTTATATTCTTGACCGCAAGGACCCATGGAGCTCCTTGTTTTATGTCAATAAGTGTTTTTGTTATGTATGATATATGTAAAGGTTATGTTGAATTTTTTATAGAATATATGCATGACCATTAGGATTTAATTTAGAGTGAATAATCTCCCCAATATTATATTAGACCCTCACCACTAGTCGGTAGTGTTTGGAATATGGGGAGGCACACCTAAGGTGTGGTAGTAACCTCACTCGAGTTCCATTTGAGTGATTCCGACTAGGGTGTTACAAATTACATGCTTGATTATTTAAGGAAAGGAAATAATACTTTTTATTTTAGAGTTAGTGTTTGGGGGACACTTTGGAGATTTGTTCATGGGATTTTGGAGTTGTAATGAGTGGGATACCCATTTTTATTTTTATGATTTTCTCAATTTGTAATGGAATCTTTTTGACATTTAAGTATTAATTTGGGGTCTTGTTTGACTGTGTGACATTTAGAAGAATTTTGGGATATTATTTGAGCTGATTGAGTTTATATTTATTTATTTCACTATTTCTTATTGATTTTATTTTGATCTTTCTTTTATTTTGTGTAATATACCATTAGGGGGAAAATTACACCCTAAGAAGTTTTCCTAAACCCTTAGTGTTAGTCATGAGACTCTGGTAAATGGGGAGTGAACCAAATTCCATGTTACATTTTACTTCTGTTTAATGGTCATAATGGTGAGATATGTTACAAAATCAAATTATCTCTTTCTTAGATTCTTGATATTTGGGATGTGGTAGAATGGAGATTATGAGTTAGGACTTGGTATGAAAGTTATGTATTGGTGGTTGGACATTATGATCATAGTCTAAGTTACCCAAGGATTATGATATTATATTTTCGTTTGTTGAAAAATTATTTTTGGGTTATAATGATCACTCAGTTTAGGGTGGGTAGTGGGAAAATTCATGAATTATTATCGGTATATAAGAGCATGACATGTATGGTTATTTCTATGTGTTTGTGAAATTACTTGGGTGATGTAATGTGATTAGACTGTCATGAATAAATATTTTAAAAGTGTGTATATGAAGTTTTTCATGATATATTAATATATGTTTTTAATGGGTGTCTTGGTTCTTTCATTTAACTATGGCACTAAGGAGGTAATTTGATGAACCTTAGGAAAATGAGGTTGAGCTCGAGTACTCTAGTGAGTGGAACTTAGGGATGGAAGTATTACATTTTCTCTTAGATATTGAGCTGAGGATCTTAATGGGAAATAATATCATTGATAATTTATTAAAGGTAATCTTGGGTATGGAGGTGAGACTATTACATGGAGTGACTATAGTCTCAAATGCGATTTATGATTTTTGATCACAATAAACTCCAATGTTTATAGGAAATGTTGGAGGTTAGGGGCTCGATTAATGGGTGGAGGGCGTAGATCACATCTTTGAGTTAATTGATTCTATTAATGGGAATAAGGTGAATCTTACTATTTTTGTGCTCAAGGGACTATCTCGATGATGGTTGGATATCTTAGCCTAGGTGAGGAGGTTCAAGGGTCACAATGGGAGGCTTTTCAGGCACTCTTTGATGAGAACGTTTATCCTTAGACATTGATGATGGAAAATGCATAAGACTTTATGGAGATTAAATATTAGGTCATGTTAATTCTCAATTATGATTCTAGGTTCATGAGGTTTCTTTGGTTTTCTCCTACCTTGGGGGAGATGTGTTTTCTAAGGCTCTTTTTTTCTAGTACAAGTTGAGGATTGAGATCCATTCTAAGGTTTGAATTTTTATTTATCTACCTTTGAAAAGGTGGTCAAAAATTACTTATAGCTATGAAATATCTTAATGAGGATAATCAATCATCTACAGGATTAGGCGCATATAATGGATGTAAGAAGAGGAAGGGAGATGAATCTCACAGAGGTGGAGAGTGTTCCAGTAGTTAAAGGAAGATACTCTCGTCTTATTCTTCTAGAAGTAGGGAATCAATTCTGTGTTTCTAGTGTGGCAATAAGGACCATAATTAATCATTTTATCCTTATAGTCCTAAGGACTACCACTTATGTGGAAAGATAGTCCATCTCCATAGTATCTATCAATGTGGTTCTCAAGGGAGTGAAGGCCATGGTTTGGCTTCTAATCAAGCACCACAGTAAAAGACTAGTGAAATATAGTAGATTTTGAGTCATATATCATCTAGGAGGATAATAAATCATGGTATTAGGGTCTCTCAGGGGTAGGCTCAATGAGGTGATGTTCAGTAGGAGAACCAAATAACTCATGGGCATGGTTGTGGTTCTAGTTTTGGGAAGTTATTTGCATTTGATCTAGTACCAAGGGATCTCAGTGAGAGTTATTTTATGGTGAGAGTTATGATGTTGGTTTCCCATACCTTGGATAGTGTGAAGTTTGATTTTTATGAACCTCATTCCTTAATATTTGTTTCATTGGTTTTTAATTTAGTTTTGGTTTATGAATTTCTTTTGGGATTTTTATCTATAGATACCCCATTAGGGGGGATAGAAGAGCCTATTAAGATGTTTTTGTAATATGTTATTTACATGTGTGGTTATAGTCATATTTGAGATTAATTTGTTTTGGAGATGAAGTATTTTGATTTTATTTTAGGTATGAAATAGTTATCATACTTTTAGGAACATTTTTATATCTAACCGAGACACATGATGTTTTATCCTTTAGGTGAGGAATCACTTGTTTTTATGGGAAATTGGAATTATCATTCCTATAGGGAAGGTTTTGATTTTGGGTAGTTAAGTAGGATTATATCTTGAGTGTTATGGATGTATCTCGAGTTAGAAGTGAGTGTTGTCAGTTCTGTGTTTCCTCTTATATTTGATCATTATTTAGATGTATTTATAGAGTATTTTTATAGTTTCCTGCCTGAATAGAAGGTGTAGTTCCTGATTAACTTGGTACCATGTATAAATACTATACCTATTCCTCCATATCGTATGAAGCTAACTATGTTTTTGAAGTTGAATAATTGATTAGAGGATCTCAAATCCATGGGATTCATTTACCAATGTGTATTTTCATGCAATGCTTTAGTACCTTTTTCTAAATAGAATACTATGAATAATGAAATGATTTGTTATCAATGTGTGATACACTTTAATATGACAAAATTATATTAAAAAAAACTAATTTTAATTTAATTGGTAATAATCTTTTTGATTTAGGGTATAAGGAAGGGTTGGTGATATTTCTTCAAGTGTTGTAGATACCACAAGGTACCCAATGAGGATGCATTGGGTACATGATGAAGTATTAAGTAAGAAGAGGGAGGACATAAGATAGACATCAGGTATCTGGTGGTAATCCATCAGGAGTCTTGTAGACTAAAAGGTGTGCATTGTCCTAAAATCATGTTTTTTTTTCTAATTTTTAATTATATAATTATTTAATAAAAACATAAATTCCTCTTTCTCCAGTGAATGCACCCCCTAGATAGCCAACCCCCTTTGTTCCTCCACCCCTCTCTAAGATCTAGACTCTTCATTTATTAACTAATCCATGAGTCATATATGGGTGTGGTATATTAGTGTTCCTTATCTCCTATCTAAGATATAGACTATTCATTTATTAACTAATCCATGATTCATCTATGGGTGTGGTATCCTAGTGTTAAGGTTAAGCTAACTAACCCATCTATTTCTTATTTTTCTCACTGTTTAGCTTTTCTTCACTCTTAATCCCTAAATGGGTTTTTTTCTAGATTCTTTAATTTATGGTAGATGATAATTAATCAACCCATGATTATGGACAAGAAAACTACTATGACTATAAATTAGTTGGTCCCTATAATTCTCCCCTATTTTATATGCATTTCACATGTTGTATGATTTATAGTCTTTAGTTATTGGGAATGAAATGACTAGATGATGAATAATTTATATCAAATGGGAGTATGAGAGTAGATTATATATTTTATATACATAGTTGATATATCACATTACTTATTTCAAAATAACAGTTTCCTAATGATTTTTGTTTTTATAAAAAAGATTTCCTAGAACCCAGATTGGGACCCACAAAGAGTTAGGACCAAAATAACATTGTGAGGTTTGGTAGGATGCTGCTTAATATTCTTCCAAGAGTGGTGATCTATTTATGAGTGATTTCTAAGTTGAGTTGAGTGGCGTTGATAAAATAATGTTCACTAGTATTATTGAATTACAATATTAGTGTGGGATACATATGGAATTCCTTGATAAACCTTATGCACCCTTGATTAAGATTCTACCAAGGGTAGGATTATTGGGAGATTTTAGTGAGTGTTTGACCTAGGTGTATTGAATATGAAAATACTTGAATTAGATTTTTAGAGATACATCACCCTCAATGAGGTGACTCATGAGTTGATCTGAATCATGAGTTAATCATTGACTACTAGTATGAACTAGGAGTGACCTTAAATTATTATGAGGGATAACTATTTGGGGCAGGTGGTTGGATAATCTGTTAGGTTTTAGGTCCAAATCATAATCTTGGGAACATGAAGTTGATGACCTATGTCCTAGGGGCCCATATTATTTTTTAATTGAACATGGTTAGTTATGAACTATGCTTGGGATTTTTGAACTTTGAGAATGGTGGGTTAGAGTTCTTGAAACATGTGATTCAATGGCTATTTACCATTGGAAAGGTGGTTTAGCTGTGATGTTCCATGTTATGTTTATAGTTTCTTATCCCCACCCTCTTCATGTTATTGTTTGATATTTTGTTCACTACCTATGAGATAAAGGCTCAAATGTTAGACTACCATTCTATAGAACTATCATACTATATGGTACTAATAGTGTTCCATTTTAATTACCAAAAAGAGATAAAGTTATGAACTGACATACCATAGATAACATCTCCTACATCACAGGATGATGAGGTTTTTATAAGACTATAATAGCTGCTTGTATCTCATTTGAAATTGAGGCTATTTCTAATTATATATTAGTTCCTCTTGTATTATAGGATGATAAGGCTATTCTGATCCTATCATAATTACTTATGTCTTATAATATTTCAAGGATTTTCTAAGACCATCCCAGTTTCTTCTACCCTGTAAGATGCTGAGTTTATTTTTAAGACTATTCTAGTTTCTCATATACCATAGGACATCAAGGCTATTCCAGACCCATCTTAGTTTGTCATGTCTTATAAAAAAATGGGTCTATATCTAAGAATACCTTATCATGTGTTATTTGAATGTGTAAAATCTATACTGACCTAGTATATCTAGTATATATATAAGACTATCCACTTATGAGATAGTTATCCCATACTCCTTAGGAGACCTAGGCTATTCCCAACACTACCTATGATAACATGATAATGTGACATTATAATTGGTTTATTTTTTGACCAATTACCAACATGATACAAAACAGAAAGGGAATAGTTTCATGGAAGTATTTTAAGTGGATGATGAATCAACATGTGTTATGTGTTTTATGTGTTACTAATTTGTGGATGGGGTTTCACCCTCAATACATATATTTTGATTACATTTGACGATCCATTGGAGGAGGTATACTAATTTACATAATCACACCTTACACTTACAACTTTATAGATATATAGGAACAATTTTTAACATATATACTAGGTTAAAATACCTTGTATAGGCACAAAGCTTGAGAATCTCGATGAGAATTATGGAACAACATCAAGGTGATACCAAGGTCATTTTCTAATAGCATCTCCTTATTATTTTTTATTTTTCTATGCCATGAATATGATCAGCCTATTGGGTGATTTATCACATATGACATTCATGTATTATTATGAATTTATTTCATTATATCATGGTGTGAATAATTTATAATTTTCCGCATTCCACTACAATTATAGGTTTCTTAAACTATACATCTATTATTGTATGTTATTATATATCTCTTTTTTTGCTATTATAATAAGGTAATAGTCTCCCCACATAATATCACATGATCCCTATCAATGGTCAGGAACCTATAACACATACAGAGATGTGTCTCATGTGCTATGATATATTGACTTAGACTAGTGAATGGGTATCTAAGCCGAAACATTAAAAAATGGTATTAAAAATATTTTTTTATTTTATTTAATTATTTGGGACACAATAGAAGGACAAAATATCATTGAAATGTGGGATTGAAATTTTGATCATTGTCAACTAATACATATTCATTGTAAATCTTGGGTATTAGGGACTCAGTTTGTGGTTGTTATCTTTGAAATTTATGGTTTTTAATTTTAAAAAGTTTGAAATTTATGGTTATTGATTTATTGTTTTATTCTTGTATTGGGTTGGAAAGAGGCATGTATACATGAATCATACATGGAATGTTGGTCCACATGACATATTCATTCTTGTGTGTGATTGGAAAACATGTTTTGAAAATGGGTTTTTTTAGATTAAGAAGAAAATAATAACTTATTCAGTGTTTTATTAAATAACTTATTGATGAAAAATTAATTAATTGTATTCTATCATATTAATTTTCTTGATGACTATTACTATATAACCATGTTATTGGTACACACATGGATATGAAAATAACCCTAGACTTGGTGGTATGGGAAGATGGATACTTAGATAGAGCCCTACTATGAGTGCATTGATAAGAGATTCCATGAGATATGTGATTATAGAGAAATGGGTGTTTATTAAAGTGTTATGAACTATAGGAGATATATAATCCATAAATTAGTTAGGGCGATTAGTAGTTATGAGGTTTGATCTAGGATATCATGAATCAAGTTAATTATTAGAGTAATAAAAAGAATTTCTGCCAGTATAGTGGTGAAACTTTGATTCATGTGTGCGAGTAGGGATATCCCTGATGGGTTAGTCTAGACATTTAGATTCCTTAAATATGTATAATTATGGAATAATATATAGTTGTTGTTAGAGATAATTGGTTTATGAAGGGTAGTTATGTGGAAACTTAGCCAGATTGATTAGGCCCATATGCCTAAAATCAGTGGGATATAACTCAAAATGACATGAATGGGTATCAAGATAAAATGATTGTGTATGACTAATTATGGATTGAATTTGATAGACTTAAAGGATGAGAAGATAAATTTTATGGGATTGGATTATTTTTAAATGGTATTTAGAATGAAATGCTTAAAAAGTGATATAAGGACCTATTATGATCATGTTTATGAGATGATTAAACCTTTGGTTTTGTTTAGGGGTTGATGATTATAGAAATTAAAAGTTTAAATATAATATGGAATGATGGAATATTATGAAAAGGTCATATGATGGGTGATATTATTCTTATAAGGCAATGGATGAGAAACAAGAATATGTGTATTATAACTCAAAGGTGATGGAGACATATTTGAGAGGTGGTAACCTAGTGGATGTTCCTTAAGTAGTGAGTATGATTTGACTTTTTTGAGCCTTAAAAAATGTATTTATAAAAGGATAAGTGGTGGAGGGTAAAGATGTCCATTATTTTCATGATTTTTCTGACACAACCGTTAGAGTTGGATTAAGATCCTAGGTTACTAAAAATTAGATTGAAAAAATATAATTCAACTTTGAATGGACTAATACTTGAAGGGAGTTACATGTGGTTATGATAGTTTATAAGATAGATTATGTGGAATTTAAATTATGGATGACCATGGAAATTATAATGGATGGTGGAAGATAATCTTGGGTAGACTTACACTATCTATTATATGATAGATGTTTTCTAATAATATTACACATAGGGATGTTTTATTAGTTCATGTAGATCTGGATTCTTGGGTAATCAGTGATAGAGTATGATACTATATTCTAAATATTGTTTTTCTTTGTTTCATCCTTTTAGGGAAATGAATTTATAGAGGCCAATTATTATGAGAAGGTTCTTGATAATACATTGTGAGTGTGTATCACATTATTTTTCCTTGAAATTTTTTTTTGGGTTTCTAGTAATCATTAAAAATATAGGTGGATGTTTTCCTACATCATAAGGATATAGAAAACAAGGTTATGGTTGGATTGAATTATAAAGAGAATTATGAGCCTTATGATGTTCAAGAGTGTGCTAGATGAGGAGGTAGTTTCAGACCTCTTCAACCCAAAGAAAATTATTCCTAAGAGTTTACTATATAAAAGGATGGGACATATGTGACCATAGTTTGAGAGGAAACTGAAAGAGTGCGTTGAATACGGGTGGATGGGGAACATGAAGAAATTTTATAGGATTTTCAATGAAAATGTGTGAGGTTTATAATATCCTTGAATATTAGTACTACAATGATGAACAATGGTTGCCAATTTTGAGATATGTTTTACAATATTTTATTTATATAAGAATTTATAGTTTTGGATAGCTATTTCATTACTTATCATGCAAGATATATGCACACTATCCATTATGACCCATGATTTATGATGATGAATTGACTCTAACCTTGAATAATAATAATAATAGAAAGAACTATAATATCCTTGAATCCTAGAGATAGGTTCATGGGATGGGATTACTATATGGTTGAAACTCATTGTTATAAGTGGTGGATTCTAGATATGTGGGTGTCTATTAAAGGAATGATTATAAAAATCATATGCATGGGATCACACCAACAATTGTTCAAGAGTATAATACTCATCATTGGTAGAGTGTAAAGAATTATGTGGCTGATATTCTGGGAGAATCTATACCAACGATGACTGAGGATTCATTTTATAATGTAGGTGTAAGTTAGAAATTTATGTTTTTCTATTACTGAAATATTATATTTGGATATTGATTAATAGTGTATTGATTGAGTTTGAGTGTGTGATAACCATCAAGGAAAAAATTCAATGAATAGATTGGTGCACTACACTATAAAACAACAAGATTAGTGATGGTCATTTATTTAACTAGAGATAGTTTAAACCACTATCTAATAATTTAGTGGTAGTTATGAAAAATACCACATATTTCATGGTTTTCAGTCATTTCATGGTGGTTTCTTTCATTTAGATGCAGTTTCTATATGTGTCTTTTATGGAGCATTTAGCTGTGGTTTTAGTTTTATATAACCATGTTTTTTTATAGAATAACCCAAAAATAAAATAGAAAAGATAAACCTAACCACCAAAAAATATATTTAGCGGTGGTTATGTTTGAATGTTTTTAATATTAACCACCTCTATTTGGGATTTTCATTAATTTATTTATTAGTGGTTTTTTTGAAACCGCCACTAAATATTTCTTTTAAAATTTATTTTTTAAAATATTTAATAAAAAATATAAATATAAAAACTCTAACATGTAATAAAATAAAACATAAATTCATGATAAACCCATAATACATACATTATACAACCACTATCATATATACACACATCCACAGTCAGTATAAACTCAGTTAACATAACCTCAATCATCTGAAAACCTATGTCAACCCATACGTCAGTCATTAATATATACATATAAATATGCCCAAAAAACTACCCATGCCCAATATAAATCAACCAAATGACCTCCACTACATTCTTATACCTCTAAATCATCTCATTAATTGAAACAGACCACATCATCTCATCAACTATAACAAAAAATAAGACAAAAATTAAAACTAAACATAATAAATCAGAATTAAAGAGGAATCATTGATGAAATTTAAACATAACATGAAAAATAAGAACCATCACAGATTTATAATGAATAATTTTATAGATCATAATGGTCAACCTCTTTCCTATAGCCAAAATTTTTCACGTACAAAAAAATCCAAAACATTTATGAAAAGTAATGCGAAAGAGAAAAGACACAAAATATATTTTGAATGTTTCACATAAAATTTGTTATTTTGTTAATCAAATAGAATAAATTTTAATATAAAATAAATAACATATAATAAAAAAACATTTAAAGCAGAAAATTACTGATTTTAGATATGATTTGGCACTTGAAACTAAAAGGTAATAAGTATATAAAATTCTAATAATTTTTAAATAGATGTGCGGTGTGCTTAAAATTTACTTAATAATAGTTTTTGAATAATTTTATATGAAAGACTATCTTATATTTCAAAAATAACTCAATAGTGGTCTTCCCATGATTTCACATCAATATGAGGACGTTTTCCATGGTTTTGACCATTATACACACATTTTAGTGTTTTAAAAAACTAAAAATTCATTCTTGGGTATCCTAGGAAAATCATAACTTAGAATGACATTCTATTGGTTCCTAAATTTCAAAAATCAATATAGGGTAATTATCCTCTGATTTCGTGGTCATATAATGATATTTTCTTGGTTTTGACCTCCCAACAAACATTTTTAAAGGCTTTGGTAAATTTAAAAACTGTTTACCGAATCATTCTAACCACGCCACACGCCATATTGATCTATTGTCATCGAATAAACATAAAAAATAACTCAACGATGGTTGTATCATGATTTTACATAGTATGATGTTTTTCTCTATGATTTGGACCATTACTTGCTGCTTCAGTGTTTTAAAACACTAAAAAACCATTTACAAGCATCCCAAGAAAACCATAAATCAGAATGATGTGTAATCAGTTCCTACATTTCATAAATAGATTGAAGGTAACTTTCTATTAATTTGACGTAAATAAAAAATAATTTTCTTATTTTGACGCCCAACACACATTTTTAATGGTTTTAGTACATTTACAAAATATTTACCAAAGTCATTCCGACCGTACCACATGTCAAATTGATGTGTTGTCTGTGCGTACACATAAAAATAACTCAAAAGTGGTTTTACCATGATTTCACTTCAATATGAGGTCGTTTTCTATGGTTTTGTCTGTTACATGCATATTTTTGTGTTTTAAAACACTAAAAACACATTTATTGGCATCCTAATAAAATCGTTACTTGTAATAATGTGTTATCAATTCCTAAATTTCAAAAATAAATCTATGATCCTTTTTCTATGATTTCATCGTAATTTGATGACGTTTTTCTAGTTTTGACCCCCAAACACAGGTTTTTAAAGGATTTGATAGCTTTAAAAACTATTTAATGATTCATTCTGACCACACTATACATCAAATTAACATGTTGTCTATGCATACATGTCACAAATGTCTCTATGGTGGTTTTCCTATGATTCCATGTCAATCTGAGATTTTTTCTATGGTTTATACTGTTACATGCACATTTTAGTGTTTTAAAACACTAAAAATGTTCTTATGGGAATCTCAAGAAAACTATAACTCAGAATGATGTATCATTGGTTCCTAAATTTCACAAATAAATTTACGGTAAATTTCCCCCAATTTCATGTTAATCAAACATTTTTCCATACTTTTGACCCCCTGACACATGTTTTTAAAGGCATTGGTACCTTTAAAAACTATTTAACGAGTCATTATAACCACACTACATGTCAAATTGATGTGTTTTCGATGAGTACACATAGAAAAAAAATCAATGGTGGTTTTACCATGATTTCATATCAATATGAGGTTATTTTATATAGTTTTGACCGTTTTATGCACATTTATGTGTTTCAAAACATTGAAAACACATTTACAAGAATCCTATACAAACCAAAACACAGAATGATGTGATTTTGGTTCCTAAATTTTAAAAACCAATCAAAAATAATTTTCCTTTGATTTCATGTTAATGTGACATTATTTTCCACATTTTGGTCTCGAGAAACATGTTTTTAAAGGCTTCAGTACATTTAAAAATTATTTACCAAGTCATTCTAACCACACATCATATCACATGAACTTTTTTTATTCATGTACACATAAAAAATAACTAAATATTTGTTTTGAAAATATTTAACATAAATTTGAGGTATTTTTCTTTGGATTTTACCGTTACTTGCATGTTTATGTGTTTTAAAACACTAAAAACTTGTTTACGGGCATCCCAAGAAAACCATAAAATAAAATGACTTATCATCAGTTCCTAAATTTAAAAAATAAATTGATGGTCGATTTATAATGATTTAATTTCAATATGATATTGTTTCCTAGTTTTTTACCCTCGACAAATGTTTTTAAATTCTTTGATACCTTTACGAAAAATTTACCAAGTCATTCTTACTACACTGCATATCGAATTGACATGTTTTTTATGTGTACACATCAAAAATAACTCAATTGTGATTTTACCTTGATTTCATGTTAATCTGAGGTCATGTTCTATGGATTGGACCATTACACACATGGTTTAGTGTTTTAAAAACTAAAAATGCATTTATAGGCATCTTAGGAAAACTATAACTCATAATGTTGTACCATCAGTTCTTAAATTTTAAAAATCAATATTCAATCATTTTCCTCTAAATTATGGAAATATAGCATATATTTTTTAGATTTTTACCACTGACACACATTTTTAAAGTCTTTGGTACCTTTAAAAACAATTTACCAGGTCATTCTAACCACACTTTAGATCATATTGATGTGTTTTCTATGTTTACACGTTACAAATAACTCGACGGTGGTTGTACCATTATTTCAGAACAATCTAAGGTATTTTTCTATGGGTTTGGCAATTAGATGCATGTTTATTGTTTTAACACACAAAAAAAGTTTATAGGAATCCTGGGAAAACCATAACTTGGAATGATGTACTGTTAGTTCCTACATTTAATAAATCAATCTATAGTTATTTTACTTATATTTCATGGTAATTCAATATTTTTTCCTAGTTTTCCCCCCATGAAACATGTTTTTAAAGGCTTCGGTACCTTTAAAAACTGTTTACCGAGTCATTTTGACCACACCACATGTTATATTGATGTGTTTTCTACGTGTACACATAAATAATAACTAAATAAAGGGTTTATGATGTTTTTAATTCAATATAAGGTTGTTTTATATGGTTTTTACCGCTACATTCACATTTTAGTGTTTTAAAACACTAAAAAACATTTATGGTAATCTTGGGAAAACCATAACTTGAAATGATTTCTCATTTGTTCTTCCATTTCAAAAATCAATAAACAATCATTTTCATATGATTTCATGGAAATCTAATGTCATTTTCTTGGTTTAACCCTCTGAAACATGTTTTTAAAGGCTTTAGTACCTTTAAAAATTGTTTACCAAATCATTCCAACAACACCACATGCTAGATTGACATTTTTTCTACATGTAAACATAAAAAATAACTCATCGGTGGTTTTACAATGATTTCATGAAAATCTAAGATAGTTTTCTATGGTTTGGATCCTTAAATGTACATTTTAGTGTTTTAAAACACCAAAAACCTGTTTATAGGCATCCCAGGAAAACCAAAACTCAAAATGATGTGCCTTTACTGAAAATTATATTTTTATTATTAAAACAATTTTATGGAAAAAGTGTAAAACATCACGAGTTAAAAAGAAATTCATCCAGTAGAAAAAATAATCACAAAATCATTAAAATCTAGTTTGAGTTTACCAGAAGAGATATTGCTATATAAAATCCATTGATGAGTAGAGACTTTCGTACCCAGTTCATCCTTGAGGAGATATTTAAAATGGTAGGATATCTTTTCCCATGTTTTCAAGTACTCCTCAATGTGTATCTTCCTTTTATTAAAAACTCATATCAACATGATATCTTACTAATTGATTCACCCACATTGCTCTTTATTTGTAGAAACTTGATTCATTCTTCCATACATCCTGTCATCACCCTCCTGTGAAAATTTAATATGGAGATACTCCTCTATCATTTATTCCTCATAGTGTATGATATGATCCCAGGTCATAGAACTATTTACTACCTCCTTACAAACTACATGATTCAATACATCAAACTTCTACTTAGTGGGAACCACCAAATCAGTGTTGGGAGCACTGAGAGAGTCATCTAAATCCACAATACTGTCCTACATTTAGATTCTTAATTCCATAACTTTAGAATCCTAGTCACTAGTAGTGTAAGTGTCATCCCAATATTTAGCCCTTAAATTCCTGGATAACCTAGTCTCCATCGATTTTGGTAAGTACGAGTAATCTTTATGCCCTTTTTATTTCTTCCCCTTAATCAAAATGCAACTCCCCAAATCCGGATTTCTCATATTCCCCCTCTTTCTCCTGGAGATTTGAATTCCTCTATCATGCAATCCTTTAGCACTATTTTCTAAGAATAAGTTAGATCTCTCATCTCCTGACTCATCCTCATGATGTCCTTTACCTTTATCATTATTATCCACTAGTTTTGGAATTTGGATGCCCATCATTTCCCAAATTTAGACTCAATGTTCATGAATTGGATCCTCCACTTCTAAACCTTAAAAATGATTAATAATGTTAACAGTTGGGTTGGGCCTTCTGTAAATCGACCTATTCTTCACCTTCACCCAATCTCCATCCCCAAATAGCATTCTATGCTCTGAATATCCGAATTCAATACATCCAGTTGGATGCTCTTCACTTTCCTCCTATACTTGAACCAAACCATCACCCATTCAAACTACCTCTGCATATGATATAGGCTTTAGTGATTTGATACATGGGTTAAAGGAGACCACAAGTACCCCCTCAATTCCCCTAGTCTAGAAAAGTCCTTCTTTGAAAAAAATAGATCCAAAAAAATCATATTTCAAACCTTCAAAGATGTCTACAACCTTTGGGTCTAGAAATGAGGGTATTTCCTCTTTTGAAATAAGATAATCAAGTGGTACATCCTTGTTACCTAGTTGAACAACTCCTTGTATACTAGAATGGTTTCGTTGAAATGATTTTCTATCAAGATCCTCTTTATAGACACACCAACATTTATAAACAATATGTACCATATGTTTACATGATGAATGTAAATATATCCAAGAATGAAAAACAACTGCTTCTTTGTAGCAGAATTCCCCCTAGAAATCCAAAACCACTCCATTTGCGGATTAGACACATCAAATTCCACAAATATATGAGGATAAAGCAGATTATAGACTAAGTTTTTTTATCTTTTAAAGCATATATAATGGCTAACAAGATTCCCAAGAATACGAATAATTGAAGGATTTTGGAAATGCAAAGGAAGTTATAAGAAACTTACCCATAATGACATAATAGAACAATTTACATTCATTTGAAAATTGTATGACCAATAGAATAGATAAAAGTGGAATCCATTGTAGTATTAGGGATAACTAGACTAAGAAAGGACCAAGTTATTCATCGAAGAAAAACAAATCATTATTTGTTGTTTGTCAAGGATACAAACTTCCACTCTTTATTTAAGACCCTAGGGAACAAAAACGAACCTGTTGTAGAAATCAACCGAATACTGATGATGAATGAACCAAGAAACCAAGATTAGATCAAGATGTCTCAAATATTCTATGAACTCCAATGTTAAAAGCTAAAGCTGATGTGAACCATCAAAGAGATCAGAAAATTTTGAGAAAATATTGATTTTTGGGAAAGGAGGAAGAAAATACGGGTTAGAGAATGTTAGAAAGGGGTGAGATTGAGCGCTAGAAGAAGAAAGAGGAAGGAATTTCTCCCCCTTCAGTTCTTACATTTTAAAAATAAATTGATGATCATTTTCTTATGATTTCATGTAATTATGACATTGATTTCTATATTGTACCCCTCGAAACACATTTTCCAAGGCTTCAGTACCTTTATAAATTGTTTATTGTGTCATTTAGATCACAGAACATGACTTATTGAAATTATTTCTAGACATACACATAAAAAATAACTCAATTATGGGTTTCCCATGTTTTGACTTCAATATGAGGTTTTTTTCTATGATTTTTACCATTACACACATATTTTAGTGTCTTGAAATACTAAAAACTTGTTTAGAGGAATCCCAGGAAAAAAATAACTCGAAATGATGTTCTATTGGTTCCTATATTTCAAAAATAAGTCTACAGTAATTATACAATGATTTCATGGAAATGAAATTATGTTTTCCTAGTGTTGACCCCCAAAACACATTCTTAAAGGCTTCAATACCTTTAAAACTCTTTTTTGACAGAAAAATCCTATTTCCCATGAGAAAATACTTGATACACTTTCTCATAAATATATTGTGAGCTTAGATATAGTTTATTAAACCCATTATATAATCTACATTCAAAATCTATCCATTTCTTGCCTAAATGTTTTAGAGTCCACGGGTGTGAAATTGAGTTAGGGACATCAAAATGAAAAAAATATACAAATAAAAAAACATAACACTTTATAAGCATATTACAAAATTGTACTCATTTTTTTAAATTATTTATCAAAAAATATTAAATTAAAATTACTTTTACTTGAGTACCAAAGACCTCATTTTTCAAGCTTTAGGAATATGCCTCCAACTGTTGTAATTAATAAGAAATATCACTGTCTCACAAGTGAGCTACATAAGAATATGCCCAAAGATTCCAACAGTGTCATCATAAGGAACTCTAAAATCATAAAATGGAATGATAATATTGAATTCTATTAGGCCACATACATCTACCATGTTCATATTTATATCCAAACTATTTTTATCTTCACCTATTTGAAAATTGAATTAATTTTTTTATAAAATATATAGTTTTTGTACAATGACATACATACCAGTAATGGAAACTCACCAATATCCCCTAGAGAGAGGGGTGACCAACTACTCTATCTCCAGAGTTTAATAGGTTTGAGGTCTACCAAAAGCATTCAAGGAAACATCTGGATTTCTAGTAGTATTAGGTACAATGGAATTAATCAGAGCCACTAAAGCCTGTGGTAGTAGTACCGTGCTCTGAGATACTGATTGGCTAGGATTTTGATTTTTTTGTTCTAAAAATTCTTGAAATTCAAAGGGTTCAAATATATTAAATGTATAAAAAATGTAAAACTATTTTTTTTACAAAAAAGGAAAAATAGAATATTGTATATATATATGAAACACTTATCAATGAGAAATTATAATATATTTTCATTACTAATTTATACATTCAATTATCTTCATCATTATTGTCTTGATTTTTATCAGCCTTCATTGCGATGCATGCTTCGTTTTCACCCTCTCTTTCAAGTTATATTGTTTTTGAAATTGTTAGGAAAAAATGTTCAATGATATGCAGTTGATGATGTTCACTATCACAAAGTACCAATTGATCTTCATCACCCATATCATATAAGCCTCCCTGATTTAAGTGTACAAAAACACTATAACCTTTATCTATTTCATCATCCAAATAATAAACCATCTTTAATTGTGAATCTAATAGAAATAAATCATTCTCTATATACTCACTGATATGGATCAAGAGAGAGAATTTGAAATAAGTAAAATGCAACGAATCATTCATTATACCCCAATTAATATTGAACCACTCTCATTTGAATAATGAAACTAAAAACTAACCGTGATAGTTTAATTCATTTATATTATTCATCTTTCCATAGTATCCCACCTCTAAAAGTGTAAATACACCACTAATTTGGGGTTTAAAGTATTCTTTATGATAAATTGTATGAAATATGAAGATATGGATATTACAGGCATCAAATCTCTTAGTCTTACTTAGTAGACCTCGATCCAAAAACATTAAATAATTTTTTTTATTTAATCTCAATTTTAAGCATTCATTATATAAAAAAAGATATAAGGTGTTACTTTTAACATAGAAAAAACTACACATCAATAATATGGTATATACTTACATGATGGGTGAACCATTTGAAAATATCCTTATTAATATTTTTTTTAATTCTAGGTCATTTAGAGCTTGATCCATTTTTCGCCTCTTTGTTTTTAATCATAATTTTTCAATTAATGGTTCTATAATAAGAATATTGATTAGAACATATCTATGTGCTTTTATTAACTCCAATTCAGTCAGTGTAAAATTTTTTCCCTTTCTAATTGGTTTTCTAGTAGTTGGAAATACTGATGACTAGTTTTCCAAATGAGAATTAGTGGATACTTAATCAACACACCAAAAATGATTGAAACTAGTCTCAAACCCATATAAATACCTAGAACAGAAGGTCAATAACTCTTTGACTATGCAACATTCAACAATAGAGCCTTTTTCTTAATCTTTATTCCCCACTTATGATTTTAAATGACCTAAGTTCCTGATGAATGAAAGTAAGAAACATATTGAAAAATTTTACACAATTATTTTATAAAATTTAATTCACCAATGAAAATAAAAATAATATTAATGCACCTATCAATTGGATACATCCATCAATAGTGTACTAGTCCACCATTTTTAGCATCTTCAACCAAATGAACAATCAAATGAATCATGACTATGAAGAATTAATGGGGAAATAACATATCCAAATGAAATTTTTTCAAAAAAAATCTTTCTTGAAGTTTTTCAAGATCAGTTATATTTAGAGTTTTCCCAAAAAAAGCTCCCTAAAAAGGAAAAAAACTCAACTATAACCATAATTACTTTTCCAAGTAACGTATTATGTAATTCCAATGGCAATAACTGCTCTATAAGAATATGAAATTCATGACTTTTCAATCCATGTAACTTTTAATGTTTTAATTCAAATCACCTTGATATGTTACTTGAATATCGATATGGAACTTTTACATTCTTTAAAGTTCAAATGAATTTGTATTTGTCATGATTTTTCCCTATGAAAATAGCTGAAGTATACTACCCATTATCATTTTCCCACAAACCATGATTTATATTAATTAAATCCAAATCCTTATGAGCATTAAGGAGATCCTTTGATTTACCCATCTCATTAGGAAATATTAAAATTAAATTATCATATATATTATTCTCAATATGCATTACACCAATATTATGATGTATCAAATTAAAATACTAATAAAGAAGTTTGAAAAATATACTCATTTTTTTCCATTATCGTGTTCAGCTTCTTTGGATATTATACCTCATACCCTTTCTCCCTTATTTAAACTGATTACATATTCCAAATTCTTCTTAAAAATAATTTATTTTCCAAATATTTATAAACTAGATAACACCTTTGATGGATTTCTCAATTCATTATCTCCATTTAATTGAGTCTTGTTAAACTATAATTTATGATAATCATCAAGAAATTAATGATGAATCATAAAACACTATTTTATACTATGAGGTAATCATTGAGGTTCAAAATCAAAATTACCAATTGGATAAGAAAAACTAGTATTAGTGTTATAACCAAATAAATTTCCTAGTCTAGGAAATTCACTAATTGTCCACATTAAAGTGACATACATTTTGAATAGTTTTCTCATTTAAGGATCATATGTTTCTACACCATCAACCCATAATTATCACAATTCCTTGATTGGAGATTGATGATATAAACAAATTTCACTTCTAAGAATTTTATTTCCAGGAATAATCATCAAAATAATAAAATAAGTCTTCTTTATACACATCCATAGAGGTAGATTATAGGGGATTAAAATAATTGGCCAAATTCTATAATTATTACTTAAAGTACCAACAGTTTTAAAACCATCAGAAGCCAATCCCAAATGTACATTATTAGGATCTTTAGAAAAATATGGATATAATGAATAAAACATATTCCATGATGTTGAATCTTTTGGTTGTATCACCCATCCATCATTCCTCTCTTGGTTATGCCACTTCTTGTCTTATTTAGACTTAGACAACCTGAAGAATCATTGCAAGCATGGTTTCAGAGGAATGTAATTCAATACCTTTGCATGAGTTTTATTATTCTATTTCTTCCCAGGGTTTCATTGATTTATACTCCCATTATTTTTCATTGAATTCCATCATCTTATATGACACATTTTTCAATCTTATTTATCAGACTCTTCTCCATAGTAATTCATGAAATCTTAGGGAATGCATGTATCTTTGTATAATCAAGTCCAAGTTTTTTGATGACTTTATTCATCTCATATAATTATGTTGGGATCTTAGATTCACTAAATTCATAATGAAGAAAATCTAAAATCATGGACATTTCTTTATTTGTAATTCCTCAAAGGCACTTTATATGATACAAACTAAGTATAAAATATAACTTTTAATAAGTGTCACACCCTTCATATAGTTCTTATTTCCTATCTTAAAATTATTCAAAAAACTATTTTTTTTGGTCGCTAAAGTTTTGAGAAATATTAACTTTCTCAGGATCAAATTATGGTTTTGTTGATCTATTAAAATATTGTACATTGTATGCTACAAATCCAAATGCATCTTTAATCAAATTTCCTACTAAATTCTCCTCTAGAAGGTCACTTTGTATTTTGGTGTCAGGATTTTCATTGTTTTTATTTTCCATAACATTCGATTATCCATGTCAAATAAAATATATATATCCAACATGAAACTATTTCAATATCAAATGAACATATAATTACTTTCTATTAAACCATCGCTTGGATTAGAAATCATGACAAAAACATTTTATTCTACCATTTATTTATAGGTTTTTAATTTCGTAATATTTAAATTCTTCCAAACCCTTTGAATACAAAGGTGTATTTTGAGGTAAATTAATCCAACTGTTTTCTATAGATATTGAATTGTCAGTCTTCTTCATGCACATTCATATATAAAGATATAAATGGTTAATAAAATATGTATAATAAATTTTAAAAATCACCCAAATTCATCTAGCTTGATCACTAACTCTATCCTATAATTCTGTAAATATAGAATAAAAAATCAATGTGAACATATAAGTATAACCAGTATGTTCTTACTTATAAACTCTCATGCTAGTGTACAAGAATCATACTAAAAATTTAGTGAATAATCAATAAAACCAAATAGTTTCCTATCCTCATATCAACCATTATCCCCAAATCACCAAGGATTACTCCCAAAGAATTCACGAGTGAAAATGAATAATGAAATCACAAGCTATTTATAACCCCACAGACCAACAAGAATTTATCATATAAATGAATCATCATCCTCATTTGTAATAATAATTAATGATAGTTATGTGTATAGGATTCTTGGGTGATAACACTTATTATTTGACTATACAATATGATATACTGAATAATGATATTTCTAAACTAATCATACAATATTAATAAAATTATACCCTATGATTGAGGATCACACTCACTAGAAAATGTGGAAGTTGGGTTTCCATTGGGGATCACCTTCAAAGAGTAGGGGGTTTCTAGGAGGTCTTTGTCGAGCAGCAGGTGAAGTCAAGGTAATGAGGATTATAGGTGAGGGTGGGATGAGGGGAGGTCACCATTGGGGCCGAGGGGTGATCCATTAGGGAGAAGGGGGATTGAGGGGAGGGGAGAGATTTTATAGAGATGGGGGATCTATATCGTGGACAGGTGGGGCTGAGAGGGAGGGGAGGTCACTGGTGTCAGGGAGAGGCATGACTAAGGGGGAGGGGCGATATATATTATCAAGGAGAGGTGTGAGTGAGGGGGAGTGGTGGTTTTCGGTGTTGGGGAGAGACCTAGCTAAGGCGGAGGGCTAGTAACTGGCATTAGGTAGGGGTGTGGCCAAGGGGGAGGGGTGGTAACCAGCTTTGGGGGAGGTGAAACTGAGGGGCAGGGGCGGTCTTTGGCATCACGGAGAGGCACAACCGAGGGGTAAGGGTGGTCGTCGACATCAGGGAGAGGCGCGACTGAGGGGGAGAGGCATGGATGAGGGGTTGGGGTAGTCGCTAACATCAGGGTGAGGTGAAGATGAGAGGGAGGGGTATGGATGAGTGGGAGGATAATTCTTCGGCATTGGGTAGAGGTATAACTTAGGTGGAGGGGTGGTCACGAATTTTAGGGTGAGGTGGGGTCATGGGGTGGTCACCATCGGTGTTAAAGGATTTGGGGGGGGGGGGCTAGGGAATCAGGTGCGTGGGTGGGGGGAGGGGGTTGAGTATGGGTTAATTTTTTATGTTTAGATATGTTTAAACAAAATAAATGTTAAATATAAAAAAAACAATTAACACCAGTTTTGTTGAAACTACCATTAATTATAAATTATTTTTAATATGATTTGTTCAGTATTAGTTATTAGAATTCCTGCTAATAAACCGCCAATAAGATCTTTTATTTTAGTTCAACCTAATATTTAAAGATTCCATTTCATTATTTGGGAGTGTGATGATAAATAAAAAAATTAGGTTTTGTGTAGTGGGTATTGTTTAAGTAGAATACTATGAATTTAAAGTGTATTAATTAGAAGATACTTGGGTGTAGATATGATTTAATGGTGGTATGGTGCATACCAACAACTTCAGATAATGTATATTTAATGTTGGCGATCAATTGTTTTACAAATGTCACATGATTCAGGTCATCATCATTAAAGGATATGATCCATTGGAACTACAATTCATTGTATATTCATGTATTTAATGGAATTTGGTACTATATACTATCAATTAATGCTCTTAATTCATGATCATCATGATGAATTCATTTTTGAATTAGGTGTATTGTTTAGGAAATGATTGGTATGTATATTAATATTAAAGGATAAGGGTAGATATTAGTTTCTAGTAAATAAAGTGATATTTTCGATACTTGATGACACATCTTGATGATAAAAAGTAGTTTTGTCGAGAGATTATAATGACTCAGGATTTTGGTGAAATTTAGGTTTGAATTTTGACATGAGAACTTTTTAATTTTGGAAAAGTTTCTCAATGTTTGAAAAAATATGATTTATTTTTGGATTTCCGGTAGAAAAAATGAGTTGGGGTATTATGGTGAGTTCAAACAATATCATTAGGTACTGTGTGTGGGTGTACCAAGTAAATGGTGAAGCATCCCTACCTGGAAACTTAAGTGTATTGAATCATCTATTTAAATGTTAGTGGAATAAGGAAAAGGGACAAAATCTAATGAAAATGGGGTTGGATGGAATTTAAACTTTAGAATTAGTATTGGGAGAATGGATTTTTAATCCTTTTTGGAGTATTAATATTTATGATTTAGAGATGGACGAGAAATCAAAAAGACATGAAGTGATATTTAAGGATTTATATAATTAATTTTTTTGAGTAGTAATAGATCGCTTCAAGATGGTTGGTGGGTGCCACTAGAAGCTTGGTGGGGCTAGCAGTGACATTGTAGCAACTCCCAGGTCACTAGAAATCTAGTAGAAAGCCGATGAAAATTAGGTGGTCCGATAGAATTCTACATAGGGGATAACATTATTTTAGCAGTGGACTTAACTCTTCAATTCAATTGGGGGGATATTTTGTCATTTTAGGAAAAAATTTATAGATTTGGCCCTCCCCTATTAAATTTTACCTAACTATATAAGGGACTAATGAGTTTTGTAGGATCATCTCATGAAAATCACATTGGAAGAAACCAATTTGAATTCCTGATCTATTATTACAAAATCAATATAACATGAAGAAAATGAACATAAAAATGTGTAACTCAATCATAGTGTTCTCGATATCTACTCATCTTGATAGATTGTGTTTGATAGTTATCACAAAGTGACAATCGATGGACTCTTGCCTCTATAGGAATTTACACCGACTATTATAATCCCCATACACTATAAGAGGATCTTGGAAGCTCTAAAGGTGTCCTAACACCTTACATGATGAATAAAATTGAAGAAATATGCTAGAAGAGAGCTTCAGATATGGATTAATATTGTTATACACCCCAACAAGGGGATCCCAATCTTTTATATAGCACCTCATCATTCAATGAAGGAATCCAAACATTAGTTAACCATACTTAGCAACCCAAATATATTATAATAACATATACCCACTGGGGTGTTTATGATAACTATAAATTTAATTAATTAAAACATTTTAGTCATTCTATAAATTAATCAACCTATTGATTCAAAACTAAAGATATAACATTTGGAAAAAGTGGTAGTGGCTATGTACTCTATATCCCATATTGTATTCCAATCAGTATCATATAAAAGAGACATATTATGACCTTAATGGTATCATAATATAATTATCATTGATATGAATTATATTCATATGCCATGTTATGACTCATGGTATATCATAAAAAATATATACCCCTTTTATTACATATGTAAAAATCCACCACTTTCACTAAAATCCCATAAGTACTTTATAAAAAACTTCACGACTCTTTGAGAATCCATATAAACTCTATTTTATATGAATTATTAAACTATCTATACTTCAGAACACTTTTTACACAATTTTAATCCTTATTCTATATCCTAACTATTCCACCCTAGGAGCCTTTATATCATTGAAAATAAATATGAAATATTGATTTCATAAATGTATGACAATATGACCTATAGAAAAACATTAAATCTACTCAAGCTACCAGGGGCTCTGGTGTGATCTCGATCATACATAGTCATATCTATATATGAACATGTCCACCAAAAGATGTATCATATACAATATATGTATAATTATGTAATCCCTTTTTCTAGGACATTGAGTGACCACTAGTTGGAACATGTAAATCTAGTATAAGCTTACTCATACATTTTTTATTCTAAAAAATAGACCAACTAGTTTGAATGAATACATTACATGTCATTCATTCATGTATCCAAGCACATCACATGTCACTCAAATAAGCATGAACATGAATTTCATTATTCTAATTCAATCAAGGGCCCAAATGTATTTTATTTTCATATGATTGAAAAAATTATTTCTTGATTGATCTCCAACCAATGACATGATCGACTACATACCCAACCACCCCCATATTTGTTAAGACTTAAGGATTGGGTAGAAAAGGTAGGAAAGTATAAAGGTCATCATTCTAGGTACCTTTAAAACATAAATAAATGAGGATTTCTAATAAGAAAACACCCCAAGTATATCAATTACTATAAGACATTAAATGTGATATACTTTAGCAGTCCAGTCCAGATAATAAGTCTAAAATTATTATCTCATGAGTTTATTCTTTGTATGATGTTTAACTCTTGAGTATACAATTATAATCATTCTAGTATTAACATATCATCACAACCCATAATACCCCATGATGATCCTTGATTAGGGAAAAATCAAAGTCATTGTAACATCCCAAATTTATGTATGCATTTTTTTCTCCAAAATATTTTTTTCTTTATAATTAATATAAACCTCACTAAAAATAAACCGTAAAATATATAAATCAAAATAACAAAACGTTATTCAATCATAATGGAACATTATAATAAAATCACATGATACCAAGTATTTCATACCATGGATTATTAGATACCATGTATGATTATATCCCTTAAAAGAGAAAAAATTAAAATGGACAATAAATTAAATATAATAACATCATTACACCTAGGTAATCCCCTAGATCATCTTCAACCTTGAGAACAACCATTAGTGAAACTAAATATACAATGAAAAACTACATCATAAAAAGAGAAATCATGTTGTAAAATATAAATGAAAACTATAGGAATACGGAGTGTTCTTTGTGAAGTTATAATGTAATGAATTAATAGGATATAATTGGCATAATATAGCCATTATACGACCATTATAAAAGGTTTTATAACCATTGATTATAATACTAGAAAACATATTACCGATTTAGAATTACTAGTTTGTAGTTAATATATATAAAAATTATTTATATGTTAAAAAAATAAATTTTCACTATAAATAATTCATTTGATATTAAATTAATGATATTAGAAAATAATAAAAAGATACTAATCAATTTTTAAAAATAAATTTTATTATAAAGAAAATGGTTTTATAAAATAATAATTATTGTTAAACTTACTAATTTTAAAGAATGATTTAAAAAATTGATTAATGAAATGAAAGTAATTATTAGTATAATAAGAAAATAATATCCAAATAATAATTAAATAATTATAAGGAATATTAATTTAATTATTCATGGTAAAAGAAATATATTTTACTTAAAAACATTGTTCTTATTATAAAATAGATTATTACAAATCAAAGTAAAATTTCCCATATGTTTATTTTAAAATATAATTAACTGTGTTTTTTATATATTAACAAATGAATAATAATTCATACATTTATTATTAATAGGTTAGAAATGAAGAGGAAATCATTTAACAGTAAAAGAGATATTTTTAAAAGACTTATTTTTTCTATATATTTTGTATTTTTATCTCAATAAATTTAATTGATCACTCAATGAGACACCAAAAAATTATAATATATGATTACATTTAAATAATTCAATGTTTTTGATAACTTTCCCTACATGAAACACTTAACTTATATAACATCAAAATATATTTATACGAAATATAACTATTTAAGTATGATTGTTAAAAACCGATTTATTGAATTATTAATAATGAATAATTGTAAACAATTTAAAAATTTTATATCTATATAAAATAAATTATACTTTTAATATGAATAAAATTCAATTATTTCAACTAAAATGACTAACAAGATCATTTATTATTTAGAAAAGTTTTTTTCTAAAAAATTTCTTTTTATGCGATACATATTTCTATTTATAGGAACATATAATTAATGATAAATTATGTTTTATATTAATAATTTATCAACACAAATTTATTTTTTAAATGATAGGAAATAATAATAACAATAGTTAATATTTGAAAATTTTATTTTCCAATTAAATTGATTTCGATTATATTTTATGATTTTATTGAAAAACTGGATTTTTTTTGAAATTTAAGTTAATAAAAATAAAATTCATTTTTTAATTCCTCATATCTAAATTGGCTTAGTATAATGTTTTGATCTTTTTTTGAAAAGGTTTATTTTTTGTCAAAAAATATGTTTTTTAGGAAACTTGTAATTTATATGACTTTACCATTATATAAGAGTGACCTAGAAATTTATAAAACCATATAAGTAATAAAATACAAATTTTAGGAATAAAATTATTCATTTTAAAATATTATTTGATCTTATAAAACCTATGGAAATTTTTTTATAACTAATTAAAAAGTTACTTTAATATAAAAAAAACATTCTAAATTTTGTTTGAATCAAGTATTTTTTAATGAAGATTCAGTTTTGGTTTTCCTTAAAAGCCTCAAATAAATTATTTATATCATAATAATTGAATTTATTTCATTGAAATTAGTATCAAAGATAATTTTTTATCTTATATATAAATTTAAATATTAAAAACATTATTTCTCCAAAAAATATTTTTATGTGATTAAGTGAATTTATTTTAAAATTAACTTTTGAAATATTTTGAAATTTTAGTTGATAAAATGATTTTAAAATTTAAAACTAGACGTATAAAATTAGGTAAAATATTCAATATTAACATTAGTCATTAAAATTCATTACTATGGACAGAAAATAATTACAAAGGTAAAAATAAATTATGGTAAAAGACAAAAAGTAAAAAAATAGACTTAAAACACTCACTATTGTATCAAAAAGAGTGTTTTAGGTGAGTTTCATCCTAAAATAATCATCCTCTCATATTTTTTCCTCTTTTCCATTTTACACAATAATAGTAACCTTACATTATTGAAACTTCAAGGGTTACTCCCAAAACTACCCTTCACTTCACTTATAAAGGGGTAACATATTCACCACTTCAAGATACACCTCTAATTCTAATTTATATTTGAAACTATTCTATTTCCCCCCTATAACCCTATTACACTTTAAAAATATTATTTTCACCATTATTTATAAAAAATTCTTCATTTCTAAGGAGTATTCTAGGGAAGCTTCAAGTCCCCGATATAATTATTATCAACTACTTAGTTTTTCTTATTAATTATATAATTTAATTTTTTTTATAAACACAATAATATAATTATTTTAGTATCATTTATATAATTTTATATTATTATATTAATGTTATTATCATTTTTTATTTCTATACCCCATCCATTAAGAAAAAAAATTGCAGTTTATACGTTATGCAAACTATAGTCTCCATAACGTAACATGTTTTGTTTTCTTCAATTGACATAAAAGGGTGGATATAAGGATTATATTAAAGGATAAATATTATTATTATGATAGAAATATGGTTATGTTATAAAAAAATATAATATATCAATGATATGATCAAAAATCTATTATCATTAATTCAATCGCCTAAAACGAGCAGACTAGAGGAAAATGAGTGTTTTTTTATGAGTAATGAATTTATATAAATTTTTTTCCTTATAATTAATTAATATTACTTTATATCATAATAATAGATACTAAATAAGATAATTATTCCTCTGGTATAATTATATTTCTACTAAAACATCTCACAATCATCAGTTAATCATGGTGGGTTCATGATTGGGCCAGTTTAACCACCTACTATAACCATACTATATATTTATGTTATGTAAGACTATGAGAACTTATTTAATGATTTAATATTCTATAAATATAAAAAAATTATTATTTTTTGTTATTTTAATGTTATATCAACATTTATCTCATTAATTAATAAAACACATTTTGTTCGTTAAGAATCATCGAAACATGATCATCACCGATTTCAACTTTATAGTTCATAACCGAAACTATAATGAAGTGAAATTATTACTTTATAAAATATCTTGAGAAATATATTATAGTTCCTTTCATGATCTAGTAGTGATATAATTTGTACAAATAATAAATACCAATATGATATTATGAATCTAGTAAAAATAATGAAGACCGTAAACACCAATGAGTAAAATTGAAATAATTAGGTAGAGAATAAATATTTAAAAAATGTATAAATGAAAATGGACAAGATTAATGTTATAAATTAATTAATTAAGATATCTATGTTATTAATACATGACTTTAAATTAAATTATTGGAATTTAGGACATGTTTTAAGGGTTTCATATCAAATTCCTCTCTTTGAGTCATGCTTTGTATTATGCACATAATTTAATTTTTGCGGTGTATATAATAAAAATTTTAGATATAATATAACGAATTATATTTTAATAATAGTAGTTTATGTTCAATTACATGAACTCTATTTCAAGTGATTTTTATCAAAATTTTATTCAAGCCTTAATGGTTTTCTTGGTCTCAATTCTGATTCATTAAGACATAATACATTTTGTGCATCATGTTTTCTTTATATGATGTTCACTGACCATGGATATATTTTTATCATACTATTTTAATTTTAGGGTATTTAATAGATAAATCATGTTCCCTTATTCAAGTGGCTATTTATTCATTTATTTCCCCTAGTTCCAAGTATTTTTGGCTACTCAACTTTCATTCATTATGTTATGATCATTATATTAAGATTATGTAATTTAAGTTGGGTACATTATCCATTTTGATTATATTATGTGGTATTATATAAGTTTTTATAGGCATATACATTAATACCACATAAACACATTGAATAATATTTATTCCTTCTTTGGATATGTTATTTTAAAAAAATACACTTTTATTCTTTTAATGGATTGTGATCATGTTTTTTTAGTATTGACTTAGTCATATACCCATTTCTCTATATGGTGTGAACATAATATTTTACATAATTCATATTGGATGAAGTTAACCTAGAAATAATTTTATTCCATTTACATGAGGAAATGTATAAGTATTTTGTATATTTGTTTTCTAATACATATGATTCTTGTAAAGTTTATTATGTATTATTTTACCATCAACCTTCTTTCTCTGGATGAGTTATATTCATGTTATCCTTTTTATTTAAATGGAGAAAAGTATTAATGTATCATAAATTATTATTCTAGTATTTATTATTCATGGAAATGTTATTATATATTTTTTGAATATCCACCTTCTTTATCAAGATTGGTTATTATTATGATATCCATTTTATTAACATGGAGAAAAGTGTGGACATTCTTGATGATTATTAACTACTAACATAAGTTGATCATTTATTGATATAATGTATTTTTCATTATATGAATAACCATGTTTTTATTTATTCATAGGTTCCTTATGGAATTTTATGATAGGACTGGTTAAGTCTTATGGTGAATGCATTAGACATAATCAAGTGACAGGTGGGGCTTAGAATTATATAGCCATTTGATGCATCAACAAGTATCATGAGACAAAATAGGTTTTGGTATTTTGTGTATTCCTAACAAATTATACAAGATATTCTGACTTTGTTCTCAATGATATCATTCTCCTAGTTTCGATTTGAATATGGATTAACATTGTTTACTGATTCATTCCATAATATTTATTCCATGTTAATTTGATAATTTTTTTCAGTTATATTTTTCTATTTCTAATCCTTTAAGATCACACATTATTATGTTTCTATTCCCCCACATTATTAATAAAAGTAGTACACATAACATTTTTAGATGGATAACACATGTGAAAGAATTTGTGGTGGATATTGAAGAGTTATCATGAAATAAGTATTATTGTATATAATGGGAAAATTTTCCATTTGATAAAAAAGTCATGAGATTTATCAATTTATATTTTTTTCATAGTTCTTTAAATCTCTAAGCCTGAATGGATCCATTAGACATAATATGTTTAGTAATCATTATGGATTTTTTAATTATGGATAGTTAAATATAGTATTTTATATTCAGTATCAAAGTAAGTATGTAAAGTATGAGTCTATGTGAACTGGATCCGGGAGTGTGGGTTTAGGGATTTATAGTTGGTATTAAAATAAATTTTTAGATAGCTTTGGACATTAGGATGTTTGTTGAGGATAATATCAGGACTATTAATTTAAGGTTCATCGTAATTTCAAAGGTATATAAAACACTTTTTAATAATATATGATATAATTTCATGGAAATGAGGCACATTTTATTTAGGTGTTAGGATAAGAAAACATCAGAGAAAACCATTGGAATATGGATAAGTATTAGATAAAATCCAGATAATTTGGTAAAGTAGAGATTATGTGGATTTTATTAGTAAAACATCCCTTTATGGATATTGGTATGTGGATGTGGCAATAGTATAGATTCACCTAGGGGTAATCACCCTAAAAGGGTTTATTGATCATTAAATCAATCATCAATCTAATTCAAAATGAGTAGGATTAAGAATACGCACCTAGATAGACACTCCTGGGGGATATTCCATGGTCAATCACATTCTCTTTATAAACTATTATGATGGATTTAAGAATTATTTCAACTAATATAGTAGGAGAAACTAATATAAAAATGACAATGGATAATAATGTATTGAACAAATAGAGTCATAGGTCAATATGAAAGTATCACATGTTGAAATTAAATGTTTCATAAGGGAAGAAATATTGAGATTTATGATTTCATATTCATATTTTGGATATTATCATAAATTTTTTTGTTTTAGTATTTGTACAAAATAAGATCATGAAAATAAAGATGAGATAGTTTTGTTAAAAAAATTAAATGGTTGAGGACATTATTATTTGAAAATTATGATGGAAAAAGTGAATTTCGTAGTCTTACCTAAAATATTGAGATTAGTATTTTAATAATATTGAAACACATTTCTATTCTCATCATCGTGTGATATTTATAAATAACATTCTATTATATTTGAAAATTTACAAGAATTACGTGAAACATGCAAGGATTTTTCTTCATTAGTTCTTATTTAAATTAATGGAAACATATCTTAAAAGGTATCAAGAACCATGAAAAGTGATTTTATGTCAAAGTTATATTTTTTGGGAAAACTATTTAATATTACATGATTGAGATGTT
Organism: Viscum album; assembly: GCA_963277665.1. Classification (NCBI taxonomy): domain Eukaryota; kingdom Viridiplantae; phylum Streptophyta; class Magnoliopsida; order Santalales; family Viscaceae; genus Viscum; species Viscum album. The sequence goes on along the minus strand of OY728159.1, from coordinate 886,627,300 downwards.
AATAAATCTTAAATTTAATATACACATGACATTGGGATAATAAAGTGTGACTAGTGTATCAATAACTAGATAATACCATTTGAGGATTAAAGATAGAGTTAATTTTTGGTATTATGATATATAGTGACTAGTGTATACACTGCTGGATAATACCATTTGAGGGTTAAATATATAGTTAATTTTTGGAGGAATACATTATCTCATTATTGTTAATGTATTATAGATTCAAATATGTTTTTTGGAAAGGTATGTTATTGAGATTATATGGTTAGGGTATATATATACTTAGCTATATGATCATAGGAATGAAAACTTTTGTTTGAGTAAGGACAGGTTAGATTTTGAGAGCATAAATTTGAATGATTATTGGGTTTAGAATATTTTAAGAAATTTCATGGTAATTTTGGATCTCTATTTTAAAGATTTTTTTAATTAGTATGATAGAACAAAACTCAATGTAACCTATGTTGAACAAAAAATGATATATGTTAAACTTAGAGTGATATAGGTGTAACCAAGTTTGATACAATTTTATTTTCACGAACTATAGGCTAACATGATAGTGTTACAAAGTGAGACATCTTGTGGTTAAATTTTACTATATACATATTTATGATAATTTACTTATAATTATCATCACTCAAGTTAACTATTTTGGTTTTAGTAATGTCCCAAACTAGAAGGAACCATGGGTGTGAGGGATAATGTGGATATTACCCCCAACAAAAAACCCATCAAAATGGGAGTTAGAGTGATAAACATTATGATTATGCCAAACCAACTGTCATGGAATATAATTAACACTGTGAACATAGTAAAAGTCCCAAACACACCAAGAAAGAGAATGATAGAGTCTCATAAAAAATCACATGACAAAGGTGATGAAGGAAACAAGATTCTATTTTATACATGTAAAAAGTGCAGGAAGAAACATAAGGAAAATTTCATTAATGGGATAGGTAAATTCTATAAGTGTGGAGTTGAAGGTTGTCAAACTGATAAGTTTAATAAAAAGAGATAAGTTATAAAAAGTTGTTTCTTTAATCATAAGAGAGTTTTGAATTATGAAACTCAATGTTCGAATCCAAGGGACAATGAGGGAGATAGTCACCAAAACCATGAGAATAAGGAAAAGATTTTGAAACTACTACTAATGAACTAGATAGTGAGTTTTCACTCTAGATTTTCTAGTTTCCTTTTTTGGTAAGTTTTCACCATCTACGGGATATTGAGTTATAAATAAAAACCTATAGTGGTATGATTAACATATAAATATTTTTAGTGTTTTTGGGAAGCTATTCCTCAGGGATCCAGATCTAAAACCCTTATTAGAATTCTATGTGGAACTATTAATGGGTTTTATCTTTTTATAAAGAACTTATAATGATTTTTCATATAGATAAATCTCATTCCACATCCTAAATAAGCCCATCATTATCTAGTGATGTATATTTAATTATGAGTTCCCTATAATAAGTACACTTATCTAATGAATCAAATTATGAGGACACAATTTATTTAGGGTGGAGAATGTAACACATGAAAATTCTAATATATGATTAACTTTAAATAAGTCAATGTGTTTGATAGCTTGCTCCGCACATGACATTGAACTTAAACAAAACCGTGAAATATTTAGATCAAATATAAATATTTTAATATGATAATTAAAACCCATACATTGAATTAGTGGGAATTAATAGGATTATTCACTTTATGAATTAAATGTATATGTAAAATAAATGATATTTTTAATATTAATTAAATTCAATTAGTTCAAATAAAATTACTAAGAAGATCATTTATTATTTAAAAAAAGTAGTTTTCTAAAAAATGCCTTTTATACGATACAGATTTACATTTCTAGATACATATGATTAATGATTAATTATTTTTTATATTAATAATTATTTAAAAGCAATTTAATTAGTAAATGATAATAAAAAACAATAATAACAGTTAGCATTTGAAAATCTCATTTTCCAATTAAAATGATTTTTCAATTATATTTTATGATTTTATTAAAAAACTAAATTTATAAATTTTGTAAGTTTAAATTAATAAAAATGTAACTAATTTTTTAATTATTTATAACAAAATTCACTTAGTACTAATTTTTTATCTTTATATGAAAAGATCATTTTTAGTAAAAAAATACTATTTTCACGAAAGTTATAATTTGTATGACTTTACCATTATATCATAATGATATATAAATTTATAAAAACTTTTAAGTAATAAAATATGAATTTTACAAATACAAATATTAATTTTAAAATAATATTTTAACTTTGAAAACCTATGGAAAACATTTTTAAGACTAATTAAAAAGTCACTTTAATATAAAAAATAGTTTCTATCTTTTTTTTGAAATAAGTATTTTTTTAAAGGGAGATTAAATTTTGGATTTCCTTGGAAGAATAATATACATTATTTATTTCATAATAATTCAATTTATGTTTTTTTTAAATTTAATTTTATCTTATATATAATTTTATCTTATATATAAATTCAAAGATAAAAGACATTATTTCTCTAAAAATTATTTTTACGTGTTTGGGTGTATTTATTTTAAAATTAACTTTTCAAACCTTTAGAAATTATATATGATAAAATTATATTAAAATTTAAAATTAAATGTATAATATTATGTAAAATTTTAAACTTGATATTTTTAACTAAAATTAATTACTAAGGTTAGAAATTGAATACAATGGAAAAAAGTAAATTAGGGTAAAAGAAAAAAAGTTAAAACAAAAAGCCTTAAAACAAAAAATATTATATAAAAAAAGTGGTTGAGGTGAGTTTCAACCCACAATAATTTTAATATCCTCTCATTCTATTCTATGTCCTTTAACACTTGAATAGTAACCTTACATTTAAGGTTTACTCCCAAAACTACCATTGCCTTCACTTATAAAAGGGTAATATATTAACCACTAAGAGATAAACCTATCATTAGAATTTATCCTTGAAAATATTCCATTTTGATCCTTATAGAACCTTCCCATGCTTTAAAAAGCTTCTGGACACCATTAGTTAACAAAATTTCTCCAGTTCCAAGGATACTTCCAAGGAAAATTCAGTTCCCCAATGTGAGTATTATCAACTACTTAGTTTTTCTTCTTAATTATATTCTTTCAAATTTGTTCTAACCACAAAAATATAATGATATTAGTATCATTTATATACTATAATGTTACTATATTAAGGTAATTGTACTTTTATATTTATATAAAATATCCATTAAGGAAAACAAAACTGTTGTTCGTGTGTTATGAAGACTACCACTTCTACGACATAAAATGTTTATTTTTCATTCACCAAATTACAAGAATGGATCTAAGTATGGTATTACAGGATAAATATGATTATTATGATATCTTCATGTTTATTTTATTATGAATTATATAATCATATTATGATATTATCAACAAATGATTATTGTTAACTAAATTATTTACAATGAGTGAACTAAAAAGAAAATGATCTCTTTTTTTTCTAAGTAATGACTTTGTATAAATTATATTCTCAATTTAATTAATTAAAATTATGTAATGTAATAATAATAAACTCTAAATAAGATCATTATTCCACTATTATAATGATATCACCACTAATCCATCTCATAACCAACCATTAATCACAGTAGTTTCTTATTTGGTTTGGTTTAACCGCCTACTTGAAAAATACAATATACTTATGTCATGGATGAATATGAGAAATTATTTAATGGTTTAATATGATATAAATATTTAAATAATGTTTTATTTTTAATTATATTAAGTTTATATCAATATTTAACTCAGTAATTAAGAAAACACATTTTGTTCATTAAGAATCAGCGAAACATTATCATAAATAATTTCATCTTCATGGTTCATAATGAAAATTTCCATAAATTGAAATTATATATTTATAAAATATATTGGGAAATATATTATAGTAATTTATAGGATCTAATATTGATATAACTTAGAAAATAAATCAATACCATCATTATTAATATGAAATAAGTATAAACGATCAAGACTATAAACACCCAATGTGGGAAATCAGAAGAATTCATATAGATAATGACTATTTAAAGATAATATAAATAAAAATGGATATATTAAGGTTATTAAATGTGTTATTAATATATATATTTATGATACATGAGGTTAAAGTATGTTTTTTTTAATTCAAGATAAGATGTAAGGGTTTGATCTTAAAATTTTCTCTTTGTGACATGTTTGATATTATGTGGCTGATTTCATTTTTTTGGTGTATGTATTGATTATTTGAGATAAAAATCATGAATTATATTTTAATAATTTTATTTATGTTCAATTAAAATAATTATCTTACATATGATTTTTATTAAAGTTAAATTCAAGTTGTAAGGGTTTTCTTTGTCTCAATTATGACTCTTAGAGAAATAATTCATTTTACACAACATGTTTTTTAGGGAAAATAATGAAGCATGACTTGGAAACCCAACTCACCCATCTAAAAATTTATTAAAAATAAAGTGAAAAATATTTTAACATGAGGTTTAATTATTTTGAACCAACATTATATTAATAATGAAAAAGTCATAAAAGTCAAGGATATCTCTTATATGAATCCACCAAGTAAGTAGTTTTCAGAGAAATGAGTCATCATCAAATGAAAATGATGTTATTAGATCTAAAAAGAAACAAAAACACATAGAAATAATTTTGATTCCTGAAAACCATCCATAAAGATACAAAAAACATTAGATAATTATGTTTCTATTTATATTTTAGGTTCATATCCATCATACAATTGTTGACATACATTAATAAAAAACACAACAAAAGAACTAATCCCCATCAATAAATAATTATTCTTTGTAATATCACATCCTTAACACTACTATTGTTTTCCAAATACTCAATTGAATTTTATATCACCAAAAACTCATAACACATGTAGAAGAATTCATAATATAACCTCAACTCAACTACATTGAATCATTGATGCCCCTATAACAAGATTAAAATAGCTCACATCCATGCCAAGAACTCACATCATCAACTAAAATTACATGAAAATGAAAAAAAATTATTCAAAAAAGGATAACCACTCCAAATGTTCACAACATGAGATATCTAACTCTAAAAATCATATCAATAAAAGGAAGGTGGTGCATTAACCAGGTAAAATACCACATCAAAAAAAATGTTGATTTATCCTCTAAAAATGTGATTAATGTATAATGGATTGATGCCAGTATTTTAGATTCATCATAATTTGGAAGCCAAGGTAGCCTTTTAAACCCTCCAATGATGAATTTCAACACCTCCTAAATTATTCATCTTCTAAGAACTTTTTCACTATAAAATAGAATATGAAAACCCCTATCCTGGTTCGAAACAAATTCCCAATATAGAATGTGAGAAAAATGATAACAATCCTCAAATAGGTTGTAACCAAAATCAAATTCATTGAAGACAAAATTCTTAAAAACTAAAAAAAATAAAATCAGTGTAGAAATGAAGAAGGACAACATTCTTCATATAGAAAAATGAGAATCTAGTAAACAACTTTTAGGTTTAAACATCCAAGAAAAGAAGCATAATATCTACATTTAAATCAACCTATAAATGATGATGTATGTTTTTTATTGAGCTATAAATGTCTATAGAAAGCATAATTCTCCATTGTGAATCATCAGGGGAAAATAGAAATAGTGCATTTACAAAGATCATGATGACCAAAATGTAGAAATCCTAAACCGATTCAAATACTTTGAAAAAAAATTCCATGAAATAAATCTCCAAAAGGGTAAACACATGATAATAATTTCCACGGAATATACCTAAATATAAAATTAGGATTTTGTTTAAATTCCTCCTCCATCGTAGAGAGCATTAAATTTTGGATTTTAAGGTAAAAATATAAATTGAGTTCACCATACTTATATTTCTGGAATAATATTGCATCTTATTTATCAATACAAGAGTTTAGTTTATCGCCTAAGTCATCCTTAACTTGATATTCATCGATCACTATAAGGTCAACACCTTTATCATTATTAATATATTCTAAATAATCATTATTTGAGGATACCGTAATAGGTTCAACAACCACATGGTATGGGGGAATAACATATTTTTCATTCCTAGAGGACTTTAAGCATTGGGTAATAATTGTTCTATCAAGATTAAAATAATATATATGTTTCTAAGTCTTTTTAGGATTCAGAATAATGAATCCATCCTAGTTAACCATTATTTTTTACCTTTCCTCGCATTAGACTTCAAGTAAGCATCATCAATATGACAAGATTGTTCATAAGTGCCATGTAAAGATTAACTAGAATCAGAGTGGGAACCCTAGTCCTCCTCTTTCATGGGTTGGATAAATGATAGGATCTCAAGGGCAGAAATATCAGTTTTATTAAGATTATCTTTATTTTTATTTATAGTCTAGGAAATTTGAACCACTTCCACAAAGAGAAATATTTAAGCGAAAGCACAGTCTTAGAAGGTCCAAACAGATTCTTATTGACATCATTGTCAATAATATTCCCTAGGTTCCAAAATTAATACTCTCATTTTTCAACCCAAATTGAAATATTTCGTATAATGTGGTGTATAGGATAAGGCATGTTTCCACATCCCTCTGTGTAACATCTAATTTTAAAATATTAACTAAAATAATTTGGAAGGGTTTTGAATATTACATATTGTAAAAATATACATTCACTATTTTAAATCCATATATAGGATGGAAGAGGTCAAGATATGTTGAGATCTACACATACCTAGTGATAAAAGCTATAGAGAGATTTATAGCAGCATAGTCTGGTTTTAGGGGTTTTTCAATTATGCCAAAAATTGAAAATGGGATATTTTGTTTAAATAAATGAAGTTGAAAACTAGGGAAACCTAAATAGTTAGGTGAAATCATAGGCTCAAAATTAGTGATAAAATCTATGTACCGTTAAAATTATTTCATGAAACAACTATTGAAGGACCATGAACCTCTCGTCCATAAATGAAAATATTTATTTTCAGAAGAGAAGTGGAAAACCACATGAGAAGAGTTCATAATAATAACATAAAAGTTACCAAATCCAATATATTCAAGAGTCCTTCATAGAATATTGAGTGAGAGTCTACACTTGATAAAATTTCTAATAATCACATAATATAGATTTAAAGAGAGGAACAATACCTTTTCCTTTGAGAAAGATATCACTGAGAAACCCCTGTATTAGTATACCTTCGGTTTGATGTGCACTGAAGTATATGAATCACTATGGGAATGAAACTATTGATCACACACAATGATGAAATCCATAAAGGATTAAAAGTTAGTGTTAGGGTTTCTTTATTGTTCACTTGAGGGCACACTCTCTATTGGTTCCTTTTTTATAGAGAATCATTGTGTGCCATGTTTTTTTGTGTATTCCCTACCCATGGATATATTTTTATCATACTCTTTGTATTTCATGGGATTTACTAGAAAATAATGTTCTCTTATTAAAGTGGCCATTGATTCAGTTTTTTCTTGAATAGTAAGTATTTTTGGTAAATTAAATTTTATTTATTAAGTTATGATCATTATCTTGAACTTATGTCATTTATGTTGGGTATATTTTTTCCCTTTGGTTATATTATGTGCTATTATCTCATTATTTTACAGGGATATACATTCTTACCACCAAAACCCCTTAAAAAATATTTCTCACTTCTTGGGATAGGTACTTTTGAAACCATCCACTTTCTTTATGTAGATGGATTATAATCATGTTTTCTAGTATTGACCTATATGTATACCCATTTATCCATATGTTGTGAACATCAGATTTTATATAATTCATATTGGATGATTTACACCTAGAAATAATGTTATTCTATTGACATGGGGAAATTTATTGGTGTTTCATATACTGATTTTCTAATATGGATGATTATTGGAAAGTTTACTAAGTATTGTTTAACCTTCCACATTATTAATTTGGATGTGTTATGATCATGCTATCCTTTTTAATACCATGGTAAAAAGTATTAATGTATCATATATTATTATTCTAGTAAGGAATATTATTGTAAATTTTATTATGTATTGTTTAAAAATCCATCTTATTTCATAGGACGGGTTAAGATCATGTTATCCCTTTTATTAATATGGGGAAAATATTGATATTATTGATGATTATTGACTAGTAATTTAGCTTGATAATGTATTTATATATGGTATTCTTCATTATACATATATTCATGTTTTTATTCATCCATAGGTTCTTTAGGGAATGGTATGAAATATATTTTTGAATATTATAGTGAATACATTGGACATAATTATGTGACATGTGGGGTAAATAACTAATTTATGTTTCCCTCACAAAATGGAACCTAACTTGATTTTCCACATACCCAAAGGGCATTCTCGATCCCCATGGGCTGGCGACCAGCACCTAGGAATTAATAAAAACTAGAGGGAATGATTTTTCCCAAGCTGAACAAGATATATGACATATGTATACATGGAATAAAGAACAACATAAGAAAACCCAGAAAAAATATATACCATATCTAAAATAAAATAATTGTAGTGATGCAACTTGAAAACCCGATAAAAGAAAAAAGGGGGTATAGGTCCATAAAAAATAAAGTAAAACCAATATGGAAGAAAACTACTCCTATTATATGCGGGAAATCTCTCACCAACTCACCAACAGATTTCCAAACACATCTAAAAGGAACCTCTTCACCTCACTATGGTGCCTTGCATTTCCCTACATCAAAATACATAATCATTTCTACTCACCACTGAAGGGGTATTCATGGTGTGAGCTAAACCAGATCAGTAGGATCTAAACCATGTGTTCCATATCAAGTCTCTATAAAAATAATCCTAGTATACTCATTTTAAATAAAACATGGCATGATAAGAAATAAAATAATTTTATATCAAAAATGGTAAATATTTCCCTTTTTCCATAGTTCTAAAACAAGAATGGTAAAATAGTTTCAATGAATAATTTCCATAAAAATTTATGAAATTCCAAAGCATGTATATAAAATCTATAATAATACAAGACAAATCATGGGTATACCATGCTAAGGATCACAACAGGTCATGATAGTAGACTACTCATACCAAAATAATGACCCCAAGTCCTTATAACATAAGCCTAAGTATTATAGTAACACCCCATGATTGAACCCCCAATAATGTTAACATAAAGTACCTAGAACAACATGTCTTGGGTGTAATTGAAAACTCCCCCTGAGTGAACTCCCTAATAATAAAATGGATGATGTACCTAAGATATACCTCCATCTAAGTACCCATGGCTTCCCATGTGCAACAATTCTCATATCAATTCAAAAGGTTTCCACATTTCATATACAATTCCAAACAACCCTCTATTCTATGAAAAGCATTATTTGAATACCCATTTCTCAATCCAATTTTAAATTCATTGAAAAAAATTTTTCTTTTACTAAAACAAGGGGAAAAATATATATTAACACAAACGAATTTATTCAAATAAAACAATCATTCCAATTTTATTATAAAAATAAGTCATTGAAACCAGAGCAATACAATTCATCTAACGTAGGCTAGATAAAGAACAACTAACATCCAAATTAGGTCACCCTACCTGAAATTGGATCCACCAACACTTTAAGGAAATAAGAGACAAAAAAGTAGGCCCTAACAATAATTCTTACATCTCATAATCATAATCCATAACAAACATATGCTTTCATAGATGTTATATCACCCATACCTCAATAAACATACCAGCCACACTACAACCAACACAAGGGTCAGACTTTGGGAGAAGATCACACAATAGATCTAGACGGAATAAAAATAATGTCACCACAAAGTTGATGGATCCTTAAAAATTGTGCAATGATAATACTAAAATAAAGTGATGAAGAATAAGAATGTCCACTTACCAGAGAGAAGCAACATAACCAAGAGGGATATTGAACTCGGGACGAAGAAGTTTTAAAGAGGAAGAAACATCAAAAATCACCTAGAAGAGGGATAGGGTTTGTGAGAGTCACTTCACAATGAATGTGGAGAGGGTGTTTTTTAGGACGTTAATAAAAACCTAATGGAAAAAAGGGTTGAAGTCACAGACTAGGGATTTACGGCATAAAATCCTCATAACCCACATACTTTAAAAAATACACCAGCTTAAGTTAAAAATCACAAATGATTATTTTATGTTGTAAAATATATATATACACCATAAAATTGTTTTACGGCCTACCACACATCATTTAAACTATAAAATATCATCTTATGACATAAAAATTTCCAGTAGGCATTTCCCAACCCATGCTCCCACCGAAACTCCCGAAACATCATCGACCATAAAAACACTATATTAAATAAGAAATAGTGTACCTTAAAAACCCAAGATGTTTCAATATATCCACCATTAGATTTTATATCCTCAATAAATCATGCAAAAGAATGGTGATACGAAAAGATGTGAGTTGAAAACTACCTCACTAATGTTTCACACTCCCAAGTGTCAGGAGAATCTTATCCATGTATCCATAAAACTCCGACCAGTATAATAAAATTTCCATGAAATAATTTCACCTAAAAATAAATAATATCCAATGGTTTCTACACAAATTAAAAATACCACTCTAACACAATATCTTCCTAATACAGAACTTGGAAGGGATCAAGAGGGTAATTCCTAAGCTGAGACATATAGAAAACATCATGAATGTCTATAAATTGAGTTGGAAACACTAACCAATAAGAAAACTTCCCAAGATACTTAGTGACCACAAACAATCCAACATATCTAAATGAAATATTCCTCTATTTTCCAAGATTATGGTGACCAAACTAAGTATAAACATTCAATAAATCATTGTTATGAATGTAAAACTCCAAAGGATGACACCAATGATCCACAAATGATTTATTCCAAATCTAATATGTAACCAAACAATGATGTATATTCTAAATACTCACTGATATCCCATGAATGAGACTTGTTCCCACATGAGAAGCCTCTCCCACCAATTCCTAACATAGTGGTGATCTACATGGGTGACCGTACAAAGCCTCAAAGGGTTACATTTTTATTGATGACTAAAAAATATTATTATAAGAAAACTCAACCAGACCCAAATGGAAATCCCATGATCCTCAAAAATACAATACACAGGCATAAAACATATCCTATAATATTTGAATAGAAAACTCTATCTGACCATCCATTTATGGATAGCGATTTTCTTCTGAGAGTGCATGTGACAACATTCCCCTTCTCTGAGGGATAAGTGATGTCAATATAGAACAACTGAGGGTAATCCACCGGCTACCTCTATTTAACATTAAAGTAATTATAAAAAATGATATAGATTATACTCTTATGGTTATAATAGAATTTTAATCTCTCTCTGAAAACATAATTCTACCAATACTTACATACATGCATTACCATGTAAAGATCTAAATCCTGAGTGGGGTAATTATTATCATTTGGATGAAGATGATGAGAACCATATGACTCAACGTGGCCATCATGAATTATCGTACATCCCAAACCATCACCAAAGGAATCAAAGTACAATAAATAACCCTTATCAGGCTTAGGTATGATCAGAATAGGTGATTATTCTAGAAGTTGTTTCAACTCTTTGAAATAAGTTTGAAACATTTCATCCCATATGAATGTCACCCCTTTCCTAGAAAGAGTTGTCAAGGGTGATTCAAACATTTAAAAATCCTAAAAATTCTACTGATAATATATAGTAAGATAAAGAAAGATACATATCTTAGAGACGTTCCATGAATCCTCCTATGACAAGAAAACCTTCACCTTCTCAGGATCAACTAACAAGGCACACTCAAAAATAACATGCCCCAAGAAATTTAGTTCTTGGATCTAGAAACTGAATTTTGAAAGATTTATATAAAGTCGGTGGATATTTAGAATTTACAAAAACATTTATAAATGGTGGTCTTGATCATGATTTAATCTCAAATAAACTATAATATCATCCATGAACACAACCAAAAAGTGTTGATATACTTATATAATATCTAGTTCATAAAATCCATAAAAATTGAAGGAGAATTAGTCAGACCAAATGACATCACAATATATTCATAGTGACTATACCAGATCCTAAATTACATCCTGGAAATATTAGAGTCCCAAAACCTGATCTGATGATAACCTAATGAAAGATCTATTTTTTAAATACACCTTCCCCCCTTTAACTGATAAAAAACATCCAAATTTGGTAAAGGATACTTATTCTTAACCATTACCTGGTTAAACTTTTGATAATCCATGCAAAATCAAAGTAAACCATAAAACTTCTTAGAAAAGAGTAATGGGGACACCCATGATGAGACACTTGGGTGATGCAAACCCTTCTCTATCATATTATCCAACTGAATCTTTGTCCCTTTTATCTTTTCATGTTCCATACAATATGTGGGTAATGAGATCAGCTGCGTACCTGAAACCAGGTCTATAAAAAAAATCCACGCCTCTCTCTAGAACAAGACATGAAAATTAATCTGGGAAATCATTCATAAAGTCCCTAAAAACAATGGTAAGACTAACAAGATAAGAAAATATGCCGAGTTCAAATGAAATAATAGACAAAAAACACCCTAGACCTATTCAGGAATGTATGATGTGAATAGATATCAGATCCCACTCCCTTTAAAACACAAAAGAGATCCTATCAACAATAAGTAACATGACATTATAATGATAACATTCAAACTCAACCTAAAGAGAAACAAGACAATCCATCCTAATAATAGCATCAATAAAATATAGGTTGAGAATTAAGAAATCCCAAATTCTCTCCACATCAACTATCGATAGAGAATAATAAGGAAACAAAAATATATTCTCTTTCCACTTTCCAAGTTTTGTATCTAACACCATGGCTAATTACATAGAATATATTGAAAGTTTCAACACATAAATAAATCTGGAAGATATAAACAAGTGAGGGTTATGAGTATTTAATAGAGAAATCACTAAAGAAGATTCAGAAAAGATGGTACCACTCACTATCACTAGCTTTATGGAGACTTCCATTATAGAATCATCTACTGCATGAAAGTGATTCACTCATGGGGACTATGGATCGAGCCCTATGAATTTTGAAGCTTCTAAGTACGCAATAGTGGCCTTTAGGGAAAATGATCCATATCCAAAGCAAGACATAGACAAATCCTAGAATAACCTCTATAGATGGTCATAGTGGCCAAATCCATTACAAATATTCATGAGGGTAGGATAATAAAATTGGGTGTGACTGAACTTTCTACACCGGTAGAAAGTCAAGGGAACACTACTAGCTGCAACTGATGGTGCAAAGGAGGATCACTACTAAGAACCACCTCCACAACTCTTACGATGATCGTACCACTTCCTCTTCTTTCATAGCATACCACTAAAGCATCCATTAGATGAATAATAAGTGGTAGAATAACCAATATTTTTTACAACGTCCATTTATTCCATCATAGATCTACCCAATATCTCCACATTGGTAGAAATATTCATCACAAATACCCGTGGTATGATATCTGATCAAAAAACATACATGTACTTACGATCATTCAATTCATCATTTGTTACCACCTTTAGAGAAAAATGATCCAACTCCACAAACTGATTAGTGTAATTTGAAACTGGACACTCTATCTCTTGTAAATACATGAACTCTAGAGGATTTTCCATCACTAGATACTCTAGAAGGAACTATTAAAATAAAAGTGCCTTGAAACCCTTCCAATCTAATACCATGTTCCTATCATCTTATATCATAGAATCCCCCAATCACTTTCTAGGATCCTCAAGACTAAACCCTATACACTTCACCTTGATGGTCTCAAGGTGTATCTAAAAATTCAAAGATCAGATCAATCTTTTCCATCTAGTGCTCCATATATTGGGGCTTATTAATACCCTTAAAGTATGAGGGATTATATTATTGGAACTCTCAATATTGATCCCTTTCATTTTCATCTCCCATCAACACCACAATAAAATAATTTTTAACTCATGGTACATTATATTTCATAACAAAAATTCTTTCACAATATCCTCGATAAGATTCTAATCAAAAATTAGATTTCCTTGAGGAGCATCCACTACACCTTATTGTGGAACACACATAGGACATCTCATAGACATATCAATATGCACCAGAAGTAGAAGAAATGATCAAATAATAGGATAATATCAGTTCAAAACATAAAACCATTAGCTAAATTTAGATTAAGATCAAGAACTCAACTTAGGAGACACACATCCAAACTTCCCAGGGTAAATTGAGTCTCATCCTGATAAGGGATGGAAAGGAACTCATCGCATTCTACCTATTTTATTTCAAAAATATTATATCTAATCTACCAGAAATCACAAGAATATGACTCTTGAGGAAGAAACAAACTTTGATACCAATTTGTAATGAACTAACCCAAGTTTCCATCACAAACAGGAATCTTACCCGATCCTCTATATACGTAAAGGGAGTTGTTGATCCCCAAGAGCTGGAAATTAGAACATGGGAATCAAACAAATTATAGGGACTAATTTTTCCCAACCTAATCCAGATACATGGAATATGTATACCTAGAAAAAGAAAAAAGGGAGAAAAATCAGAAGAATATACACTATAACTAAAAGAAAATCATAGTAGTAATACAACTTAAAAACCATATATAATAAAAAAGGGGATACATGTCTATTAAATAATAGGAAAACCAAAAAATATATACCTAATCCTATGATATATGGGAAATATCCCACCATCTCACTTCCATCTACCCAAACCAAGCTGATAGAAACCACCCCACCTCACTAATCACCTTGACTTTCCCTACTACAAAATACATAACTAGGTCCACTCACTGCTGAAGGAATGCACAATGTGTGAGATAAATAGTATTAGTAAGATCCAACTCAGAAATTACATATCAAGTCTCTATAAAAATAATCTAAGTATTCTTGGTTTAAAAAAACATGGCAAGATAAGTAGTAAAATAGTTTTATGTCAAAACATGGTAAATATTTCCCTTTTTTGGTAGTTCTAAAATAATCTAGGTAAAAAAATTTTAAATAATAATTTCCACAAAAAATTATCAAAATCCAAATCCTTTATATAAATCCCTTATAGCCAATGAATATTTAAATCATGATAAGGATCGCAAAAGTCATGGTTAGAAGACTAATCATACCACATCCAATGACTAGTGTGAACCCAGGTCCCTATAACACCAACCTAGATAGTATACGAAAAATCCATGAGTGAAATCCAAATAATGTAAACAACATGTTACTAGAATAACATTCCTATGGATTAGAAGAACACTTCATGAGTGAACCCCTTAATAATAAAATGGATGATGTCCCTAAGATACAGCTTCCACTTTAGTACCCAAGTATTCCCATGATTTTCATTTCTAAAATCATTTCAAAAGGGTTCCATATTTTATTAACAATTATAAAAAAACCTTTATTTTATATAAAAAATTCTTTGAAAATCCATTTCTCAATCCATTTCACAATGCTTTGAAAAAACCTTTTATTTTACCAAAAAATGAAAAATCCATCTTTTTTCATAAATCCATTTACACGCATAAAAAAATAATTCTAATTCATTTATAAATAAATTTATAAAAAACAATGCAATAAGGTTCATCCAATGTAGGCCAGAGATAGATCCCTCTACCTCAAACTCAAGTTGAACACTACCTGTAATGGGATCCACCGAAATCGAAAATAAAGTAGAAGAAATAACTAAGGGCCTAAAAATGATTCTAATATATCATAATCATAATCCATAACAAAAAGTATCTCGTCGAGAGGTTAGATAAAAAATACCTAGATAAACACCCCCTCTACACCACAACCAACACAAGGGTCAGCCTCTAGGATACTATTTCCCAATTTATCTAAAAAGGGTCAAATAAATATCACCATAATGTCAACAAATCCATAATTTTAGCGCAATGATGTTACCACAATAAATCAATGAAAAATTATAATACCTCTTACTAGTGACATGCGATGTTACCAATTTGGATATCAAACTCTAAATTGAGTATTCTAGAAGAGGAAAAGACACCCAAAAATCACTTGGATTAGTGTTAGGGTTTTTAAGAGTCTCTACAAAATGAAATATATGAGGGGGTTACATGATCGAAAAATAAAAACCTACCAGGATGAAGGTTTTAAATCATAAACCTGGGTTTTGTGGAAAAAAATACCCATAATACACATAACCAAAAAGTCATCACCTCAGTTTAAGAATACAAAGAGATTATTTTATGTCCTAAAATATATATATTTATTCCATAAAATGGTTTCATAGATTAAATATTTTTAGGTCCTTCCCCACTACATTTATGTTGTAAAATATAATCCTATGATGTAAAAACTTCCTGCAGGCAATGCCTAGCCCATGCTCTTGAAGAAACTCCCAAAACCTCTCTAAACCTAAAAAACACACTCTTAAACAATAAAGAGTATACCTTAAAAATATTGTATCTTACCGGTGGGTCCTAAAATTATATAGCTACTCAATGAATCGACAGGTTTCATGAAAAAAATTAGTTTTGGTGTTTATTGTTTGCCTACCCAATTCAATAAGATGTCTAAACTATGTTATAAAAAATAAGTAAATGTCTTAGAACAAGGCCTTTCTAGTGGTTTTTTTTTCATATATTCCATTATAAATTACATTATTATGATATTATTATTATTAATATCCATGTTTTAATTTAATATCGTGGATATAGCAGGCTCCCAGTTTCAAATTGATTATGACTTAATGTTGTTTACCTATTCTTTCCACAATATTTATGCCATGTTTATTCAACGATTGATTTAGTTATATGTTTCCCTTATCCAGTATTTGTGATCTATACTTATTATGTTAAAATTTACCTATGTTATAGAGAAAATTAGTACCCAAAACATTTTTATAATAAGTACATGTGGGAAAGAATTTTTGGGAGGGTTTAAATAATTATCCTAAAGTAGGTTCGTATATGATGGGAAAGTTTTCCATTTTATACAAAGGAAATGGGATATATCATTTTATGTTTTACCCTTATTATACAAAGATTTAAATATAAAAATAACATTTGGATAAAATACATTAAAAAAAATTATCTATTTTGAAATTATGTATGATTATTTCAAGGATTTTATAACTAGTATTAAATAAAGCATGAAAAATATGTGTTTATGGGAACTTGATCCAAGAGTATAGGCCCGAGGCATCACAATAACAACTAATAATTTCAATCCCATGATTAAGGACCACATGTTTCATACATTTAAGTACAAAAAAATGAACAATAGGTAAATATATGTTAATAGCCTTGAGTGTAAATGGTGATGGGTATTCACAACATAAAATTTTAGCATGGAAATTCATGAGACAATTTTGGCAGCATAATGGGTGTACATAAAGGTTCATAAAAGAGATTAATAAGAGTGAAAGTTTTTATCTAATTACTTGGGAATCAAAAGGATAGTAAAGGGGTGTGTAAAAACATATTCCAACAATAAAAAATTTAAATCAAAAGGCTTAATAAAAATAAAGTATTGAATAAAGAGGATGAACAAAATACTTTACCCTGTGGGGGTGATTCTAAAAGCTTGAGTGGATATTTTTTAGAGCTTGGGAACGTATTGGGACGACAATAGAGATGGATAGGGAGAGGAAAATTGTGCATAATATATTTTTTGAGAATATGAATGAGATTTCAGGTGGTTATTTCTAGAAAAATATATGGTAATTCTTTAATAATTTCTAAACATAGGTTTTTGTAATAGCAAGTGTTTTTTTGGACTATAAATTTGAGTAGATATTTGAATTTTTTATTCCAGATTCTTATATGGTGTAAAATAGTAATTTTAAACTATTATATGACCTCAAATAATTGTTTCAATCACTCCATTGGTCCCATGATTTGGTTTTTACCCTCATATAATAGTTTGGTGGAATTTTAAATAGTTAAAATTTTCATTGAATATTGAATATTTAATATATATTTAATTATATATTAATTTATTTTCACATGTTCAGTCAATTGTAACTTTTTAATGGATCATCATATTGGAATTACATATCCACTATTGAGTCTAGAACAAATGGTTTTTCCTAGGCATGGCAAAATATTGAGTTGGGAATCGTGGTCGGGCCTTATCCCCTATTCCTTTTTCTCTTTCTTTCATTTTCATTATTTTTATTCTTTTTATTATTTTCTCATTTTCTCCAAAAGACTTTCACATACCCCCTATGGGATTACTATTTCATCATTAAGATAAGAGGGGAAGATATAGAGAGATAAATAGAGAGGGAGGAAGATATGTGTCACCACGGAACTCAGGAGGAGCCAGGTCGGCATGTAGCAACTCTAAAATGTGGGAACAGGTGAATATTCAGTGAATTATTCCCAAAGGTAAGATTTTTTAAAGTTTATTCCATATATCCCGGTAGACTTACTTATTTCAAGTTTTAGGTCCCAATTATCACTACTTATGACCCCTTGAGGGCTGATCTATAGCTTTTTGGGAGAAAAACAGGGTTTCGGGCCAATTTGAGGGGTTTTCTATTTAGAAATCCCAATCACATGGCGTGTAGTTCAGGAACACACCTGGTGTGTTCTTACTATTCAGGGAAGATGAAAATTTTTAAAAGTACATTCCGTGTATAGGGTATACATTCCATGTACTGTTACTTGGCTATGAAATTTAGTATATGTCTAGATAGCCTGTGTTAGGAGATTTGTCCATATAGAGTACACGAAAAGAACTCGTGTGGGTCACACACCATGTAGAAGTACATGTCTAGAAACAATACATGGAAAGGACTTGTGAGGTTCAAGGGAAGGTACCCCATGTAGGGTATATTCCATGCACATGAAAAACACACTATATACATTGATTTTACAAGAAATGTTTAGTTGAAGTACATGCCCATGTTGGGATTCGGGGGTATATTCCATCTACCATGGTATACACACCATGTACTCTTCCCATGTTACCCTTTTCATAGTTTTTTTCATGTTTTATTCCCTAGATTAAAAATTTTACACATGAATATTCTATTATGAATATCTTTACACATATATTATGATTCTTAAAACCTTTAGGTGATATGAGGACAATTAGGAGGTGTTTCAAACTTGTTATTAAATAGAGAGGTTCTCCCCCCATTAATCGTATCGAGTTATATTTTGAGAGTGAGACCCTTTATCTAAGGTACTATATAAGCCATCTTTCTAGACTGATATTCAAAGACTTATCCTTTTAGGAAAATAATTCATATTTTCCTTTAACCTAGGGAATTTAATGTAGGACTTCTCTACCTTAATATTGTTTTTGAGGATACCCTATGGGACACCTTCACTTACATGTTTACCTAGGTAATCCCTTGTAGGTTACCTCTACCTATTTAATCTTTTCAAGGATTCTGTGTAGGATTACTCTAATTTGTTACTATTACTGAGGGTCCCATGTGGGATAAATGTTATTACATGTTGTCATAGTGAATCTCTTGTAAGATCCCTCTACATGTATTCCATTTCTAAGGATCTAATGTATGATGCCTCTACTAGTATATATCATTCAAAGGATCCCACATATGATTCCTCCACTTAAGTTTTGACCTAGAGGATCCAGTGTAGGATGCCTCTATTTACTTAATACTTCTCAGGATTCTATATAAGATACCTTCAATAGATTACTATTTTTGAGGTTCCCAAGAAGGGTGGATTTACTTATGAATGGATTTTTAGTATCCCAAGTAGGATTCCTATCTAGTATTATAACCCAAGGGGCCCAATGGTTTCCTGGGTGGTCGGCTGATCCTGTGCTAGTACATTGGGGGGTTGGGTAGTAATGGTAGTGGGTGTCACCATAGAACCCATACTAAGTATGTAATCCCCCGAGGCTATATATGTATTTGTTAGTTGGGTGTTAGACCACCCCCAGTATTTTATTATTCATACACTCAGTTATTAACAATGAAGTTATGATTTCTAGAGGTACTTCCTAGATTTTTGCTGATGAGACTGATACAATATGATACGTGACAATGGAACATAGAGGTAATTTATGGGATATAGTTCCTAAACCTTATTTATGTATATGAAAAACACGGTATGACACTGATGGGGGGAATTGCAGCATGGAACTGATAATGCCTGACGGAATGATACAGTTTACCAAGTTTACATTGAATGAACTTTTTGGACTCTAAGAGGATGGCTTGTTCAATGGTATTGGGTCTTGACCCATATAGGTCTATATTATAATTTTTTTTACTATGGATGCACTCTATGGACTCAATGAGGATGCATTGGTAAATAAAATTGGGTCTTAGACCATGTAGGAATATTTTAAACCAATTTTTCTATGGATGTACTTTATGGAATAGAGGAGGACACCTTCATTAATGTACATGGGTCATGTCTTGTGTTTGTATATATTATACTATGTTTTCAATGGATGAGCTTAGTGAGCTAGAATAGGATGCCTTGGTCAATTTCCCTATGTCCTGGATCTCATAGGTTTGATACTTGATACATGCAATATAGGTCCTAGTTTATATAGTTACATCTTTATAGGATTTTCCATTGGAACACGAAATAATTCATTATAGTAATTGTATGTGAGTGAAGGTTATCCTAGGGAAATGAAATGTATACCCCCGTGGTGACATTTCTTGATCAAATAAATTTCTAATGATGGAAAAAGTAGGTACCATCGATCAGGATTTCAGACCCAATGATCAATATAATTATACACATATTGAGTGGTATAACATCCATATCAATACCCTTTTCACCTTTCTCTTGTATATACATATTTATGTATAAATATATTTATGGGAATATATATATACACACACATATATATACATGATGAAACAATGAACATTTGATCGAGATCAGAGACCTAAGGATTAATTGTGGGTTCAATTTATTTATTTTATTTCTCATTTACCATCACATGTCAGTTATGCTTAGAATATTCTAAGAGTATTCTCTATAATAGAGGATTTATAGGTTAATTATTGGGGAAACCTACTAAGATTATTTCTCACCACTGTACATGAACCTCAGTGTGAACATAGACCTCAAGTCTACTTTTTTTAGGTTGAGAATAGATTTCATTATGGATAGCACTAAGGCCCAGGGTTTTATGATAGGGAACAAATGCTCGTGTGGATTCTTTTTATTAAACTGGAATAACTCACCAGTGTCTTGGATACTAGGTATAGTGTCTAGCTCAAAATGAGTCGGAAACCTTGTACTTTTATTTTTTTACTTTATGTACTTAAACTCGTATGGTTGGAGCAATGGGTGACCAATGTTGTATATATGAGATGGAAATTCAATATTTTATATCATTTAAATTTTTTAATATATCATTCTTATATTTCAATTTATTTACTTCTTCCACACTCTGTTTATTTACTGTTTGGATGATATCTAGTTATTTCCATGATTTTCTACTTTAATATGAATGCTTAGTCTCCCCAATGTCACACCCTAGGCCCTAAATAATATTTTAAAGCCTCTAAAATATGGGGAGGCACACCTAATTCCTTATGGTGAACTCGATTAGGGAACAAAATTAGTGGCTTCTAAGTCGAGACATTTCGATTTTGGACTGTAAGTAAAAAAATAATCAAAACCATAGACCATCCCATAGTTTTTCCCATGGTTTCTACTAAATGGGAGTAGTTATTAATATTTTGTAAATTTAAGAATATAAATCCATAAAATAACACCATTTATGATATGTAAGTGAGTCATGTTCATAAAATTTTAGTTTTAAAACATTAAAATATAATATTGGTTCTGAAAATTCATAATCGGTTTTGTAAACTTAATCAAATAACATTAAAACACATTATTTTATAGGGGAAATATATTTTTGGTCATTTATTCCATTTATAATATTTATTACATCACTTTTAGGATATAATTATGTCATAATATATTTCTTATATTTATATTGAATTTATATTTTACCCAAAAATTTGATTACCATATAAAATTATGAAAAATTAACCTTTGACTAAGTTTGACATGTTGATTTCAAAAATAATATTTATTTTACCAAAATAATTTTTTAAATATAAGAATATACACTTTTAAATAAAAAACCATATTTAATATAAAATAGTAGTTTTTATTACATTATAAAATTTCTAAACCATTTAAATATTACATTTAACTGAATTAAATTATATTATCATTTAAATTTAAATAAATATTATTTTATGAAAATATCAATTATTTTTAAATTCTTGAATTTATCAAAAAGTGTGTTTTTGTTGAAACTATATGTTTCCCAAAAATTCATCTATTGGTTTATTCATATCAAAACCTAGTTTTAATAAAACTCATTATTTAATCATGTGTATAAATTAATAATGAAAAAGGATAAATATAATCATTATTTTATTATAAATAAAATTAAAAAATTCATATAATTAAGGTATAGATACATAACCCCTTATTACACCAGGATATGCCCTAAGGTCAAGGAGTGCGATAATGGAATTTTGGTGGAGGTGGTTCACCGAACATAGTTTGTGTGGTGATATCAATATGTTCAAACTTCTCCCATAAATGCCTTTGATTAAGTTTTAATTATTGAATATCAACTTGGGATAGGTCAAGGGAAAATCCTAGTAATTCCATCCCATTTAGAAGCTCCGATAAATGAACTTCATAGGGTGTGATCCTACTTACAAGGACATCAATTATTTCTTCTATGTTGATCAGATATTATTATAACCCTTAATATATACTTATTATATGGTCATAGTATAATTACAATATTATTAATGGATATGATGCTTAATATTCTTTTAAGACCCACATGAAATAATTTATTGTGGTCAAAAACAACCAGTGTAGTGTATGTTGTTTCTATAAATAAATTACATAATAAGGAATTTATTCATTTAAAATGTAATTTCATTTATAAAAGTATGGGTTTTTACATGGTATGAGTTGTAGATATGGAGTCCTGTGAGGTTGTAAAATTCAAGGTGGGTATGAAATGTGGTGGGATCACTATGGGCATGATCAACTCAAGTGAAGATGATGGCATTGAATTGGAGTGTGAGGATGCATAAGTTGTGACTAAAATCAGATTCCCTTATTTGTACATATTTTTCAATGAACTGATATAATATATAACATGGTAGCCTCCCGAAACAAATATATTACCAAATTTTGTGTTAATGGGGTAGTAAAGGATGACATGGGTAGTGTTTTTTCTCTTAGGGAAGGTGTGGATCCATGATTAGAAGTAGCATGAGAGTATATGTCATCACCTTCATCTCCACCCTCATTATTTTCCTCAAAGAAAACATATATTTTTTATTTTTTTACATCAAGAGCATTTGGGTTAATATGGTAAATACATATTGAACCTTTCCCAATTATATTATGGGAAAAATATAATGAAAAACATAAAAATGTTTGTCTAAATAGGTGACTATTAAACATGGTGTGAATTGTTTTCTAACTAAGTATCATAAATCCTAGATGAAGTCATTCCAAAAGTACTTCATGAAACAAGTGATAATTGAAATATGAAACCATGTTTTCAAAACTATGTAGCGGTGGTGAAAATTTCATTTTGGATGAACTAGTATGGTAGGGTACATGAATGAGTTCTATATGTGTGCACTATTCACTAAAATAAGATAGAGGTTTTTTTAGTCAATGATTTTCTAGAAGTTTCCTTTATCAATGATATGGATGATAAAAAGGGTCAAAAGGTGATGGTATCAGTGGAACTAGAAGAACTGATACAGATATAATCTATAAATAGATGGATGGGGTTATTTATTCTATGGCTAGAGGGTTGTCGTGGTGACTTAGATTGACTATAAAGTATGTTTCCATTTTACATTTGGTAGTGATATTGAATTTTTTTCAATTTTAAATCAACGAGACTTTATTTTTTTCTATTGATGTTTTAGTGTTTCATGTGGATTAGGACTTATTTTTAACCACATAAATTCTTAGTGTTCTATGTTATATGATTACTATTATTTTCTCCATTTCATTTTGAGAGTAGATAATGGTTTTAGGGTGGATATTATTTGCATAGAAAAGGTTAAATGACTTTTCATTTTGGATACACTGAGTTAAGATCCATTCATTTTTTACCTTCCAAAACCTTGTTCCATATTTGAAGTTTCAAATTATGGTTCCAGATGGTGGGAATCCGTACAAAAATTAGTATCAAATCATTTTGTTATATCTATATAGAAGACTTAAAATAATCATCAATCCTATCCTTTATGACTTCCATTTTAGTGGTATTTCTTTTCCAAAAGGAGGGTATTATAAGAGGGTAAGATTTAGCTAGAAAATTTTGATAGATTAGATTTGGGATTATAGATTATGTAGAAAGAGTATTATCTATTCTGAAGATATATATAAAATTCATTGATTGGTGTCAATCCATAAGAAATAATCCAAGGAGAGTGGTAGATTTTATTAGAAGTTTCCATGTGTGATTTTGATGATTCAATGTCAGAATGTGGCCTTCAATATCCATGAGGTAAAGACCACTAGATAATTAGGGTCCATGAAAACCAACATGTATTAGAAGGAATCCTCTATGAAAGAGTTTTATTGATGTGGATACTTTTTGAAAAGAAAATTTTGGAAGTAAGTTTAGTGGTATATCATGTCAATATTTTAATGTGATTTATATTCAGTTGGAATCAATGGGTGTAAAATTCACTAGGTCCATTTTAGGCATTGAAACTTCTATATCCACTTTCAGAATCATTGGTTGTGATGATTTTTATGCTGATAAATTATAGTGTTAAGGATAAATTATTTTTCAAGGTGATCTTAGAACTCAATATAAATGAATAGATCTTAGGTAAGGAAGTATAAATTGTTAATAGAATTAAATTCAGTGTAAAAGGTACAGGGTTTTCTTCTTAGATGAAAAGTCAGAAGAAGTGTAAAGGAAGAAGATAAGGGAGCCCAGGAAAATCATATAGCCTAGGTGATTCTACATACTACAACTATAGAATGAAAGTGTATTTTGATAAGGAATATCATGATAGGTGAGTCAATTCCAAAAATTATACTTCCCCTTCATCCATAAAATCCATATCCATGGAAAACAAAACTCTAATTCTAAGTGTTATATGTTCATTGGAGTCATTAATTCTTAACTTTGGGGCTTCATTTCACTCAATTTTTAGGAAACAGTTCATGGATAATTATGTATCCGAAATCATCAACAAGGTTTACCTTTTATATAGAGAAGCACTCAAGATTATTGGAAAATTTGATACAAATTATAGAAAAAATAATTGATGCATTCATAAATTATAGGGAGTTTTTTGACATCTCAGCATTATGGTAGAAACTAATCTCTATTAGTCAACTAGATGCTGTAGTGTTTTGAATGAATTTTATAGGTGGTGGGTAGTAAATCAAAAAATAATCTTTAGTGGTGGCCCATGGTATTAAATGTAGAAATTTATACCTAGATAAGTTTTTGAAAGGAGAAATTCATTCTGGAATGACAACATTTATAATAGTGAAGTTGTGGAATAACTACCCAGGACACATTAGTGAGAAAGGTCTAAGGATATTGGTTGTGAGGAGTCCATACTTAGTTAGAAATTAAAGGTTTCTATTGCATCACTGTACTAAGAATTAAAGAAATTGAAGCTCAATTTGAATTATATGGATGTATGGGGAAAAAAATACTAATTTGATCTCACAAAGTGTCACTGTATTACATTACCTACATTGAAAATGAAACATTAAAGGTATGTGTGCTTTTCATAATACAAAATTCTAAGTTTTTCATAACTTTCATCAGTTGGAGAGACAAGATAGAGAACTATTCCATATTAAAGTTTAAGTGCTTACAATTGGACAAAAAAGTTAAAAATGTATGAAAATAGTTTCAGAAGTTCTGTTGGATGAACGAAATTTGGATATAGAAGACTATAAATAGGACACTATAGTTGAAAATTTTGGTGGAATAGATGAATCATAATTTTAATAAGAGAGTTAATAGATTATGGTGAAATTTTAATTTCTCTAAGTGTTTTGGTCAGAAAGGATCAAATAAAAAACTTATTTTATGAATCCTTCCAAAATGATGGGGGTATTCACTTATAGATGAAATTTTTACTAGAAGGATAACATACATGACTCACATTAATGTTTTTGAAAGCATCGAATATATCCATGTTGATTCTAGGGAAATGGATATGTTAAATTCCATGTCTTGGACATTTACATTATTGGGTATTGAGATGAAATATTTGGATTTTGAATCTTGGATAAAATCATTGAATAGTTATCCAAAGAAAAAAAATACTCTTTAACGAGGGGATCTCATGGAAAGACCAGAACTTGACAGATGCCGAAGGTTATATAAAGAATCAGTGGTATATGTCCAAGTTGTTCTGAATAAAATTTCATTGGTTTGAGATTGTTTATAGAACATATAATTCTTTGAGTTACAAGGATTTTCGAAAACAAAATACACTGGTCAAGTTCAAATATTTCTAAGGTCTTATATATCAAATTTTTCTATGTTTTGGAAATATTTGGCTAGAGTTTTAGAGGTACAAATACCATAAGGAATTAAAATGTAGGTGGTGCTGTGATATTCAAGGGTCAGGTGGCTAGTCTATAAGTTTGAATATAGGATATACTATCTACTTCTTTTAGATGGAAAGGAAACTATGTTAGTATAATATTTGAGAAGTTTTAGTGACTTGTAATAGTGGTATCTAGACATGAAGGAGGAGATAAAATCCTTGAATCATTATAGAATATGGGATTTAACTAAAAACATTTCTAGAAAAATTGAGCTACAGAATAAGTTGGTCTATTGGTTTAAAGAAGAATACGATTATAGTAAATAGTACAAGGTAATGCTAGTTGTGATGGGATTTCAACAAACTAAGGGATTATATTTTAACAAGATATTTTATCTAGTTGTGAAGCATTCAAAAAATTATATAGGGATTTATCTACTTGTTTTGGAAGGTCTATTTTTGGGGTTGTTAAATGTCAAAACTACATTTATTTATGATGATTTAGGGGAAGATAATTATATTGAGAATCTTGAAGTATTTTTGAGAAACTGAATGTAAGGTATAGTGTGTAGGCTTAAATAGAGTTTTTATAATATAAATTGGGTACCAAGAAATTAAAAATAAATGTTTTATGCCTTTATAAAAGAACAAAAGTTCAACTAGTGTAATACAGATCATTTCTAATACTGGAATTTATTTGAAAATAGATGTTTTGTTATAGTTATTCCCTAAGTGGATTATATGATTATGGGAGGTTCAATGAGAGAATATTTCAATGATTTGTATGTTGGTTTGTATGGAACATTTGAGATGTAAGTTCTTAGAGAAATAAAATGATTTTGGGGATGAATATCATAAGGTATCTGATTACCAATTATTGGTTTTTATCTTTGTATAATTATGTTTAGAAGGTCTAGGAATGATTCAAAATGAATGAGACTAAGCCTTTGATGAATCCCTAGTAAGAAACTTTAAGTTATCCAAGGAGAAGGAACTATGAATAGAATATTGGTCCATATATTTGGTGAGGATTAAATGCGAATCAATTGTGGAAGGTTTAATGTATGGAAGGGCTTTTAAAAGGCCTGAAATCAGGAATGTGTGGGAGTATTTAGAAGATTCATGGATAACATGAGAATGGATTTATAAGTGGAGTATTTAATAAATTCAATGGTTCTAAAGACAAGTGTATCTATTTTGGAATGAAAGATCCAATTACCGGGTTTTGTAGATGTGAAATTTAGAGGATATGAAAACTCACCAAATATTATTATAGTATTTATGTTTAATTTTGGTGGAATGACCATAAGTTGGATGTCTCTATTATAACCAGTAGTTACACTGTCAACCAAATAAGATGTGTATGTTGTAATTATGAAAGAAGAAAATGATTTTTTTTAGTTTAATGGTTTATTAGAGGGACTCTGAAGAATAAAATAATTTAGAATGTTGTTCTATTAATGATTCATTTTTCATAGAATACAGTGTTACACTCTAAGATGAAACACTTTTAGTAGAAGTTTCACTTCATATGAAAGATTATGGAGGATGGAGTACTAGAGTTATTAAAGGATAGTTAGAGTCAGAATTTGATGGACATGTTGACTAAAGTCATAGTCCATAAAAGTACAATGTTTTTTTGAACTTGAATGGAACATGAATAACTAGTAGTAAAAATATTATGAAAGTGTAAATTGAAGGAAGATAATGAGATATGTCCATAAGTGTCATCGTGGGCTTGGTGGAAGCCTTTAAAAATATTTCTCAAGTGGGAGATTGTCAGGCATGGTGAGAAAACCTGTTTCTAGATAAGTACCATAACTTCTGAATGGAGTGATTCCAAAAGTATTTTATAGGAACAATATATTATTAGTATATGAAAAAAGGATCTAGAAATAAAAAATAGCTGAAAAATTCATTCCAGATAGACAGGTATGGTAGCTTGGAAGAATGATTTCTTGATGTAGGAACCATTCACCATAAGAAGTTGGAGTTTAGTTCAGTTAATAGAAAGTTATTGGTTTCCTTGATCAATTTTATAGATGAATAAAAAAATTAAAAGGTATTAGAACAAATAGAAGAACTACTACATAGATCATTTGTAAATATATGGGTGTGGTTACTTGTACAATGACTGGTATGTTATTGTTGTAAGTTTGACTAACTGTGAAGTTTGTTTCCATCTTATCAGGGGTAGTGTTCTAGAATTTTGGGTAATTTTAACTCTATGAGAATTTATCTTATTTTTTATATAATTTTTACTGTTTCTCATGGAATAATACTTGGTTCAGTGGATGATCTGAATTTTTTTTGGGTTTCAGCTATGGAAACCATTTTTCTATCCATAAAAATTAGTGTAATAGAATGAGGAACTTCTGGTGGGTAAATTATGATGGCACAGATGAAAATGGAGGAAGGAGAAGGTGTGATATTTATGTGAATGAAGGATGGATTACCAAAATCTTAGTGGATTTTTTGGACCATACAATGTGATAATATAGTATAGTCAAAAGTAAAACTATGAGTTGTGATCAAAAGTTACTACTTGATCAATCAAATAATAAATAGTCTATGAAAAACAAATATATCATATAAGTCATTCTTTGAGATCTTAGAAACATTCACAACAGACCAAATGAAAATAGTTGATGTGGTGAAGCCTTTTAATGGATAAAAGGTTAACTTATAGAGATCAGTCAAGGTGGAATTCATCCCACAATGATAGGGAGGTGGTGATTCCTAGAAGAACCGGTTGGAATATACTATATTTAGTAGGGTGGATCACATGTGATCACTTTAGTATGAAAATTTTAATATTATTCCATTTAAATTAAAAATATATATTTAGTGTTCCCCTAGTAGATAATAACACAATTATGAACCATATAAACTTGTGTTATTATTTTTACTTTCTTCATTTCTACCATTTTTTTATGATAGTTCCCATCTGAGTGTTTTTTGGAGGATTTAGGTTGTAAAATGGTCATTTTGGTGTGGTGTCTTCCATGTTTTGGATGTCATAGAATGTTCTAATTATTGATACATTATTTCTTACTTTTTTATGTTTTGGTGTATTTATTAGATGTTAGTTGTAATTTAAAAAATGTGGTAGTACAACTTTGGTTGGAGTGTTCCAGATGGCTAGATCCCAATGAATTTGTTTTACAGATTAGATCATTATAATAAATTCCATTTTACTTGTTGTATAATATTGATAAATAGTTCCTGAACTATTTTATTTTTTTGTTTATTAGTTAGCGTGAGTTCACAATTTTAGGAGGGATGGAATCACAAGATGGAATGGTCTTGTTGAAGAAGTTTGATGGAAAATATTCTGAGTTCTAGAAGATATAGATGGAAGATTATCTACTACAAAAATACCTTAATCTTTCATTAGAAGGGACCAAATTGTACGTGATGAAAAAGGAATAATATGATAGGTTTGAAAATATGTAATTGGTTTTGTCATATATTTCATTATCTTGGAAGATGTATTTTTATATACAAGAAGTGAAGACTACATTAGAACTTATGAAAACCCTCACTGACATGTATGAGAGTACCATAGTGATAAAAATAACGTTCTTGATAAGGAGTGTGTTCTTGTTGGGGATTGAATGTTCATATCCAATTTAAATAAGTGATCATTTTTAGATCTCCAGTGTAGTGGAACATCAACCACAAACATGTTTTCTTTAGATGAAAACATCCCTATTAACTTTGATATCTATAATTAAGATGTATAGGCACCCTGAACACTGAATCAAGTCATCCGTCACCTATAGATACAATATCCTCATTGTATTTATTCTAATCAACAAATAGTAAAATAAGAATATGAACCACACACACACATTTAAGTAAAAAACATAAACATACTTCTCAGATGAGATTATGTTATTCAAACATTGTGTCCTATATCCATGGGAAAATGGAAACACAAACATTAATTTAAGGAATCAGTGTACATTTTAGTGATAAGGACAAATTTTTTTTGGTTCCCTACCCAAAGATATGGAATAAGTATAATCAATTACATTAAACTATTGTATCTTCCCTTTTCTTCTTCAAGTCTCCTCCCTTCCAGGATTTGATCTCCACCTTTAGCACTTCAGTTGCCAACACTTGGATGCACCCAGGTGGGACTCCTTTTGGGAACACATATGCCCCATGTCAGACCCCATCAATTAATTATCATCCATTCATTACCTGAATGGCCCGAATGGCTTATTTTTATTCATTTTTTGATAATACCCTTTTTAAGGGTTGAAGGGGAACCCTTACATGTCCTATAGGATTCGTGACATTACATGACCCTAAGGTCTTAGAAGAAATCATCTAGAATATAACTACTTGGAACTCCCCCCCTGTGTCTCCATCATGATGTCAACTCTCCACTTTCACATGGCTGTTCGCCTAGGATTCCCAAGAAAGCATAGGCTAGTCCTGATGGAAAGTTCCATACCGTCTCATTCTTCCAAATCCGTTACCTTATTATATGGTGAATGCACCTGCTCTGTATCCTCATATGGATCCTACTCCTTGTAGAGTATGTCTGGTCCATTAAGCACAATTTTAAGTGGCCCGGAGGCCATGATGTGACCCGAAAGCCTAAATAGGTGAATAGTTTCAGTTCCTATAGCACCTAATAGTACCTTCTATAGTACCCATTACAGTGCTCCTACAATATTGCTACAGTACCCAGAAATATGTCTCCACCAGGATTTGATCTCGGGTCTCTTGGATGCACATTCTGAGTCCTCACCAACCGAGTTGTGGCTCTTGTTCTTATCAGTCATTAATTCATATTTATACAAATCCCAATTAGATAATGGGTCCCAAATGTTCACCCATAACACTACCTTCATAATTTCATGGTAGAGAATACATTAACGATCACAACCTCCATTTTCATATAAAATTTACTACTTTTACTATCAACTAATATTGAATAGTGTATGTCATCTTCTTCTTTCCATTGATGACTTTAATGAATCTCCCATTTTCAAATCCACTTATAAATACTTCCACATACACCCATCAAAGTTCACATAAGTCATAAACTTCCACACTTTTCATCACCACCTCTAGAATATGTTTTGCATCCGGAAGATTTCCCTTTGATATGCATAAATTATTCCTCTAAAACCTGAATAACACCCAATTACTTTTATTGAACGATCCTCATAATAATTTACACACACATACACCCAATATAATCTACATCCATTGAACTAAACCCATCCAAATTGTTCAACTAAACACACATTCTAGTGATCACACTGTCCACCATCCTTCCACTAATCCCATGGTGATGGTGCAATTTCATCATTATACATCCCATGATTAACTTATAGAGACTAAATTTTTATAACTTCCAAAATATAACTAGAAAATAGTTCTCACACCAAACCTAAGAGTTCAACATGAGAATGTAAAAATGAAAGTTTGTTAATGAAAATATCAATGAATTCAAAATGATAAGAATTTAGTTAGAGTCAGTGAAGGTGAACTATAGAGATTAGAAATGGGAACATCTACTACTCCCATTAATCTCTACATCTTGGGTTGAAATAGTCACCACTTTGAGTAACTTTTGGGTAATAAATGGAAATATCTTTTTGGATGTATGATACCTGATCATGAATGGGTATCTTCTCCAAAAAGAGATCCATGAATCTTTTAAAAATACCTATAATTCATAATGAAGTGAAATCCCACACCATGAAAGAGTCATAATATAATTAATGGTTTGTGAATCTAATATAGGAGAAACTCAACAGATGGTGGTCCCATGTGTTGGAATTGTGGAAAGAAAGGACACCTTAAAAAGGATTATAATGAACAAAGAGTGAACTCTAGAAGATACACTTTTGAGAGTGGATCTGTGAATCCCTTTTCTGAATACAGGAGTGGAATACTTATAAGTTCCTCTTGTTCACTTAAGTCTTGGGAGATAGACTTTGAAGATTAATTACACTCAATTTCTAAGAGTGGATGTATGAAGAACTATATTTACAAATGTTTTGGAAAGTTACAAATGGTGAATGAAAAATATCTGAAGATAGTTGGCATGAGAGGAATTTCTTCTTGACCAAGGAATGAAATATTTCTAAGTTTTCAAGTAGTGTTTTAAATACTAAGGTTAAATAAGAACATAAGTTTCATTGGATAGTTAGAAGACATGGGTTTTTGTCAAAATGTTATTGGTCGGATCATTGATGATTTCATGAAATTCCATGGTTGAAGAAAAATGAGTGAAGGATGAGACTCTGTACCTTACCATAGTTTAATAAGGTATAATCTATTTCAATAATTAAATTTCATGAAGTTATGGAATAGCTATCTGGGTTACCTTGGTGAGAAAGTGATGAAATTATTAGTTGATAATGGGATGGTAATGTTTATAATAATGGAGTATGAAACATGAAAGGAATGTACTCTAGGGAAGAAACAAAAGGATTGCATCTAAATAGAAGGTATTTTTCCAAAGAACCATAAGTAAGAATTGGTGAATTTGGATGTATGTGGACCAGCTCTGTTTTGTTCTCATAGAGGATCACTATACTATGTAAATTTAATTAATGATGTGACATTGAAAGTGTAGGTGATCTATCTGTTGATTATGTCTTAATTACTTATAATGTTTTTTTCAATGTAGAGATATAGTGGAAAAAGGGATTAGATATAATGTAATGTTATTTCAGAAAGATAATGGTAGGGAGAAAATTAAGAAGTTATATAGATTCCACTAGTGGAAAAGAATACGGTTTAAGAAGACCAATCCTTGAAATATGAAATATAATAGAGTCATAAATATAATTGACCAAATGTTGGATAAAAGGGAATGGAGTATGAGAATTTATACATAGTTCATCAAGGTATTTCTAAAAAAGAGATGAATTTTATGGAACAATTAATCAAAAAAAGTTCTTCTTCTTCATTAGGATAGGAACATCTAAAAGCCTATTGGTTCATAAAGGAGGGGGAATTTACCCCTCTCAAAGTTTTTAATTCACTCATTTATATCCATGTTGATTCTAAGTAGAGGGACAATATTGATGTTATGTCTCAAGCATGTTATGTTGTGGGATATGGTGATGGAGAATTTAGTTTTTTACTCTGGGATAGTAACCTTCAAAAGGCGATCAAAAATAAAAATGTGATCTTCCATGAAGAAATTCTATGTAAGGATCCGAAATCAGTTGAGAATTATGATGAAAAAAGTATCATCAGAGGAAAAATTTCAATTGAATGAACATCAATACATTACATATGTTATAGAGAGTTTATAAATAACATCAGTACCATAGAAAGTAGACCATCTAGAGGATATTATGAAATGTATTCACATTTTTATAGTGTTTTAAAGGATTGAATTATCAGAAAGTTCATGGACTATAGAATCTTGAGCAAAAGTTTTAGAAGGAAGTATTTCAGAAGTAAAAATATTAGAAGGAGATAAGAAACAAAGGGAGTTTCATATATCTTCCCAAGCAAGGAAGTAAGTGTAATGTTAAGTGATTTATTTATACTAATTACTTATAAATAATTATAGAGATCCCTAGATCTGATAAGAGGCTAAGGGTTTAAAAGTCTATAATTTGTGGGACCTATCAATGAGGGATGAATTGATTACTGTAATGTGCCTATAACATGGTAGATGATGAAAATACCAACTGGGTTGAAAATTCCTTAAAAAGTTTTTATCAACTAAATTAAGAATTATATGGTAGATGGAGGTACAAGGCCCGACCTATCATAAATGGGATTCAATAAAAGAAATGTGTATATTTTTTAGTGAAAATTTCCCGAGTAGTGAAAAATATTAATATTCCAATAGTGTTGAGTATGGTTGCAGTGGAAGGAGTTTATCTATAATAGTTGGATGTAAAGATACCATTCCTTCATGGGGAATTAGATGAGGAAATATATATGGACCATCCAAATAGTTTTTTTGATGATTAGAATCCTAGAATCATGTGATATCCCAATTATAGATTTCATTGTTTGATGTTGTGATGTTATTAATAGTTTCATGACTTATTATATTCTCCCTTTACTGATTTTATATGAAATATGCATAATTTGTGTGAAATATTAATTTTTTAATACTAAGTATAATTTTTGAGCATTTTTAGAAGTAGTCCAATTGAGTCAGTTTAGTATTTTATTTATAACTCTCACCCTACTGATCCAAATTGTGAGGTTCTGGTTTTGTATAATTCCTTATTAAATATTACACATATCATTAGAAAGAATCATTGGACCATTCTACAATTTGAATGGTCATATAGACCACACAAGAAGACCCACATAATCTTTGAAGAAATTGGCCCATCCATGAAGATTTAATTCCTGGAATCCATTAGGATTTCCCAATTCCTTTATTATCCTCTAAAGTTCGAGGGACAATGTAAGGAGTCTTGGATAAAAATGTCAAGGCCCAAATCTAAAGACAAGGGGCCTAAATGATTCATTTAAACTCAGCCCACCATTCTGGAAGGAAAATAAAATCACTATAGTATTCATGACATATCTCATGATTTGGCAGTGTGAAATATGGGATATAGGTGGCTGAATTTGTTGAAGAAATTGTTCGGATTTGAAGGCATTTTCCTATATATAAACCCATTCAAATTTCGGCCTTCTAAAACGTATGGATTGAAATGAACAGTTTAACTTTGTTTAATCAAAACGCCATAACCTTGGTTTCATAAATCCAAATGCCTCCAAATTTTTATATTAGTCAGAAAAAATTATTATTTAAACTTGGAAGAAGGAGATATCTTGAGATTCAGTTGTCTGGATGTCCAAATCGTCGATCCAAGTGGAGGGACAGATTGGGAATGCAAACAGTCCACTTCCTTGGGCTATAAATTCACACCCCTCCTCTCCTTCAAAGGGGTTGGCATTTCAGAAGGGAGAAGCACATATTGTCATGACCACATCCTTTCCAAGGGCTTTGGAAGACCTTCCATACTCATGTTTGTACTTGATATACCCTTCCTCATCTCTTTTTTTCCTTTTACTTATGTATTGTTCTTCGTTTGTAATATTGTAAGTCTTGGTTTTTATAATTATATTTTAATGCATGTTTATTCTTATTCATCTATTATTTTCAGACACCTTATATTAAATAATATTATTGGTCTTAAAATAGTTTAAATACATTTGAATCCAGTTCCCTTATTATGATTTCTCATTCAATCTAAAGTTTGTATTTAATTCCCTTCACTATTTGTGTGTGTGTGTTTGACGCCCAACTCTTTTATTATCCCTTTATTTTTCTCCAATTTATAATTCATAATCATTAAAATTACAACCATATTATTAACCAAAACAATGACTGAGTAAATCTACCATTGGGGTCAGTTATAATTTGGTGATGTTAATTGATTGAGAGAATTTGATCGATGGATATTCTTTAAATTAACTTTGTGTATGTTAAACTTAGAATGTCGTGGATTAAAGAAATTATTTGTTTAACGTGTGGTTTCCATGGATTATTGGAACCATAAATACACTACCATCAACAAGATATAATTGATATTAGAACCCTAAGATAATTTAACTATTGGATTAAAGCCTTAACACTTAGGTGTTCCAATCAACATTATCTTGTGAAACAGGTGTTAATTTAAATGAAATATAAAGCAAAGCTCAAGGATATCACAAGATTAACTCCCTAAAAATGAACTCACCCCAATATTTATCAAATTTTTAAATTAAACACCAATCATTAATCACTTCATTTAAGCTCTACGAACAAACCCCCCAATCAAAATACAATCTACTAAAAACATTCGACTATTAAAAGAGTATCATTGCCAAGGATTCAACCCGAGTGCTGCTATACACATTTGCAGAGCATCAAAACTTTGAACGGTGGATAAGAGACAATCAGATGTGATTTCAAATGGTGATTTTTCTAGGGATGGTGCAATTAAATAGTCTTTAGTTTCTGGTTATTTAAAAAAAACAAAAACAAAAAAACAATATTTTTAAAGAAACTGAAAAATAACACAAAGAAAAACCCACCTTCTCATAAAAATAATAAACAAAAAAAAACACAAAGAAAAAGTTGTCTTCCTATTTCTTCTAAAATCTTTTTGAATGCCCCATATCCTCCCAAACAATCCCTCAGATTTCTTTGACCCTGAAATTGAGCGAACACTTCACCAACTGAGGAGGAACATTAGGAATAATCAAATAATTCAAGAACCAATCCTTGTCCAACCAATTGAATTAAATATGGCCAATCCTAGGGAACAAACACTTAAAGAACTTACTGAACCTATTATGAATTACCAAACTCTTAGTATTCAATATCCAAATATAAAGGTTGACATCAAAATCAAATCGGGTTTGATTCATCTTCTCCCTTATTTCCACGAGCTAGCCGGTGATGATCCACATCTCTACTTTAAAGAGTTCCAAGTGGTGTGCTCTACCATGAAGCCTCAAAGGGTTTATAAGGAACAAATAAAAACTCAAGCATTCCATTTCTCCCTAGATGATACTACTAATTCATGCCTCAAATATCTTCTTCTTGGTTTCATAATCACATGGAATGACATGAAGCGACTCTTCTTAGAGAAATTTTTTCTTGCTTCTCGTATTGCTTCTATCCTAAAGGAAATAAGTGGCATCAATCAGTTCCCAATTGAATCACTCCATGAGTAATGGGAGAGGTTCAAAAAGCTTATTGTAACCTATCCACACCACCAAATCCCTGATCAACTCTTGATCCAATACTTATATGAGGGGTTATTGGCTATGGAGAGAACAATCATTGATGCCGCAAGTGGTGGTGCTCTGGTTGATAAAACTCCTACAGCTACAAGAGATCTTATAAGAAACATGGCTACAAACACACAATAATTCCATACTCGAGAACATGCTCAAGTAAAACAAGTCCAAGAAAATCAATCCATAGAGTAGAACAAGATGGACGAGTGGATGAGTGAACTTACAGGTCTTGTGCGATAACTAGTTGTGGAATCCAAATCCCCAACCTAATATTCTTCACAATGTATGGTTCCTGGACCTGTCAAAAATAGTGGAATTTGCAACTCACTAGGTCATCTAATAGACACTTGTCTATAACTTCAAGAGAATCAATCTGATTCATCTGGACCAATGGATCTCAATGTAGCATATGCTCAGCGGAACCCCAACCCTCAACAATCTGGTCAGTTCATTAGAAACTTCAACCAACCTCACTCTGAGCCCTTATATTCTTCCTATAACCAAGGAATGAGGTATGGTAATCCCGTCTCTCATCCCCCTCAATTCCCTCCTCAAAACCCAAACCAGTTTTGATATGGTCAAGGTTTTGGTAACTTCCAACAACCCTATCCTTTTGTTACTCAACAACAAAGGAACAATCCTCCTCCTGGATTCCACTATCCTAGTGAGCCTTCCCAATTCCAAAGACACTACAATTTCTTTCCCAAGAACCGAAATCAAGGTAATACCAATCATTGACAAGCCTTTTCTTCCAAGAATCCATGGGAATGTGCAGTGGAAGATCTTGTCTCATTCACCTATTCCAGCCACAAAAACATTGAAACACAAATTGGTCAACTTGCATCACACCTGAGCCAGCAACACCAATCAAATTCTTCCTAACTCCCATCTCAACCATTACCCAACCCCAATTGTAATGTAAGTGAAATTTCACATAGATCAGGAAATAAAATTGCTATGCCTCAAGATAAGTCATCCATCCCCCCTATAAATTTTGACATAGAAAATTAAAAAAAAAGAAACTTGAAATGGAATATGAATTCATTCCCTAACCTTCTTCCATTCCACTTAGGAAGCCAATTCCTTTTCCTAAAGCCATTTCTAACCCAAAGAAGTCCTTTGAACCCGATCCTGAAATGCTCCACATGTTTAGACATGTTGAAGTGAACATTCACCTCTTATATTCCATTAAAAAAATACCTAAGCATTCCAAGTTTCTTATGTAATTGTGTTCCCATAAGAGGCAACTTAGGACCTTTGAAAATTTTTCCACCCAAAATTCTATTCCCATAAAGTGCAAAGATCCAGGTACCTTTACGGTTCCATGCCAAATTGGAAGTTCCGAATTTGATGATGACTCATAGAACTAGGAGCCTCAATTAATGTCATTCCCAAATCCATCTTCTCCAACCTTGGTCTAGGTACCTTACATCCAACGGGTGTTGTCATTCAATTATCCAATCAAAGAACTGCTAGTCCTAAGGGTATAATTGAGGATGTCCTTGTTCGTGTCAATGATCTTATCTTCCCTGCTGATTTCTATGACCTTAACATAGAAGGTGAGATGAACTCTTCTCGATCTCCCATAATTCTAGGGAGACCATTCCTCATGAATTATAGAACTAATATTGATGTCCATTGCATCATCTTATCCATGGAATATGGAGAACAACAGATCAATTTCAAAATTTTCCAAGCCATGCAATACCCATATGAGGGTCAATCTGTATTCTCAATCCCTGCTTCTGAGTACACTTCTAAGAGTCAATTGAACCCCAATCCATCATGTTCGTCATGTTAAAATGATAAAGGATCTTTTGAAATCTGTACCATGATTAACCATGTCATAAATAGTGAAGTTGATGTGGACCTCTCATTTATAGACTCCATCAATCTAGAGGAACTTGAAAACTCTCTGAAATACCACATCAACTCTGATATCTACTGCTCCACCTTGGAAGGTATTAAGGAAAATTAATCTGATGAAACTGAAGTCCCTTCCTCCATTCTTGATTTGTCTAACCCACAAATGAAAGATGAGACTAATCTGAAACCTCTTCCTGAACACTTGAAATATGCATTCCTTTTCCATGATCACTCTTATCCTATCATTATCTCTACTTTACTTACCGAAAATGAGGAGTAAAAACTTGTTCAAGTGTTAGAGAAAATAAAAAAATTCCTTAGGGTGGACCCTAGATAACATACCAGGAATCAACACTTCCCTTTTCATGGATCAAATCCATCTTTAAGAATCATCCAAACCAATTAAACAACCACAAAGAAGACTCAATCCAATCATAATTGTGGTAGTTAGGGAAGAGATCACCAAGATTCTTCAAGTTTGTATTACCTACCCAATTTCTGATACTGAATGGGTTAGTCCAATTCATGTTGTACCTAAAAAGGGTAGGATAACTATTGTCACAAATGAACATGGAGAGGTAATCACAACTCGAGTGAAGAACAAATGGCCTGTGTGCATCGACTATAGGAAATTGAATGTTAAAACAAGAAAAGATCACTACCCTCTTCCATTATTTGATCAAATGCTAGAATGATTAACCAGAAAGTTACACCATTGCTTTCTTGATGGATACACAAGCTAATTACAAATCCCAATCACACCTCAGGACCAAGAAAATACTACTTTCACATGCCCCTTTAGAAAATATTCATATAGAATAATGCCTTTTGGCCTTTTCAATGCTCCTACAACATTCCAGAGGTTTATGGTGAGTATATTTTCTGAATTCATTGAACATTTCATGTAAGTCTTCATGGATGACTTTACCATTTATGGCAATTCATTTGAATTGTGCTTGAATTCACCCTCTCTAGTCCTTCAAAAGTGTGTCAAGTGTAACCTTATGTTAAATTTTGAAAAATGTCACTTAATGGTTGAAAATGGGATTGTTCTAGGGAACATAGTTTCAAAAGATGGTATTGAAGTTGATCCTACCAAAATTGATGTGATCCAATCACTTCAAGAACCCACATCTGTTCGAGACATCCGTTCCTTCCTTGGACATGTCAGTTTCTATCGGAAATTCATCAATAACTTCATTAGGATTTCCATCCCTCTCACTAGGTTGCTCCAAAATTATTTCACTTTCCATTTGGATGAGGTTTACAAGAGATCCTTCATTGAACTCAAAACTGCTCTTACATCTGCCCCAATAATTTAACCCCTAGATTGGTCCTTACCCTTTAAGTTGATATGTGATGCTTCTGATAGATCCATTAGGTATGTTCTTGGTCAAAGAAGAGAAATAATTCCTCATGTAATCTATTATTCCTCAAAAACATTGGATGAAACTCAATCTCACTACACTGTGACTGAAAAGGAACTTTTAACAGTGGTTTTTTTCCATAGATAAATTCCGGACCTATCTCTTATGTGCCAAAATCATCATCTTTATAGACCATTCTACTATAAATTTCTTACTCAAGAAAAGTGATTCCAAACCAAGGCTAATAATGTGGATCCTAATGCTCCAAGAGTTTGACCTTGAAATCATAGATAGACTAGGTAAAGAAAACCTTGTGGCTGATCACTTGAGTAGAATTTCTAATTCTTCTCATTCTGAAATAATTGATCCAGAATTTCCAACTGAGCACCTTTCATCTCTCAGTCCAAAAATACCATGGTATGCCCCAATTGTAAATTACTTGGTTTCTAGTGTATTCTTGAATTTTTTTCAAAAGAACAAAAAATGAAGTTGAAATGTGATTCAAAATACTATTTTTGGGAAGAAAATAAACTTTGGAAAACTGGGGTAGACATGGTAATTAGGAGATGTGTTGATAAAAACTTATATTCTTCCATCTTATAATTCTGTTACTCAATGCTTGCGGTGGCCATTTTGAACCATAAATCCCCCCTTGAAAGGTCCTAGACTCTGGATTCTTCTAGCCTCCACTCTTCAAGGACACACATGAGGTCTTTCAATCATGTACCACTTGCCAAAATATTGGCACAATTTCCAAAAGAAATGAAATGCCCCAAAAGCCTGTAATCTTCTATGAGATATTCGATGTTTGGGGAATTGATTTCATTGGACCATTCCCCCCTTCCAATGGATTCTCATACATTATTCTTGTGGTTGATTATGTTTCTAGGTTATTCGAGGCCAAACCCACTAGAAAGGATGATTCCCATACTGTTAGTGAGTTCCTAAAGACACACATATTCCACCGATTTGGCACACCACGTGCCTTGATAAGTGACTTAGGAACCCAATTTTGTAATATAACCATGGAATCTATTTTGAAAAAGAATGGTGTTGTATAGAAAACATCAACTGGAAATCACCCCAAACAAATGTCATGGCTGAACATTCAAATCGAGAAGTGAAAAGAGTGCTTGGGAGAATTGTAAAACCCACCAGAAAAGATTGGCCTGAAAGACTTAGTGAAGCACTTTGGGATTATTGAACTACCTATAAAACACCCATTGGGATGTCTCCTTTTAGGATAGTTTTTGGTAAATCATGTCATTTACCAGTTGAAATCCAACATAAATCTTTTTGGGTTGTGAAAACCTATAATTTTGATTGTGAAAAATCTGGTAAAGAAAGATTATTGCAATTGGATAAACTGGAGGCGCTTCGAATTGATTCTTATGAGAATTTTAATCTCTATAATGAAAAATACAAGGATATCCATGATAAACACATCCTGATAAAGGTATTTCAAGAAGGTGAAAATGTAATGCTTTTCAATCTCGATTTCGGCTTCACCCAGGTAAGCTTAATTATCGTTGGGAAGGTCCTTCTGTTATTACTAATGTTTACCCATTTGGTGCAGTGCAAGTCTAAGACCCATTTTCAAAAAGGACAATCACGGTTAATGGACATTGATTAATTCATCACCATGACATGACACACAATATTAGAATAATATCAAGTTCCATCAGATCCCCAACTTCTACTATTGACCCACCACTGGATAGAGATGACAACACACCAAATCCATACTAGGGGGAACCTCTTTCCCTTTAACTCCTCTTATCTCTCTCTCTCTCTCTTTCTTCTTCTTCCACCCTCATTCTCATTTTTTTGTTTTACCACTTTACTCATCTCAATTTTATTTACACTTTCTCTTTTGTGTGGGTGTGTAATTTAAAAACATAAAAAAACCTAAAAATTTAATAAATGAACACACAAGAGTCATACTTACTCACCTTCAAATTTTAAAATTTTGTACAACCATTTTTGGGAGTCAAAAGACATTGTTTCATCTAAAAAATTTTGTGGTTTCTTCATAAATTTGGATAAATAATATTGGGTCAAAACCAACCAATTTTGAATGCTCACTTTTTGATTTGGAAACTGATTTTCCCCAACCGTGAGGAATAAAATTTGCTTTCATGACAAGGCCACCTATGACCATCTTTTTAGAATGAGTTTTTTTCACCCCCATTTGTGAATATGGAGTTTGTGGAACTTTGAGCTTAATTTCTTACTTTAGTGTACATTAAAATGATAGAGGTATTTTATGAACCACATGAGAATCACAATAGCCAAATAGCCTCCCATTCCCCTTACACTAATATTCCTTTTGAAATCCCCTTAAAGCCTTCGAAAACATTTTCTTTTATAGACACATTACAAGCCCAATACCTTATCCCACCCATTATAAACATGTATTTCATTGCATAATTTTTAGAAATTTACATTTGGGGGGGAATTGATTTCATTGTTTGGGAGCCCTTTTATTGATTTTCAACAAGTTATCATCTACTTGAGGGAAAAAATTCATTTTTGTGTGGGGGAGAGGTTTTCCTTTAGTGTGGTTTGGGAATTTATATATGATTATGAAATATTGTTCAAATTTTAATGATAGGTGTTCAAAAAAAATTAATTTAAAAAAATGAAAAAGAACTCAAAAAAAAATCAAAAAAATTGGGTTGTGTCTTGGGTAGGTCAAAAATCACTATTTTCAGCCTTTGATCTTTTTATAACTATTAAAATTAGTGTCATGAGGAGATAAATCATGGGTTGTTATATGAGTGTGAGATCTGTTTCAAGTTCAACTTTTGAAAA
Source organism: Viscum album (assembly GCA_963277665.1). NCBI lineage: Eukaryota > Viridiplantae > Streptophyta > Magnoliopsida > Santalales > Viscaceae > Viscum > Viscum album. The sequence continues at coordinate 886,583,877 of OY728159.1, read as the reverse complement.
AAAAGAGAAAAAAAAGAAAACAAAGAATACTTGCATTATATTCTTATGTCATTGGGAGATGTTTTTTGTTTTATAAATATTCCAAATTCTTATTACCTTCATATTTTATTCCACTTTTTCGACTTATTTCACATTTTCATTCCCTCATAAATATGTGTCTCCATTTCCTTTCATGTCTCATTTCAAAAAAATGTGCATTGCTTTTTCCATGTTGGTGTTTTATCCCTCTTCTTCTATCTCTTGGACATTATATTCATACAATACCATAGCCACAGAACCCCCCCTCAAAATAAATCTTTATTCTTTTTCACTTTGTATAGGGAGTGGAAGTTGATAGCTTTTTCAAATTCTTTGATTTTCACTTTTGTTTGGTGAATGAGTAAAGCTCCATAAATTAATTTTATCTTCTTGAGAGGAGTAAGTTTTGTGTGCCACCATTTTCCATTTCTAAATATGAGCATGAAAAAAATGAATTATTTTTGGAACATTGTTTCTATAAAAACTTGTGGTGTAATTCAATATGGATGAGTGATATTGCCTAAACCCCCCTGATTAGGGAAAACAAAATTTTAATATTTGATGGTGAGTGAAAATGGTTTTTGTCATGTTTTTATATTTTTTGAACATGGGGACATGCACAAGACTATGTGTGGGGGATTTGATGTTATTAATAGTTTCATGACTTATTATATACTCCATTTACTGATTTTATATGAAATTTGCATAATTTGTGTGAAATATTAATGTTTTAACACTAAGTATAATTTTTGAGCATTTTGAGAAGTAGTCCAATTGAGTCAGTTTAATATTTTATTTATAAATCTCAGCCTAATGATCCAACTTATATGGTTCTTGTTTCATAGGATTTCATATTAAATTTTACACATATAATTAGAAGGAATCATTGGCCCATTCGGCCATTTGAATGGTCATATGGACCACACAAGTAGACCCACCGAATTTGTGATGAAACTGGACCATCCATGAAGATTTAGTTTCTGGGCTTTATCAGAAAGTCCAAATTCCATTATTCTCTTCCAAAGTTTGGGGGCCAATGTAAGGATTCTTGGATAAATATTTCAAAACCCAAATCCAAATACAAGAGGCCCAAATGATTCATTTGAACTCAGCCCACCATTCTAGATGGGAAATAAAATCAGTACAATATTCATGACATATTTCATAATGTAATCACCCAATCAAGCTGATATTTTTCAGTGTGAAATAGGATATATAGTCGGACGACTTTGTTGAATAATGTGTTCAGATTTTAAGCCATATTAATATTGATAAAGCCATTCACATTTCAGATTTCAAAAAAGTATGGATTCAAATGGATTGTTTAACTTTGTTTAATCAAACTGCCATACCTTTGGCTCCATAAATCCAAATGCCTCTGAATTTTGATATTAGTCGGCCAAAATTATTACCTACAAATTGGAAGAAGAAGATATCTTGATATTAGGCTTTCTGAATGTGAAAATAATCGATCCAAGTGGAGGGACATATTGGGAATGCAAACAATCTACTTCCTTGGGCTATAAATAAATCCTCCTCCTCTCCTTTAAAGGGGATGGAATTTCGGAAGATAGTAGCACATATTGACATGACCAAAGCCATTCCAAGGGCTTAAAAGTACCCTCCATACTCAAATTTTTAATTGATATGCCCTTCCTCCCCTCTTTGTTTCCTTTTACTTTTGTATTGTTCTTCATTTGTAATCTTGTAAGTCTTGGTTTTTATAATTATATTTTAATGCATGTTTCTTCTTCTTAATCAATTATTCTCATCCAAATTCTGTTAAATAATATTATTGGTCTTAAAATAGTTTAAATACAGTTGAATCCCCTTCCCTTATTATGCTTTCTCATTCAATCTAAAGTTAGTATTTAATTCCCTTCACTGTTTGTGTGTGTGTGTTTGACGCACAACTCTTTTCTTATCCATTTATTTTTCTTCTATTTATAATTCATAATCATAAAAATTACAACCATATTATTAACAAAAACAATGGATGAGTAAATATAACATTTTGGTGAGATATAATTTGGGGGTGTTAAGTTATTGAGAGAATTTTCTCAATGGATATTCTTTAAATTAACATTGTGTATGTTAAACCTAGAAAGTTATGGATTAATGACATGATTTGTTTAACTTCTGGTTTCCATGGATTATTGGAACCATAAATACACTACCATCAACAATATCTAATTGATATTAGAAGCCTAAGATAAGTTATGTCTTGGATTAAATCCGAAACACTTAGGAATTCCAATCTACATTATCTAGTGAAGTGGGTGTTAATTTAAATCCAATATAAAGAAAAGCTCAAGGATATGACAAGCTTAACTCCCTAAAAATGAACTCACCCCAATATTTATCAAATAGTTAAATTAAACACCAATCATTAATCACTTCATTTAAGATCTGCAAAAAAACCCCCAATAGAAATACAATCAACTAATAACATTCGTCTATTAAAAGAGTATCATCACTGAGGATTCGACCCAAGTGATACTATACACATTAGTAGAGTAACAGAACTTTGAATGGTCAATAGGTGACAATCTTCCATGCTTTCATGTCGGTGATGAGACAATTGAATCATAAGTTCAATGAATTCATAAAGGAACATAAGTTCATTTAGAGAAATACTAACCATTTATATTATTGTGAAGTATTTGATGATGGGATTTTCATAATCTTCCTTATTCATGATGATAACATGATGATTTCATGTTCAAAGAATGAAAGAATAAATGAACCTAAGAATGAATTTTATGGAATATTTGATATGGAGGATCATTATCCAGTAAATTGGATTTTGGAATTTCATATTGTGAGATACATATGTTTTAATACTTTTTACCTTGGATAGTTAGATTCTATCTATAGGGTGGTGGAGCACTTTGGCCTGGGTGAGGTGGAACTAGTGACCAAATACCTACTTAGACAATTCAATATGATTAGGATAAGGTACCACAAATAGAAGTTATGGATAAGTACATGGTGAAGATTCTATATGAATAAACTATCATATATTTGATGTATTTCATGGGTTGTACTCATCTATAATTTTTTCAAGAAGTGAGAGTTGTCAGTAAATACATATCAAATCCAAGAAGAGAACATTAGGAGGATGTGAATATAAATTCTTGATATTTAGTAAATACAATATTTCTTACATTCAAGTAAATGTTTATGGGAATGATGCTAAGGAATTTCTATTGATTTAGGATGAATATAAGTATTTAATAATAGTTAAGTAATAAAAATACTATGTTTAGTAAATTATTAATTCCCTAAAAGTATATGAATTATAATAGTAGTGTAACATATATTATGAAAAGTAAAAATTATGATAAATAAAATTCATAGTAAATATAATTATAAGAAGATTGATGATAATATATATACTGAATAAAGATATTATTTTTTTATACATATGTAGGATAATTATAGGGAGATTTTATTGATCAAATATTTTATTTATTATGTTATTTTTAAGTAAAATTGTTTAAATTACTTAGAATAAAAATATTTCCCTTAAGCTAAGGGAGATCGGGTAGACAACAGAGGATTTATAATCATCATCCTAAGGCTATGGGATAGTAGCTGGTGTATTCATATACCATGCTTATGATGGATGGGTGAGACATAGAATGTGGGCCAACGTTTAATCCGTAGTGAGTGAGAGGAGATGATCGAATCAAACTCAAATACTCACATTTTGTGATTATATAAAGTTTAATCACTTATAAGGTAGCTCATGGATTGGTGAATATATGACGTGGGATCATGGAATGTGGGAACTACAACTCCGCTTAAAAATTATGAAAATAATGAGGGCTATATGATTCATTCTATTTAGGTCATCTGATCAAACCCATGAATGATTTCCTTTCTCACACACTAAACATAACACTATGATTGTCTTATTATTCTTATTTCTGACACTATTGATATATATATATATATATAATGTGTTGTGGAAGTGGTCTTAAGTGAAGCATGACTGAATAGGGAATAATTCCCACTTCTTTGGAATTATACAATCCATGTAAACAAATCTTTTTGAATGGATAGAATGAATTAATAGGAAATTATCATTGAAAAAGGGATGTTGCAGAAGAAATATAGGGTGATCCTTAGGGATAAATCAACTAGGCTGTGATATTAAGGTAAGTGAAATATAATTTCTATAAAATTCTATTTTAATGTTATCTAAACACATTATTTGTAAGGGGAAATGTTTTTATTAAAATTTTATTTTTAAAAAACTTTATTTTAAGGTGATATATTTTTTATGAATTTTATTTTATATGTTTCTATAAAGGTTAACATATATGAGATATTTACTTCTTAAAATTCCAATTTTAAATTTTACAAGATATTCCATATAAGGGATTTTTTTTTTCTGATTTCAGGGATGGTTTTAAAGTGTTAAAATAATTATTTTATATGTGACATTCTCTATGAATTCTATGACTATCATTTATAAATATATACATCATATTTAAATTCATTATACTACTCATTTACATTCCATTTATTCCCTAAAAAAATCCTTAATAAGTTTAATTTCCATGAATTATTTATAAGTTCTATTTATGAAATTTTAGATTACATATAAAATTTTTGAAGGTAAGGATTTTATTTTAAAGAAAATTTGTTAATTTTCAAAGATATTTAATGATTTTACTTTTTGAAAATAATTTACATTTTTGTGGAGTTTTTATAAAGCTATTTTCAATGGGTTTATAAAGATTAGGTAAAGATTTGCAAAAAACGTTTTATTTAAATTTAAGCACTTGAGGATTATGTATAATGAAGAGGAATGGAGAGTGAACCCATAACCTCAAGGGTACTTTATCCTCAAAGTAATTTTGAGCCCTCAAATATTCCTAGTGGTCATAAGGTTTTCTTAATGTTTTTCGAGTATCATAAAATTCCATAAAGAGATATTATTATCTAATATAAATTCATGCAATTTCAAAAGGAGGAATCTTGTTTTATTTTTAAGGATATTAATTTTTGAAATAAAAATGTTTTTATAAATAATATTACTTTATAATTAAATTTTAGAAAATCACCTCTTATTATTATTTTTTATTATGAAAACCCAAAACATTTTTACTGGAAAATTATGTGTTGTTTCAAATGTGTTATTTAGCTCAAAATATTTGATATAAAAGAAAATATTTTCAAGAAATTTTATAGATAATTTGGAAAGGTGAAGGAATTATCCTATTGTTTTTAAACCATTTAATTATTAATTCTATGACCCAATGTTTTAAAAATTATTTTAAAAAATATAGTGATGATTACAAGATCAATGGTGAATGGCCTCAATTAAGAGTCCATCTTGATTAAATTCAGATAAGTGTTAATATATCATTTGAATTTCAAATATAAAATATAATATGTATATCAATTTATTAATCCTATAAAAATACAAAATTAAAAATCCTTAGACTTTATATTTTTCATGTGATGTTTAAATATTTTATTAATGAAAAAATATACAGTATTTTTAACACTAGAATCTAGAGTGTGGGTTTGGATTGTTATAGTTGGTATCAATGCAGGGAATTAGAAAAATTTATAGATTAGAATGATATCATTTGAGGATTAAGAAATTATATTTTTAGGGCATTTAAGGTATGTTATAAGAAATTTATTTTGGAAAGTAATTGAGTTTTAATAACGGAATACTATAGATTATTTAAAGATTCATTGTTTTAGAGTCTGTGGAGTGTATTTTAGAAGAAAAGTTTATCAAGGTGCAATTTCATGAAAATTTCATATGAAAACTTCTAATATCTAAGTGATTATAAATAAATTTCCCTATATTAAATTAGGAAGGTGAAAATTTATTTACATAATTAAAATTATGAGGACGTAATTTATTTAAGGGGGGTAGAATGTAATATCCCAACATTTAGTAAATATAATATTCTGATTTTTAAATAAATATTTATGGGTATATTATTTATTAATTACTATTGATTTATGATGAATATAATTATTTAATAATAATTAAATAATATAAATACTATGGTTAATACAATATTAATTTGTTATAAGTATATGAATTTTAATAGTAGTATAACTTATATTATTAAAAGTATACATTATGAAAAGTAAAATGATATGTGGATATAATTATAAGAATATTAGATTAAATATAAATATATATGAAATGATTTTTTTTAATGTTTACATATATGTATAGAATAATTATAGGGATATTATATAAATTGAATATTGATTTTATTGTATTCTTTTTATGAAATATTGATTAAATTACATAGTATAACAAATATTTACATTAAGATAATGGATATTATGATATCCATAAATGTTTATCCAATCATAAACCAAAGGATCTAGGCCTGTGGTGGGTGTATGAATAGGTCATGCTTAAAATGAATGAGTGAGAGGGAGGTTCCAGTCAGTATGCGGTAGTGAGTGTGTTAGAGGAGATACTTAGAGCAGACCCAAATACTCACACTAAATGATTATCTGAAGTGTAATTGCTTATAAGGAATCTCCAGGATAAGTGAATCTTTAATCTGGGATCATGGAATGTGGGAACTGCATCTATGCTTAAAATTTATGTAAAGAACGAGGTCTGTTATATCCGTTCAATTTAGGACGTCTCCTCAAACCTGAGAATATTTCCCTTCATTGTTCACTAAAACTAACACCTATGTTTCATTCTACTTCTTCTTCCCAACAATACTGATATATATATATATATATTGTAAACAATGTTTCAAGGATGTGGATTTTCATGATGCATGACTGAATGACTCTCAAGGAACCATGATAATGGTTTATTCAGTATCTTCTTCTTCCACTCACACTCTACGATGGATATATTTTTATAGGTTTTATATATACACATATATACAGATAGATGTATATGTATATATATGTGTATGTCTCTCTGATGTAGTAGGCCCTTCATAGAAGACATGGGATATATGGAGGATAATAAATAAAAAAACAAAACCAGTGAATGCATCATCTTCTGCACTTGGTTTGACAACATAAAATGTATGAATATATATATATATATTAATCTCATGAATAAAAATTATTATTTTTATTTAAATACTGCCCACTAATAGTATAGAAATATTATAGTGTGATGGTGGGGTACTTTGGATATATAGTAAAGTAATATTATTAACCTATTTAAATAAGACCTCATATAATGGAATAGTTATCAAAATTTTAACATTAGATAGTGAATAAGTGTGTGTACTTCAAAATTAAATGTTTAATATTTTAATAAAATATATTCTATCTAAAAAGTGTCGTAATTGGTGAATATATACCCAAATAATCAAAATGTGAAAACAGAACGTAAAATATATATAGTTAACTTAATTTTAATCTAATTTTTTTATGGTTTGAATATAAATAGGAAATAAATCCCTTTTTGATGGAATCAATAATTCTATGTTAAAAAACATCATCATAATGGAGAACATAAATTCATTAGACATTATTAGTGAATAATGGAAGCTATAGAATAATTATTGGGTGATCCTTAGAGAGAAATCAACTAATCCATGATATTAAGGTATGATAAATTTGTTTCCTATAAATTTTCAAATTATCCTTCAAACACCTTATTTTTAATGGATTTATTATTATAAAATATTTATTTTTACCAAACCCTATTTATAGGGGAGATTTTTTTAATAATTTTATTTTATACATTTCTTAAAAAAAATTATGAGATAATTACTTCTTAAAATTCCTACTTTATATTTTATAATTTCTTCTTTATACGGGATTTTTTTATCTGATTTCAAGGATGGTTATAATGTTTTAATGTTATTATTTTTTATATGAAATGATCTTTTAATTACATGGATTTCATTTATGATTATATTTATTGCATTGAAATACAATATATTATTCATTGATATTCCATATATGTTATGAAAATCATTTTCATAAGTTTAGATTCAAAGAAGTATTTATTATTTTTATTTGTGAATTATTATATTACTTCTATTTTATATGAAAGTATGAATTTTTCATTAAGTAAAATTTTATTAAGTTTATTTGATATGTCATTATTTTCCTCTTTTAAAATAATTTACATAGACATGGAGGTTTTGAAAAGTTATTATTAATGGATTTATAATTAGAATAGAAAGCATTAAAAAAATTTATTTAAATTTTGGAAATTTGGTATTGTGTATGATGATGAGGAATGGGGAGTGAACCCATAAAATCAAGGGTACATTATCCTCAAAGTTAATCCTAACCCTCCAATATTTCTAGTTTCCACTAGGATTTATTAAATTTTTTCAGGTATCATTAAATTCTATAAAGAGATATTATTCTCAAAATTAATTTATTGAAATTTCAAAGGATAAATCCTATTTTATTATAAATATATTTAGTTCATAAATAAAAAGGGGTTTCAAAATAATTTTCCCTTTTTAACTAAATATTTGAAAAAAATATTTTATTATGAATTTTGTATCAAGTAATCCCTATATTTTTAGATGAAACTATTTGTTATATCAAATTTTTTATTCAGATCAATATATATTATATTAAAAAGATTTTGTTTTGTAAAATTTTATATTGAATTTTAAAAGAGAAATTACTTCATCTCATTTTTTAAAATTCCTTACTAAGAAATTTTATTCTCACACCATGTTTTGAAAATGATTTTCATGGGTATAGTGATTAGTAAAAGATAAATGTGGAATGAATTTGATTAAGATTCCATCTCAAGTGAAGCCAAATAAGTGTTTATATAATTTTTTATTTTTAATATTAACATTAATATATATATATTTCTTAATCCTAAAAAAATATAGACCTAAAAAATCCTCAAAATATATATTTTTGAAATTATGTGTAAATATTTTATCAAGAAACATATATAGTGTTTTTAAAAAAAGACTCGTGAGTGTGAGTTTTGGGTGTTACAATGAATTTCATTCTCCAGTACTTAAAGGGATCTATAAGAATGGAAATTTTCTCTAAAATGGATAAAGCATTATAATGTTTTATAGGTTCTTATTTTGGTAGAGATAGAGAAACTTTGAAAATCATGGCAGGTTATGTGTTCACTTGATCTGTAATGATAGTTATCAATTTATATAAAATTTAAATTGTTGTTCTATTATAAAAAATCAAATCAGAGTAAGAAACTTTAGTGAAAGCTGGGAAGGATTTTATTTAGATTAACTAGACGAGGGAATGTCTCTTAAAGAGGCAATATAATTATAATCTCTCTTTTTATTTATTATGAATGACTCAATTATTAAAAAATCCATCTTTTAATTCCATGATGAATCAATTTTTGATTAAGTATCACTTTTTCTGAAAGTTGTTAGGTTATGAAGTACTGGATATTCAGAAGATAAAAGGTATTTGAAATCTAGTGGACATGTTGATAGAGGTTGTAGTTCAGGATATGCTGAGGTAGTGGTGCACCATAATTGGGATGAGATAACAAAAATCATGGTTTGGGGAGCTAAAAAAAGCTAGAACACAATATTCAATATTGGAAGGAAGCCTAAGGAAGATAATGGAGTACTTGATTTTGAAGCTTGTAAAATGATTTATACATAGGATATAGTTGGGTTTCGGCAATGGAAACCATTTTCTAGCCAAAGGAATTATTCTACCAAAAGGTGGAAATTCGAATTCCTAAATTCATATGGTATTGATAGAAATGGTAGAAGAATTAGTGGTGAAGTATAAGGGGCAAGATGATTGATCATAAAAATGTAAGTGGATTGGGTAGACCGGATGATGCAACTAGAATATATGATCAGATACTTTAGTCAGATGATACATCTATAAGGTGTGATTATAAGTTACCCCATGATCAGTTGAGTGAAAAGTAGTATAGGAAAAGGAAAGTATCTTAGAACAAATTATATAAGAACTTCAGAACATGAAAAGTGGACTAGCTAAAGGAGTTGAGGTGGAAAATGTCTTGGACTAAATAGATGGTTCATTAATGGATATTGGGAAAGGAAGACATCATCATGAAAATATAGGAAGGTGGTGACTACCAAAAAACCAACTGGAATCTAATATATTTTATAGGTTGGATCACTATTTTGATGTTCCTTAAAATGTGTGTTCTAGTTTTAAGAATCACTGCTTCCAGGTAGTTTGCATTGGATTTACTCATGGAACTAGAAACATCCAACAGTTCTTTATCCAAAGGGAACCTGCTTTCCAAAGGCAGGAGTTCGTTATGTTTGAACTTTACGATACTTAGGAACATGAATTGGTTGAGAGGATGGAAGGTCGGACTCATCACACCCTTTTGAGGGAATTATTGTCTACTCCAGAACTCTCTTTATAAATTTAAGATATTTTCATGAATCCTTATTAATTCACCAATTATAACATAAGTTTACCTTGTAATTTTTAATCACTTATTAACATGTGTAAAAATTAGAATCATCCGTATGTATTTGAAGTTCGTCATTAATGGAGCTATCCGTATGTATTCGAGATTCTCCATCAATCGTATCCCCTCATATACTATTTAGATATTCTTTTAATCATCTTTATAATGATACTGGTTTTTAAGACACTCAACGGGGAACTCTGGAATTTATTATCATCCAGGGAGATGAAGGTTTATTTTGATATTGGGATCATATCGATGAAATGGGTTACATACGTATCCTTGTGAAAGGAATAAGAAACCTCGTAGTCTGATGCCACTTAATAGGACACATCATACCTTCTAAGGTCATGTGATATGGACATATCTGTAAAGTTTAATGTCATATGGTATAGAAATATAAGAAAAAAGTGCTTAGTCAGAGTTTGGTGTGGGACTTATGCCGAAACAACCCAAATGAACTTGGAAAGGATATGGGTTTCCAAGTTAGATTATACCCTGTAGGGAATATGGGCCATGGATAAAAGGGTTGATTTAAGGTATTGGGTTTGAACCTCAAGGAGGATTCTTACGTATCCCATGTGAATGGTAATCAAAGCCCACATAGTTCTATAAGTCTCATAGAAGAGTATAGTCCTTCGAGAGATATGAGATTGGTCTTACTTCCTAAAAAAAGATGCTTTGATGACTTGGGGGTTTAGTTTTGGGATTATTCCTAAGGAGGATTCCAAGATTAAGGGAATTAGGGTTAGATTCCTAAAGAGGATATCCAGTGAGCTTGGTCCCTAAGAGGGCTTCCTACGTATCCCAATTATGGTGGGAATCATAGTTTTTGTAGTTAATTTACCATGGATGTTTGTATAAATGTTGTAATCATCACAAATCTCTAATCCCACGTGAGTCATGATCAGTGTGAGAAACAAGAGGATGTGAAATATTCAACAATGACACAAACTTTTCCTCCTCTGTTAGTGGAAGAGGTCAAACCTACTTTTTCCAGGGTTGATGTGGTTGTGGCGACCCGGGAAGAGGGAGAGGCGACGAGCCCTCCCTCTATTCACTTTACATTGGGCAAGGGTCCAATGTAAGGAAGAAGGGATTAATGTTAGGGAATTACACTAGGATGGATTCCCTAAAATTGATCTTGGTAGGGGAGGGAGACTTTTCTTTTTCATTCATGGAAAATCAAGAGTGAAATTTACCTTACCTACCAGAGACCTGAGGTTCCATCTCTTTGAGAAGGGAGAGGTTGAGACCTAAACCCTAATTATCAAAACCAGGAACTTCCCCACATTGTTCCTGGGATAAAGGTCCATGTGACTATTGATATACAAACCTATAGACACTTCATGACTCCTAACCCCATTGAGAAAAAATGTGGGAAACCTCTAACTGTGGATATAAAAACCCATATAGGAGACACTCTGATGCGTCTTTCCCAAAGGTTTGATAAGTCAGGATGTTTTGGTGGAGGCTTCAACTTAGTCCCTTTCATATAAGGGAACCAAGGAAGGAGATACCCTGCCATGAATGGATTTAAAGAGGGTACTTAAGTTGGTATGTAGGCCGTATACAAAGCTCTACAACATAGGTAATTCATACAAGTTCACCATGTAGGTACCCCGCGTTTCTACGCCATGTAGGTGTGCCACGCTGGTGTGCTGTGTAGGTGCACCACAAAGGTTTTTATGATGACTAAATAATATATTTCACATAGGAGAACCAAAACTCTGTAAAAATTGTGAAAAAATTTAAATACATTCGTATCTCATTTAATTATCACTTCTCTCATACTTTAGAGAGCTACCTGAGACAATTTGTGGGATCTGGGTAAAAGAGCTACGCAATGGGAGAATTAGGGAGTCTTTAAACTTTTTTAGTCCTTGAAATGGGGAGACCAAGGTTCCTTTTTATAGGCATGGATGGGGCCTGGTCAAAGGAATTTTTTTCACACAAATCCTTCATGCAGGTCCTCCACGGAGGTCTGCTACGTAGGTGTATAGAAATTATTCTGCCATGTAGGTTTTCTCCAATGGTCTTCCGCACGGGTCTTTCATGCATCCCTTTGGAGGGTTTGGCATTCCTTTGAATTCTTCAATCCTCGCCTTTGGATTTTGAAATATCTAGGGCAATATTTATAGTATTTTTTGTAATCTTAAGTAGTTTCAACAAACCACTGCCCCCTCAGGATTGGATCTGATTAGAAAGAGGGTTGAGTCCTGAGGTAAATATGTGGGGAAAAGGACTATGGGTTAATTTCTGGGCAACAAAAGTCTTCCACAAAGCTACTTTGCATAGGTTTTCCATGTAGTTTTGTCGCTAAGGTTCATGGATGGCTATAAATAGGTTCAATCCTTCGTGATTCTCTTCACCCGGGCCTCCAAATTTTCCCAGCTCTCATTGCGTAGATCTTATGTCTAGCCTCAACGTGTTGTGATATCGCATAGTCTTTTTGAAATTTTCTCAATGTGAAAGTACTTTAGCAATGGAGCTACATGGAAGGACTTTGTTGAAGGAGTTTCGCTTGGATCCTGGTCGAAGAACCTATACGACATACCTCATCGAAGGACCTACGTGAACAATTTCATTTTATTTTTTTTGATTTCCTTTTCCTTTAATTTGAAATTTAAGTCAAAATCCCAACCTAATAGGGGAAGTTTGGTAATTAATTTTCAGGAAAATGGCTCATTTGATAACCTCCACTGAAGAAGCTAAGGCTCTTTAAAGTGAAATGATAAAGATCGTCAGACCAGACTATTATGAAATTGTTGAAATTACTCTTCCTGAACTATGGAAGGGTTTAATTACATATCAATGTGAATATCCACAAAGTAATTACCTACCCCTGTAAAAGCATTGGATGTTAAGAATTACTTCCCAAAGAATTGGTTTCTTCAATTCTCCAACTGTAACTACATGAATATTAGTGCAAGGGGGGTTCTAGTACATGAAGGAACAATCCATATTGGTTGCATCCTCCATCATAGTGGTTGCACTCTAGATATAAAGGATCTTTTTGTAGATCCAATGCCACATTGGTATGATTCAACCTTTCTAGATTCTCAGACAGATCAGTCTAATGGTTGTAAAGAAGACTGGGATCTTCATTCTAGAGGAGGTGTGAAACCTGAATGGATGTGGGCATTTTTCGTGCGCCGAACTTATGTCAAATTCAAGAAAGAGTTATCAGATATTTATATTTATGAAGATGTCTGGATGGGAAAAAATTATGTTTATAAAAACGATTTCATTCCTGAATTACTGAGCTGATGGAGTTTGCAAATGAATTATTTCTACTTGACGCATGGTGAATTTGGAATTAGTTTGTGGGATATATACCAAATAGCTGGGGTTCCTATTCTTAAGGAAATGTATGATGAGTTTATTCCGGTAGCTACAACATGGGGTGATGCTACAAAAACCCCACCATTAGATCATCAACTATTCAAAATAGTATATAAATTACCCAATGAAAAGAAAGATATTCATGTGAGGGTGTGGATGGAAGCCTTTTTAGAACCAACAATAGAGAAAGGTGCCACCTGTGGACATCCTACTGTTTGTCCTTCTGCAGATAACTTGGGTAGCTCAAGCACATATTGGATTACATTGGAGAGAGGTGATTATAATAACTAGGGCTATAAAGTCAAATTTGATATTGATGCAATGACACGCTTAGATTCCTTCCTTTCCATGTGGCTAAGAAATTACTTTCTTCAAGTTCGTGAGTCCGGAGGTGGTGTAAGGCCATGGATTTTTTTTCATAGGTAAATTAGTATAAGATAAGTATATTGGATTATAAACTCTTGTATTGGAAAAAATTTACTATTTCATACTACATTTATACAATGGGAAGGCTCCATTTAGAATTTCAGGGCCATTCCAAGTGTTGTGGGGCTGGATTGCAGCACACTTTTCTTCATACTCAGTGTTGAATTCAGTTAGAGTCCCCAATGGTTGATTCACCCTATTTTTACAGAATGTTTCTTGTATTCAACCTCAAAATTTGAGACCTGATGTAGTGCTAAATGCATTGAATGTCTCAGGAGAATTAAGATTCTTTCCATATGGTAACCCACCAAAGCGAACATTTAATAATGATTATAAAAAAAAGAATTATGAGATGATGTCTTATATAATGGAATTCAGGGATGTTGTATTGTCAACCAGGATTGATGGTGAAATTATCTGTGAGGATTACATCCATTATAGGTTTGCTCGTCAGTTCAAATGTCTTCACTAATCAGACACTTTTCCACCCATGTATGCTAGACATGAGAAACACCCAATGGTAGCGAGAAAATTATTAATTCTAACAGATTTAGAGGCATCCAAATTGTCAATTACTTTACCTCTTCCAGATGCATCAATCTGATTGGAAGCTAGATATGAAAAATCTTGGGTTTCTTCATATTCTCGAGGGGATTTTATAGAAGGAATATATCGAGTGGAAGCTACAATGACTATTGTGAGTGAAAATCATGGTAAGAAGTCCATGTCCAGAGATTATGAAGAAGTTTTAGAGGTTTCAGATCCTTCAAAACATCCTCGTAAGAGGTATACCAAGAAGACCAGGGCTAGAGAAGAAATAACTCTGATGCCAAGGTGATCCAGTCTCCGCCATCAAAAGAGGTTCCTATTCCATATATTGAACTTTTTGAAGAAGAAGGGAGACCTGAAGAGTCTCATCAGTTAGAAGGTGTTGAATCTCCCCACAATCAACCATACTGAGATTGAATTATGTGAGACCTTTATCCATTCGTTATTGGGAGAGTGTGACCCATAATCTTAGGGATGCATGGGCATTCCTCCCGCATGGCATTCAAATACTGGATATGGGTGACATTAAGGAACCTTTTGATTGAAATCCAGATAATAACCTAGCTAAAGTACAAGATTATATTACGGATCTAGAGGATTTTATATATGAAACCGATGAAAAAATCCTAGCTTCTAAATGAGTATCTCATATGATGGTCTTAGGAATACACAAAGGGGTAATTATTGAACCTAAGGAGGAGTGGCATATTGATTTAATAATGAGAATGTATTTTCATTTTATTTTGTCTCAACTCTACTTTATCATTCATCATCATTAATCTTGATGAAAATGCATTTTTGCAGCTTGAATGTAGGGAAGGATACTATAGACCATTTATTGGATCACCAAAGTATGGGTCTACAGGATCTCCTATCAACACATTAAATGAGTCTCAAAATCTTTCTCCAGGAGCGAGAATCATGATTGGGGTAAAGGCAATGGATAATCCTTAGCCATTACCTCAAGCGTCTCCTACTAAGAGGAGTGTTTCGATTTCTCCCAAGATTATGAAAAGAAATGCAAGAGAGCAATGAGATTGGTCCGAAGTGTTCACCGAAGGAGTAAGTATTTGTACTATCCTAAGGGAATTATAATTTTCTCAATAAACTATAATAATCACATTTATCCTCTTGCAGGATCTGTGTATCTCTCTTCTCTCAAGGGACTAAGAGATAATTCTTCAAGACCAGAGAAGGAAACCCTAGGAGAAACCCAAGTTCATGTTGATGAATATTCTATGTTAGTAGATAAATCTTCAAAATATTCATCTGTACCCTCTCCCAGTTCTACTGAGAGAGAGAGAAAGTCCATGGTAAGAAAAAATAAATTTCTCATGAATATTAAAATTATTTCTAATATTCTTCTTTTCAACATATCTCAGATCAGTTGCCTTTGACAATGGGTCCTGCAATAACCTATGCTGATATTCCTATTTCTCAAGAAGAAAGGAATGGAGACCCAAGGAAATCTGAAGTAAATATTGATTTTGGCCCAAACCTTGCAAGATCTGATGATGATGTACCAATTGAAGAGAGAACGGAACATAATGTCAGAGGAGCCAATTTTTTCATCAACCAACATTTGTTGGATACCTTAAATGGTAAGGATGTTATAACATTCCAAGACTCATACACTGAAATGACGGAATCCCTTAAAAAAAATTGATATTTCAGGTTCCATCAAGGAGTTTGAGGATTTTAATTAGGAATTGCAAAGACGTAAGTCCTTATTCTTGCATTTTCCATACACAAATGTTCTTCTTTACTTGATACTTTACATCAACGTTCACCTTATGTAGCATTATCTACAGAAAATGTTTCAAAGGATCTTTAGGAACAGGGTATTCCACTCTATCCTTCTTCTATTGGAGCTGGAGAAACACCAATAATGGACCCTCTGCAAAGTCCTAAAATTTTGAACAAATCTTGTTTCCTAATTTTGTGTGTTATTTTATTTTTATACTCAACAAAACTGTTTCATTTGATAACATGAGTATAATTAAAATGAGACCGTTGGGTTTTGACTATTATATGATCATTGTTCAATATGACCGCTGGAAACTAAACATTTCAATTATTGTCTCTAAATACAAGTGATCTTGGTTAATTAATATAGAAAGAAGATTCGATGGCCTCATCCAGTAGTCTCGGGCCAATCGAAGCCCATATAACAGAACTTGGGAAGAAGGTAACACCACTGGGCTTTGTTCTGGAACAAACCAAGCCGAACTTCATCGTGTAAAGCTAGAATGGAATCGCCTTCGCGAGAAGTTCAAACTGATAGAAATTACTACTCGGGCAATGTTGGTTGAGCCGCCCTCAGATTCTCTCACCTTAGCACACCTTACACTTAGGTCCTATACTGGGGTTATAAGGGGTTATGTAAGGAGACCATAACTGCCTTGTGTAATCCTTTGTTTTAAATAAAAATTTTGATTTCTTTTTATGACGAAGTTTATGAATTTTCAAATGTCCAGATAAATATAGTAGGCATATTTTTGATGAATTTTAGAGAAAGGATATTTTAAAAATGTTTATGTAAACCTTAAATAATTAAAAATGGGTAATGATTTTCAAAAAATGGTATTCTACAATTATGTTCAGTACGAAATTTAGAGTCTAATAAGATCAACTTAATTTTTGATGAATAGTAAATTATGAATAGTGATTTTATTCTTAGGATTAGTAATGTGACCAAATGGATTAGTTATCTCACTTAAAGAAATTATTAATATAATCTAGGCACCTGGTTTAGTAATGTGATTCAATAAAATGGTTAAATAACGGTTTCATAAATTATTAGTCAAGTATTAGTTTTTTCAGGTGAATATTGTTTTTTAATTAAAAATTAAATTAAAAATATTTATAAAATTATTTTTATAAAATGGAATTTATTTTTGAATTCAGAACATCGATATTATGCTAAGGTAATTTTTGGGGATTTTTATGAAAAAAATGAATTTTTGGTGAATAGTGTATTTATTTAAAAATTAAATTAAAAATATTTAGAAAATTATTTTTATAAAATGGAGTTCATTTTTGAAATTAGAGCATCGATATTTGGTTAAGGTGAATTTTTTGGATTTTTCTGAGAAAGTTGAATTTTTGATGAATAGTAAAAAT
This sequence comes from Viscum album, assembly GCA_963277665.1. Classification (NCBI taxonomy): domain Eukaryota; kingdom Viridiplantae; phylum Streptophyta; class Magnoliopsida; order Santalales; family Viscaceae; genus Viscum; species Viscum album. The sequence goes on along the minus strand of OY728159.1, from coordinate 886,566,023 downwards.
ACAGTTTTTAAGTTACGGGTGTTTAATGACATCATTAAATGATGTATTAAGTATGTAATATATATGGTCGACTTATGAATAGTAATATAAGGTATGAGTTGTCTCAAGTGGCCAATACCATGGGAAAATACCATGGGCAAGCCCATGGTTTTTCCAAAACCACCAATGAGGTGTCCCTTGGCCATTAATGCCTTGTCCCCTCACTTTCCCTATAAATACCCACCCTTCCCTCCTTTGGTTTTCACTCCCAACTCTCCCCCAACGAAGCTCTGGTCTCATTACATCCCAAGGAGTCCTCCCAAGGTTCCCCCAAGCCCTCATGGTCCCAACCTTCGAGTTTTAAGAGTTACGTTTAAGGTAAGGGATCCTACCTCTCTCTTTCTTTTCATGTAATCTCTTTTATGTCATTTCTTTTATGATCCATGCTATTATGTTGGAGGATATTATTTTATATTACTCTTACTGATATTTTCATGTTCATATTATGAGATACCCCCTTTTTCTCTCATCAATTTGTTTTAAGAATGTTTAAGTGGCGCCGTTAGGCTGTCGGATTTTTAAGAGATTCTTTCACCTTTCTCATTTTTCAAAGTTCTACTTTCATGTCAAGTCTTTCAAGTTACTTTTTATTATGTTGGGGTATGATATCTATATATATCATACTTATCTTTTATGTTCATATGATGAGAGAATCTATTTGATCTCGTCAATTCATTTTTTTTGAAGTTTAAGTGGCGCCATTAGGCTGCCGAATTTTTAAGGGATTCTTTCACCTTTCTCATTTTTCAAAGTTCTACTTTCATGTCAAGTATTTCAAGTTCCTATTTATTATGTTGGTGTATGATCTATATATCTATAATTTTGATATTTTTATGTTCATATAATGAGAGGCCCTATTTGATCTCTTCAATTCATTTTTTTGATGTTTAAGTGGCGCCGTTAGGCTGTCGAATTTTTAAGCGATTCTTTCACCTTTCTCATTTTTCAAAGTTCTACTTTCATGTAAAGTCTTTCAAGTTCCTTTTTATTATTTTGGGGTATGATATCTATATCTATAATACTGATCTTTTATGTTCATATTATGAGATACCCTATTTGATCTTGTCAATTCATTTTTTTGAAGTTTAATTGATGCCGTTAGGTTGCCGAATTTTCATAAGAGAAATCTTATTTTTTTGTCTTCCTTCCATGTTCTTCATTTCATATAGTATATCTTTCAAATTTAATTATAATGTTATTAAATCATTTATATTCTGTCTCTATACTATTTTATGATCATTTATGAGTGGTTGACCCATGTCCCCACTCTTTTCAATGTTTTCTAAAACACCGAAACATAGCTGTTATACTGCAGAATTTCCATCTCAAAATATCTCTATTTTATCCTAAAATTCATTTATTTTATTAAGTTAATAATAAAATATCTTTATTATAAAGGGGTATTCACATATATACAAAAATGTTCTATTTTAAATTCTGGGATTTACATACATGAGATCCACTTTCCCTTTCTGTGGGTTTAAAGTGACATAAAGATCATATCTTTAAAGTAGTTTTTAAAACATTATGATTATGAAATGAAACCCATTTATTTTATCCTATATGGGTTTTGTATGTAATTATTGATGATGATAAATGTAGATCACATGATAATAAAGACAAATTAAGGGTGCTTCATGATATCTCTCCAATGCATTGGGTAAAGACTTAATCTCTAGAGATGACCATTTTTAACATCACCATGGTGAATAACCTTTGTAAATTTTAATGACACATTGGGTATGGACCTTGGTGAAATGTAAATGATTGTCAATATTAAATGTTCTAGCCACATCTTTAAGTTATGAAATACATTATTTTTATTATGATATGCCTCATTATTTCTTTCTCATTCCTTAAGGTTCTTTTTCATGACATTGTTGATGTATCTCAAGTTCACATGTTAAATGTTTCCCCTTGTTTCCCTTACTGGGCCTTCTGCTCACCCTTTCTTTTGATGTATGTCCCCAGGTTATGAGATGCAGTAATGAACCAAGTATGAACATAAGGATAATCCTTTCAAGTGTTTAAGAAGAATGGTTTATATTTTCGTGTTTTAAGTTCCTGGTTTCCAAGACACTAAACCTTAAAGATCCTAGGTTTTGTAAAATGTAATGAAAAGTTATGTTATAAAAAGGTGGGATTCCATAGTTGGTATCAAAGTATGGATTAGTTATTTGTGGAAATTAGGATATGAAAACTCTAGTAATAACCCTATAGAAAATTTTAAATATATGAAATATTCCTGGTATTTTGGTGAGTATTGAGTAAGGGGTAGCCAAGAAAATACATCCCTGTCTGGATACGAGCAGGTAGAGGTGGCTCTGGAATAGATGTACATAGGGGTAAAACCCAAAAACACCGCTTTGAGTGAGACTTGAATGGGAACTGATACAAAACAATGGGCCTTGCTTCACTCTTGGTTATGACACTCCCGGGGGATATGCTATGGTAAATTCATAAGCTTAGTATGAAACATTATTAAAGGAACAAAGATAAAATAAAATAAAGATTCACATAAGAATATATGATCATGGATAACCTAGATTGGAACCAATAGGATCACAATTTAGGGTATATTTTCCTTCTACAAGTTTATCCTTATATGCTTAAAGTTTACTTTTAATGATTATTGGCTAAGTATTTAAGCCCCCTAATTATAAGTTCTTTTCTTAGTTAATGGCGGGAAATGGAAGAGCATTTCCCAACAACCAATGTGATAGGAAATGTGACGATTGTCCTATTAGTGTGATAGAGATGACGAAAGATCAAGTTGAACGTATTGTGATTATGCCAAAACAGCTATCAAAAATCACAATTAATAATTGGTACCTAGTTGAATGCCCAAATTCATCAAGGAAGAATAAGACAAAGTCTCAAGGATGTTCATCTGATAAAGTTGATAAGGGAAAGAAGACCCAATTTATTTTTTTCCAAAAAGTGTGGGAAGAGGAACCAAAGAGAATGTCACAAAAGAACCGGGAGATGTTTTATGTGTGGGAAGATATGGCATAAAGTATCCAATTGCTTTATAAAATAGATAATGTTATGAATGGAGATAAGGTTTGATCTGATGTACCTTATACATTTCGATGTCGTAAATGTGGATAAGTTAGACATTATCCAAGGCAATGCTCCCTTGAAATGGGTGAGAAGCATGACGAGCATCAACAATCTTTGAGGAAAAGGGAACAATGAAAGTTCTATGATGAGATGGACCATGATGATTGAAGTACATGTAACTTCACAACAATTGTCTATGTCAGGTTGTTTTTAGTTCATTCTCTATGAGCATATCTTTTATGTTTTCTAAGATCATCGAGTCACTACCTAAGATGATTTTATATCATTAAGAAAAACATTTATTTTTATGCACCACATGTTGATGTAGTGAAGCTATTCTTCTTAAAAAAAGTGATTAGGGGATTAAAAGATTATTATTTTGGAAGATGTTCACTATTTTAAGAACCCTATTTGATCGAGGTAAATAGATTACTACGGTATTTTATTTGAGGAGTAAAGGTTGACTTATATTTGGAAGAATCGATGAATTTAAGGCAAAGTTATAGTAATTTAGGTTACATATGGAAATGCTTAACCTATCTTGGGGAAAATGTGATTAGGTTAGTTACTTTTGTTATAAGATGATAAGAGTGGTTGATGTTGTTTGGAGATGAACAACAAAGTCTATCTTGGAAGACTATGTTATGCAATCATTATTATAATTGGGTTTCAATCTTAGTTTGGTTTATTTTGAGTAATTTTAAGGGTAGTCATTTATGGAATGGTCTATGATGAACTTTGGGTAGTACTATGGAATTTTGAAGATTTAAAAGTAGTTTCCCATCCTATGGGGTTCTTTCTTTTTGAAGAGTTATTTTATCTCACCCTTTCTGTTTTTGGGATAATGTTTAAAGATAGAAGAAATAGAGAGTTAATCTTTTGTGGATTATGTGATTCTCTAAAAGATGATTCTTGTGCTTTTGATGAGACCAAGTGTTTTTGAATGCTCATCGTTTGGAGAAAAGATTAGTTTTGGTAGAAACTTATTAAAGGGTGAAACTTTACTTGAAGGTAAATATATTTCCTTGCGTATTTATTCTATATAGTAAATGAATTCCTCAAAACTATGAAAATGAACGTAAAATAAAAACGTTGTCTGTTAACGTTTCCTACTGGGAAATCAAATACCGTTTTACCCATCATAAGTCTGTGATTTTATTTTTGTTAACTTTCTCCTAATAATGTTTTCTATCACTCTCTCTCAGAACATGACCCTTTGTTTTCTCCTCCATGTCCATTTCTTCCTATATGGAATCCTAGTGCGGGTTAACTCAGGTGACCTTTGTACTTCCTTTTCTTTCTTTTAAAGTAATCGTTTTATAGAATCCTTTTCCAATGTGGTACTTTCAATGAAATTTTAAAACCCAATTTTAAAAATTGTGAGGATACAATTTCTTAAGGGGGAAGATTGTAACGACCCTAAATTTTGAACAAATCTTGTTTCTTAATATTGTGTGTTATTTTATTTTTATACTCAACAAAAATGTATCATTTGATAACATGAGTATAATTAAAATGAGACCATTGGGTTTTGACTTTTATATGACCATTGGTCAATATGACCACTGGAAACTAAACATTTTGATTATTGTCTCTAAATACAAGTGATCTTGGTTAATTAATATAGAAAGAAGACTCGATGGCCTCATCCAATAGTTTTAGGCCAATCGAAGCCTATCTAACAGAACTTGGGAAGGAGGTAGCACCACTGGGCTTTGCTCTGGACCAAACCCAAGCCGCACTTAATCATGTGAAGGTAGAATGGAATCGCCTTCGCGAGAAGTTCAAACTGATATAAATTACTACTCACGCAATGTTGGCTGAGCCGCCCTCAAATTCTCTCACCTTATCACACCTTACACTTAGGTCCTATGCTGGGGTTATAAGGGGCTATATAAGAGACCATAACTGCCTTGTGTAATCCTTTGTTTTAAATAAAAATTTTGATTTCTTCTTATGATGAATTTTATGAATTTTCAAATGTCTGGATAAATATAGTATGCATATTTTTGAGGAATTTTAGATTAAGGATATTTTAAAAATGTTTATGTAAACCTTAAAAAATTAAAAACGTGTAATGATTTTAAAAAAATGGTATTCTACAATTATGTTCAGTATGAAATTTAGAGTCTAATAAGATCAACTTAATTTTTGATGAATAGTAAATTATGAATAGTGATTTTATGCTTAAGATTAGTAATGTGACCAAATGGATTAGTAATCTCACTTAAAGAAATTATTAATATAATATAGGCACCTTGATTAAGTAATGTTATTCAATAAAATGGTTAAATAATGGTTTCATAAATTATTAGCCAGGTATAAGTTTATTCGGGTGAATAGTGTTTTTTAATTAAAAATTAAATTAAAAATATTTAGAAAATTATTTTCATAAAATGGACTTTATTTTTGAATTCAGAACATCGATATTATGCTAAGTTAATTTTTGGGGATTTTTCTGAAAAAAATGAATTTTCAGTTAATAGTGTATTTATTTAAAAATTAAATTAAAAATATTTAAAAAATTATTTTTATAAAATGGAGTTAATTTTTGAAATTAGAGCATTGCTATTTGGTGGAGGTGAAATTTTGGGATTTTTCTGAGAAAGTTGAATTTTCGATGAATAGTGAAAATACAGTTTTAAAGTTACGGGTGTTTAATGACATCATTAAATGATGTATTAAGTATGTAATAAATACGGTCAAATTATGAATAGTAATATAAGGTATGAGGTGTCCCAAGTGTCCAATACCATGGGCAAATACTATGGGCAAGCCCATGGTTTTGCCAAAACCACCAGTGAGGTGTCCCTTGGCCATTAATGCCTTGTCTCCTCACTTTCCTTATAAATATCCACCCTTACCTCCTTTAGTTTTCAATCCCAACTCTCCCCCAATGATTCTCTGGTCTCATTACCTCCCAAGGAGTCCTCCCAAGGAGCCCCCAAGCCCTCAAGGTCCCAACCATCGAGTTTTAAGAGTTACGTTTATGGTAAGGGATCATACGTCTCTCTTTCTTTTCAAGTAATCTTTTTTATGTCATTTCTTTTATCCTCCATGCTCTTATGTTGGAGGATGTTATTTTATATTACTCTTACTGATCTTTTCATGTTCATATTATGAGATACCCCCTCTTTATCTCATCAATTCGTTTTAAGAATGATTAAGTGACGCCGTTAGGCTGCCAAATTTTTAAGAGATTCTTTCACCTTTCTCATTCTTCAAAGTTCTAATTTCATGTCAAGTATTTCAAGTTACTTTTTATTATGTTGGGGTATGATCTCTATATCTATCATACTGATCATTTATGTTCATATTATGAGAGACCCTATTTTATCTTGTCAATTCATTTTTGTTGAAGTTTAAGTGGTGTCGTTAGGCTGCCGAATTTTTAAGGGATTCTTTCACCTTTCTCATTTTTCAAAGTTCTACTTTAATGTAAAGTCCTTGAAGTCACTTTTTATTATGTTGGGGTATGATATCTATATCTATCAAACTGATATTTTATCTTCATATGATGAGAGACCCTATTTGATCTTGTCAATTCATTTTTTTTGAATTTTAAGTGGTGCCGTTAGGGTACCGAATTTTTATGGGATTCTTTCACCTTTATCATTTTTCAATGTTCTACTTTCATGTCAAGTCTTTCAACTTCCTTTTTATTATGTTGAGGTATGATATATATATCTATAATACTGATATTTTTATGTTCATATGACGAGAGACCCTATTTTATCTCTTCAATTCATTTTTGTTGAAGTTTAAGTGGCACCGTTAGGCTACCGAATTTTTATGGGATTCTTTCACCTTTCTCATTTTTCAAAGTTCTACTTTAATGCCAAGTCTTTCAAGTTCCTTTTTATTATGTTATGGTATTATATCTATATATATCATACCGATCTTTTATGTTCATATGATGAGATACCCTAATTTATCTCATCAATTCATTTTTGTTGAAGTTTATGTGACGCCGTTAGGCTGCCGAATTTTCATAAGAGAAATCTTATTTTTGTTCTTCCTTTGATGTTCTTCATTTCATATGGTGTATCTTTCAAATTTCATTAACATGTTCCTAAATTCTTTATATCTTCTCCCTCTACTGTTTTTTGGATCATTTATGAGTGGTTGACCCATGTACCCACTCTTTTCAATGTTTTCTAAAACACCGAAATATAGCCGTTATGCTGCAGAATTTTCGTCTCAAAATGTCTCTCTCTTATCCTCAAATTCATTTATTTTATTAAGTTAATACTCAATGATCTTTCTTCTAAAAGGGTATTCATATATATACCAAAATCTTCTATTTTAAATTCTGGGATTTACATACATGAGACCCGCTTTCCCTTTCTGTGGGTTTAAAGTGACATAAAGATCATGCATTTAAAGAGTTTTTAAAACGTTATGATTATGAAATGGAACCCATTTCTTTTATTCTATATGGGTTGTTTATGAAATTATTGATGATGATATATGTGGCTCACATGATAATAAATAAAAATTAAGGGCGTGCCCTGATAGCGCTCCAATGCATTGGGTAAAGAGTTAATCTCTTGAGATGACCATTTTTAACGACGCCTTGGTGAATAACCTTGGTAATTTTTAATGACACCTTGGGGATGAACCTTAGTGAAACGGAAATTATTATAAATATTAAATTTTGTAGCCACATATTCAAGTTATGAAATAAGTTATTTTTATTATGATATGCCTCATGATTTCTTTCTCATGCCTTAAAGTTCTTTTTCATGACATTGTTGATGTATCTCAAGTTCACATGTTAAATGTTTCCCCTTGTTTCCCTTAATGGGCCTTCTGCTCACCCTTTCTTTTGATGTATGTCCCCAGGTTATGAGATGCAGTAATGAACCAAGTATGAACATAAGGAGAAGCCTTTCAAGTGTTTAGGAATAATGTTTTATGTTTTCATGTTTTATGTTCCTGGTTTCCAAGACACTAAACCTTAAAGATCCTTCGTTTTGTAAAATGTAATGAAAAGTTATGTTATAAAAAGGCGGGATGACATACCCTCCATCGAGAGATGTTCCAGAGCCGTCAATTATAACAACTAAAAAAACTCAAGAGAGTTCCACTTCTCTAGAAACATCTTCTCAAAATGATGAAACTAAGAATACTGGGGATGAATCCAATCAAGTGGTCGACTTATTATTAGGTAAATGCCACCGGCTGTCTGGATCATAATCTATTTCAACGTTTTTTTTCCTAAAACTGACAATGAACTTGATTTTTCATTTAGCGTTATCAACTCCCATAGTTATATTATAAGGTGAAGCTTCCATGTTGGCTCAAGCATCAGCATAAGGTGAAGCTTCTACTATTATGAGAGAAGTAGAATAAGGCATCTCTTTAAGTGATGTGTTTCTGGAGTACATTTTACCTCATGGTAGTGACTCGGATTCAGACTTATACATGCAATATGCTCTTGGAATATCACGTAAGAAGACATGGAGACATATATAGATCATAATTCCTGAGAAGCCTTTAGATGAACTGCTTTCCCATTTTTCCAAACTCCCAGCATTATCCTGTGTATTGAGATTTGGTGGATTTAATTATCGACCAGTCAATGATGTAATGAGAGAGGCCATTCACCGATGGGAGCAGAAGCATAATATATGTCATGATTTTGAAAAGGCTAAACATATTATCAATATTCAGAGATTCCAAGATGTAGTAGCTGAGGTAGAGGCAGATCATAATAAGAAATCGATCCTAATCAGCCAACAAATTAAAGAAGCCACGAAGGAGTCATTATATCTTCAACAGTAACGAGATATTGTTTAAAAAAAACTTGATCGATTGAACCAAACACTGGGAGAAACCCAATTTGAGGGGATAACTACCATTCAACTGCTAAGGAAGTACTTCATCAAGCCGAGGAGGCTAGAGTATCTCATCTATCTCAACTTCAACAGACAGCTGATAAGACTCATGATGCTATTTAACAAATGAGGATTCATGTTGAAAGTTTATTTTAAAACATGATAGAGAGGATCCATTTTGTGGATGTTCCTATGATTTCATATGAATTAAAGAAATGTTTTCTTCAATCATATATGCTCTCATTATTTTTTTATATAACAATATTAAAGGTAATGATGCTGATGAATTTTTTTAAACATAAAACCTTTTTTCCAGATAATCATGATTACAATGAAAAGAATGTGGGTGCTCAAAATTTTCTTATTATGCCGATGTGACTAATGATCATAGTTTGATTTTTTTTCTTGGGTTATATAGAAAACCCAAAAAACTTCATATCTTTTGAATTTTTATTATTCAACATTACCTAAATCATACAAAATGTACATTTAGTGAACTAGGACTCGACTTTTTTTCAAATTTCCCTTTACGGGTTCTCAATCTGGTGAGTACTACTTATTTTGTTGTTGGTAGTTTAGAATCATGCATGTTGGAATATAAAGGGCTAATTTTTAAGTTTGAAATATCATTGATCATAAATTTTGAAATTAGATACCAAACAAGACTCAGCAGCTTAGAATTGATTTAATATTATTTAGATATTTTCAAGGGGAATCTTGTGCCATGATTTTTATGGTCACCAAATTTAAAACTTATATCAACATAAGGGGAGTTTCATCCAAGAACAAAGTTACCATTAATTGACAAACACGTTATGGGAGTTGTGTTATGCAGGGACAACTAGGGAATATGTTTTATAGTAAAATTTTAGTATCTTTTGAATGACATGCCCATTATGTAGGAAAATTATGCAAGACCACCTAAAGGAACATGCTGCATAGTTAGGCAAAAGAGCTCTGAGAAGATTGACATTTTACTATTGATAGTCAAGAAAAAATAATATTTGGGAGACTCATGACCACAATGGGTGGTTTTTCCAAGGAAATGGATTTTAATAATAAAAGGGCTATTTTATGACAACATATTTCATGAATAGGAAAACCATTTCTATAAAAGTTTGATGTAAGAGGAATGGTTAAAATTTTTCAGAAAGGAGAATTTATGATAACATATTGTGTTTTTATGTCATGTAGTGAGAACATTATACTGTGTAGTTTTAATTAAAATAGTGAAGACATTGTACTGTACAGTTTTAAGTCATACAGTGAGGACATTATGTAGCTTTAATTTATTGTCTTTAGCTTTGACCAAAGGTATGATACTCTCCAAATTTCTTGATAATTGTTTGTGAAAACATACTACCATATTCAATTATGGAAGGGAAAATTGTAAATTGTGATTTGGGAATTTCTAAATCTAAAGAATGAAATGGAAAAAGGGCTAAAGGAATTAGAAGAAGTTTTTTACAAGAACGAAGTTACTATTATTTGAAAAATCAGTTATGGGCGTTGTGCTATGTAGGGAGAATTGAAGCATATGCTACATAAAAAAATAGTGGCATATTTCGACTAACAAGCCCATTATGTAGGAAAATTTTATGCAAGGCCACCTAAGGGCATGTGCTATAGAGTCAGGAAAAAAAGCTCTTACAAGTTTGACATTTTACTATTGTTAAAAGACAATGAAAGTTTATGGAGGTTTAGATTTTCTGAATCATAGAGTTTGGTTTATGGAGAAAGGTACGTGGATATAGGGAGGATATTTAAAACCAAGATTTCCAAAGAATCGTAGGAATAGGACTTCTACGAAGGTCTGACCCAAACGTAGAAGGTATGGTGTTTGCAGTTTTAGGTCACACAACTAGGACCGAAAATGGAAACAGTATATGATACGTGTCTTAGTTATTCCAAGGATATTTCATATTTCTTTGAACACATGGAGAGGGAAATGTGTAAACCATAGTCTTTATGATTTTCAGATTGAGAGAAAGGCAATGGGACAAATATACCTAAAAGACTGTTTTAAAATAAAAGTTCTTGTTTATTGTCATCAAAGTTTGAAGGGGATAAGATACTATAACCAAGAACTAAATTACCATATTTTGACAAACCCATTATAGGGGATGTATTATGCAGGGCCAATTGGGGCATATGCTGCATGGAAAAATAATGTAATCTTTTGACTAACAGGCCCGTTATTTAGGAAACTTGTGCAAGGACACCTAAGGGTACATGCTGCATAGTTAGGAAAAAGAGTTCTCAGGTATTAGAAACTCTGTCACTAGAAACCATAATAAAGATTATGAAGTTCACGAAATATTCAAGATTAAGAGTGTGAAATATAGAAAGGGGTTATGATCAACGCACAGAAGAAATATTTGAATCATCATTGTCCATGAGTTTGAAGTCCTTTACATAGATCTAACTTATATGTAAAATGGAGACTTTCTTTGTTTCCTTTGAATTAATATTGTGATGTGTAGTTTAATGTCATGCAGTGAGGACATTATACTGTGCAGTTTTAAGTCATGCAGTGTGGAAATTATACTATGCAGTTTTAAGTCATGCAATGAAGACATTAATAGCCCCATAAGAAATTGAGACACCTTATTTATATAAAGAATCAATTTACCCAATTCTTAAGCCCAAGTGAGCTATGCTCGGGGTGAGAAACAAGGATCAGTAAGGGTTTCTTCTACAACACAAAGGTGACACAAGTGAATAATAGAGTTCTTAGATTTCCATGTAGTTTAATGTCATGTAGTAAGGATGAAGAAAAAATGATGTGAAAAGAAAGAAATATTGTAATTGGACTAAGGGATAAAACCCAAGTGTCACTATGTGTCTTACTGGGGGACAGAATGAAGCCATACATAGTTCTTTAAACATTCCCTATGTAGTTTTGATTCTTATATAAGGAATAAATGGGTTTTTATCATGGTTGGGACCAAGATTGGAGATCCAGGTAGATCTACGTATCTCATATAGATGAGAATCAAGCCGTACGTATTTCTTTAAATATTCATTTCCCACACCAATTGAGTTTGACATGGGATATGGGGGTCTTTAACACATCCTAGAAGAAAGATTAAATTTAAGACACAAGATGGTATGAAAATAAAATCATGTATCTTAAAAGAGCACTATGTATAGATCTAGTTCATATATAGGGGAATAAAAAAACGAAATAAAAATTTTGTGGTTGAAGTTAGGCCCAAGATTGGATATCTAGGAATCTCTACGTATCTCAAATAGATGAGAATAAATCCATACACAGTTCTTTACACATGGTCCCTATACATATCTAAATCAGACATAGGGAAGAGAGGGACTCATGTTCCACTAAGGAGTAGCAATGATGTCCATGATGTTTGATTATGGAAGCTCCTAACGTCAAGTAGAGAAGACGTTAACCGTACTATTTAATGTCATGCAATGGGGTAAACTAGTGTCACACAGTTTAATGCCATGCAACAAGGAAAAATATGCTATGCATTTTAACATCATGCAACATAGAAGCTTATGGTTGTTATGCAGTTTAATGTCCTGCAACTAGGACTTTGTACTATGAAGTTTTAAGTCTTGTAGTAAGGACATGGGAGCTGTGCAGTTTTCAATCTTGCAGTGAGGATGATGTGTGTAACTACAAAAGTATTTTTTTCAAGAATATCACATTGGTTGGAGTTGTAATAAGATCTCCATCCAATGAGATTAAGGAATAAGCTCCATTTTAGTAGGCCTTATGTATGGAATAAGGTCCTTCCAACTTTGGCTCATGCTTTGGAGGTTTTTTTCCTAGTATCATTGGAGTCCTGAGGACCAATACCAATTATCCATGAAGAAATAAATAAAGGAAAACATTCTTTTTAAAAGATCATGCTATTGTTTTTTATAGACTTCTAAATGATGTAATGTATGAAATATTTTTTCTTATAATCACTCCAGCTCATTAAACCATATCTGATACCTCTCATTTGTGGACAATTGATCACAAATTGGAAATCTAAGTGAATTCAATTGCATTTCAATTGAAAAACTTGCTTTTGTTCCATATACCAATGAATAAGGGGTTTCCTGGGTGGCAGTACAGGTAATATTCCGATAATCCCATAAATCATGAAAAAGTTTATCAGACCAAGATTTATTATCTTTATCCACCATCTTGTGGAGTATATTTTATTGGTCCTTTCTTAAAGCCTCTATCTTTCCATTGGCCACCGCATGATAGCGAGATGAATGGTTGGATTTGATATTGTGCTATTGATATAACTTCATTACCTCAAAAGAACAGAAATTGGTGCCATTGTTTATTAATATAGTACGAGGTACACCAAATCTAGTAGTGATGTTACTTTTTAAAAAACTAAAAATGCTTTTGGATCTGAATTATTTTAGAGGAATTACATCATCCCATTTAGAGAAGAAGTCAATATTTGTGATATTATACTTGAATTTCTTAGCTGTAGCTGGAGGATAAGAACCTACTACATCCATTCCCAATGTAGAAAATTAGTAGGAGTATTTAGTTTTATATAGAAACTCCAGGGGTTGATGAATGAAGTTGTCATGAATTTGGAAAGGATGACATTTCTTAGTGAAATCTATGAAATCCTGCATCATTGAAGGCTAAAAGTATCCAATCCTTTGGATTTTATCAGAAACCCTATTCCCTAACCGGTGAGCACCATAAGCTCCTAAATGTACTTCTTTCATGAAAGCTACATTTTATTTTCCATCAATACATCTAAAGAGGATTCCATAAAATCCTTGTTTATAGAGAATCTTATGATGATATGCACCGTCATAAAGAGTAAAACTGGCCGCTAGTCATCAGATCTATTCTTTTTCATACCTATCTGGTATAAGTACTCCCATTTGAAGGTATTCTATGATTGGTGTTCTCCATACCGTGGTATGAAAATATGAATCAGAAATAGGGCCAATTTCATCAATTTACTCCACTATGGTTTGAAAAAAAGGTGAGACGATACGATGGTGAGCTATGCTGATGACTTTCTCATCCTGAATTGGATCTTTCAAGGATGTAGCTACATTATCTAGTTCATCAGATTAGGCATTTTGTGATCATGGGGCATAAGACAATGTTGGCTCTGAGGGAAATTCATCCATTAAACCTATGACATAATCACACAGAGAGATTAACTCCTCTTTTCTGATATAATATTTCCCATTGATCTGTTTGATTACCAATTATGAATCACCTTTCACTTTCAAGTGATTCACTTTCACGTGAAGTGTCTATTCCTATCCTATAATGAGATATTGATATTCTACTTCATTGTTGGCACCTCTTTCTAATAATAGGAATGAGTAAGGCAATACTACCTTTTTTGGGTAAATAAGTGAAATTCCAAACCCAAATTTCTTTATTTTAGGGTTTTCCATTCTCTTTCCTGTTGGACTTATGGAGGTACCATCAAAGTACATTTACCATGTTTATAGATTATATTGAATAGAGAATAACTATTCATTGGGAAGTTTAGTATTCAATAATATATCTTCCACAGATGGATGTTTAGCAATGAAGTCATGTAGAGCTTGGACTTTTATTGCCTTATGGGGCACAAGCTGGATATCAAACTATTGAAGAATAACTACCCATCATGCCAGATGCCCTATAAGAATATGATGACTAAGGATAAATTTGAGCAGGTTATTAAGAGATACCAATTGGACCTCATGATGTTGTAGGTAGTGCCTCAATTTCTAAACTGCAGAGATTAATGGTAGGAAAAACTTTTCAATACTTGAATATCGAGTTTCTACATCGATCATAGTTCGACTAAGATAGTAAAGGTTGTTATCATTCCCAAAATCATTCTTTTGGGAAAGGAAGGCCCCCAATGATTTCTCTAAACTGTCACATAGAGAATAAGTGGTTTTCCTTCAATTGGTTTCATTAATACTGTTGATCTCAAGAGACATTTCTTGAGGGTACCAAATGCTTCTTGTCAGTCTTCATTACATTGATAGGTGACTCCCTTCTTCATTAATCTAGTGAAGGGCAATCACTTTCTTGCCAAATTTGCGATAAACAACCGAATATAGTCCATGTGACCTTGAATTCCTCTTAATTATTTCATATTTTGAGGAGGTGACATTCCAAGGATTGATTTTTTTCTCTCAGGATCAACTTCGATACAGCGGTGGCATACAATGAAGCCAAGGAACTTTCTTAGGGTTACCCTGAATGCACATTTCAAGGGGTTTATCTTCAAAATGTGTTGTTGATGTTTATTGAATGTGGTCTCCAGATCAGAAAAGTGAGTGGAATGTTGTCTAGATTTGACCACCAAATCATCCACATAACATTCAACAAATTTTCCTAAGAATTATTGGAAGATATGATGCATGACATGTTGATATGTTTTACTTGCATTCTTTAAGACAAAGGGAATTACCCGATAGAAAAATTCACCTTGAGGGGATCTTAAGGTTGTATACTCTTCATCCTCTAGGGACATACAGATTTTATTATACCCAGAGTAACCATCCATGATGAAAAAGGGTTCATATCCAGCTATTTCATCAATTAAAATCTATGTGATTGGAACTAGAAAATCATCTTTAGGAAAATGCCAATTAAGATCTCTAAAGTCAATGAAAACTATGATTTTCCCATTATTCTTTTTCAATGGGACAATTTTGTCCAGCCATTTGGGATATTGAACTTCCCTAACAAATTAATCCTTTATAATCTTATCAACTTCACCTTTAATTTTAGAAGCATGAGTTGGGTGTGTTCTTCTTATTTCCTTCTTAAATCCTCAATGTTATTCTGGAAAACCGAAATGATGAGTGGCTACATTGGGATTAAGAACTAACATTTTTGTATAATTCCAAGAAAATATATCTCTATGGTGCTTTTAAAATTAAGTATACACCTCTTTCTCTTCATAAGTCATGGTCGTACTAATTATAGTGGGGAATAGATCTTCTTCTGTACCCATATTTATTTCTTTGAGCTCATCCATAGTGGTAGAGACACCTTCCTCAAATGTTGGAGGAGCGTCCCTGAGATCTTCCTCTTCTTCTTCATTACATGTGACTTTTTTTGTTTCTATATTCATAGTAGATGATGAGTCAAAAATTCCAGAGGTTGGGGAGGAGTCATTATTTGAACATCCTGAAGAAGAGGCCACCATTTATGACACTACTGAAGACGAAGGGTCTTTCTAGGGTAATAAAGAGGAGATGATGGATTGGGAATCAAAATAATTACCTTCCTATATAATTGCTATAAATTCTTATATTATGATTGAAAAATTAGAGACTTGCTGAAGTTTAGTGTATGAAATTAAGACATCTCTATTTAAGCTTCAATCACTGCTTGGTGAATCAACAATTTCTCCCATGCTGTCAGGCTCGATTTTCACGATTGAAATTACGGAAGTTACTGGGAATGTTCATGGATTTGGGTTTAACTTTTAAATTTCATTAATAGGTAACACAAAATATGTACTCAAATGTATGAATGGGTTTTCTGGGATATTTTCTAGTCTATTCAGAGCATTAACTCTGCTTATCTCCTTTGTTAAGGACCTCATTCCCTTTGTGTGATAAAACTCGTCCTCAATGTATTAAGGTTAAAATGTTTTAAATGGAGCCTTATCACCATAAAATGTTCCAATTTTAACATTGAAATATTACTTAAGACATTGGTGGTATGACAAAGGTATGGCCGCATGTTGATGCAGCCAAGGCCTTTCAATCAGAATATTGAAGGCCATGTCCTGACGAAAAACCATGAAATCCGAATTAGAAATAAGATATCAAAATTGAGTTATGAGTGTAATATTTCCTAAAGGTTCTTGATAATTATTTTCATATAATTTCAACAATAAAGTGTAAGGAGATCATTCAGATTCAGTCAGGCCCAATCGACAAAGTGTACGAACAGAAATGAGGTTGACTCTGGAGCCATTATCAATGATGGATCGTTGGATGTCTACATCATTGATCTTTCTAAATAAATACAAGGGTATGATATGTCTATGTAAAACATCATCTTCATACATAAAAGTCTTGACTCCACGATATTCTACAGGATCATTCTCTATAAGGTAAACCTCAGCAGCAGCAACTTCGATTTGAAACTCTTGAGGACTTGACAAAGCCTCAACAAGTACTCCTCAAAGATCTTTTGAAAGACCTAAGGCATCCAAAATTGACAACATGATTGGTAATTAGGCTAATTATTTCAATACATCATACTTTTGGTCTAAAGGTATGCGTTTACTAGCATAGAGATGCAGTTTTTCAGGTGCCTTGGAAGTTGATGCTTCTGATGTAAATGTACCCTATGTTAGAGAAGAAGCTAGAAATACTCCTGGATTTGGTAGATTAGACTGATTAGGTCTATTTACTTGTGGATATGAATATGGTGTGACTTCTAATTGGTTCCCCAAAATAATCATGTCAGGACTGAACTTGTCTTGCATGGAAGAATCTCATTGTTCTTGTTGAGTCTGCTAAAGGGATCTTCCATGAGTTTCTACCACCTATGCGGTTCGAACAGGGGTAGAGTTAAAATAGTGGCTTCTATAATATCCTCATATTCCCCTATATCATTGACCATTGACTCTTCCTATGGTTTAAAAATTAAGTACAACTAATTCTGGCTCATTATAATCAGAATCACCATTGGCATAAGGATCTGTTCAGTGGAAGATGTTGACAGAACCGAAGATTAATTATTCATCTGATGAAGATTCTTCCTGACAGATTGGTTCTGATTGTTCTATTTGGTGGTATGGTTCCCATGATTTGGAAGAATATGGAATTAAATCTTTTAGGCTCAAGGACAAATTTGGCCTTAATAAGATATCATCTTCTTTTGACTTCTCTTTATATTTCTGATCACATTGATTCTTTAAGGATTGAACTTCTGATGAATATGGTTTTGCTGTGGTAGAAGTGGGGGAAGACACAATAGGTTGTTTCAATTGTGTTCATAGAATGACATGAGTTCAATTTATTGTTTTCTTGATCATCTAATCATTATATTTTTTTTTCACTTTTTTACTTTTTACTTGCTTCCATTCGCCTTCTTCCTCTAGATCAGTAGCAGTAACACATTCTACTTGGGCTGACGAACTTTTTAGTTTCACCTATCTAGAGTCTACCATTTTTATGAGGTACTTGAAAACAAAACAATAATAAATGTAATGATCCAACATTTTTTGAATGTTACAATAATTTGAAAGATCTTCGTCTCCTTCTTTGTTTGGTTTATTTGTCCTTGGAAACTAAACGAAATTGTTTTCTAGAGTTGAGATGAAGTAACTGGAAACTTTTTTGTTCGGGAAGGAAAATACTTTTCTCTTGAATTACTCAAATGATTTCCTCCTTTGATCACTTTTATCATCTTGACGAGGCGGTCATTGCAGCTGATGCTCTAGAGGTAAATCCCTACGATACAATGATGGTTTTGAAGTGGAGGTAGGTGCATGTGCTTGCTTCAGTGTAACAGTATCAACCTATTATTTCTCTATTTTCCTTCCCAATGATGATGTAATTACACAAGTTTTAGCCTTAATTTCTACAATATAATCTTATATATTTTTATCAATTGAAGTATGGTCTCAAAACCCTCTTGTTTATTTTACAGGGATCAGTGGTGTGCGTAACTCATCACGTAGATTTTCCATAAAAATTGGAAGAAACTCTTCTTGAGGGAGTGCCAGACATAAAGAATATGTTAATCCATTCCCTTAAGCAATGAAACATGAAAATATTTCATGCTTTCTTTGTTTTCAATTTGTAATATCAAAAAAATATTGTCTTCAGTAATGTTGAGCTAAATTGCAGAAGGAATTTCTGATAGAGATCTTCCCATCCAGTAATTGATTGAGATTGAAAACTTGTATAACATACAAAACATGGTCATTATAATGACTTCATAAAACTCCTATGCTTACTGCTTCTTTTTGTTGAGGAGTTCTCATCATGGGATCACAATGAGAAACAAAATGTGTTGATTGTTTTTCTAGATCTCCTAAACTATTAAAGATTGGGAATATGGTATTCAAAAAATTTTGTGGGGGAGGAATCAAATCCACCCATTCAGGGTAATCTTTATTTTCTGGATAAATGGGAACATGACATTCCTCTATAGCTTACAATCAAGTCATTAATGCCTAAATTGTTTTCATAAGAATTTAAGGAAAATATGGATGAGCTTGAACTGGTACAAGTACAACGACTGAAGCATGATCTGGTGCAATGAAAGGAAAAACCACTAGTGACGGTGCTGGTATTTTCCTTGGATAACCCATGGGAATAAGCTTATCCTGATGTGTTTAATCTTGCCTTGGTTTTATACCCAATTAAGGGAATTTATTATCTGTATATGTAGTTACTACATATCCTCTTTTCTAAGGATTTCTTATAGGATATGCAAGTTTAGGACCTTCTTGGGGAGTATGTCTAGCAGAAATGATGCTTCAATGTAATTATGTATTGAGATTTTCAACTCCTTATTCTCATCTTCTTATTATGAAAATCACTATTCAAGTGAAGGAGATTGTCCTTATCTAGTGGAAAAGTGATATGCAATCTGACTTTTACCTTTCCACTTGTTATATGCCTTTCAGAGGGGTGAGAGTTGGTTATTTAAAGGCATACCTAAATTTTCGGAAAACCTTTGATTTCGGTTACGTAAACCTTCTTCATTTGATTCAGTTTGTAATGTATTATGGATATGAACTTCATCTTCTCATTCCCCTGAACTAGACTCATTTTTTGGGGGATCTTTTGTAATGGGGTTAATGATATTTATTGATGCATAATGCATTGATGAAATTATATCAGTATCTTTGTGAGATCATCTCCCTCTATATCTTCCACGAGACTCTATTCCTTTGTATGATGAATCCCTGTGAACTATTTGATAGATAGTAACCCTAAGAGAATCCTTATATAGTACAATTATATGCTCTCTTTCTGGCTTCTTCCCTAATCGGGAGAAATTTGACTTCCATTTAGGAGGGGATTGTAGATTTGAAAAGTCCCCTATCCCTGTAGGCTGGGGATGTTCCTATTATTATTCTTCAAACCTTTTAACTTTGATTAATGAACTTGAAGGATTAATTAAATGAGCCCCCATCCCTACAATCTGGAGTGGTTCTTGAACTGCTATGGCTGAGAATCATGCAGCTGCTCTTCTGATTTTGCGAATTTTGGTTTGAACATTAGCATGATGCATTATCCTAAAACCACTCAAATCACCTATTTTGGAATATCACTGTGCTATTTCAGACAGTTTTTCTATCTAGTGGCTAACATCTTCTAAACGAGAGTCCTACTAAGGATTCTCAGATGCTTGATGTAAAAGTTACTCAACAACTTTTTTTCTTTCGGCCTAACTCTGATGAGTGCTAGTTGAGGCTTGTTCTTGAGAGTGCATTTGATTATATACAAAATCTGTTTATTGTAGCTGACCATGGGAAATACCATCACATGAGACCACTTTTGGTGGGCTTTGTTGATTCTAGAGTGCAGTGAAATGAAATGCTCCATGTGTGCCCCATCCTCTGATACAAACAACCGATGGGGAATCAAAAATTAATTGGTATCCTCTTTAGAGCATTGAGGCATTCAAGATGAATGGTTCTCTGCTGTTTTTTAACCTTTGGATGTCGGGAAACTAATAGAGATTCCAAGTCAATTTGGAATTTCAACCCTTCTATTACATTTACATTATTTTGATATTCATGATATGGTAATACTTTGGTTTTCAAATGATGAATAGTCTTCCATAATTTGATGTGTATATCATGTATTCAATCTTTTTCCATCAATTCTGAAATGTTCTATTGATAATTTTACAATGGCTTGAACATGACTAGTATTTCTCCTTTAGCCAATTGTTATATCATGTTTAACATATCTTCATCATATTTCACTATATATTTCTCCACTTTGTCTGACCATAGTGGACACTCTGTATTCAAAGATAAATTACCAAAGGGAGGTTTGAAGAATGACCATTTCCCTAAGATGTCTTCTGGTGGAGAAAGTGTTTCACCCGTCAATGACAAGGCATCAGACATGACCGGTCTTGTGTTTGCAAGTGCCTCGAGATAGGAGGGATTTCTTATCACTATATTATTAGTTATAGAATTATCTTGAAAATTCAAAATACTACTACATAGAGGACTTTCATAGAAAATTCCATCATGGGGAGGACCACCATGGTGGGTTATAGCAATGGATGGATCCTCTTTCTCCTTGATCTTTTGGCCACATGGAGGGTTTTCATGGCTCTCATCTAGAGATAGGATCTATGTATTGAACTAATTTTCATGAAGCAAGCCTTCATGATGAAGTGTTCAATGGGGAACTTCATAGTTACTGCTACTACTCCCATAATTTGGCAATGAGAGGGTAGGATCTTGAGATGCAATAGATAAATGTATGAGGGATTTAACAACTACAGCATTAAGAGGATCCAAATTGCAGCTTGACTCTTGATTTTCCAACCATGTTTGATGAGACTTCTTCTTGGATGTTATTTTACACATTGTTGGGACTACATGTTGGGAGAAGTGGTTATCATGGGTAGGTGTATGTGCTTTCCTTGGAGTGGTTACTAGAACAAATCGATTACCTCCAATTGTAAAGGGTGTATGTTCCTAATCTTGTTGTCCGTATGATATTGGATAGTATGCCCCATGACCCTCTTGGACTGGAACAAAGGTGTGTATCTACTCCGAGATGGCATGGAGATGTGTCATACCATGTGTGGGGATATATTTATGTGTATGTTCTCTTGGTACTACTGAAGTAATTTTTATAATATCCTGGAAAGCATCTAGAATATGGGTAGAGATTGGCATCTTCCCTTTCACCATTGATAAGATGTGTTTGGTGGCTTCAACGATCGAAACAAGAATATATGACCATTCTGTATCTGGAGCAGGTGTATGTGCCTGATCCTATACTCCTTTTCCTATCAATGGGTTTTGATAGTACTTATGTATGGGGGCTGAGAGTTGGGCTTACCCTAGATTTGTCATCAGATATTTCTGACTGACTTCTCCAGGTGATGCCAAACAAGACTGTTGGAAAGCTTGATGAACACTGGCAGGTGTATGTGCCTGTTGGCCATTTAATGTAAAGTACGGTTGATGGAATTACTTCAATAATGGAATATGATACTACTGATAGAATTGATGATTGAAAGCTGGTGTATGTTACTGTTTACCAGTTTCCACCACATTGGATTGATGGGCTTCTTTAAATACAGTTAGACGAGCCTGATCACTGGCTGATAACTTGTAAGTGGGTGTATGTTTCTATTCACAGTACTCCACCAGATGTTTCTAGTGGGATAGGTGGGTTGCTACTAAACAAGTCTGTTGGACATCAAAATTAGGACGAACAAGTGTATGTGCCCACTCGTTGTTTTCCATCAAGTTAGGTTGATGGACTTCTCTAGAGGGGTAGAGGTAAGAACCTGATCCCTGTTGACAAGATGTTTCCCACGATAGTTCATCTTGTGAACCCGGGTCTGAGAGACCTAGGCCGAACATCCAAAGGCAACACCCCAATCATGTTAGGGGTTCACTACAACACAATTCTTCTGGAAAATATTATTGGTGGGAGTCCTCAAGAAAGACCCCTATATCCTTAAATTGAGGTCCTGAGTGACATCTTGATCTACCTCCCTGTAGTATGGGAGGGACTAGTAATTGAGTTTCAAGGATAAAGACTCTAAATGGTTGAAAATAGTGGTTGACACAATCTTCTTCTTGATCATTGGGCATTTTGGCTAGATGATCGAGGATTGTTATTGACCTGGAGGTCCTGTCGGGCAACCTCCAAAGTCAGGATTGTACAGTGCTGGTGATACTCACTTACCAACATGTTGGATACCAAACATTGATGATGTTGGGTGGGTGATAACATACTTCCCATGGATGAGGATTCAACTTGAGTAACATTTGGTATGTTCATAGATGTCACCTTGAAGAAAGCCATTTTGGACTGAAGGGAGTTCTGAGGAAAACTTAAAAAAACCACATTAAAGAAACATCTTCTAGATGGATAAATGTGTGATTGATTCTTTTGTCTAGCCTTACTTTATCAATTGATAGGGGACTGATAGGTAGGTAACATTATTAACTCTGTTAAGGATTCAGGTTGGGTTCACCAATTTTGTTTCGTAGTTCCTTGAAACGTGTGACCTAGTTTTAAGAATCAGTACTTCCAAGAGGTTTCTATTGGATTTATTCATGGAACTGGAAACTTCAAATAGTTATTTATCCAATGGGGACTTTTTTTAAAGGCAGGTGTTCGTTAAGTTTGAACTTTATGATAATTAGGGACATGAATTGGTCGATAGGATGGGAGGTCGGACTCATCACACCCTTTTGGGGGAATTATTGTCTACTCCGAGACTCTCTTTATAAATTTAAGATATTTTCATGAATCCTTATTAATTCACCAAGTATAACATAAGTTTCCATTGAAAATTTCAATCACTTATTAACATGTGTAAAAATTAGAATCATCCGTATATATTCAAAGTTCTTCATTAATGGAAATATCCATATGTATTCAAGATTCTTCATCAATGGTATCCTCTCATATACTATTTAGAGATTCTTCTAATCATATTTATAATGATACTAGTTTTTAAGCCACTCAGTGGGGCACTCTGGAATTTATTGTCATCCAGGTAGATGAATGTTTGTTTTGATATTGCGATCATACCCATGAAATGGGTTACCTACATATCCTTGTGAAAGGAATCAGAACCCTCATAGTTCAATACTTTTAATGTGACACATCATAACTTTTAAGGTCATGTGATAAGGACCAAGTCGTAATGTTTAATGTCATATGTTATGGAAATATAAGCGAAAGGTTCTTAGTCAGAGTTTGGTGTGGGACTTATGATAAAACAACCCAAATGAACATGGAAAGGATATGGGTTTCCAAGTTAGATTAGACCCTATTGGGAATATGGTCCCAAGAGAACAAGGTTGATTTAAGGTATCGGGTTTGAACCTCAAAAAGGCTTCCTATGTATCCCATGTAGGAATCAAATCCCACATAGTTTGACAAGTCTCGTAGGAGAGTATAGTCCTTTGAGAGAGATGAGTTTGGGATTAATTACCAAAAAATATACTTTGATGACATGGGAATTTAATTTGGAGATTATTCATAAAGGGTATTCCCAGATTAAGGGAATTAGGCTTGTATTTATGAAGAGGATTTATAGTGAGCTCGAGCCATGAGTGGGATTTCTAAGTATCCCAATTATGGTGGGAATCAGAGTTCTTGTAGTTTACTCACCATGGGTGTTTGTACAAATGTTTTAATCATCACAAATATATAAACCCATGTGAGTCATGCTCGGTGTGAGAAAAAACAGGATGTGAAAGACTCAACAATGACACACACTTTTCCTCATCCACTGCTGGAAGAGGGCACACCTGCGACAGCCAGGGTGGACGAGGTCGAGGCAACCCGGGAGGAGGGTGAGGCGATGAGCTCTCCCTATATTCCCTTTAAATTAGATAAAGGTCCAATAAAAGGAATAAGGGATGAAGGTTAGGGGATTACACAAGGATGACTGCCCTAAAATTGATCCTGGTAGGGGAGGGAGATTTTTCTTTTTCTTTCAAGGAAAAGAGAGTGTAAACTTTACCTTCCCTACTCGAGATATGAGGTTCCGTCTCTTTGAGAAGGGAGAGGTCAAGACTTAAACCCTAATTCTCAAAATTGAGAACTTCCCAGCACTATTCCTAGGAGAATGGTCCATGCGACTATAGATATACAAACCCAAAGACACTTCATGAATCCTAACCCCATTCTTAAAAAGATGTGGGAAACCTCTAACTGTGGATATACCAACCCAAATAGGATACACGCTGATGTGTCTTTCCCAAAGGATTGATATGTCAGGAAGTTTTGGTGGAGGCTTCCACTTAGTTCCTTTTAGATAGAACCAAGTAAATAGATACCTTGTCTTGAATGGTTTTAAATAGGGTACTAAAGTTGGTATGTAGGCCGTATACCAGGCTCTTATGCATAGGTACTGCGTGCAAGTGTGCCTCATAGGTACCCCCCATTGCTGCGCCACAAAACTGTACCGTACAGGTGTGCTGTGCAGGTGTACCACGTAGGTTTGTATGATGACTGAAGAATATATTTCACATAGGGGAACCAAACCTATGTAAAAATTGTGAAATAATTTCAAAACATTATTGTACCATATAATTATCTCTTCTCTCATACTTTAAAGAGCTACTTAAGACAATTTGAGGAATTTGGGTGAAATAGCTGCGCAATGAGAGATTTAGGGAGTCTTTCAACTTTTTTAGTCCTTGAAATGGGGAGACCAAGGGTCCTTTTTATAGGCATGGATGGGGCCTGGTCAAAGGAATGTTGTACGCATAGATCCTCCATGCAGGTCCTCTATGTAGGTCTGCTACGTAGGTGTACAAAAACTATTTTGCCGTGTAGGTTTTCTACACGGCTCTAACACACAGGTTTTCCATGCAGGTCTGTCGTGCATCCCTTTGGAGGGTTTGGTGTTTTTTTGAATTCTTAAAACCTCACCTTGGGATTTTGAAATATCTAGGGCTATCTTCATATTATTTTTTGTATTCTTAAGTAACGTCAACAATCACCTGTGATCACTGGATTGTAAAAATTATAATCTTCTTATATTTACATGTATAATGGAGTTATAGTGCCCCCACATGGATTAGGGTGTGATTATAAACAATATAAAGTGTTTTACTTTTTTTAAATTACATTATTTTTTATCATTTTATTGTGATAGTTATTATTCAAGTGTTTTCTGGAGGCTGTGCAATTCAACACAATATTTTGGGTGTGGTGGCTTCCAAGATATGGATGTTGTAGTGTGGGATCATTATCGATACTTTGTTTTTTCCCTTTATAAGTTCTGGTGGATATTGACTGATGGATTTATCATATGGTGGACATAATCCCAAAAAAATATAAACTAATTATTTCTTTTAATCATGAAATAAAATTCATTTCATGGATTAGTAATAGAAAATATTTTATTTTTTATTTATATTAGAGAAAAAGAATATTACGACAACTCAAGAGTTCACTTAATTGATGTGGATTAAATAGTAATTTAAGGATATAGAAAAATTGGTTTGGTTATATATCAATATTATGTGAGATAACACAAGTTCAATAAACCTCATAAAAAATATTGTTTAATAGTTAATAATTAATAATATTGAGATCAAGTGATACTATAATAAAGAAAATTTATTGTAACAAATTATGAAGTTGGAGTACCTAACTACAATGGATCAAGTGATATATGCCATGAAAAAAGAACTCATAAAATAAGTGATTGAGAATTATTGGGCTAATCTTAGAGTTCATACCTCTCCCTTAAATTTAATGGAAGAATAAAAATTCCCTTCCACCCAAGGTATGTGTTTTAATTGATTATTTATGATTGCTATAGGTTTATTTGACACCATTAATTTTATGGAACCTTAATTGACTTTATCTTATCATCAAGGGCCAAAAAAATAAAATTTTATATTATTATACTCTATAGAATTTGTATATAAGTGAAGGGTTATCTATATTGGGAATGACTATAGTATGTAATAGGAAAAGGAAAAATTGAACAATATAAAAAAATAAACAAGTGAAATAAAGATATAAGAGTGAAAAAGAAATGAAAAAGTGATTAAGTAGATAAAATGTGCAAGGATGATCGAAAACAACTTAGAGGAAAATAAAGGGTGAACAGTTTATGAAATAAGGAATAAAAAATAGATCTAAGTCTGTGAAATATTTTTTATTCTTTGTTAAATATTAATCAAGTTTATTTAATAATATATGAAAGAGTGAAGTTGAATCACCTCACAACCACTCAATTATCAAAATTATTATGTTGACTCACTATAAAGAATGATATGTTAATTAAATTTATAAAAAATAACAATTATTTATTTATTTATGAAAATGATAAATAAACTTTTATTGATTATGTGATTTTGTTATTACATTTATGAAAAATGGTCCATTATTCATTACCCATCAGTACATAGAATAGTGTAGAAAGAATAATCAACAAGAATAAAAATAAGAGACTAGAATAAAAAGGTTCATAATGCTATTATTTTAAACAAATATACCCAAATCTATCAATATATTAGTGAATAATGTATTAATTTCTAATTTTAATGAAATATTTATTCTCTGGATTATATTTTTCAATTTATCATTAGAGAATAGAGAAACAAAAGAAAAAAAACAAGTCAAGAAGGATAAGATATAAAAATTAAAAATAAGAATATGAATAATAAATAAAATCAAGACACTTAAACATGGCTTAGCTACAAATGTGAAAATAAGAAAGGATATGGAATAATTCCATCTAAAAAACAAGCATAAATACAGGAAAAATTATAAATAATAAAGTATCTTCTATATCAAACTCGATCCTATCTATAACTCCATATACCGATGAATACCTACAAATTATCACAACCACTATGTCTATATAATCATTTATAAAAAAATAACCACATTTTAATCATTTTCTAAACCTCCTTATTTTCCTATATAATGGAGTCACCTCATGAAATAGGAGGTTTCCCAAACTCTAGCACTCAAACATTTTTCAAGAGTGCTTCCCAAAACATGGAATGTAGTGTCCTTAAATATTAATAATATTCTTTTTTATGACTTGATCTAACCCATCAAATAAAATGTTCCCCCCACATTATCCTAGATTCAACTCCATACATTCAATAACCAGATGTATTTCCAAATTCATTCTATATTCAAATAATTTCTTGATAACCACAGTAGGTTTAAACTTGTATTCATTTTAGTCATAATGAGTTCCCTTTGGTTGGAAATTCAATTATGAGAATGTAGGGTTATACTTGTCTTTTAATCTATATTAAACACTCCACTATAATAGGTAATTCCTTCATATTTTATAAAAGGTGGATGATGGCTTATCATCTTCATGATATAACAATTACCTTTATGAAAATATTATATCTTCCTAAAATCACGGGAACATATATGGCATGACACTTCCCTTTGAATCCCTTGATTTTTTTTAAAATTTTCTATGTTCAAAATATTTTACACACCACAAAAAACCCATGAATACAGTTTATCAATATTTTCCAAAGGGAAAAATATTGTGCAATGGTATAGCTCTTCCCAAAACATTTTTTATGAATTTTTACCTTTAAAAATTAACTTGAGCATTGAATTTATACTATTTTTAACTAATAGGAAAGTATAACGTATCATCTAGATCCTACACAGCTGAAAATAAAACTTATCTAATATGTAAAGCGTTGGATATTATATAACATGTGAACTGGGAGAATTACATAATGTTAAAAATCCATATTTTAATTCTCTAATTTTAGAGTATAGAATGTTATGTATCATATTTTCTAGAAAAAAATCTTACGTGAAACATTATTTCACATGCAACAACCGAAAATATTTCATATCACTAAAAAATTATTTAAAATGAAAAAATAAATAAAATATTATGAATTATCTTCTTGGTAAATAGATAATATTATTTATTATAATTCTAAAAATAGAAATAATTTTTTTATAATTTTTATTTTAAATAGAATGAATTCAAAACATAAAAAACGTCAAACTAGATTCAAAATGATTTGAAACTTCTATGAATGATATTATAATATGCTACAACAAATTAGAGTTGAAATATAAAAATTAAACATTTAAAATATTAAAACCAAATAAAAATTTCATTTATTAAAACATATAATACTTCAAACATAGAAAAACAGATCAATTAAGCCCCAAGAATTCACATTTTCACAAAAATGTTTACTCAATTACATTCCAAGACATGATTTATAAATAAATAATAAACATAAATTTAAAACTCATTTAAACACCAAAATAAATAGTATTTTTATTAATAGATGTATAAAAAATGTGTTAAAATAAATCTACATTAAATTCCTCCACACTTTAGGTATTTATTTTTCTTAAGAAATAAATTCAATATTCTTAGTGAATGAAAATCTATCTAAAAAATAAAAGGATTATAATGAACACAACTAAGTGATTTTAAAATGTGTTTTCCAACATGATACCTTTGAATTAAAAATATATGATTTCTCTAAAAATAAAATTCCTATAAAAAATATTGTTTCTTATTTTGAAATGGATGAATAAATTTGAAATTTTGGAATGAAATTTAACCAAATTCATTTTTCAATCAAATATTCTTCCAAACTTTTCATTTTATCCATTGTTAACATACACACAACAAACAATTAACCCATAACTTTGTAGATACACAAAATTAGTCAAAATAATTGATGGATGATTGAGAAAAAACAATAAATAAAAAGTCAATATAATTACTCTCAACCAATAGTTACAACACACACAACTTAATAAGGATTATGAGTTTATTTTTCAGACCTTTTTAATGAAATTATTATCAATCCAACTCCAATCAAGAAATTAAAATTCAATTGAAAATAAAAAATATACTACCAATGTTTCACCAAAAAAATATTTTTTCAAGAGATAAATAGTAATATGTTACCAAATTGATTCTATAAGGAAATAAAAATGATCAACCACCTCAATGTAACTTAAATTATTTTGAATTTAAAAAAATATTTATCCACAAAGTATGAAAACAGAGGCTCAATAACTAAAATTTTTGATTTTTTTAATATAAGTTTTATATAAGCTCATTGAACCCAGTTAAATATAGATAATTAACCCTACCCCACAATTAAAATCCAATATTTTCCCCAATATTAAATTCTAATTTGGAAAAATAATAAAAATAAATAATTTCAAAAGGATTTTTCAATTTAGCAGTAAAAACACTACAATTGTGTAACAAGAAAACATAAAACAGAATGTTTTAGATACAAAAAGAAATACATAACTCACAAAATTCACAAATATTTCCAGTTAGTGGATAAAAAATTACAGTTGCCATGAATTCTTTTTTTAAAAATTTCATGATTAAGGTTAAAACTTATTTTTTTCCAGTGATTATAAAAAAACATGAAAACCATTATTTTTTAAAACAAGAACATGTTAAAGATAAAAAACCATTAGGTATTTTCTCAATAGAATATTTAAAAATTAACTTTCAAGATAATTTCTTGAATTATAATACAATACAAAGAATTTTTTTTGGTACTATTACTATATTTTAAAACTGATTCAAAACCGATTTTCAATATCATAGATTTAAGGAAGCATAAAACCCACTGGTTACAACATAGATTCAATATGAAATCAATATTTTTTTAATAATAATCCTTCCCCCACATATCTCATTAAATGTTAAGAAGATTTTATGAAATATTGAACTAAATTTTCAACTTAAAAACTTGTAAACGTTTAAGAAAACATGGAACATATTCAATAATTTAAACTCTACAATTGGATAAAAAATAAAACTATAATGATAGCTATTGCTCTTTATTTATGCACATTTAAATTATTCCTCTCCTTTATAAATATGCATTATCTACTTGGATTATATCATTATAACACCTAAATGAGTGTAATAGATTTATCATTAAATCCAATTTTTCAAAATTAATAAATTGAAAGAATGTAAAATGTGAGAGGATATAGGAATGAAGCTCTAAGCCATGTGTCATATAATTTCTACTAATGTTATAATGGAACATGACAAAATATTTCTATTTTAGATTAGATAATAGGTGATAAGGGGGTATTTTTTTCTTTAGAAAGAAATTGAGGAAGCACAAAGAAAGTGTGAGGGATTTTTATTTCAATGGAAAACATATAAATAATGATTTATTGAACCACGGGATTTCTCCCATTTAGTTAAATATTTAAATTCCCTAACAATAATTCCTACCTATAATCCCAACCACAATCACTTAGAATCATTGATTTCTTTTTAGGATTTATTTCATTACTTTGTATGGAAATATCATCAGGATCAATTAAGATATCCAAAAAAACCAACTTCAAGTAAATGTTCTATGAAATATTATAAGACTATAGGACTATATCTATTATTCATCTCAATTTCTATTTCTAAAACCTAAAAAGAAGATCCTAAAAGAGATGAAATCAACATAGTAAAATCACTTATATGAGAAGCAATATCCTCACAATGTTCCCCCACATTAGAGGTATCCAAAATCCCAAAAAGTGAAAAAATCATATAACCTTATCAATATCTCAAAAAATGACTTCCAATAATAAATAAAAATAATAATCACTCTCATATTTTCTTTCCTTATTAAGAGAAAAATATATATTCTTAATCTCTCCCAATTCTCCATTAGTCCAATAACTAAAAACTCTACTTCTGAACAACTTTTGATAGTAAAAACAGACCTACATTTCTCTTCTAGTATTCCTCCAAGAATCTCACATATGAAACTTACAAAATGTTGATAAATATAATTTTTAATTTCTAAAGGTAAAATTATTTATTCTTATCTTTCCTAAAATTCAAAACACTCATTTTCTTGTGAGAAACCTACAATAATAAGCTCACAGTTCTCAATATGATATATGTGTAAGTCTGAATTCATTTTAGGTTGAAGGGAAGGCATCGAATCAAAAGAAGAGAGCTATGAGTGTTGAATAACAACTTGAGAAACATTTCCAACATATAATATTTGTTCATGTAAAAAAATTAAATAAAACATTGTTGAACCTTAAATGTTTATCAACTAAACCTTGAACCATTTCTTCAAAAGGGTGATGGTTATATTTCAAAATTTCGGTGCTAAAACCATCCCAAGCTACACATATCAGCTTATAACTATCATATAGTGTGTATTTACTGAAAATATTGTTTTTTTATTGTTAACCACAAATATGAATGATTAGTTTACACTTTGACACATCTATAATAGACCCACTAGTAGTAAGGAATAGTCTATCCAAGATGACCATAACCTTCTTGTCACACTATATTTCAAGGACACGAAAATAAGTGGGTAAAGTGAGTTTTCCTACACTAACTAATAGGCCATCCATTATTATAATGGGTTGAGTGACAAACCTATTAACCAACTAAAGATAAAATAATGCGTATTTAAATTCCCCAATATCAAATTTTTGAAATAAATATTATAGAATAATTTTGAAACAAGATCCCAGGGAACCAAAACAATTTTGATCCTAACATTAAAATATTTAATAGGGAATTACAAATCTCCCTAGTTATTTAATTTTAATAGGTACATTATTTATTGAATAACCCTACACTCCTCAGTAAATTTTATGATAGTAATTTTTTTCAAATTTCTTTTATTGGCCAAAAATATTACAATAAATATCATATATGAGGGAATTTTATTTATGACCACAACATAGAGAATATCCATGTTTAAAGTCTTGAACAACTCATGAAAATTGAGATATTATAGTTCATAATTTTTCTAATCAACCCTTCTATGAAAAGGAATTGGTGGTATATAACATTGGAAAATAGGGTTGTTCCTCAGTTTTTCCTTAGCCACAACATTATTATTTATTTATTTGATTAATTACTATCTCATCTTCTTTTTTTTGCTTTTATTTTTTAGGAGAAAAATAATCTTATAATTCACTTTAGACTTTTTTAACTTTGGAAGAATCATTACATTCCATATTTCTATTTTTAGATTCAATTAATACCTCTATATTATCTTCCTTAGGATATTATATAACATATTATATTTTGAAAAAACTTCTCATGGTAACAACCATAAAATTTTCTCTTGGATTTAATTATAGTATACCATGAATCTTTCTCTTATCCCCCACCTAAATCTCTTACCAATTGACCCATTTGAATTTACAGATTTTCCATTTTATCTAAAAATACACCCTTTTAATATTCCAACTTAGCCTTTTGTATATCTTCTTAAAATTCCATTTTACCATGCATTTTTTGCATCAAACACAATATATTTCCTTGATATTTTGAGGACAAAAACCTATTTTGTTTTTTATATTGATTTCCTAGCTAATTTGGGAACTCATGGGTAATAACCTTTTTAATAACTACTTGATCTCTTAGAGATAAGTTTGGGTAGTTCTTATAGAGAGGGTTATAACTGTTTAAAAATGGATTATTATTACCGTTTTTTTAACCATAAAATCTAAAAATTTAGAACTCTCATCATAGTGCATAGGAAAATAAGTGTAAGGTAAAAAATACCTTGTTTTCCCAAATATTTCATGATTTTGACAATTCTAGCTAATTGAAATCTTATTATTTTCATTATAAATTCATTTATCTTGATCATTTGAATAACTCATATGGATTATTTTTCACTTAGAAAGTTTATATTTGGAGTTCTGAGTGAGTTTGTTAAATATTTATTTTTTCTCATTGGC
Source organism: Viscum album (assembly GCA_963277665.1). Taxonomy (NCBI): domain Eukaryota; kingdom Viridiplantae; phylum Streptophyta; class Magnoliopsida; order Santalales; family Viscaceae; genus Viscum; species Viscum album. Next base: position 886,532,682 of record OY728159.1, on the reverse strand, counting down.
TATCTTGTTAGAGAAATCACCACTATAAGATTTATTAATTAAGGTTTGGTGTTATCGAGTAAATTTATTACAACAAGTGTATATTAAGAATTAAGGATCAAGTTGATTATTAGTAAAATATCTATGAATCCATTTAAACCTATCCAAATCTAATAGAAAATATAACCCTCATATGGGAAAAAACTACTAATCATTTGCCTCACCTTAGTGGTCATATACTAGGATAAAACTACATAACAAAGGAATTAAAAACCTTACCCCAAGTATCAAACATTTCTTCATTTAACTATTGGAACCAACACTTAGAATTTCCCTTAAAATAGATAGGAAATACCCTAATTTGATATCTTGTCACTAAACCCATGTAATGGTTCCCATTAAAAAATAACATAAATGAATTTAATAAAGTGTAAAGATTCCTCATCAGGTATACCATTACAAGATAAAATCATTGAGAGATATGATTTTTTCATTTCATAATATCTAAACCTAGGATACACCTATACGTAATATGGGATACTTGAAGTGGTACATAGTTGAAACACTCTAATTTCAGTTCTTTCAATAACTTGATTCTTAAGTTGAGGTTGAATTATTTTTTTATTTGGGGTTAACAACTCTCTCATTATGAAAATTTTCCATGATTTCCTCATTTCTTTCTTAAGATCAGTATTTTTTTTTCAATTTTAGTATTAGGGGATCTAACTTTTTTGTGTTTGATCTAGTGTTTATGATGAAAAAATATTTCATATATGTTCAATAAGAGCACACTAAAAAATCATATTATTATTTCAAAAAAATAAAAGAATATATTTATCATTTTTGAGTTTGAATTAGTTATTTTGGACACACATTTCCTTACCTATAAATAGAGTCAATTTTTGGCGCACCTAATCCCCAATGTATGAACAAAAATAAATTTTTATATTCCTAAAATCAACATAACTAGTATAACACTGAGGGGAAATATCCATAGGGAAGTATTATAGTATGTTGTTTAAAAAAGTGAACTCAATTAAATAAGTAAACAAAAAATAATGTAACCAATGAAATGGTGACATGGGTGTGAAAAATAAATAAAAAATTACTAAAGTGGATAAAAAGGTGAAAATAAAATTGAAAATAGATCATAGGAAAATAAGAACATAAACCTATTTAACTAACTCAGATCAGTCTGTTATTCCCTAGTCTATTATCTCTTCACCATTTGTGTCCTCTTGAAAAACTCATGAATCTCCAAAAATACTTACCATAAAAAATTTCTTACATATGTATATTTTTCATTTTAGGTTATGTTTTGTATATAATGTAACATGGGTATTATAAAAATTATCTTGAAAGAATACTAAAAAGTTAAAATCTATAATTTCCTATGAATATAATGTTACATATCCTATTCTTTAACATAGAAAAAACCTTTTGTAACACTAAAAAAATCAGACAACAATGGAAAATATTTTCCTCACACAACACTTCTTAAAAACCATTGAAAAAAAATATTATGTATCAAATTCATGGTAAATAAGGAATATTTTGTATCAGTGCTCTATAAATAGAAAAAACCACTTTAATAAAATTTATTAACATGAAATAAAATGAATTCAAAACATAAAATAACTTCAATCCTAGTTCAATAAATTTTTTAAATTTAAACAAATGAGATTATAATTCTTTTATTAAAACTCAAATTTAAAATATAAATAAGTAATTTTTTAAATATTCAACCTAAATAAAAACATTCATTCATAAAACATATGAAAGTTTAAGTATACAATAATTGATCAATTAAGCATGAAAAATTATCATTTTCATACACATATTCAAATAAGTATATTATTACCCAGGATTGATCAAGAAATAATAAACATCCATTTAAAACACATTTAAATAGAAAAACCAATAAATTTTAATGAAATATATTAGGAAAACATGTATCAAAATAAAGACACATCATGGATCCTTTTGTTTATTATGAAAGTGTGAAAAATATAGATAACTTTGTAAGGGTTAGAATTAAAGTAGAACTAAAGTGGGAGAAATTATTTAAAAACATGAGATAATGAAATCCAATCAAGTTGGAGAATAGTTGAAGAAGAAGTAAATTTTTTATTAAAAAGGAATTTCAAAATTATTTTCACAATTTATTTCAAAACTCATAGTAAAATTGACATGAATCATTTAATACTTGATTGAATATTGTGAATGATTATAGAAGACTAGTATGTTTCACCATGACATGAGTTTTAAATATTTCTATTGAAGAACTTTATTTTAATATTATTTCTCATAATGAGTATTACACACTTTAACTTATAGTGAATGAATATAACTTTATAGAAAATAATTTTAAATAATTAACCAACAAAAAAATACACATTTGTTTACTGTAACAACCTATATTATTTATGTATGAAAATTTTATTGCTCATAATATGTGTGTATTATACATATATATATTAACCTTTTGAAGTATAATATAAGGTTGTAGGCCAAAAAAATATGTTTTTAAGAAGTATTGGATTTGGGTGAATGTTATTGTTCAGATAACGTTTCAGAAGTGAATGAATCTTGAACATCCTATTGAACATCATTGAGCTCTGACATCATTCCCTTAAAATTATGATTAAACATCTCAGCCCACTATTATATCAAATTCTTTGATTCCTAAATGATTTTAATTTTTTTAACTAAATTCACCTTAAAAAACTCATTGATTGTCTCTATAGACTGCATAAAACTTTTCAGTATATCACTTAACTGATTGGGAAAGCCTCTAATACTAGTCTCATCAGATGTTAACCACTCAATAAGATCGTTATGATTTTCCATAAAAAATTGAAGTGGAAAACTATCAAACTAAATACTCTAAATCTTATCATTTATCCCAAACATAACCAAATTAATAGATTCAAACCCTTTCTTTAATTTGGAGAAGTTGGATTACTAGAAGCAGAAGCCCTCACTTTAATTGAGCTACTTCTTATCAATTATAATTGAATTCCCAGGTATTTCTTTAAATCAACAAAATATAAATATGAAACATATTCTTCTTTCAGCTTCCCAAGAGTATCAAACCGTTCTCTTTGAAATTCTTCAAAATACGTTCTTGAAATAGAATTTTGTTGAAGGTTATGCAACTAATATTAAACTAATTCCAACTCTTATTTTGGTGAATTTGAACCCTTTAAATATCCCAAATATTTTTTATGATCTTATTTCTCACTTTACAAGGTTGCCTTATCTTTTTTATCTAATTATATTTTTAAACCAAATCTTCAATTTGAGCATTAATAGATTCATAAGATTATTCTTCTTGAATTTGAGATGGTTGTCTAACTTCAACTATAGATATGGACTGACCTTTATTCTTCTCACTAGATTATGATGAAAATGGTTCAAGAACTTTTGTTTCTCACCATATTTAGTAGTATCCATTTAAAAAGATTCTATAGTAGAAAAGAGTGTCTAATTTACTATTATTTTATTAGTTTCAACCACTAATGTTTTCAATTTCTTCCCATATTGTGATTTATTTTTAACCCAATCTTCTACATGAGATGCATACTCATCTCTATTTTCACTTTCTTTGTAACGAAGTAGTTGTTACACCTATAAAAAATGGTTTTTCAATTTATGTAAGGTCATATTCTTATGCCTACACTTTAGGTTCTTCCCATTCTCTAGGCCTTGTTACGAGTGCCTCACAATTTTCTTATTTTAGGGTTTTTTAGATGAATGATGAACATATGTTGCATCAGGTGGGTCATAGAAGTCAACCCTGAGTCTCTTTATAGTTGCTTCAACAACATCTTATATTTTTGATTCAATAAGCTTTTCACCACAAAGAAGTATTGAATGATCTATCTTCAGAGTACCTTACTCCCCTTGAGAATGAGAACTAAATAATTTTTGATCATCAACACCAACATACATCAGTTTGGATTTTGAGGTGCTCCAAAAAGAAATTGAATTTTCTTAAGGTTCAAACAGAAAGAATAATATCGTGATGACATCTAATAACCATCTGAAAATCACGAATCTTATTATTTTTATAAAAAATAATAGAAATAACCCATCTATATGAATAAAAAAAAACTTTAGCCTCTTTTTGATAGAAATGATTAATATACCTAAACATATATCAAATAAAATCCAACTTGACCACACTTAACATTAAAAACATGGTATACAGATCTAGAAAGATAATTTTCTCTAAATTATCAATCCTTGTAACTATTTAAGATTAAAAAAGTTTAACCAGTACCTTTTAGTAATCTTCTAGATATTTGAAAAAAAAGTCTTACTAGGGTAGATCAAAATATAAAAGACATAATATCCTCAGATTTATGCTTCTTGTCACAAATAGACCAAAGATTAATGTGAAAAACCCCTTCATGGAGACACTGAAATATCATGGGTATTTCTACTGAAGAGACCAAAAAATCCATATTGTTTACAGTTGAGGAGATAACCTTCTATGTTTCACCGAAACTAAATTGGGAATGATCATAAAACTCTTTTCATTCATTGTCAAATAAATTCTATTTATTTTCACCATTTAGATTAATTATAGAACTTGAAAAGATAAAGCCTTATTTTATAGAAGATTCATCTAAAATAACCACTAAAAGTCATGACCCTTCCCTTGAAGGAATCATTTATCGAATTGTATAGTGTGTTAGCTCTTAGATATTCTCAGTTTAACTTCTTATACCCTCCTTGTCTTTAGCATTATAGAAAATATGAATGTACTAGGTTTATATTTTAGGGTTTGGAAGATAAATTGAGTGATATGAAATTCAAAAGGGTTTGAGATTGAGCGAAAGGGAGAGACACAAAGATAGAGAGAGAGAGGGAGTTTTTTATGGTTTTCATTGACATAAATTTGTGTTTTTTAGCCAAAATATTTGTAGAAATCATTATAGATATTAATTATGAGAAGTTACATTTTCCAAAAGAGTAATAAATCTATAATTAATTAAATAAAAAATAAATAAATAATAAATGAACATAAAGTATAATAAATAAATAAATATATATTTAAAAGTAATCAATATTTTATTTAAAATTAAATATACCTTACTCCCCCTTAACACAATCAAAACATGAAGTGGGAAGTGGTTTAGTGAGAATATCAACAAGATGATATTTAGTATTAACAAATTACAAATATATATCCTTTTTAGAACATTATTTCTTATAAAATGATGCCTTATATCAATATGCTTAATTCTTGAGTGACTTAAAAGATTTTTTGAATGATTAATTACACTTTTTATTATCACATAAAATAGGAATATTATTGAAATATAGTCCAATGTCTAGTAGTATGTTTTTATACACAACACTTCTGTACATCAACTTCTAGCAGAGACATATTCTACCTCATTTATTGATAGAGGTACAACTTATTATTTGTTACTTGATAATGAAACTAAGGAATTCATAAAAAAGTTAAAGTTTCATGATGTAATCATTATATCTTGCCTACATAATCCAAAATCAACATCTGAATATGAGATTATATTAAGTTTTTGTGTTAATTAAATATTGAAAAATAGTTCTTGTTTAAATATCTAAAAATTATTTGAATAATATTAAGATGATATTATTTTGTATTTGATTGATATTTAGCACAAATATAGACAGAAACATAATGTATTCTCTATTAGTAGTAAGATATAGAAAAATTACATTCATACCTCAATATAACTTACCATCAACTAGTTTTCCAGCTGCATCCAAATAAATTTTTATATTAGTACACATGGGAGTTGTATCAGTTTATCTATTTTATAGTCCAAAGTTTTTAGTAAATCAATAATGAATATAATTTGATTTAAAATATTACCAATTCTTTTATAGATTTAGAAACTCATAAATAAATAAATAAATTATTCCATCTTACTCATTTTAATTTCCTTTTTAATAAGTTCTGAAAAATCATTTCAAAAAGTTTTAGTAAAAAAGATCTTAATCTTTCATTCAATGATATTGGTGTTTGTTTAAGGATATAAAGAGTTTTACGAAGTATGAAAAATAAATTTGGTAGATGGGGATTTTCAAAACCTAGTGGTTGTTCAATATAAACTTCCTCAACTAAATATCCATTAATAAATGATGATTTTACATCCATTTGATAAAATTTAAAATTAATATATGTTGAATAAGCTAAATGGAATCTGATATCTTCTAATCTAGAAACAGGTGAAAGGGTTTCATCATAATCTATTCCTTCTTCTTGATTATATCATTTTGATACTAATCTATCTTCATTTCTAGTAATTATCCCCTATTCATCTTGTTTATTTCTAAAAATGCATTTTTTTTTCTTATTACTGGATGATTGGTGGTCTATAAAATAATTCGAAAACATTATTTCTTAAAAATTTGTTATCTTCTTATATTTCTATTATGAAAATTTCATATTCTATAGCTTCATTGACAGTTTTAGGTTCTAATTTAGATTTAAAGGAAGATAATTCAACTAGACTTCCAACATCCTTCTTGACCTAACTCTTGCATTTGAATTCACTATTATTGTTTCTAAAAGAAGATCCTATGAGTTTTTAGGTTATCTATGTCAGATACATCAGGTTTACGAGTTTCATATTCTTTTGGACTAGTTTTAATTTCATCATATTCTAATTTATTTAAATTATCTTATTTTAGATATTCAAGTCTTACACTGTCTAAGGAATTTGTAACTTCATCAATTTGATTTAATTTGTGATCAAAATGTTTAATTTCATCAATATTTACAAAAAATATTATTCATATATATTTGAATATTTATTATACACTCTATAAGATTTATAATAAGTAGAATATCCTAGAAATATTCATTAATTAGCCTTCAGATCAAATTTAACATGATTTTACTAAGTATTAAATATATACACCTTGCATCAAAAAACAATAAAGTATAGGACCTTAGGTTTTCTGTTACTCCATAATTCATGGAGAGTATTTTTAGGGAAGGGTCATATTAAAACTCTATTAATGATATAGTAATATATATTAATATATTCACCCCCAAAATAGGTAGTAAGACTATATTCATTCCATGTAGTTCCTACCATTTCTTAAATATTCATATTTCTTCTTTCAACAATCCCGTTTTTTTGAGTTGTTCTTGGAGTAGAGAAGGAATTTTTAATACACAATTTCGAGAAAAAAGAATTAAATTCTTGATTAAAAAATTCTCCACCAGGATCACTTCTCAATGAAATTATTTTGAAACATTTTTCATTTTGAACAATTTTAACTAAGCATAAAAAATATTGAAAAACATCACTTTTATGTTTTAGAAAATAAAACCTAATAAAACAAGAAAAATCATCAACAAAAACAAAAACATAAGGTCTATCAGCTATGCATGTTACTCTTGAGGGTCTAAATAACTCCATATGGATAAGTTATAGTGGTTTGGATGTAGTAAACGTTTTAATATATTTGAAGGATGACTTGTGTTGCTTTCCTATTTTTAATGCATCACCCAATCTATATTTATCCATTTTAAGACTGGGAAAATCAGAAACTAAGTGTTTCTTTGATAATTTATGCATAGTAAATACATTATAGTTTCTATGTATTCTGTGAAAAGTATATAAATCATTTGTTTCAGCAGTTAAGAAATTCACATTTTGTTTATACAAGGAATTAATATCCAATGTATAAATATGTTCAGTTCTAGGTTCTCTAATGTTAAGCAGTTTATCTTTAAAAATATACCAGGAATCATTAGAGAAATCAACATAAAAACCATCATTTCAAAGTTACAAGGAATGGATCAGATCATGAGTTGAAATAAAACTCATTCCCCCCAAAAATTTATAAAATAAAAGAGTTACATTGATTATATGAGGTGTAATGAGATTTCTCCAATAATGAATCAATGTAATAAAGTAGAAGGATGATCATAACACAATGATAGATATAAAATTTTAGATTATCCCAATGAGAAATTTACCTAAATATACTTACTGAAACATCAATACCTAATATCAAAATCTATATGTGATTGTGCAGTTTCTTTCAGAGTTGATTCAGTCTTCTTCATATAAAACATAATTCCAACAACCTTTATAAACCGGTGGGTTTCTTCAGTAAAACAAAAGATGTCTTCTCCATCTAATAAATAGGTAAAAGATTTCAATATTCGTCCTATGAGCCATATCCATAATGATTTTCACCAAATAAAAAAAGGAGGAAAGGCCTTTGTCAACCTATGAAAATAGATCCTGATGTAAAGCATAGTAAATTTCAGGATCTTAGGATATAATTAAACCCCCAAACCACTCCTCAATATATGAGAAACACTACGACATAAAACTTATGAAGCTAAAAAATATAGTCCCACATGATGTAACCACATCTAAATAGTTAAAATAATAATATTAACCACTTTTAAAGAGCCTTATTATTTTATTATTGAAGAGAACCCAACTAAAATATTACTTGTTTATTGAAATCTAGATAAATATCCAATTTAAAGTCATCATTAAAGTGATATATACAACCATTAATAGAGTGGAAACATCCACTGCATCCTCAGAAGACCCATCATGGTTATCACATGATCATTTGATCATTTAATCATTCATTTTTTTTCATAGATAAAATAGATCAACTATCTAGAAAGATCATAATCAATAGTATAAAGAAAAAATATATTTCCTAAAACACAATCCCTTATGTTCAATAATGGATAACACTTACATTTGGTTTTGTTTAACATATTCTAGAGAAAAACACCAAGGAAATATTTCCTCCAAAACACATTAAAAACCTTGGTCACTACTTTTATTTCAAAACCTCCACCAACAACAAGATATACCCCAAAAAAATTCAACAACAACAAAACTCATCATAAAAAAAGAAGCTGGAAATAAGACAACACAAACATCCCCAGAAAATAAATCAGAACCACATCTATGGATTAAATTCCATGAAAAGACTCATGAATGTGCAACTATTCCCAAGAAAGTTATAGAAAATCAAAATCAGTGTCTCTATCAAGTTTGAATTACTCCTTATCAAACATTTACATTCTAATACTTAGATACTCATCTATAGTTATCTCTTTGTTACAATACCTTCCATCGGTCTGCCTCTCTTTTTCCTCAATCTAGGGGTAAAAATCATCCTTATAACCCTCCTTGATAAAATATGTGAAATTAATAATCTTCATAGCATCCTTTAAATCCTCCTTATTTGAATCGTGAACTTATATTTTTTTTCCAAATTGATATAGGATTTCCAACTGATCCAACTCCAACTATTTTTCCTTTTTCATTATCATTGAAGGTAACTATACCTCCATATAAATTTTCTAATTTATGAAAATTAGAAGAGTCTCCACTCATGTTTCTTGATCATCCAGTATCTATATACAATACTATATTTTTTTGTGACCTTTTTCCTATAATTTGTTTTAATAAAATCTTGTTATGGTAACCTAATTTTCATGGGTCCAGATGTGTTAGAAAGAAATGATCTGGGTTACCATATTTTCCATAATTTTTAAACAATTTATAATAATAACTTCAAATATATTTATAGAAACAAAATTCTTTTTTATGATACTAATTTGGGGATTTCTAAAACAAATGTTATTGTAATAATGATCATTAATTCCATAATAAAAATAGTTGACAGTTGACAAGTTTTTATTTTTATAACTAGGTATAAAATAATTTCTAAATAGTTTTAATTTTTCTCAATTGATTCATATTGAATATTTATCATTTTTACAAACATTTTTACCAGTAATCTAATTTAGATATTCTTCTATCTTAATTAATATACTAGATGAAATTTTAAATGACACTACTTTATCTTGTAACTCTTTAATTCTATTTTCATGAACAATATAGTTTATTGTAGATTTGAACTTTTTTCTTTTAAGTACAAGTTTTTTTATACTGAAACATTTTTCAATTAAAATATCATTATTAATATTTTTTAGTAATTTATACTTTTTTTATAGATTCATAATTTTCTTCAAACATTTAATAGTACAAAGATAATTTAATATTAGAATAACATTTGGAATCAAAAGAAAAATAATTTTAATATTAAACCACTTTTTCTTCATTATATATATATAAAATATTTTATTTTTGATTGGGTGGATCTTCTTCTAAATAAAGTTTATAAGTACTAATGATGTCCTCAAAGACACTCTAAGAAGCCTTCAGAGCATTTTTTTTCTTTGTTCCCATAATCATTTCTCATCTAATACTACCATTATTTCTTTTCCATTTTACTTTTCTTCTTATTTTAATTTTGGAAAGTCAAGTATGATAAGTCCCATTTTATTATATTAATTTAATCTTACTTATTTATGTCCTCGACCATATTTCATTATATTTTTTATGTACTCTTTAAATCATTTCTTATTATTTTAAAATATACTAAATCTTATAGCTAGATGAGCTTGTCCAATTAAGTAATTTGAACATTTTGATTCATTTGAGAATAAAACATCCTCCTTTTATTTTATTTTAATGTTTCTAATTACTAACATTAATAATAGTATTTTACCTTTTTAAAATACTATGATCTTATTCTTTAGTATGCATTTATACTTCAAACATCATTGGTATTGTTATAAACTATTTCATTATCATTTTTGAGACTAGAGTGGATTTTCTAATTACATCAGATATCCAATTCCATTTTGAGGTAATCCTATTATAAATTTTAAAGCTTAATTTACTTATTTAATTTATTTTCCCAAGGAAGAAACACCATTGATGATTTCAATCAATCTCCCAGTCATCCAAGTGATTTTTTCACCATCTTACATTTTGAAAGATTCAAATTATAGTTGTAAGTGTTATATCTTAACTACCTAACAATTTCAGTTCCTTCATAAGAAACATTTATAGTTTTCCATATCTAAAGGAATTAATGAATTAAGACATATTATTAAATACTTCTAGACCAAGTCCACATATAAAATAATTCATGAATCTTTAATTGAGATCATACTCAGCCTCCTTAGCAGCATCCCACTATTCTAGTTCTTTAGGGATTTCATAAGATTCGAAAATATTCAGTGTAAATTTGAATACAAGATTAGTAAAATAAATAAAGATAAAATATTTATAAAATCCATAATTATTACCATTAAAATAAGGATAATAAATCATCAATATTCATTCTTTATGTTTATAATCAACATCTGTCTTTAGATAGGCCTTCCACTCAAGAATACTAGATCTTATTAGACTTCTTAAAAAATAACTCTAAAAATAATTGTTAGTTGAGAATATTATAAAGATACATAGGGGGTGAATTTTGTTGTTTGGAAAATATTTATAGTTTCAAATTTTATCCCTTATTGTATAATATAATTATATATAGTGTTATTTTCTTTATGAAATTTATATAGTGAAAAAATAGAAAAATATAACATAACTGATTTATAGTGGTTTAGGGAAAAAGGATCACCTATCCCACTCCACCGACCCTATCTTAGTGATCTTGGTTATTTTCACTAAATAGGACCTATTATCATAAGACCTAGACAATGAAGTGTAAGTAGTTGGAACATTTACATCAAGGATTTTATAGGGTATTATAGTTATCTTATAGGGAATCAAAATATTTATATCTTAGAATGAGAATCTGATACTCCACCAAGACTGAGTATAGAATCCAATATGTAAAGAAGTCAAGACTAATTTATTTGATTGAGAAATAGATTTATCTCATAGTTATAGTAGAAATGAATAAATAATAGGTATTATTTTTTGTAGATAAGAGTCTTCAATAATGAACACCTTTAAAGAGATCTGGGTTGTAAATGATCTTTAGGAAATACAACAATAAAATAACAAAAGCATCAATAATTGAACAGTTAAATAACACCAGATCAAAAAATATATGTCCCCAAAGTGTAGCACTTCAAAATATAAGTGAAATTAATTCTTTTTAAAAATATTTTTTTAATGATATACCTCTTGGGATTTAACATGATAAACTCAAATATATTTCCATTAATAATTTCTAAAAAATATAGCCTAAAAATTATGAGTATTTGAATTTAAAATGTTAAAATAATTTGATAACTTCCCTCAAAAAAAGGAAAAATTTAATCCACTAAACACAAGACTTTGAGTCAGTAATTAATCTTATTTTAAAAGAGATTAAATAATACTATCCAAACTATTGTAGAAATCTTGCAAAATATGTTGAATTTAAAATATACAGTTGATGAACTCAAATGTAAGTTTAACTCTAAAATTATGGTGGACAACATACAGTTAACTTAAAAATATTGGGTTCTTTAACCATATGTAGTTTAAAAAATGTGGGGTTTCTTATCAAAATTACATTTCCCAATCCATACTTTTATAATAATATAGGGTATTTGATCCATAAATTTACTCCAAACATAGGATTTGTAAACTATATGTTCTACTTACAAATGTAGGGTATTAAAAATTCTTCTAAAATACTTAAAAACATATCCAAAACACTTTAAAAAACAATTTATCCGAAAAATAAGATAAATTTTTAAATAAATTTAATCCTGAAAAACACTTAAATTAATTTAATTTTTAAAACAAATAAGTGAATTTGTGAGCATAAAAACCAACATGTTTGATAGATTATTATTGAGATAATACATGACCAAAAAACATATAATATAAATACATTAAATGTAATATATAATAAAATAAATGATATTTATCTTCATTAATATTGAACATTATAAATGAAGGATAAATGAATTCCATAATACTAACACTACAATAATAATAAAATAAACGCTTGTTAAAAATATAACTAGAATTTTTAAATCTGATAGACTATGGCCACCTTGAAATAATATAACTATGAACAATACTATATACTGAAAGGGAAGGACTAGAAATATAGTTCGATTTTTTATAAAAAAATATAGAGGCACTTGGTAGAAAGCTACATGAATAAAACGTGTAGAATTTATGGGGGTATATATTGGGTGGTGAAAGGAAATATGACTTATATAACCGATAAGGCAACTATTGGAAAAATAATTGGTAGAACAATACAACAACCAAAGGAATAGTTAACTGACAACTATGGGTAAATAGTTAAATAATTATACAATAAAATAGATACCGTTAATTTAATATCAAAATACTATAAATGAATATTTTACAAAAATAGTATAATCTTTCAATTCATCTAACTTGAATAAATAAATTATTTTTGGTAGTGTGCCTTACCATTACTTATTTTACATTAATATTTGATATTTGATTTATTTTTTAAATATTAGTAATTTATATATTTATTTTGATAAAATGTATTAGAAATTTTAAATTTAAATGTCAAATTTAGTTAAGAATAATTTTTTTTGTATTTTTATGAAAACATGAATTTTAAGGCGTATAGAAAAAATAATGTTTTCCAAATATAAAATGTTTTATGACATGATTTTGATGTAATAATGACATAATGATTTATTAAACATTTTTCACAACACAAAATATGTTAAATAAGATAATTAATATATTAAAAAAATTAAATTTAGTTTTTAATCCAATAAAGAATTTCCCAAATTCTGAAAATACATTACATCCCATTAAAGAACTATTTTCTATTCTTTCTTTTATTTATTTAATATAATTTAATAAAACATTTACTCTTGGTATTGAATGGGTTTAAAAGTCATGAAAATAAATATTTTTAATTAAATACTATTCATAGTCTAGAAGGGTACTTCTATTACAAGTCTTGATCATTAAATGATTTTATATTAAATATTTTATGTCAAAATACCCCTCACTCATATTATAAATACCCCTTTTCACCCACTTTAAAACCACATAAAAAACTCTTTGATAGACTATATTTTCCAATATTTTCTCTCTAAATACCTCTATTCTTATTAGGTATGTTTTAAACTCACAATACCCCAAGTTACTAGGTAGTTTAGAGTTTAGAAAAGTAGGAATCCAGAGGAAGATACAACATATCTTTCATTTAATTTCATTTTCTTATTCTTCACTTCTTATTTTATAATTTTATTTTTCAACCAATACTGCTTACAAAAATTATTTAAAATATCTAAATTAGATTAATTTTTTTAGGTGTCTAGAAAATTTATTTAAAATATTTATAGTATATATATGTTATCCCTCCTCTTATTCAACACAACATTACATGGTCAGTTCGACTACCTACAAGGAAAATGTGTTCTCTTTATTTATAATATCCTTTATGACTAATTAGTGTAGAATACATATTGTATATAAAATTTTATTTATGTTTAATATTTTGGATATGTTTGTAACATAATTATAAATATTAAATATCAATATATCAATATATAAATAATCATATAATGATTTAAACAAACATTTCCTCACAACTTTTATCTTTAATAGGGGGTTAATAAATAATCAATAATGGTTGTAAATGATAAAAAATAACAAAAATTATTGTAAAATAATTCTCAAGTTATGTTATTTTTAATATAAGATAGTTATAAATAATTTTTAAGCATGAATATGTAACACAAGGCCTAAGGTAAGGGGTTTCACTATTGATTCTCTTTCGCTTGGATTCAAATTTTATCTTCTATCCCTTTATTATTTATACATTATAGTCTATGTTAATTTTTTCTATTAAAATTTTCCTATAATTTAGGGATTTTATTTATTTTATTTGACACCACTAGTGTATTATAGGTAGTATTTAGAATTAAATTTGGTCAAAACATGTTTATTTGGAGGCATTTGGGGTGTAGAATAATTAGAGGGAGTTCTAGGATCATTTTACTAAAAAAGAGGACATAATAGTGGAAATAAGATCTAGAGAATATTTACCACCAGAACCTCAGTGTGTGATACAAAAATTCCTGTGGTATTTGATGTTGGGAAGCATCAGTTCCCACCCCATTAGAATTCCGGTGAAGGTACATCAGAGTTTTAGTGGACTTGGGCAATGTACTGCCCACCCCTACCAGAGTTCCAGGGTAAGCCCCTTGAAATTCAAGTGGGAAACTATTTTCCCTGATTATAAGTCTGGGAAAAGTTTTATTTTCATTAATTTAAACATATTTAATCCATTTATTGTCTCATATCATCCCATATGGCCCCTTTCATTGTTTCTATTTACCTCATAATTTTGGATTCTACTACCTCATTTATTAAAACAAATCAAGTTTCTTTTGTTATAATTAATTTTTTAGTTGAATCTATTATACCTTTTCCTAAAAATATTGGAATATATAATTTTTTTCAACATTATCTAGTGGTTTACCCTAATTTTGGGGATTTTTAGGAATTGAGAAATTCTTTTATTGAGGTGGAATTAACTGTTTATATTCAACGTGTGGGATCATAAAATATTGAGGTTGGTGGTCCCTATGCTTTTCTGTTGGTTATATCAGTTTTCATGATTGTGTGATGTTTGGGTTATGCCAACCATGAGTACTTGAACCCAATTTGTATTATAATACTTCTTTTTTTAAAAAAATGAGAAATTTTTTTATTTGGACACTAAGTTGGTTTCCCATGGTTATGTTTTAATGTCATGGGAACCGATGTCCATAAACATGAATTAAGGTGTGTTATAATATGTGACTAGAACATAAATGGGGATCCCATGAGTTATGTGAGGCTATTATAGACATATGTACTCTTAGCCTCCTTGATGAAGGAGATGTTCGTGATTAGTAGTGGATAATATGAACCTTGAACCGAATGGAATTTTTGAGTTTCTCTTAACTCTTTTTGGCCTAGTAATGGAATAGTATGGGGTGAGTGTTCCTTCGACAATAATTTTATTAACCATCTAGGTTATGAGTTATCCTTTTTATTTAATGTATGTTGTTCATTTGGAAACTGAGTAAGATTATATTTAAAAACAAGATAGAAGATATGTCAACCTTAAAGTAAATTTTTTTTATCATGTTTTTTGAGTTTCCTGTTATACCTTTTATGTTTTTGGATGTGTTAATAGGAAAATATATTCTTATTTATATTAATGGATTTGGCTAGGATAAAATCCCTACTTGAGATATGATGCTTATGATAAGGGATTTTGTGTTCATTATTCGACATACTTAAGACTGATATTCTATTCCTATAATTATTGAATAAAATAACTATTTATATTATATTGATTATAATGTTGGGAAAAATTCATATTACATTTCATGTTTGTGTCTTGGATGCTATCCTCATGGTTTTGGGATGCAATTCTCATGTTACATTAATGATGATGAAATGGGAGACTTTCTTAGTTAACTATTCTACCCTTAAAGTGTAAAATACTAACCATTTTGTGATTCTTCTGAGGTAGGGGATGTGATAACCATGTGAGAATTTAAATTTATGGTACATAGTGTGTTTATTTTTTATTACAAGGCCTAAGACTAGGGAAACCGTTCCCACTTGTGATTATGCTTGCGTTAAAGGTTGATATGATCTCTTGATGATGAATTCTGGATGATGTACCAACTATTATATTACCACCCATGGATATTATTCCTAATCATAATACATGTGTCAGCATATGATGTCTTCTATAATATTATTTCACAAGGATGCTATACCCACTCTTAATGCCCATTTCGGGACATGATACCCACTACAATATTATTTCCCAAGGAAACTATTCCCACTCATGGACTATTGATACTAAGATGCTATGACCATTATTATGACTTGGTATTTGGAACATACTACACATGTAATGACTGCTATGATTTCAAGGATTGTGTTTCGCACTACTTTGATTTGATTATCAAGACATAGTACCCGTGCATTGTCTTTTACACCACAATGAGATGTTGTACCCATACTTATGACTAGGGACATGATGCCTAGTAAATATACCTATGATGGGTTCAAAGATAACCTAACACTATCCAAACATGGTAATGTTTCACCTGGGTGGTTAAATACTACCTGTGGATGTGGCTTATTTATTATCTCTTCTATTTTCTATTGTTTACTTACATTCATATTACACTATACATGCACCTGCATATACTAGATATTTAGTGACACCAATGGTGGTAGCTTACTAATTTTTACTCACAACCTACTTGAGCACCTTAGTGCACATAATATACCATAGTCTTAGGTTTAGATAATGGAAAAATCCGTACACTTGATGGGTGAGTTGGTGGAGTATGGTTAGTGTTAGGACATGGGGCAAGGTGTGGACTCAAACCCCTATCTTGCAACATCCTCCTTTATTTTATTTTATATTGGAATATTATACATGTGTTAAACCCATATGAAACTCTAATTTTATGGTATTAATGTAAGGAATTTTAGTTTAACCCATCTTATTATCACATGTGATGGATGATTTATTAGTGGTTAGTTTATAACTATAATTACACCTTATACTATTATTGAATTTTGGTGTATATTAATACTCACACTGTGATTTTTCACCAACTATACACAAGGGTATAGTCTACCCACTTATTACATAGACTCTATCCTTTGGTTGATAGACTTTGACATATAGGGCGGAGCACAAATGGTTTGTAGTGACACCAGTTTAGTCACAATTGGGGTGAACTAGGCTCGTGTGATGTTACTAAGTGGTATCAGTGTGCCTTATTTTTATTTTATCTTACTATCTAGGATATGAAATATGGGATATAATATATTTTCAGAGCCTATGATGGACGTTATGTTTTGGCATATCTAACCCATGTATAAGGAAAGTCTAGGTCACAAGAGAAAAGATTAATGTTTTGGGTTTTTGATGTTATTAATTTATGATTCTTTGAAAATATAAGGCATTATTTAGATTTAATTTTTATTTATGTATTTTGGTAATAACATGAAAATTCACTATGTATTTTACATAAATAAATACTATATTAATATATTATTCTATATAGAAAACTAAAATTAAATGAGACACTTCATATTGGAGGTAAATTATTAAAAAACAATAAGATAAATAAAATCTCAAGTAAATAAAGAGATTTTAATAAATTAAATTTCTTATGTTTAGAGAATAAATAATTAATATTATTTAAAAATAAATTAAAATAATTTTCTTTCTCAAATATCTGTTTAAAGTGTTAAAAAATTAAATCAAACACTTTTAAATGATTATTATGATAATATATTATTTTAAAATATGTCATATAATAGTTAAACATTCATTAAATAATAAATTTGATTATAAAAATATCAATAACACTTAATATCCAAAAAATATAATTTTTTAATAAAATATGTTTTCTTTATATTTTTTATTTTCATTTAAAAACTAAATTTATAAATTTTAGAAATATAATAATGTTAAAATAATATAATATTTTTATTTCTAGTGTCATAATTATATTAGTATGATTTTTTATAATTTTTTTGAAATAAGTTTTTTAATGAACTGTGAAAAATATTGTTTTTCCAAAAAACCAAATTACTTTTGAATCTATCGAGAGGTATGTGTAACATAAAAACTAATTTTTTTAATGATAATATATGAATCTAAGTAGTAAAATTTACATTTTTAAATAAAATAATGAATTTATAAAACCTATGTTTATAATTTTATGGACTTAAGTAAAATTTTCCAATAAAAGAAGCTTTTTTTGGTATTTTATTTTAATTAAATATTTTGTTGGGAAAATTAAATTATGTATTTATTTTTAAGATACATAATTTTATTTGTATTATAATAAACCAAATTATATCATGATTTTTTTATAATTTTATCTTACATATACATTTTAATCTTGAAAATAAACTTTTTCTAAAAATGAGATTTTATAGGTTAGATGATCTAATGATAAAATTATTTTCTCTTACAAATAAAAAATTTATCAGATAAAATTTGTTTCATATTCTGAATAAATTTTTTATTTATTAATTGTAATTTTATTTTTATGAATAAAAAATGAATTATATAGGTAAAAATAGTTATTTTAGTAAAATCAAAAAAATTAAAATGCATTAACTAAAGGGGGAAAAAGGATAACATGTTAAAAAACATTTATAATTTTGAAGATGAGGTTTTGATTAAAAATAAACTTATGTAAAACCTATTATTTTCCACTTTGTATTCTTCTTGACATGTGAAACATGTCCTTTCATTATATTAAGATGAAATATTTTAAAAAAATTTATTCTCACCATCTATAAAAGAGGCCTATCACCACAAAATCAATACCAATCTAAATTTTAGTTAGATATTGAAACTATGTCCTTTTTAATTCCCCTATAATCCTTTTTAACTTCTTTAATCTTATTTAAACAATATATTGGCCTCTGTCTTTCCCTTTAAGGATACCACCCATGGAAAACACATGTTCTCAATTTGAGAACTAATCTTTCCTTTTTTTATTTTCTAGATTATTTTTTAAAATATAATTTTATCATTACTATATAATGATATAAATATTTTTTATACCTAATGTTATTAACCTAAGGTAATAATCATTAACCTACATCTCCCTTTTTCTATTAAGATAACTGAAAACGACATTCGTGTATTTGTGCAAACTACCACCTCCACAAAGTGATTTATTTTTTTTCCACCACATCTCTTAGCATGTTATAAAGATGGAGTTGATGAATATATGTTATATATAAAATATTATAATGATTATTATGTAAAAATTTATAATCCACCTGCATTCTCTATCATTTTATGAGAAATTGAATGTTTAACTCATTATACGTATAAACTACAACCACCATGAAGTAACATATATCTATTTTCATTTAGTTTTTCCATTATTTGTTTAAATATCTTAAAATATGATTTAAAACCTTTAAAATATGTAAATAATATAATTATTATTCTCTAATAATTATATTATTCTAAAATAAACCACTTTCAAAACTATACTAATCCTTTAATGGCTGGAAAATGGATCATGGACATGGGCTTTTCAGGTGACCCCTTCACATGGTGTAATAACCAAAAGGGGAACCGACGATCCTGGAGCCGCATTGATTGCTACCTAGATAATATGCAATCCATCTCCATGTTTAATGATTCCAAGGTGGATCATTTAGCTCATGGGCTTTCTGATCATTCTCTCCTTCTTTTCTCTCTTTCCTCGAGACAAGATAATCCTTCCAGGTTTAGATTCTATCAACACTGGATCCCTCACCCTGGTTTTCATCATCTCGTTAGTAGGGTCTGGGAAGAACCTTTCCAGGGACATATGTGGATTGTTTGACATGATAAACTAAGAAGGGTGAAGAAGGGTCTCCATGTTTGGGCCAGCTCTCTTGCCCCCATTGGCAGGGACCTTGATGAGATTATGGCTGCAGTCAATAAACTTGAAATCAGCTTGGAGGAGCAATGGAATGATCGATATTTTGAGGAATTAACTGTGAAGAAGGATTCTCTCTCGAATCTCATCCTTGGGTCGGAAAAAGTTTCACGGGAAGGATCCAGAATTAAATGGATAAGGGAGGAGGACAAAAACACTACCCTTTTCACGCTTGCATCAAAGAACGAAAATTCCATTTGAATCCCTCAATTGTGTTAGATGATGGCACCTTCTCGGCGGACCGAGATGTTGTGGGGTCTAGCGCTCATAACTTATTCCAGGATCTTCTGGTAGGTCCTAACCCACGAATGCCTAATGGCTGTCTGGGGAGGAATGAGGACATCCTTGATGCAATTCCTAGAGTCATCTCTTCCCAGTTCAATGACCTGCTCGGTGCCAATCCTAAAGAAGCTGAGATTCATGCAGCTATACTCAACATAAACCCTAAGAGTGTACCAGGCCTGGATGGGATCCTGATATCGTTCTATAGAGGTGAATGGGATTTGATTAAGTAGGATGTTATCATGGCTAATCAAGATTTTTTCATGGGGGGAGCCTACCGCGGGTTGCGTCTACTACAACCCTGTTTCTCATCTCCAAGATCAAAAACCCTTCGTCTCTTCTCCACTTCAGACCTGTGAGTATGTGCAACATTCCTTACAAGAGTTTGAACAGAATCATCAACTCCAGAATTGCACATCTTCTCCCGGAATGGGTTTCCCTAGATCATCATGGTTTCATTAAGGGTATGTGCATCCAAGGTTCAATTGCCTTGGCCCAAGACCTATTTAGGGACCTCGACATCAAATCACATGGATCCAACATGGTCATCAAAATTGACATGAACAAGGAGTATGATCGGATGAAGTAGAGCTTCTTTAACATGGTCTTTACAGGTATGGGGTTCTCTACCAAGCCTACAGATCTTTTCTTCAGGTGTTTTAGTCCCCCATGGCTTTCAGTTTCTTACATGTGTAAAATGTGTGGTTTCTTCAAGGCCTCTCGCGGCCATAGACAAGGGGGACCCCTTGTCCCCTACCTTATTCATCCTTGCTCAGGATGTCCTAAGCCAGCTCATCAACAAGTGTGTGTCAAATAGTGAGATGTGTCTCTATCGTAGGAGATTGAGCTCCCTTTTCATTTTCACCTGATGTTTGAAGATGACACCACAGTTTTCATGAATGCCAGCAGGAGATTGGTGATAGGTTTTACCAAAGCTCTTGAGACCTACTTCCAATGGAGTGGACAGATTTTCAATTCTTCCAAGAGCAGCCTCTTCATCTCCAATAAGTGTTCAGCAGGACGCGCCTTGTCCCTGTGCAATTCCTTTGGATTGCAAAGAGGTCACTTTCCGATGGACTATCTGGGAGCTCCCATCTCCTCGGGTAGGCTCCGGATTAGGGACTTTGACCATGTCGTAAGTAGAATCATGGGTAGAGTGCTCAACTGGAAGAACCAGTTCCTCTCCTTTGGGGTTTGGATTGCTCTAGTTAATAGCGTCCTGTTGTCCACTCCTGTTCATGCACTTTCTTCAGTCCACATTCCCAAAGGAGTGATCTACAAGATCGATCAGATTTTATCAAACTTCAATTGGGATGACCTTCAAGAGGGAAAAATACATTGGGCCTCTTGGGGGAAAATGGTTTGTCTTATTCAGCAAGGAGGAATCAATGTTTGGCGCCTTGGTGAAACTATCCACTGCATGCACACAAAATTTGCTTAGGAGGTCCTTGAGTAGCGCTCGATTTGGGGGAAATCCATGGAAGGCCGATGGTGAATGGGACTGGGTCGGGGAACACATCGTGCTACTCCCTTCTAGTTCAGTATCCTTTCTCTTATTCCATCCATTCATCCCCTTACCCACTGGATCATGGGGAATGACAACTTATCGTTTTGGAACCAAAACTGGACTGGAGTTTCCATTGGATTTGTGGAGTTCCCTATTTCTGATATCACGTTAAAATAAGCTACCATGCATATGTCCTTCATTTCTTCTATGCATGATTAGGAATAAAGGTAACTTTTTGATCTCATCATTGTCACTGATGAGGAGGACATGTGCGTTTTTACTCCATCCAGCTCAAGAACCTTCTCTTCTAAGGACTTTCACTATGTCTCGAATGCACACCTTCCATCAGATGGCTGGAATGATACCCTTTGGTGCAACAAATTACCAACGAAGTTTAACTTCCTTCTCTGGAGAATCAGGAACAATGATCTTCCCTCGGAGGCCAATATCAAACGCTGCGACATCAGTTTGGCATCTAGGTGTTGCTATTGTGAGAATCACCAAGAAGAATCTGTGGCGCACATATTTTTTGACGGTGATTGGGAAAATGAAGTTTGGAATCATTTTGGCCCATTCACCGCTATCACTACTTCTCCAAGATCTGAGGACTCCTTCCTGGAGTAATGGTTCAGTGGTGCAGGTTCTTCTGGCATGGAAAAGACAGCCCAAATTCTGGTGCTCCTTTCGGCCTGCCGATGTTTATGGAAAGCTCGGAACATGATGATTTTTAAGGGGACCCAATCCTCCGGTGGATCCATTATTGTGCGTATCGGGATCCTTCTTCTAGATATGGTCATGCATTTTTCTGGATGGCGGGAAGATCCTACCTTGCAACACCTACTTATCAATGTTGCAGTACCTCTTTTACCAAGTAATACTCCAAGACCCCTCTGGGTGTGGTGGAATCCTACATCTTGCAGTTTAAAACTTAATACTGATGGATCATGTCACTTGGGAACCATTCGTGGAGGTGGGGTTGTTCGGGGATCCAAAGGCGCAGTCATATGGACTTCTCTGCCTATCTGGGTAGCAAGTCCTCCATCCAAGCAGAGGCCAAGGCCACTCTTACTAGCCTCAACCTTTGCCAACATGCAAATATCATTCTCTCTAAGGTGGAGACAAATTACCTCAATCTGCATAATTCTCTAAAGGGTACTAGTTCCATCCCATGGTCAATATCCTATACCATTGGATAGTGTCTGGCTATGCTTCTCACTAATAACACCAAAGTGCTTCACACGTGGCGTGAAGGAAACAAAGTGGCGGATCAACTTTCCTCCTTGGCCGAGCCCAAATCCAACATCTACTGCATCTCGAATTTGGATCTCTTGAAACCAGAGGGTGTGGATCTCATATGGGGGGATTCCCTTGGGTTACATTATTTCAGAACTTCTTAGGCTTGTGCAAGTTTTTATCTGTCTTTGGGGGTGCATGTCCCCATCTTTTTGTATCTTAATAAATAAATAAATGATGATGATGATGAATATGATAATTTAATTAATGATAATATATCATATAAATAGAAAAATAATTATTTTATTTTGGTTATATAATGGTAAAATTGATATTATATTCATTAATTAAGATACCAACATATGTTCATTAAAAATCATCGAAACTTGAACATTACAGATTTCATCTTTAATGATAGTAACAAAAAATAACAAATATTGAAATTATAAAATTATAAATAATTATAATCATAAATTATAGTATATTTTATGATCTAGGAATGGTGAAATTTTGGAAAATAATGAATACCAAAACCACTATTATGAAACTAGTTCAAAATAATCAAGATTACTCAAACTCGATATTAAAAATAGATAATAACAAACTAATATACATGCAGAGAATAATTTCTAATAAAGTTTTCAAAAGGTCATAGATATAAAAATGTTATGAAAATTTTATTAAGATAGTTATTTTTATTATAAATGAGATTCAATAACATTATTGAGAGTAAAGAATTAAGTTAAGAAATTTTTGTCTCTATTTTCAATTCCATGAGACATGTTTGATATTATTAATCACTATTTATTTTATATGGTATATTTACTAGCCTAATTCCTTAAATTATAATGAACATCCTTCATTTAATTATATTTTAATTTATATTTAACGGTAACCCTCTTACATTATATTGATTATTACATTACCATTATTGTAAGGGTTTCTTATTCAATCAAAATTTCAATTCCGAATTTTTTTGAATGATAATCCATTTGGGAATTTTTGTGATTTTTATTTATAAAATCACTATTAATTTTCTCCTACCTTGATTATTTTTTGTGTTTTATAAATCTTTTCACTATTTTATTTCCCTTCTCTCATTTTATACCTATTTTAATGAAACAAAACCTACCACTACTCTTATATCCAGAATTTTAACACCCTAATATTTTAAAAGAACACTATGTTTGATAGTGTATTAAACACACAACAATGAGTTTAAAAAAATATTGTTATAATATTAAAATTTTATTATTTGAATAGGTCTGATATAATCTGTCTATTAAATTGGTAAGAATGAATAATATTAAAATATTTATGAAATATATATAAATTTCTTACTCAATATAAATTTATTTATAAATACTTAATAATAAATAAATAAAATTTAGTAAAGATATTTTATTCTAAAAAATATGTTTAATTTAGTTATATTTTATCTAAATAATTAAATTTAAGTCATATTTATAATATATATTAATATAAGTTTATTTTTAGGCTTTAAAACACATTTTTTCTTCTAAAAACTGTTTTAAAGTGCGTAATGTTTATCCATTTTAACAAATTAAAATAATTAGTAATGAGAAATTATATAAATTAAATTTATAGATAATATGGATTTAAACTTATTTAGTTATTATTACATTTCATATAGTTATTATAAGATTATCTTATGCTTGAAAAATGCATTTTTTGAAAACCCATTTTTCGACATGTTTGTAGTTTTAATATTAAATAAAATTATACTACTTACCTGGATTGAATTTAATAAAATATATTCTATATTTTTAATCATAATAATTTATATTATATAATTAATTATACTTAATTTTAGGTCATAATGAATAGTAAAAATAGTAATAAATAGAAATGGTAAGAGTGGGTAAACTTAGAGGTAAAAAAGGATAACATGGTCCAAACATATTTATTTTTAATTTTAGAGGTGTGGGTCTACCATATATACCCTCAACTCCTTTATCTATTTATTTTGGAGTCACCTTTCTTGATATCGACTTCCTATTATTTAATTTTTTGGGGGTATTTACAAGAATATCACTCCTCCTCTCTTATAAATGGGAACCACCTCTCATCTCCTTTACAAACTTATAAAACCAATTGGTTAGCCCAATACCTATAAAAAACCTTAATTAATTCCCACCCCACAACCTATAATCCTTTTATTAAAAAAAATACAATCTAGGAAGGCATTAGGTATAATCCTAAAGAGGTGGTCTGAAGAAGAGATGTCTATTCTTAAGCAGGTATCTTTGTATTATTTGTTATTATACCCCCTAAAATATTATTTAAAAATACTGATATAATAACACCAATATATACCATAAAATATGATGTTATTATGTTAATGTAACACCCTAATTCCATCCTTGCATCCAACAAATTGGAAACAAAACCTTAAATCACGTGTATGGTGGATTACCACCTCACAAACTGATGTGATTTGTCTTCCATCATCACCTCTCCCAGGTATTTATGATGATGGATTTAATTTGTTTATATAATATTCCTAAAATATGAATAATTATAGGGAATTAACATACCATATACCTTCTTACCATACTATCCATTGAGATATAATAACATCGTTCATGTATATAGCAGACTACCACCTCGTGAAGTGATGTGGTACATTTTTTGTTACGACATCAAATTGATGGTATATGTAAGTTTATTTAAAGAAATAAAATGATATTTATGTTATAATTATAATTCTTTAAAGGTAAAATAAATCTTACATTATTTCCATCATGGTCATTGAAAATTGAATTATTACTCATGCGTACGTACAACCTACAGTCTCTATGATTGTAATATAGTTCATTTTAAAACCATATTTTGGGGTTGGGTATAAGAATATAGTTTATTTATAAATATGATAATTATTTCATGATTATTATTCTAGATATGATGGAGCAATTACCCATTTTACCATAGTCCATACACTAATTCTATTTTGAAATTATGAATCAAGAATCCTAAAAAAAATCAATGTGGACATAAATGAATAATTAATTAAATATATCATTAAAATAAATAAATTAAATGGTTTAATTATCAATTAATTAAACCTATAATATATTATTATGAAAACATTTGTCTATATAAGTTTATTATACATGATATAACATTCATACAAGACAAATTATGTACTTGAGGTAAGGGTTCCACCTCAAAACTTCCTTCTTTAAGAAAAATGTTCCTTTTGAAACCAAATTTATTTTAAATGGTATATATATTACTGATTTAAAAATTATGTCATGAGTCCTTTATATTTCATTATATTTTACATTACAATTATTCTACTTCTTTAATGCAAGTTGTGATTAAAATGTCATAAAAGTGGTAAGGGTTTATGTTTCGATCTCATTTTAATCATTTTTATTTATGCTTGAATTTACATTGATTGAAATTATTTGATCGTTGTCCAATAAAACACTTTAATTTTATTATCCACTATTTATTCATTAAATTTTAGAGTAATAATATCATTTTAATCTCTTTGGTACATAATATTATTGATAAAATGTTTTTAAGAAAAGATAACTTCAATTATCTCTACGATCAAAAATATTTTTTCTTCCATACCTATGTTTTCTAATAACATTTTCAAGAATATTTTTAACATTTATGAAAATATTTTTAAAATATATTTTACCCATATTTTTCTTTTTACTATTTTTTTTGAAAGGAATATTCTTATCATTTTCCAAACAAGGCACTTTTTTAACTTTTTTACAACAATGTTAATGAAAATTTTCTCACATGTACAAAATTAACAACTATCATGACCACATAAATCTTAGAGGATTCATTTAAAATTTTTAATGGACATTTTAATATAAAATGTTTTTATATTATTTTGGGAATTTTTTATTTTTTTAATAAGTGATTTTAAAGTTAAAATGGTATTTTTGTCAGGAAATATTCTTTGTAATATTTTAATGAAATTTTCATCAATGAAACCCCCCAATGTTATAGATTTATTATAAATTATATATATATGTATCTCAAATATATACAAAGATTATTTTCCCTCACATTGATATCATAATACATTCCTTATGTTCATCTCTCAAATTCCTTCACTATAAAATCTATTTTTATTATGATATGAGACAATATTATGAAACACATTTCTTTTCATGGGTAATCCTAATGTTTATGCCTTACAATTGATTTCCTATTTTTTCTAGAAAATATAATTATAAAATTATTTAAACGGGTTCTCCAAGATAGTGCTCTAATATAATGGGTAATGTTTTTAGTCTCATGAGATGTCATGTGTGGGATTAGGGAGTAAACCTAATCCATTAAGGGAATTTGTCCACTATGTGATATTTTCAAGGAATTTACAATTGAATCATATTTATATCTTATTATATGTTACTTCCACATTTCATATGTTACCATGTTCTTTTAATACCATGATCTTAATGGTATTATCCTATGTGATTAATCACAAGACTTCTCTTTTAATATATCATTTTTTAACTTTAACTCACATGTTATGTTTCCTAATAACGATTATTCTCTTATTTTTTATTTTTAGCTCACCCATTTTTTCTATATATTCCATAGGTTATTCCTTAAAGTTTTAGGAGCTCAAATTTTTTTAGGATCTCATTATGCAGAATAAAACAAATAAGTTTTATTTTAACCTCACTTTGATGTATTATGAATTTAGTGTTCTAAAGACACTATGCCTCATGATCTATGGGTTGTAATTAATGGATGTTTATTATAAAAATAATGTAATAATATGTGTAAAAGACATGGGTATCAATAGTTAGTATTATAAAAAATAATTAGTTATCCTTTGGAAACTAGGAAGATAAAACTAAAGTGATAAAACTAGGGAATATATAAGGATAATTCTAATTATAGTATAATATTCTGGAATATTTGTGAATAATACAGTGAGTGGTTTCTAAGAAATGTCATCCTTATCCTCATACTACAATTGGATGTGTCTCTAAAATAGTTATACCTAGCATTAATAAATATACAAAGGGAACATTGAGCTAGACTCAATTGAAACCTGATGCATAAAAATGAGGCTTTGTACACACCTAGTTTGATTCTCCCAGGGGATGTGATTCGAAAATTCACAAAAACTTTATGAAACATTATGAAGGACCAGAAAAAATAATGTGGTTAGAAAACCCATTAGGAAACCTTACCATGGATAAACTAGATTTAAACCTAGAGACTCATCAATGAGGATATACTTATCATTTATAAGTTATTCCTCCCATATTTGTAAGTTCCCATTTTGTACATTTTTATTCAATGTATTGTCATCTTATTTATATTATTTTAATTAATGGAAGGAATTATGAGAAATAATTAAAAAAACCAATGTGATGTGCGATGTAATGATTTTTTAACGAGGTACCAAACCTTATAAGAATGGTAGTTATACATGTTCTGATCATCGCAAATTAGTTATCTCAAATTATTTTTAACAACTAGAATAAAGTTGAGTTTCAAAACACATAAAATAAGATAAGTATGGAATATCATAGAAGTTAAAGTATTAAAGAATATAAAGAAAAAAATATCCAATTTACTGTATATAAAAAATTATAGAAGAGGCGCCATGGAAAATTCCTTAAAGGATCTAGAAGATTGTTTATATGTGGAAAAGGAGGCCATACAGTTAGTGATTTACAAAGTAAAATGAAGAGTCCATTTAAAAATATATAGGGAAATATATTTTAACCTAGTAGACCACTAACATTTTGATCCCATAGAAATGGGTAACTTAGTCATTATCTGAGTCAATTATATAATCCAAGGATTAAATATTAAGGGAATATGTTATAAAAATCATTTTAGTTGAATGATTGATGTGTTTAGGTTTTGGAATTTGAGAATAATGTCATTGAAGTGTTTTTTATTAATTTTATCATGAAACTTATATGGATTTTTATACAGTAGTTTTTCTTTTAGGTTGTGTAAGAATGTATTGAATTGTACTAATGAACTAAAAAGGTGATTTAATGGTAAGTCAATTTTTTTGAAAAAAAATGATTGAAAAAAGATAGTCTTCGATATGTACATGATGTTGAGGTAATTATAGTCATCTAATTCTATTTTATTTTTTAGAAAAAATAGGTTATATAGAAGAATTTAATGGTTAAAAATTGATTTGATGATTAATTTTATTTTTATGTTGTTCATCATATTTTTTTGGAACGATATAAGAATTATATAAATATGCTTTTAGAAAATGGGAAGCCAACATGCTGGGTGACAACCCATTTCACCAGACAAGACCATGAGGCTTAAACCCACAACCGAAGGGTGAAAGGCTTTCAATGAATACCTCTAGCCTACATTATGTACTAGTTAGTATGATATTTTACTTAATTGATTTTATGTATAAATATTAAGTTAATTTCAGGAAAAAATATTGTAGGATTAAATATTTTTTAATTTTTAGAATTTTTTGGTGAATAATGATATTTTATGAAATGTTTCATTAGGTCAAGGTATATGTAACCCTTATGTATCGAATTTTATTTAACAAGAAATATTGTTTTGTAAGAACACAATAAAATTCTTTAATGTTGATGATATTTATGATGTAGGATTATTTAGTTATGAAATGATTTATATTGAACTTTGAGTTTAGATATTAATATGAAGGTGTATTCATTTTTGGAATTATCATACATTTTTCTAACCATTTTTGGTTTTGCTTAATATTTAAACACAAGAGGAATATATTGATATTATTTTATGGAATCATATGATTCTTTAGAAGTTAATTTTTATACTTCAGGCATAAACAATTCAACTTGAATACTCATCATTTGAATTAATATATTCCATTTTGGTTAAAATTTATTAAAGGATGGAATTATAAATTTTAGGTAAGTATATTTTCTTATGTACATAGTCTATATGCTAAAATTATCTCTCAACTTTTAGGAAAATATATTGAAATAAAAAATGCTATTAATTTTGGATAAAATGATGGTCTTTGATCTCTTTAAAAATGGGTCTAATCTTATCTCAAAAATGGATCTTCTTTTAAAATCTAAATTTTCACTTCCTTCTAATGTTCTCCTATATGCATACCAAGTTATTTGATGATTATAATGTTTCACTTTCCCGCTTTATTTTTGGAATCTTTGTGAACCCTTTTCATGATATAAGTTTTCCATAAAAGGATTTTCGAATGTTAAACACTTAATTACTAAGAATAAGTTCAAACTGTAATGATTAAATTTATTTAAAGGGTTTATAATGTAACACCATGATATTTTAAAATAACACTATGTTCAATATCATAATCAACAGGTAACACTAAGTTTAAACAAACCATGTTATATTATTAAAACATTATTATTTGAAAGTGGGTGATATAACTTTGAAATTAAATTAGAGGATGTGAATAGTATTAAATTTTTTATAATATAAATATAAATTCCATAATCAATATAAATTTATTTAAATTTTTTTAATAAATAATTAGTAAACTTTAATAAAGATATTTTATTCTATAAAAAATATGTTTCCTTCAAAAATGATTTTATTAATTATTGTGAGAAAATAATATAATTTATCTTCACAAAATATAGAAATGTTATTTTACAAAAGTAAAATAATTTTGGAAATTATCTAATCTTTATTAACTTAGGGTGATTTTTTTCTTTTTTTTTAAAAATATTGATTTTTCAGTGAATAGTTAAAATACATATTTTTTGGTAAAACTGCCATTTATTTTTAATAAATTCAGTAATTTAAAATTCCCATTATTAATATAATTTTATTTTAAATTAAAATAAGTATTCTTTAGTTATATTTTATCTAATAAATTTCATTGAAATCATCTTTATAATGGATATAATATAAGTTTATTTTTTAGCATTAAAACACATTTTTCTAAAAATTGTTTTAATGTGCTTAAGGTTTCTCCATTTTGACTAATTAAAATGATCCATAATAAGGAAATATTTAAGTTAGATGTATATATTATATTTAAATATTAATTTAAATTAATTTAATTATGATTACATTTCATATTATTATTATAAGATCGTATTATGCTTGAAAAGTGCATTTATTGAAAAAACATTTTTCGACACGTCTATAGAGTTAAATTTAAATTAAATTCTTCCACTTTTATTAATTTAATTATATAAAATGGGTTTAATATTTTTAATCAGAGTAATTTATATTATTTAATAATTTCAACATAATTTTTGGTCATGGTGTATCGTAAAAACGTTAAAAAACTAGTTATTGTGGAAAACAAATTGAAATGTTAAAAGTGGGTAACCTTATTAGTAAAAAGGAAAAAATGTTTATAACATATTTATTTTTATTGGTAGAGGTTTTTATTGGCCTTATATCTCCTAAAATATTTTAATTTTCTATTTTGGAGGCACTTGTCTTTAGAGTGACTTCTCATTATTGAATAGTTTTGGGTATTTTCAGGAATGCCACTCATCCTCCCTTATAAAAGGGAACCCCCTCTTCTCTTCTTTACAGACATCCAAAACCCATTGGTTCACCCAATACCTAAAAATATTCCTTAATTAATTCTCTCTCCCCCCATACTAGAAGCATTTATTCAATCATAAATTTAATTTAGGAATGATTTAGGTATAATCCGAAAGAGGTGGCCTGAAGAAGAGGTATCATTATTAACCGAGTATCATTATTTTATTTCTTCTTCCATGTATTTAAAATTTCATTAAAAATTTGTAATATTATTGAAATATTATCTCCAATATAATATTATATTATTAGGTTAATGTAATAACCTAAATCTATCTCCTCTTCCATCAAATGGGAAAAAACCATCTATCGTATGTACGATGGGCGACCGCCTCAAGAACCAATGTAATTTATTTTTTATCATCACCTATCAAGGATATTCATGATGATTGATTTTATTTTTATATATTATATTCATAAAATATTAATAATTTTGGAAATATATCATATCATATACCTTATTACCTTATCATCCATTTAAAAATAATAACATCGTTCGTGTGTGTGGTGGACTACCGCCTCATGAAGCAATGTGATTTTATTTTCATCACCGCATCACATATATGGTATATGTATATGTATTTAAAGAAAAATATTATATTTATGATATAATGATCATTTTGGAAAGGTAAAATGACACTTATCGTATTTACATCTTGATTTTTGAAAAATGGAAAAATTATTCACGCATACGTACGACCTATCATCTATATGTTAACAACATAGATAATTTTTAATAACCATATTTAATGGTTTGGTCTAAAAGTATAATTGATTTATAAAAATTATTATTAATTAATTATTATTTTTCTGGATATTATGGAACAATTAACCCTCTTTCCCTGGTTAACACTTCATTGCCA
Source organism: Viscum album (assembly GCA_963277665.1). Classification (NCBI taxonomy): domain Eukaryota; kingdom Viridiplantae; phylum Streptophyta; class Magnoliopsida; order Santalales; family Viscaceae; genus Viscum; species Viscum album. The sequence goes on along the minus strand of OY728159.1, from coordinate 886,499,999 downwards.
TTTTGAAATTATGAACCAAGCATCCTCAAAACAACCAATGTGGACATAACCGAATAAGTAATTAAATATGTCATTAAAATAAATGAAGTAAATAGTTTATGTATAAAGTATTAAAAATATTATATTTTATTAAGAAAACACGTAATTAATAAAATTTTATTATACATGATATTAAAGACATACATGATAATTTTGGGACATAAGGTATATGTTTCATCTCGAAACATCCTTGTTTTTGGAAAATGATATTTTATGAAACTAATTTCTTTTAAATGTTATTTATTCATCCATTTTACATATTATATCATGAATCCATTATAATTCAGGATAATTTAATTTATAATTCATCTACTTCATTCATTGGAGTTATGAATCAAATGTTACCAAAGGTAAGAGTTTATGTTTCATTCTCATTTTAATTTGGATTATTCATAATTGAATTTCCATTATAGGAAATTTGAAAAAAAAAATTCTAATAAAACCCTCAAATTTTATTATCCTCTAGTTATTCATGAAATTTTAAATTAATTATATAAATTTCCTATTTTTGGTACTTTAAATGATTGAGTTTTTTGAGAAAAATTGACATCATTTTTATCTTTGTTTGAAGATCCTTTTTCTTCCAGATAAATATTTTATAAAAATATTTCAAAAAATATTTTTAAAATTCACCAAATATTTTTTAATTAAAATTTTACCAATGTTTTAATTTTTATAAAATGGTTGGAAAGGAATCTTCTTGTCATTTTATGAACATGCCACCTTTTTAGTATTTTTACAATAGCGCGAAAGGAATGATTATTTCAAATTAAACTACCTTTAAAAAATTAACCGCCATCATGAACAAAATGTTTAATGATTACTTTATAAGTTTACATGTATAATTTTAATATTTTTATAATATTTTGGAACTTTTATATGTTTAAGAGGTGATATCAATGTGAGGAAGCTATTTTTCTCATGAAATATTACATGTAATCTTTTAAAGACATATTCATCAATGATAAAAACCTTTTATATTATGGATTTATTCTAATTATTTATATATTTCTCTAACATATATACCAAGATTATTGTTCCTTAATTTTATGGGGTAATAAAACACATTTTCATCTCCAAAATGCCTTTATTTTGAAATTTATTTGGATTATAATATGATACAAGATTATGAAATATATTTATATCCATGGGTAATCCTTATGTTTATGCCTTATATTTATTTCCTTTTTATTCGACACATAATAAATAACATGTTATGATGGGTGAACCCATATAGTTCACCATCTCATTGTATAATGTTTTTATTCTCATGAGACATCATTTATGGGATTAAGGAATAAACCAAATTCATTATGAAACTTTGTCCACCATGTGATATTTTCTATGAAGTTATCATTGACTCATACTTATTTCATGTTATATTTTTTTACCACATTTACTATGATACCATGTTCTTATAATTCCATGATATTTATGTTAATCTCCCATGTGATTACTCACGTGCTTACTCTTTTACAATATCTTATCATACCTATGATTTATATGTTATATTTCCTTCTCAAGTTTATTCTTTTATTGATCATTTTAGCCCTCCCATTTTGCCTATGTATTCCCCAGGTTATCCCATGATGTTTGAGGAGATCAAAAGTATTTAATAACTCATTATGAAGAATAAAATAAATAATTTATAATTTATCCCTAATTGGATGTATTATGAACATTATATTCTAATAACACAAGGACTCATTATTTTTGGATCTTAATTAATGCATTTTTATGTCAAAAGTAAAGTAATAATATGTGAAAAAGGCTTGGGTCACTATATGAATCCTCCTCTTCCATGAATATATTCATTGGATGCTTTTAATAATTTTCTTATCAATTCATTAAAAAATGATTAAGGTCATATTCTATTACTTCTTACTTTTTTAAAAGTTTTAAATAACTTTTCAATGTTTTACTTATGGGTCAGTTTTGACACAGTGTGAAAAGGATATCTTTTTAATGTCTTTCATACGAAGAAAAATTTCTAATGTTTTTGTCTTTTTCTTTGAAACTTAATATATATATTTTAATTTTTTAAAAAATAAATTGTTATTATATTATTTTTATAAAATATTTTTATTTAAATAAATGTTTTAAAAAATACCAATAATGTTTCTTATTTTCAATGTGATTTTCTTAATATACCTATATTTTTTAAATATAATGTAATTTACTTTGGAATATTTTATTCTTGATCAAGGATATTATTCAAATTAAACGATCTACCTTCTTACTTAGGATGAATTATGAAATAATTTTTTCTATCAGAGGATATTTCTTAAAATAATACCATCCACTATGTATGAATATAGTTTTTCATCAATTCCTTTCCTATATAAACACTCTTTATTTCATTCCTTTGATTGAAGGGTGTTCAATTAGATGTTATATATTTATTGATTGGGGAAATTTTTGACCTGACCATTTGCACATTATCGATATGGTGTAAATAACATAAAATTCATTAAATGAAATATACCTAGAAACTTATTTAGTATCAATGAATATCCATTTATATTTCATGGGTTTATCATGTTCCCTGATTTAATTATGAATTCCTTCCCTATATGATTTCATTTTAAAGGGATATGAAACCCATTTTCTTTACATGGATTTTTTATGATATGATGATGATCAATTTTATGTGTCACTCATATATATGGATGATAATGGGTGGGATCCTATATCTCCCTATAATGCATTGATTATGGTTTTATATCTTACTATATAAAAAATAATGGACATGTTTGGATATGTTCACAACAAAAACGGTGGGAATACTTTAATTTCTTCACAACATAAAGGGTGTACATACTTTAATTTGTTCACAATATTATTTTTTTACTATAATTATAATTGTTCCATATTTATATATTTCTTGTAGTTTTAGTCTATGTTAAATTCTATGATTATACCTATTTTATAAGATATCCCGCAATTTTATGTTATGATCCTATGATTCAGGATTATTGTTTTATGATTATAATCAAGATTATTATTGGTGTACCAATTTGATATGAGATAACTCAATGATATACAATTATTTTATGTCATAACTTATTCAATGATTTATGATCTATTCTTTGTTCGAAATGAATCTCTAATATATCCTAATTATACTTATATTCCTATGTTATTCACACTTATGATCTTTGATAATTATCTCTTATGTTTACCCTTACTGAGCTTATGAGATCCCCCATTTCTTAGGTTATCATTCCCATTGGTTATGATTAAAAGTAATAAGTATGATTTTTATGTGATAGTATATTTTTTGTGGATTTTTGGAGTGACTTTTAATACTTATTAAGGATGAAGAAGTTTCTTATATAGTGGAAAAACTGTCTATTTGTTGAAGAAGAAATGGGTTTTCTTAGGTAATGATTTTAATAATTATATGAAACTCTAGACCTAAAATATTTTAGGAATTTATTATGGATACTTATTTTATTTAATTCATTTAATAATGAGACAAACACATTCTTGGGATATTATAGTTTGCATCATAGTAGGGTTTATATAACTTTGGAGATTAGAATGTTATCGGCTGAGGATGTAAATGTAATCAAGGGGTGATAAGTTAAGGTTGATCAAAATTTAAAAGGTATAGATAAAAAATTAGAGTAGTTGAAGTAATATTGAATATTTTAGGGATTTAGATGACTGAAATTTAGGAAAACCCCGGGGATAATTGTAAGGAATAATTCAATATATATGATAACCTCATGAATTTCTGGTAAAGTATAGATTGTGTGGTATATTAGTAATTAAATAACTCTATATATATTTGAAAGTGGATATGGCTGTGACACAGATGCACCTATTGGTAATAACCTTGAAATAGTCTAGTTGAGTATTAAACCAACCTTCACTCTAGATCATGATGAGGGAGCCTATGGTTTCACACTTAACGTGAAACTCTCATGGGATATGCCTTGGATAATCAAATTCTATTTATAATTAATTATAAATTATTTATTATGTTAAAAAATAAGGTTAAATAATATGATATAACCTAGAATAAATAAAAATTGATTGAAATAAGAGAGATTTAGGTTAAACTAAAAGCTAATATAATAAGTTTTAAGAATTAGAAATTTTGAGGTTGAATTTTTCATGTAATAATCTTACAATAATTATTTTATGGTTTTAATTATTCAATACTCACATTTAACCATTTTAGTTTTAGTAATTATTGGAGTATAAAAGAATTAAGTTTGTAATTTATTACAAGGACAATGCATATATTTTACCAAAGAACAACCAAACATGGTAAGGGATGGAGTGAGAAATATTATGATTAGGCCAAACCATCTATCAAGAATTCTGATTAACCATGCGAACATAGTCGAGTTTCCAAAAAAAACAAATAAGAGAAGGATGGATTCTCATGGAAGTTCAAGTAAGGAATATGATGAAGTAAAGGAGATTAAATTTTCTTTGTGTCAACAATTTGGGGTTATAAATTAATGAGAATGTCTTAAAGGAACTGAGAAATGTTCTATGTGTTGAAAATAGGGAACAAATCAATTAATTCCTAAGGAAAAGTAAATATTTTAGTGGAGATAGTGAAAAATATAGATAGATTCTTGTGGTACCACTAATAGTCCGATGTATTAAGTGTAGGTAATTTTTCTATTATCAAATTCAGTGCCTAAATCCAAGGTCTAATAAAGATGATAGGCACTAACAACTTCCAAGAAAAGGGAAATTCTATGAAAAAAACTACAGAAGTGGGTTCTAAAAATGATATGGAATAGGGATTACTGATCACCCACTTAAGGAATATTGGTGTTGTATTCATATATTTTTCAAGATTCTCTTATATACCAAGAATGTTCAATAAAAATAAAAAGCCTCCACCATGATGATTAGATGTTTAATTATTAATAGAAATCATCTAGTAGTACAATTATTGTATCCTAATTATATAACTCTCTATAATATTTTTTATAATAATTTTATTCCAAAAAATACTATTATCCTTCCTTAAGTCATATTTAATGTGATATCAGGCATGGATTGACTCACTTGAATGATAGGAAATGATTATTCCAATGATAAGAAAATCACATCTAAAAATCATCCTCTCACCACCTATTAATAAAAAGCTAACTATAAACACCCTATGAAAATATTACTCTTATTACAGTGAGGTATTTATAAAAAATGAATAAATGAAAACTCAACATTAGTTCTATTCCTATTAGGAGGGAAATGATGAGTTCAGTAGTCATATTAAAGATAGTGAGGATGAAAAAATATTAGAAATTAAATTCAAAGCCATGTCTAACTTACGAACACCCTTAAATATTTAATTAGTTAGGAGTAATTAATTTTTTTGGACATAATTTATTTAAGGGGGAACAATTTCGTGACCTGAAATTTCGCTATGTATATTACTTAATCAAATATTATGATAATAGCTTATTATACTCGAAAAACCTAACTAAATAAAGCCACACAATATTAAATGAAAATTAGTAATAACTTATAATAAGATAAAATAACTAGTAAATAAAAACAAATTAACCAATCAAAATATTATATGTTTAGAGGATAAATAATTAATACGATTTAAATTTAAAAAGAAATGTTCTTTCTCAAATAATTATTTAAAGTGTAAATAAATTAATTTGATCAATTTTAAATGATTTTTATCATAATATGTGATATTAAAATATAATAACTAATATATTAAAATTTATTTAAATTAGAAATTGGTATAAAATAATATCAAGAAAATTAACATTCAAAAATGATATTTTTTTCTAAATCTAGTTTTCTTTATATTATGAGTTTTCATTTAAAAACTAAATTTAAAATTTTTAAAAAATGTTAGATTAAATGAATATTTTTATAATTTTTAACGTAAAAACTATCTTATTATAAATTTTTAAATTTTTTCAGAAATAATTGTTTTTAGTGCAGAGTGAAAAAATATAGTTCTTACTAAAATCCACAGCGTTTCTAACTCTATTCAAAATTTGGTATAACGTCCAAGAATATAAATTATTTTTAATGAAAAAATATATATCTATGGATTAAAATTATAAATTTTTAAATAAAATTATGAAATAAAATTATGAAATTATAAAACTTATAATAAACATTTTAGGAACATATGTATTATTTTCTAATAATGAAAATATTTTTGGTATTTTTTATTAAATATTATTTTGGTAAAATTCGGTTTAGGAATGATTTCAATGGAATTTTTATTATTTAAAAAGACGAATTTATTTAATTAAAATAAAATACATTGATAATTTTATCCCACACATAATATTTAAACTTAAAAATTCAATTTTTCTAAAAATAGGTTTTTACGTGTTACATGCACTAATGTCCAAATTAATTTATTTTACCCACTAAAATATTATTTTATAAAACATATTTCATATTTTTAATCAGTATTTAAAAATTATTTAATAATATCCATTTCATGTTGAGGAATAAAAAATTAATTACATAGGTAAAAACTAGTTACAACAGTAAAATCCAAAAGGGTAAAAATTGTTAACAAAAATGATAAAAGGACTAATATGTTAAAATAACATTATTCATTGAGTGGTTTCTTTTGGATCGACATAAAAATATCTCAAATTCTGTATGGTCCATTTTTTATTCTTCTTGACATGGGAAACTTGTGCTCTCACAATATTATGATGAAATATTTACAAAAAATTCCATTCTCACCAGTTATAAATTGGGTCTATCACCATCAATTCAAGAACAGTCTAAATTTTTATTTAATATTGGAATTATGACATTTTTTACTTCCTTTATAATCCTATTTAACTTCTTTAATATTTTGTACATAAGATTTTGGACTAATTCCTCCCTTTCCAAGGAGTCTTCCAAGGAAAAAAAATGAATTTCTCAATGTGAGAAATAATATTTCCTTAATTTATTCTATTTAATAGATTACTTTTTGAAATTTAATTTTCCGATTATTATATAGTGAAATAATTTCTATTTTTATATTAAATTTTATTATTATATGGTAACAGTTATTAAATTTCATTCCACTTTTCCATTAAGAACGATGAAAATGTCATTTGTTTATTTCTGCAGACTGCCGCCACAATGAAGGTACATCTTCAGTTTTTAGAACCACCTCTCTTAGCTGTTTATACAGATGAAATTGATGAATAAATATGAAATATATAATATAATTATGATTATTAAGAGAAAAATTATAATCTACCTTCATTCCCGTTAATTTTTTGTGATTTGAAAATGTTAATCATGCATACATGTGAACTATATCCTCCATGAAGTAACATATCTCATTTTCATCTAGTTTCTTTATTATTTAGTAAAATATATTAAAATTAAATAAAAACCTTAAAAATAACTAAATAATATCATTATTATTATTTAATAATTATATTATTCTAAAATAAACCACTTTCATAACCATTCTTATCTGTTAATTATGTCATGTTCATGTTTGGGTCGGTCTAAATACTTACTTGAAAAATGATATAAAATAATATCAAGTATGAATATGAAAACTTATTTAATTATAATATATTATATAAATAATTATTTGTTTTTTTTCTGGAATGGTAGCCTTAAAATTACTCGTTAATTAAGATACCAATGCCCGTTCATTAAAAATCGCTGAAACATGCTCAATATCGATTTCATCTTTAAGGATCACAACCAAAACTACCATAGAATGAAATTTTAAAAATTAAAATAATTATAAAAATTAAATTAGAATACCTTTTATTATATAGGAATGATGAAATTTTGGAGGAGAATAAAGAACAACATCACTATTATGAAACTAGTCCCGAATGATCAAGATTAATCACACCCGATATTGAAATTAGATAATAACTAATATACATGTAAAGAATAATTATAAATGAATTTTATAAAATTTCATAGATATTAAAAAGGATTTTAAAAAGTTTATTAAGATATTTTTTTACATAGAAGATTCAAGGGATTTAGTGGAATTCAAGAATTATTATAACGATTATCTATCTCTATTTTCAATTCTATGAGTCTTGTTTGATATTACACACCACTATTTATTTTATATAGTGTATTCCATGATCTACTGACTTAAATAATAGTTAATATATTTCATTTCATTATATTTGAATTTCCATTTCTTAGTAACTCTCTTAAATTCTTTTTATTCATACATTACCAGCACCGTAAGGGTTTCTTCTTCATTCTGAATTTTAAATTGGGATAGTTTTTAAATGATAATCCATATAAGTAATTTTTATGCTTTTTATTTATAAAAAACCCTATCATTTTGACCTCATATGATTATTTATAATGTTTTATATGTCTTCCATCTATTCAATTCTCCCCTTGGTTCATTTTCTCCCATTATAAGGAAATCAAACCTACCTCTTCTTTTCCAAAGGGAATACTCTTATTCCATGACCATATTCATTGGATACTTTTCCAAATGTACTTATCTATTAATTAATAAATTATGAATTTCATATTCTCACACTTTTATCTTATTTTAAAGTTTTAAATAAATTCTCAATGTTTTCTATATGCATCGTTTTCGAAAGATTTAAAATAATATCTTTTTATCATTTTCCATTTGAACATGTATTTCAACTATTTTTGACTTTTTCTAGGAACCTTAAAATCTATGATTTCATATTTTCAAAAAGAAATTCTTATTATCCAGATTTTGTAAAATATTTATAATTAAATAAATGTTTTCTAATAAACAATAATGTTTCTTATTTACAATGTGATCTTACCAATGCTACTAATTTTTTTCATCAAATTAAATTCCATTTAATATATTTTTTGATTAATTAATGATATAATACAAATGATACCATCCACATTATTTCAAAAGATGGATTATGAAACTTTATATCATTTTAGAGGAATTCCCCATTATTATTTTTATATTTCCTAACTATCCACTACGTAAGAATATTGATTTACTTATAATTAATTTCTTTTATGAACACAATATATTTTTTACTTTAATTTAATGGTGTTTAAATTGAAGTTATATACAAATTTATTTAGGGTAATTATTGACTAAGAAATTTTACCATTATTTACATGGTATAAATATCATATACTTAATTGAATTATATCTACCTAGAAATTTATTTTGTATCATTGGATACTAATTTATATTCTGTGGTATTATCATGTTCATTGATGGAATTATGAATTCATTCCTCATATGATTCAATTTTAAATGGATTTGAAACCCATTTTTTTCATGTGTTCTCTATAATATGATGATGATTGATTTTATAAGGGACTCATATATTTGAATGATGATATGTGGGGTCATATATTACACTAAAATGCATTGGTTATGGTTTTATATATCATGAGATAATGAATTATATATATTTGGATTTGTTCATAATATAAATTTTGGACATACATGGATTCTTTCATTGTATAAAAGGTGTACATACTTGGATTTTTTCACAATATGTTTTTTCCTATGATTATAAATGTTCTATATTTCTATTTTTTTTAAATATATTTAAAATTCCATGATTATTCCTCCTTTTCAAGATACCTCACACTTTCATTTTATGATCCCATTATTTAGGATTATTTTTTTCTTGATTCTAAGACAATTTATTATTTGTTATACCTCTTTGATATGCGATAATTCCATGATTCATACTTATTCAATTCCATGCATCAGGAAATGATTTAGAATCTATTATTTCTTGGTTATGAATTTATTATGTTTTCTAATTATAATCATATTATAATATTATTCTTACTTATGATATTTTATTGTTATCACTTATATTTACCATCACTCTCCATTTAAGATCACCCCTTTCTTATGTCTCCATTTCCCCAGGTTATGACATAAGTAGTATGTGTGATGTATATAGAAGATTATATTGTGTGTATAATTTTGGGGAGATGTTGAATAATTTTTAGGGATTAAGAATTTTCTTAAATATTTGGAAAACTTTCCATTAGTTGAAAATACATGAGTTTTGTTTGTTAATGTTTTTTCCTAATTCTCAAGAACTCTAAACATAACAGATTGTGGGAATTTATTGTAATTTAATATTTTATTCAAGTCATGTAATTTTGAGATGATAATATCTATGGGTTTCCATAATTTTCCCTCTTGTCTTGGGGTGGAAGGAGAGAATGAGTTCATGTATCATTATTGGCATATAGGAATCACATGACATGCATGTTCTTTCTTGGGATTGATGAACCTAATTATGATAAAAGTTATTGTTTTTTAAAATTTAATTATGTTATATATATTTATAAATTTATAATGTGAATCCAACATACATTATAATGAAAACATATAAGTGTGGGTATATAGGGATAGAGTGAGATCCCAAGGTTATGTGATACCCTAGTATATAGGTTGTCTATATTACATAAGAGGAATATCCACATATTAATTACTTTGCTATAATTTTTATTTACATTTTTATTTATATTTGATTATAAGTCACGAATTTGTAAATTAATGACATGCCTCTTTAATGGCTGTAATTTGAACACTGAGAGAGTGGGAATGTGCATGCCCCACTAATTACTGAGTTAGAACCTGCTGTTTCACATATACCTCTAATCAATCAGTAGCTTTGACAGAGTTTTATATACGTTTTATAGTCTATGGTCCATGAGGTTATGAGAGTCAGGTATCCATGTCAAAATTTACCATTTGGTTCTAGTTGGATAACCCCTATCTATTTGATGGTGAGGGTAGACCTCAAGCTATGAAGATGTTGATTGAGTCTATATAGGCTCTCTTTAAGCATCACAATACTGCACCTAAAAGATGGGTGCATATTAATATTTATATTGTTTGAGGAATATAAATTATAGGTGGTATGTCTTATTCTAGTAAGATCATCTTATGGGGATATCTCGGTAGGGGTTTCAGGATCATTTGATTAAAAATTTATTTCCCAAGATACTGATATTTGATTGGTCTCAAGAGTTCATACATCAATTTTAGGGGGAGATTTACGTGGTGGACCATTCAACCCATTTTACAATATTAATTAATTTTTAATTATTTTCTAGTGATCAAAGAGACCTCTATGGTTCACCATTATGAGGATGTACTAATATATTTGATTTTGTCTCAGGTTAATATATTTCAGCTAATATATTTTTTCAAGGAATTTAATTAGGCCCTCATTACTTAGAGAAATATTGTATAGGATAGAACCACTAGATATTTTGGTTGTTATCTGGGGTTTTATAGTTGATCTTTAGGTAGTCAGAAGTAATAATTTAGTTATTCTCACTTAATTGGTGATAGGACAGAAAATTGGAGTCATGGATATTCTTATTAAAAATATGGGAGTACTCAACTATATTGTTTTCAATGTTTTAGGATGGGTTATATGTTACTGTTTTTCCATTATAAACCCACAGAGTTTCATTTCTGCATACAGATGGGGAATTTGTAGTGTTTTTAGAGTTATTATCAACTATCTAGTGGTCATAGTGGCAACCAGGATTTGGGATCCAAAGATGAACCTAATTTTGTTCCACATGGTGATCCATAGAGTTATTCCATCCAATCAAGAAATGTAATAGGTTCTTGTACACAAAATTCAGGGAATCAAAGTGGATCTCCTTAGGTTAGTTGGTCAATAAGAGTATAGGGAAGATGCATAATACCAAGATAGTTACATACTATTAAGCATGATCCTTCTGGTCTTGAAGAGGGTGAATCTACCATTTTAGGTAAAATTTTAGTATCATCTACCCTTAAATCTATTTTATTTTATATGGGTGCCTCACACTCCTTTATATATGCGTAGTTGGTTGATGACCTAGAGCTGGTTGTAAAGTGCTTCTCTATGGTGAGGTCTAAATATACAACCTTAGGGGTGTCTTATGAGGGTATTTACATATGTATTTGATGTTCCATTATGGTAAAATTATATGTGCATCTCTGGTTTTTTTGTATTAAATGTGCACATTTTTTATATGATCATCTGGATTGATTGGTTGACTAGGTTCCATCTCACAATAATTAATATTTCCAGTGAGTATCATTTCCATTTGTGGATTGTGTCTTATATAACTATATTGGCGAGAATATTTTTCTAGAAGGCGATATAGGAGCTGACAATTGGTGGATAAGAGATATTTTATCCATGTTCATGAGTGTTTCTTTAGGGAATGAGGATACCCAACGACCGGTATTTCCACTAGATGTCAATGTATCCCATGCTGTATTTCATGATGATTTCATGGGGTTTAAACTTGGAAGAGAACATGAGATTATAATACATATCATTCTAGGAATTACATTTATATCTATCACTCCATATAGGATGGATCTTATAAATCTTACATCATTTATGGTCTAGCTAAAGGATGCTGGGGTGAAGGGATTTATTTTCCCTAAAAATTATTCCCAGGGTTATACTATTTTGTTTTCAAAGAGGGGTGATGATTATTTATGTCTATGTGTGGCTTACTAGAGGATGAAATAATTAATAGTCAAGAATAAATATCATCTTCCTCATATACATGATTTTTTTTCAATCATTCGAGGGGAGAGAAATGGTTCTCCAAGATTGAATTGGGATTGAGACATCACCAACTATGGGTTTCACCATTTTATATTCCTCATACTACTTTTAGGAGTAGGAATGGTGCATATGAGAATATTCTGATTATGTTCATCTGGATGAACACATTGACAATGTTCATATCTATAATGATTCAATTGTTTTCATTTATATTTTATTTTTTTGGTTTCCATCATTGTTGATGAAATTTTTGTGTACTCCCAAACACATGGGGATCTTATCTCTATTTGGGGATTGTAATGAGAAGATTTATGGAGTATAGAATATATTCCAAGAGGTCTAAGTGTTAGTTTATTACCAGTGAGGTATGCTTCGTAGGTCATGTGATATCTAGGGAAGGGGTATAAGTAAATTATATGATTTTTGAGGTAGTGATTTCTTTGGATCAACTGATTTTTTTTCAAGATATATAGTTTCATGGGATTAACAACTTACTATAATCAATTTATTCAAAACTTATCATTTTTATTAGGATTAATAATGTCCCTAACCAAGAAGTGGGTGAAGTTTGTGAGTTCAGATTATTATGAGTGATATTTTCAGGAGTTTAAGGGATGATTAAACTCAATACTGATTCTGAACATACCCATGGTTGTTGAGGAGTATACCCTATATTGTGATGCATCAGGCATAGTCATTAGATCTGTCTATAAATATTATAAGTTGGTAGTTTCCATTGGATCTATGTAGTTTATGTCACATGATCTATATTATTTGACTCATTATTTAGAGTAGGTGATGGTAGTGTACTTTTTGAGGGTTTGGTATCACCATTTTTTTGGTGAGAGGTTTGTGTCGTATTCAAATAAAAAAATCATTTAATAGATTTTCTCATAGTGATACCTGAACCATCAATAGATTAGGTGGTTCAAATACCTATATCCTTCTGACATTGAGTTATCTTATACACATGAGAAGGGTAATGTTGTGGCTAACACACTGAGTGGGAAGACTCATGCACAATTGGTGTAGTAGGCAAACAAAAAGTGGTAGTTGACAAGTCTCTTTGTTAATATACTTCTTTACATCCAGGAGTATCTGGGAAATGTGAACCTTGTGTTTTTTCTATTACATTCTCTCTCATGAAAGGGTGAAGAAGTACCAGATATCCGATTTATATTGTCTGGTGATAAGGGAAAAAATATATGGTGGGGATCCACCACCTAATTAGTCCCTTAATCGTGATGAGATTCTTTATGTATGTGGTAATTGTTAGATCCCACACTAATTTGTAAGGATCTGATATAGGAATCACACACCTTGATATGTGTTATTCACTTATGGTTTATTAAGATGTACCATAACATTCACATATATTATTTTTTGCCATATATGAAGAATTATATCATAAATTTTATTTCATAGAGAATGACCTATATGAGAGTCAATAATGAGCACTGGTGATGCGCTATTCTTATTAAATATCTACCTATTCCTGATTAAAAGTTAGATAGTGTGATGATGTATTTCATGATAGGATTACCAAGGTTTCCATGTGGCTGTGAGGCTATATGGGTTATTTTCAATTGATTGATTAATGTCCCACATTTACTATTGATTCAAAAGACCTATTATTTTGATGAGATGAGAATGATATATTTTCTTGAGATAGTGTGTATCCTTAATGTCCCAGGAGAATCATTCTAGATTGGGTTGATGATTTTAAATCATGCCTCTAGAAGGGATTGTATAAGATCTTGGACTAGTAGGTGCATCTGAGCAATGCTTACCATCCATTATAAAACAAAAAATATAAGTATACAATATAGAAACTGGAGGGAATGCTTCAAGTATAAATTATTTATTTTGATGATTCTTGGGATAACCATCTTTATTTAGCGGAGTTATACTATAATAATAATTATCAGACGTTGATTCAAATGATAAATTTCTAGTTTAGGTATAGAAGGATGTTTCAATCCCATCTATGATGTTTATAGGTAGGGGATTCTTATTTTATTAAGACATGTCTCGTATAGGGGACTTCAATGCGATATATTCTTGGGCGCATTTGACTCTGCTACTTGGGCTTCACCTGTGCTTGGGTCCCTTGCTGGGATTGGATCTTCTCTGGAGGTTCCTTCTCGATGGGTGCTGGGGGAGCGTACTCCTGGTGGCTCCAAAGGGAAATCCTTCAAAGATGCTCTATGTGGCGTGGTGGATCAGGGGGTTTCAGTTTGCGGCGAGTTGAAGGGTGCTGAGGCGGGTTGGCCCTCCTTCCCTAAGGTTACTGTGGGTTCAAGGGTGGGTTGTAAGGCGGAGGGTTTCCCTGTGGTGGAGCTTTCGGAGTTGGAGGTGCGCGATGCTTCAGATTTTCATGATCTTACTCTGGTGGCATGATTCAGTCATAATAAGCCTGCGCTCTCTTTATTCAAGGAGATGGTGGAAGCTTAGGGTCTTCTTCATCTGATGGTGGTTTTATATTTTTCCAGGGCTGCTTTTTGCATTCATATGGCCTCGAAGGAGGACTCTGCGAGGGCATGGGCTAGGGAAGACTGTAGGTGTGGATTGTGGCATTTTTCGCTATTTCACTGGTCTTGGGAGTTCCATTTTGGAAGGGAGTAACCTTCGGCAGTGGTGTGGGTTGGCCTTCCTGGCCTTCCTCTCCCCATTCAGAATCCGGGGATCCTAAAAGCTGTGGGTGATTCCTTGGTCTCTTTCCTATGTTCGGATGAGGACACGACATGTCTTCGGTCTGCTGCATGCCCTCGTATTTGCATGGAGATGAATCTTTCATCGATGTTACCATCAAAGATCCTGTTGAGGTCAGGGAATGAGTGAAGTTGGTGGAAAAGGCTCCTCTATAGAGGCTTCCCAGGTTTCTATGTTGTTTGTGGGATTCACGGGAACTTGGAGGGCATATGCAGGTGGAAGCAGACTATGGATAGTTCCTATGGGTCAGGCGTTCAAAGTGTCTTTCCCTTTGTTCCTGCGTGTGTCTCAGAGGCTTCGGCGAAAGAGGTGACCATTGGGGTGGGCGGGGATTTTTCAAATTTTAGTGGTGGATCTCATGCGCTGGCAGATAGCATGTCTGGAACTCTTTTTTCAGGTGACTCTGTGCCGTATGATTCTATGATTTCATTGTCGCCACCCGCTTTCCCCGAGGAGGATGATTCTATGGCCGAGGACACCTTGGTCACGTCAGATATTTCCTAGGACTAGTGGGATGTCTCCCTTCTATGGCCATCCAGACCATTATCGTCGCCGCCGTCTGAGTTCTGGATTTCGTCGCAGATATCTACAAAGTTGTTTAAAAATTCCTTTTCCCCCAACATGTTGTCTTCTCCATTGAAACCTCCGCTACGGGAGTCTTCCCCAGTTGGTGCGGTGAAGTAGGTTCTGTCCGAGCGAGATTCTCCCCAATGTCTCCTGCTGGTTTCCCTTGTTCAGGAGGATATGGTGACATCCCCTATGCCTACGCCTCATCTCTTGCTTCTGGAGAGCTTGGAGAGCTCGGGGTTTCCTCCCATGAGGAAGCCTCGGGGTAGGCGGCAAGGAAAGTCTTCTCTGGATGTCGTTGGCCCTATCACTCGGTCGAATTCCAAGGAGGCAGGTATGATAATATCTTTTTCGTCACTGGGAACTTCTGGCCCGAAGGGAAGAAGAGGTCCTCTTTAATGTTGTTTGTGATCATCTAGAATGCCTGTGGGTTGGGGGCGCAAGCAAAGTGTGATTTCATGGCGGTTGAGTCTCGAAAACATTTAGCCTCTGTTGTGGTTATCCTCTAGCTGGAGGTGGTCAGTGTTTCTGCTTAATGTATTAACACAAAGACCTCCTGTGTTGGGGGAGAGTTTCTGTTCTCCTTTGTATATGCTAGCAATTATTCGTAGAGGAGGATGGATCTATTGCGCTTCCTTGGGGACTTCCAACCTGAAAATCTCCCTTGGTTTGTGGGTGGTGATTTCAACATGATTGTGGATGCGGTGGAGAAAAGGGGTGTTTCGATCACCTCTCTTGATGCCATGCAGGAATTTTGTGACTTCATTAATGCAGTTGGGCTTCTGGACATGGGGTTCAAAGGAAAGCAGTTCACTTGGTGCAACAATCGCAGGGGGGAACACCGCATATGGGGCAGGCTTGACAGATTATTTACAAACATTCAAGGTCTTGATTCATTTGGCAGGTCAACGATCACTCATTTAACACGCTCATTGCCGGACAATGCTCCCCTACTGGTGGAGGTGAGATGTGATAGTGCTAGGCAGTAGGCTTTTCATTATTCTAGTAGCTGGAATCAAGTGGAAGGATTCATGCACATGGTAAGAACTTCTTGGGAACAGGAGGAGAATGAAGGTGCATGGCGTGGCCATGCTAACCGTTTGAAGCATCTTATGATGGACATCCAAGGATGGATGGCTTCTTGTCCGAATGACTTGTCAGGTGTGAGATCTATTGAGGCAGACATTGAGAATTTCGAGGAGGAGCTGTAGAACAATTGGAATGACAGTAGCTTTACTGTCCTATGTGACAAGCGCATGTTTCTTGCAGAGAAGCTCATGGAAGTTGAGAGAGAGTACAAGCAGCGTTCGCAAGTGAAATGGTTGAATAAAGGGGATCAAAAAAACTACTTTTTTCATGCGTGTTTAAGAGAAAGGAGTAACTCAAGACTCAATATTAATCTGGGTAATGAAGTCTTTTCTTTAGAGGTGGATGTGGTGGTAGATGGGCGCTGGAACACTTTTAAGACCTTTTGGAAGGAGGGGTCCCTTCTATATATGAGGATGTGGAGGGTGGTTCAGCAGAGCTAGGGTTCTAGAGGTGCATACCCCATTTGGTGGAGGTTCTTGAGAATGAATCTCTGATAGCTACCCCAAGAGATGAGGAAATCAAGAGGACTATTTTTGTGGTCTCCCCTGATAGTGATCCAGGTCCGGATGGTTTTCCGGGGGATTTCTACATGGATGCATGGGGTATAGTTGGTCCTCAGGTGGTGATGGCGATTCAGGACTTTTTACAAGGTGGTGATCTAAATCAGGGGGTTACGACGTCAAGGGTGGTGTTGATTCCGAAGGTTAAAGAGCCCACTAATATCAACCATTACAGACCCATTTTCCTGTGTAACATGTTGTATAAAATTCTGGCAAGCTTGATTGCAGACAGGTTGAACTGGATCATCCCTCTGTTGGTGTCTAGGGAGAAACATGGGTTTTTCAGAGGCCGAATCATTCAAGGGGTGGTGGTGATTTCTAGAGAATTGGTTTATGATCTTAACAGAAAAGCAATTGTCTTAAATGTCATTTTTCAAGTGGATATGAAAAAGTCTTATGACAAAGTGGAGTGGATTTTTCTGATTTGTGTGATGAGATGATTTGGATTTCATGAATGGTTTTGTGACCTTTACTTTAGGTGCTATTATTCCCCATGGCTTACTATCTCTCTCAAAGGAAAATCTTTTTCCTTATTTAAATCGGTCTGTGGATTAAGGAAGGGTGATCCAATTTCTCCAAGCCTTTTTATCTTGGCACAAGATGCCTTATCAAGGAATCTTCATAGCGGAATGGAGAGAGGAATGTTGGATTCTTTTCTTAGTAGGAATGACTGGGAAGAAGTGTCTTATTTGATATTCGCCGATGATATTTTTATCTTCACTAATGGCAGGCGATGATCGTTGAGGGGCCTCATGGATATTTTTTCCAAGTATGGGCGCTTGAGTGGGCAATGAATCAATTCTAGGAAGAGCCATGTTTTTATCTCTAATAAATGCCTAGGTACTCGATGTAGGACTATCCAGAATATCCTGGTTTTCCCGAAGCACCAACATTATATTCTCTATTTTGGTGTTCCACTTTCTTGTGGATAGATCAAAAAGTCTCTATTTGATGATGCCATTAATCTAGTGATGGGGTGGATTTTTAACTTGAAGAACAAGTTGTTATCTTTTGGGGGAAGGGTGACCATGATTAACAGTGTGCTATCTTCCATCCCTATACACTTCTTCTCGGTCCTTATACATCTGAAAGAAACCATTACATGGATGTAGAGGGTTCATAATGCATTTCTTTGGGATGCCAATCACACAGGTCATTGCCATTGGGCTGCTTGGTCCTGTCTGGCCAAACCGATCGAGGAGGGTGTAGTTGGGTTACATGACATTAACGATACAATGAAGGGAATGCAAGTGAGGCATGTATGGGACATTATTGTTGGGGATTCTCTTTGGGAATACTTTTTCAGAGCCCACTATGGGGAGCATTGGGTGGCCGAGGGTTCCCACAGGCCATTGTTGACTGACCTTGCAAGGCGCATGTACTCATATATGGATGTTCATCAGGGTTTGAAATGGTGGATCATTGGGAAATGTGACATTAGTTTCTGAAAAAACAACTGTTCCTGGGTGTCGAACCCCGAACATTTCTTTTAAAGAAGTAAGTGAACACCGACTCTACTTCAACCAGTTCTGAACCGGGAGAAGAAAAATATTGATGAGGAGATTATCATGACCTCGTAGGTGGACAACTGCTACTTCATTGGATCAAGCTAGGCTAAGTTCTCTAGGTGGGATTATAAGAGGTTGTCTCAAGGGGAGCCCCTGCTAGACGAATGGGCTTCGAATAGATGGTTCATGGAAATACCCATCAAAATGAATCTTCTGGTTTAGCACATAAAAATAGAGCATTTACAATGGAGGATAGAATCCATAGGAAGGGTCTGCATTTGGATTCATGTTGTTTTTGCTACAGGAATCCTTGAAATGAGTCTGCACTTCACCTTTTTTTCCAGAGTGAATGGGCGGTGTTCCTTTGGTCGCACTTCACTCCTCTCCCGCGATTTTTTCATGATCATATTTCCTTCTAAGACTTTCTGGAGGCGTAGTTTCAAGGATTTGAGGGATGTACAATGGAAGGAAAGGCAAGGTGTGTTATTCTCTCTTCCATTTTTGGGTTATTTGGGAGGCACATAATCTATCTCGGGTGGGCGACGAGAGATATTTCCATTTTTTGTGGATCCGGTTAAAATCACTCATCTTCGAATTGGGCTCTTTTCTGAAAGGGGGTCACCAGTTTTTGGGTTCTTGTGGTTCGTTGGTATCACTCATGCCGGGCGGACAGGTTGGTCGATGGATCAGATGGTTTCCTCCACTCCAAGGGGTTAAACTTAATGTTGACGGGTCTATAATTAATGGGGTCATGAGGGGATGTGGGGTTCTGTGTGATACTTATGGCTCAGTGAAGCTGGCATTTAGTGCGTTCTTTGGTCCTAGAATCTCTTTCGGTGCAAAGGCTAAGGTGCTTCTCATAGGAATAAGAGTTTGTTGGAGGGATGGTTTTCTGGTTGATGAGGTGGAATCAGATTCTGATGTCCTTGTCAGGTCGGTGCGTGGTGTTTATGAACCGGACTAGGACCTAGTGTATGTGATCCGATGATGTGCGCTCGCAACTGATCTTGGGTGGAATATTAAGCACTATTTGAGGGAGGCTAACTTCACGACTGATGCGCTTTCACAGATTAGAATTCAGGAGGATGAGTTTGTTCTTTATAATAACTAAGGATCCCTTCCCTTGGAGTGTTTGCCTTTTGTCCAGGGAGATTCCCTTGGTTTACATCACTTCCTCCCTCCTTGAAGGATTTGGGAAGGGGGGTTCTTTGGAATAACCTTTATGACCTATAATAAAAAAGGAATTCTCAGTCAGGGGACTTCAATGCTCATTAAATTGATCTAAATGTGGTTAATGACTTACCAAAGTAAGAAATTATCTTATACAGATTAGAATCCCCAACCTCTTGAGTTTTAGTTGGGTGACTAGTTTTCTAATGGGTGTCTCATCTATTAATACATATACTGATTTAGAGTTTGGAAAAACTAATGAAGAGGTTTGGGGTGAAAATTGAGGCTATGGATAAGATCAATACCATGGCTTATCAATTATTTATTCCCAAGAGGTTCTATTATATGAACAATTTTTTTCCACTTATCTCACCTCATAGGATACCACCCTGATCCATCTAACATGATTTGTAATGATGATGTTGAGTTGGAGGCTGATGTAACATTCAAGGAATGATAAATTTGATAAATTGATTAGAGTAATTTATTCACGAGAAGGTAATTCCAATAGCTTGCATATTGTAGAAGCACATGTGTACCTAGGAGGATACTTAACAATGTGAGGCTAATATGTGAGCATAGTGGTTGGAGTTATTTATTGTTTATGAATGATGATGCATCTCGAGGATGGTATACCTTGTAGCGGTGAGGTTATAACACCCTATTTGGATTCAAGGTATATGTTTGATTTAAATTCAATAAAATCATATTTATTCTAACCCATTTTTGGAGTATAAGGGTCTATGGGAGGCCTAGTTTCATTTTTTAAGAAAAGGGGGTTGAATAGTAAAAATTCTAATAGGATAATATTTCCCACTAAAATCCTGGTGGGTTCAATTAGTATTTTGGTGGGTCAAGGTAGTGTGTAGTACCATTTCCTACCCCAAAATAAATCCAACAGTGGTTCAATAATGTTATGTTATACCCTGGAAGTTTGTAGTATACAAACCACCACCAGTAAAGTTCTAATGGGAGCCTAGTTTCCACAATTTCATGTAAAGGAAAATTCATATTTTAATTATTTTAAACCTCTTTAATCCATTTCTTGGAATACCTCAACCTCTACGAATTACTATATGATCCTTCTCCATTCATTAAAAATATTTTCTACTCTAACCTCATTTTGGTCGAATTAGGTTCTATTTATTGTTTTTGAAATATTGAGGTGAGTATAATCTTTATTTTCTTTAAACTCTCGCAATAACTAGATATTTATGCATTATATAATGGTTTACCATAATTTGGGTGGGGGGGGGGGGTCTGAAGGCCCAGACCAACACTACTGAATCCATTTTCAATAAAAATAACATTTACATATAGGATTTGGAAACCATCTGAAGTGAACCAAATGCGACTATCTATGATTACAATAATAATAATAAATATTGAGTCAATTATATTCCAAGGAGCTTTTAGGTTTATATTTTTAGATAGTTAGGAAAAAAGTATAACAAAAAACTAATATCTTTCTTATCCATTGGGATTTTTTTTCTAATTAGTTAAGGATTCCTTATTTCATATTACTTCTTCAATATCTCCCCAAATTTTCTCCACATAAGTCTCCCTTCTTAACATAATCATATATTTAATTTTTTTGGAATAAAAAAATATGTAGTGAGTCCAAATTCTCAATAATGGGAATCATACTACAAAAGAAATCACAGAATAAATAGGGCATGGATTATATGAAAAGAATAAATAATAATCCAATGATGACATATAATTGATAACATGAGAATGTAATATATCTATGGATAACATAATAACAAGTAAGAATGTTGAAAAAAATAACAAATTCCATGGTGATGAAATGAATAAATAAGAACATCTTAATCATAACATTAGGTCCCCATACCAAGAAATATTACATAAAATCAAGGCCTAATGCCAATACATTATACTTAAATAGGGAAGGGATACAACAAATTACACAAACAAGTTTGTCTCATTAGGCTTGTTGATTCATTAGAGGAAATATAATTCCAATCCCACCCCATCACTAATTAAATCCATTGAATTCATCATAAAAGGAATAATTAATACCAGAATACATAACCAACATGAATTAATAAATAATAAACATTCATATTGAAATAATAAGTTCATGGATTTTCAATATTTACCCATTCAATAAATGAAATATATTTATTGGTAAGAATATTTAAAACTAGAACCATATAGAGTAGTGGGTATATGTATAAGTGAATACTAGAAAGCACAATATAGAAATATTGGATGTGATATAGAATATATCTATGAAATTAAAAAACATAGACATGGAGGATAAAAATAATGTCAAGTGAGTGATGAAAATTGATACAGAACGCAACCCATATTAAGAAGGTGAGAAATAAACTACTAATTTACAATATAATTTATATTTTAATACATGATACATAATTCAAAATGGGATACATATTTTATATTTTAAGAGAAAAATGGAAGTGGAAATTTAAAAATAATTTTCCTAAATATTTGGTAATATGTTTATAAAAATAAATATCTAATTCATGTTTATAAATCTATTTTAAGTGGTGAAAAGAGGAATTTGGATAGCTCAATTTTATAATAATTCAAAATATTTAATCCTTGAAAATAAATATTTTTAAAAATAGGAAATGTGGATTGAATGATAAAAAGATATATAATTTAAATAAACCCCTTTATATATTCATTTAAAATAGTAAACATTATTTAAAAAAAATCCACGAATAAGAAAAAAATTATTTTCTTTTGAAAAACCTTGGATAAAATAAAATGAATCTTATGTTATGAATAACAATCATGATAATGGGAAAATACATTCACACAAAAGATGTCCGAAAAACATTATTTTCACACTTTAGTAAAAAAGTAAAAAATTAATTGTGTAGAAAAAATTATAAATATTTAATTTAAAATATTTTTAATAATTTAAAAGATAATATAAAATGAACATAAACATTCATTCAAGTATAGATAAGAATAATGTTGAAATAATATAAAGAATATATACATGTAAGAGAAATATTATTGACCATAAGGAAGGGATATGGTCGAGTCCACATAAAAGAAACCGTTTGTTTTAATTGTGAAAAAAATAGATAAATTTTTAAGGAGACTTGTAAACCCTAAAAATGAAATAAAAAATACAATATAATACAATCAAAGTGTGTAAGAAACCAAAAATAGAAGGGTTAATTTCATGAATAATCGTTATAACTTAATGGAAGTAAATTATGTTAACAACATCCCTTATGACTTATGTAATGTATGAATCAAAGGGAAATGGATAGGGAGAGAATAAATAAAACTAAAACTCCTAATAATGAGAAATTATTTAATATATAAGAAGTCTTTAGGTAATTTTTACACTATATAAAAGTAAATTAGTGTATAATAAACATGTCTCAAGAAATTGAAATTATGACAAAGAACTCTTACCTTCGGTTCTGTTTTATTTAATCACTTTTGAATCTACTATATAATAAATATATGTTTATTAAAACATGAACATAGAAGTGAATTATATTCATTTTTACATTAATAATAATTTATTTATTACTATATCAGTTGAATAAATAATTGCTTGAAGACATGTTTTCATTTAAATTATCTTATTTTGTTTTGATTTCATGATTTTTATTATTTGTAACTTTATCATTTATTAAAAATGTTTCCAAAAGATTAAAATAAATTTATATTACATAATCTATAATAACTAAACATTTAAGTGGTATGAAAAAGAAATTATCCTTTATTATGGTTCATAAATATCACATTAATCATCTGAAGCATATCACCCAAGAGTTCCAAACCAGGTGTGTTAGTAGGATTACTTTTTATACATTGATTAAAGGTATAATTAATACCAAACCAACCTTTTTCAGGATTATTTACCATATTTCAATGTTTTTACTAGATATAGGGTTTCCCTAAATGCTAAGTTTTTTGAGGGGCCGAGCATGGCTATACAATCCTCACATCAGGTCATTACTCCTATCTTAGATACTTTCCAATGGAGATTATTAATGGAATAGAAAATAACTAATGGTTCCCACATCCATATTGATCCATGAACCTTCTATAAAAAGGTATTTTATCATTTTGGTCTCTTACCAATGGAACATAATAACTCACATTGGTTGATAGGACGAGAGGTCGGGCTTATAGAGCCCTATTGGGTGGGATTATTTCCTAATATAGGACTCTCTTATAGATTTAATTCATATTTATGAATATTTATTAGATACCAATATGGTACTGGTTACCCTAACATTTATAACCATTTTTTGTCTTATTCCAATGTGATTATCTATATATATCATAGGGGTCCCATTGATATGAACATCTTCATGTATCATAGGTTCTCTATTGATAACACCTTCAATCTGTATCAAAGTTTATCTATCTTGTTACCCATTATTACTTCATGATTTCTATTGGTAATATCTATATTTTAAATTCATATAGATAGGTTCTTTAAAGTTTAACGGTATCTATAAATGTGAGATTTATAGTATCAGGATCGAGCTTATAATGGTGCTTCCTATGTATCCTAATGAAATGAATCGAGACCCACATAGTTAAATATCGCATAATGAGATATATCAGGCCTTTTATAGTTACGTTAATAGGAATTATCCATTTAGTGTAACATCATGTGGTAAAGACATCAAGGAAAAAGGTACTTGACAATGGATGATGTGGGTCATATGAATGAGAAACCATTGACCTCAAAGGGAATGTGGCTTAACAAGGATGGGCAGGTTTCATGAGGAGTATGGATCTATGTAGATAATTATTTCTGAGACTATAGCTTGGATGTAATGTACAAACTTATGGGAGTTTATCCAGTTAAGGGGAGGATGTAAATTAATTCACGAGGAGTATGGATTAATAAGGATAGGGATAAAAGTTTGATGATGTTAGGATTGAACCTTAGAGAGGTGTTCAACATATCTCATAGAGATAGGGATGAAATCACATGCAATTCAAATGAAATAATTTAAGGTCATTTCATAAGACCCTGATGTGTTGTATAACAACATGGGGTAAGGATATCACCATAAAATTTAACCTCATGCGACTAGGACATATATGGGGAAATTCTAATATTGAATATAGAGTCTTGATCCTTAGAGAGGAATCTTACGTATCCCACGAGGATAAGAATTAGAGTCCATGTAGTTTAGATGTTGAGAAAATTTGGGTTGTAAAAGGTGTAAAAATAGAGTTTTGAGTGGGTATTATTCATATATGGATGCCTTGAGATATTCTATTATGAGAATATACCATTGAAGTGAAGGAATATATATTCATGACTTACAACTATGGGGAGGCCCATAATAGAAGCATTTACATCTTGCAAACACCATGATAACTATAGGTCTCTATGACCTTATAAGTCATGGATAGTGTGAGAAAAAAGAGATAACCAATGACTAGACACAATTCATGATAGTATAATACTGAATTTGTATTAGGATCACACACTGAGGATACCCTAAGATAAATAAGTTGATGAGTTCGATGTAGAATATGGATATATTAGATAAGGAATGATCTTTCACAAGGATTATTGAAATGTGAAAGTAATAAAGGGGAATTATGGTTTTCATAGAGAACATTTCAATTGAAAAGACTTCTAGTAATATATTGTATATGGAGATTGATCCGAAAAACTAAATCCTATATATCCTGATTATAATAGGAACTAGAGTACTCATAGTTTATAGGTTCCTCGCCTGATGGTGAGTAAGGAAGGATGAATGTACTTAAAAGGATTATTTCCTCATGATTTGGGAAATATTGGAAAATTAAGGACATAAACCAAGGTCTATTCCCATGTGGGAGAATGAAATAATACAAACTCAAGAGGGTTAAAGTGGAACTCCTGGGATTTGGGTGATCACATGATGGTTATAAGGACATATGATCACATAAAGGAACTGATGGTCATATGATTTCATAAGTGAAGAAGATTCATGTGGTAACATTATGGAAAGAGGATAACACTATCTCATAACTAGTATTAGGTTATGTGATCACTTGATGTGGTCACATGACCAAGAGGCCATCATGTGATTGCATGACCAAAATGTTATCATGCAATCATGTGATTTTTAGGTAATAATATGATCTAATCTTACATAAATTTTCATGTGGAAAAGTCTTTCATGTGAGTTTCATGTGTTTGAAAAATATTCAATTATTTTTCTAGGTTCCCATTATTTTGGAATCACTTAGTAAATTTCTAAATTATATAATTTAAAGTTATGTGACTCTTCTTATCTCTCCTTATGTTTCATTTTTTCACCTCTCTAATTATATTTACTTCGGTT
Source organism: Viscum album (assembly GCA_963277665.1). NCBI lineage: Eukaryota > Viridiplantae > Streptophyta > Magnoliopsida > Santalales > Viscaceae > Viscum > Viscum album. The sequence continues at coordinate 886,473,513 of OY728159.1, read as the reverse complement.
GTCAAAGGAGGATTTTATAGATGTCAACCTTAATATATCTATATTTCTTAATAAGGAAGGGGATACACAAAAAAAGAATTAAAATGGAGGAATATGGTCAGGTAATTCCTCATGAGTTCATTCTTATCATATAACTAGGAAACATGTCATCGATGATGTAATTCATCATGTCAGATAACAAAGAGTGAATACAAGATCATCCCATCATGAACAACCTTGATCACATGATCCATTTGGGGTTAAAAACTTTCATATTCTCACAAGGAATCAGACAATGAAGAGAAACTGAAAATAATCCCATCATAGTCAACCTAGATTACATGAATAATTTGGTATTACATGGTTCAATGTATATTGGAGCATCATATAAAGAAGAGTGACCATGAGATCATCCCATCACAGAGAAACCTGATAAAATTAATCATTTGGTATTACATGATTTCATGTACACTAGGGTGTTTTAAAAATAAGCCATAGTTTGATACCATTCCATCATATAAAACATTAGCTTTGAATCAATCGAATGAAGCATTTTATGTTACATGATTTTTTAAAGTGTTGAGGGTTACACGATTGTGTAACCAGATTGTGTGAACTATAAGTGGTCATGTGATCTAGTCATTTAATGTATATTTTAAATGTATTTTTCCAAAAATTGTAAAAATATTCTAATTATATTCTACACTTCATCCTGTGAATGTTCATCTTGCAGGTGTTAAACAATTCCACACCTCTCATAATTGACGTTTTAAAGAAGAAGGGAGGATTTGGTTATGAGGAAGTGGATACCCTTATGAGTCCCTATAGATTGCATTTTTTATTGGTATTCTATGTGACTCTTATTATTCTATGAAGTCCCCCTATGAATAAGAGATTAAAGGGGTTCCTCCATAATTTACCCAAACTTTTATAGCTATCTAACCATCGGTCCTTAACTTAGTGATTTATGTAAGTATTTTAAATGAAAAAAATTCCATGATACTATGACGTAATCCCTATCAAATGAACTATTCACGTAAACCCATCACGTAACCAGCATCTGTAATTTACTTGAATCATGGGATACATACCTTTGGCATATGTTTGTGATCATGTGGTTTCTAAGTCATTATGTGATCACATAATTCTTCAAGGATCATACGATCATGTGACCTTATCATGGTCATAAGATTTCATGAATTCATGGAGGTCATGTACTTCACATAATCATCTATGAGTTATGTGCTCAAATTTTTATTCAATCCCCCTTTAATCAAAAACTCCTATACATTCATACTTAAACCAAATTTACTATTTTTGTTATTGAATTTCTTTAAGAAAGGAAGGCGAGGAGGCTATTTCCCATCATACTTCCATGGTTAACAATGTGGAATCTGATCTATTAATAGTTGTTTAGTCCACTCATGATTATCTTGTGAATTTTATGGGGAAAATATATCTTAGTGTATTTTTAGTTTTCCTGGTTTCTCCTATATGGGTTCAACCTTCAAAAAAGATTCTCCGATCATACTACCTTGGGTTGGGATTGTTCCTGTCTCCTAGATTATCAATACACACAACACATTTAGGTACAATGTTTTGTATATGTGTCACTTTAACCCAAAATAGGACCTCTTCTGATGGTTATGTTTTGAATCCTCTTCCAATGTAATTTTAAGGGATCTATAATGAGTAAAATCCTTACACCTAAATATATATTAGTAATATATAAGTCTATTTCAAATTACAAGTTCAAGTGGTCAACCAACTAGGATATCTAATCATGTAGAAGATTTGGGAGGGTTTGACGTTGTCCCTTATTAGTGCAACATACTACAATATATTTTGCATTTATGTTGAAGAAGATAGGTTTATATAAGATTGTATTATTTTCTTAGAATCATTCTCACTAAAAAAAGTTCTAATACTAGATGTCATTTTATGATGGAATTAAGAAACAAACATGTTTCTTTTATTTAATTTTGAGTTCATCATCTGTATTTAGGGTTCATAGAAGATCCACGAAACATTGATTATGAGAGAAATGCCTAATTAATTCCCCCCACATCTATTTTTGAATATACATAATGAACTCCTGCAATCCTAAAGGAGACCATCAATATAGACAAGGGGGGCCTTGGGAAGGACCCATATTTAAGGAAATACATATCTTTCAAGAAGTGGGTTGAGTTTTTCATTAAGAGGACCAAAACTATGGCCAAGAAACCCAATACCTTATCATCATGGTAATCCCATGGTGTAAAGGGTACCTACCAGACAATGATTAAATAAGAGAAGTTTAATGATTTATGATGGATGATCACCTCCCATTCCCATTTCCACATCCAATTGTTTGGATTCTTGGTGATATACCTATACATGTACTTATTACATATTTGAGAGAAAAGTGGAGTATGGGTGTCCACTATTATGTTGGTGGATGATATGTAAAGTGGCAATTGCATTATATAAACCATTCATGTATTGACCATTCTATATCACCAGTCTTTCTACATTTACTTGGGAAATTCCCCAATTAGGATTTTACAACCCTTTTAGGTGCTTTGTGGTAGGATGAGACCCCACATTAGAGTTTAAAAATACCTCAAAAATCTAGATATTATTTTCATTAGATTCATAACATTTATTTAAAGCATCATTGGGTTCAATCCCACTACCCTAAATAACTAAGAGAACATGGGAAGATTGAACAAACATGAAAAAATTATTTTTATTCCACATGGACTAAAAGCCTACACCATTATCAATAATAAAAAGGGTGATCTTAAAGTATGATCCACTCCAGTGGATATCTGTGTGGGTGCCTTTTCCACTCTGATAAACCTAAATTGTTTTTGGGAGTGGTATGAGTTGTGCTGATTCAGTTAGACATTTTTGTCTGTTCATACAAAGTGTACGAATCATCCTCACACATACTCATAGAGGAATCCAATGATATATTTATAGTAGTGTATAATTATTACTAGGGATGAAAATTAGGTATGGGTAACCATCCCTAAATCTAGCATGGGTTTCATCCTCTCAAAGGCCTATGCCATCACATGTATTTAGCCTTACCCCAATGGTCAGTTGGTTTCATTATTAAAGAAGTCCATAGAAATTCTAATGGTGGATGAGGGTGATGTGGTGAGGGGTATGGAAGCATAAATAAGTGGAAAGCTTGGTAAGTAGACCCATTACACTAGACCTATAGAACTGATTATGCCCTATAAGAAAACTAGGAATTTGGAGTAAGTACTTTATTCAAGTAGGGAACCAAAATGTGTGAAAATAGCTCGAAGGGTTCCTATGATAATTGTTCTGGTTGGTTGGGAGAATAATCCAGTTATGGAGGAATTTATTATCCCATGCTAGTATTGGGATAACTGGAGAAGGAATACATCATTATTTGGGGCTTGGAGGGTGTTATGCTAGGTGGAGGTGGAGTTGGAGGGCAGTGGGAATGCTACCACTCCTGAGGGAATTTCCTATGAAAAAAATCCTAGTAAAGTCAAATAGTTTCATCGAGATGTCCACATGATGATTCAATCCTCCAAAGTACAAGTCTATTATATTCATTAGGAATTATGAACATTGATTCCAATAAAAATAGTAATTCATAATGATAAGGGGAACTAACCTTGATCCAGTGAAGAGGTGATAAAAATTTCATTAATTCTCTGACACACATTAATTATTATAGGGAATATACTTATTATTATTTTTTATTTGGATATTTTATGAGTTTAGAAATTGTTTTCACGACTCATATATCTTGTATACTCTCTCGAGAGTAGGATAGATGTGTTTGGATCCAATTATGACTAATAGGATGATGATCAGTGCTATGCTGGTAAGATGAAGATTATAGAAGTGATAATTTCTAATTTGGAAGCAACTCCATATATTCATCTAAAGAAAAATCTAGAACCAAAAGAAAATTTTTACATACCTCCAAAAGGTCCCACTTTAGAGAATAATAATAAGATTAAATGATAAAGGTCATTGATAAATTAATACCCATCATATTCAATAAGTAAGTGTTTTACTTCAAGTATTTTATCATCTGAATTACTATAGTTTATTTTTGTATCTTTTCCTAACCTATTTAATTGTTAAAGTTTTCTTCAAGTCCTTCCCATGATGCAAGTATCTATGGATGAGGAAGATATACCCTCCATTCCTCTAACATGACCTTAGAGTTTGAATGAGGTTCTTGGTGGGGAAACATCTTCCAGGGTCCAAAGACTGTCAGACTTAATGTTTAGTGCAAGTGCACTAGCTATTGTTCCTTATGATCCAGAATGGGAAAGTGAAATCATGGAGGATTCAAACAAATGTGTCTATTATTCTTCAACACTCACTAGGATAGAGTTTTTTTGGGTGAGGGAATGTACTTACATCTAAAATTATTTATATAATTAGTTTTGTGACATGTTTTATGACCTTTATTTACACTTGAAACCCTTTAGGGATATGAGTATACTACATCTATAAAAGAAACATCATCTAAGTATCAGGGCTGTAAAATATAGGAGGACATTATAATAACCTCTGAAGTTGAAGTTGAGGTGACAAGATTAGTAACATCAAAAACTAATTAAGGTATATTCCTAGTGGATATAAAAATTGCTAACTATGTGAGAACATTATTTGTGACTATTGACTAATTTAATTCATGTGTTTAATCATAGTTTATCTTTCTTAAGGATAAAATGTTTCTTGATCCAAACACTTAATTATTTTTCCAATCTAAATAGTTAAAGAATAATATTTTCCCACACCAATAACCCCAATAGAGGTGAGTATTGGTCCCTCACTCAGCGACTTGGTTCCAGAATATATCCATATTTATATACTAGGCCTAATTCAAGGATCAAAACATAAAACATTTCTTAAATAGCTAAGTAAAAATATATTGGGTGATATCTTGAGTATAATCATAAAGGTACACTTTGAAGATAAAAAGGATGGATTGGGCCACCATCAATACATGTTCACAACCCTCGATTATGGTGGGTTTTCTAATGGGGAACTCTATGCAAGGTGAGGTGGTGGTCACCACCAGTGAGAAAAATATGTCCCTTTAATTGTGGGTGTCAGAATAAAAGGCCATAACTTTGGGTATATAATTCCAAAATGTGGCTATAGATGAAGCCTCTTAGTATGAAATAGGAATTGAGAATAAAATAAAATTTTTAAATGCTGGAAGAGATGAGATCAATATTATCTAAAAAGATTTTTCCTACCTTTGCTACATAATCAATGCTAGAGAGAATATTGTAACAAAACATCAGAGGATCCTTTCCAGGGTGGATAAGTCCAAACATGATTCTAATGCTAGAGTTATGACACTACTGAAGGTTATAAGTGAATAAAACATTAGTAGACCAACTATGCCAATCCATAGCTACACTGGGGTAGAATACAAAAGTGATTATTGAGTATTCTGATCCCATGATATCGTAATTTGGTATTTTTTATCTCCATATTTTTTAGGGAATCATGGGAGAGACTCCAAGATGTATATATTCCTCCCTCATTTTGAATTATCAATTAATAGAACCATTTTAGTTCCATATTCAGTTGTCCATATCCATCATTTTTTCACAACATCTTGATGACCCAATGTTTTATATATTATAAATATATTTTAAAATTCATTAAAAATATTAATTTATCCCAAATAAAAACTCAAAAACTAGAACCATAATGAAATCCTCCTAGAATTATATCAAAGATGAATATCAGTATTAACACCATCATTGAAACACTAGGTGAAATCAATTTAAAATGACGCATTTTTGGTTCAAAGGGGTGGTTTGGGTGAATATGTTAAGGAACACAAGTTCTCTAACTTTTTCCAATGGAAAGGGCCTAGTGATAATAGCTTGATTGTTTTTGGGACAATATTTTCAGCCTCTCAATATTTATGCATATTTATTTTATGGACTTTATTTTTACCTAAGATTTTTATGGGGAATTTTTATCAGGCATGGAAATATAATTTTATTAATCCACCCTTTACTAATTTTCAACCTAATAAAAAATATTACTTATTTGTTTTCATTATATTTTAATGATAAATTTTTCTTACATTTTGCAAGGCACATATTTTGAGAGCATAGACTCAACTTTTTTTGAAACCAAACTTTGTTGGATTTTATCAAGTAGATTACTATTGATTTTTATTTAGGTATTTTAAGGCCATTAAAGCTAGAGAAATGATTTTATGATGTTTTAGGTTGAATATAATTTACCCAAAAATGATGACGTTTATGGTCATATATGATAAACAAAATGTTTCTGCAGTTTATGGTCATATGGATTAGACCATATATTGGTATAGTTTAAGGTGATATATATTAGAAAATATGTTTCTATATTTTAAGTTCATATATATTAGACCATATGTTGATGTATATTAAGGTTATATAGATTATAATATATGTTAAGAGAAAAATAATGAATGTTGAATTCTAAACTCATAGAAAATGGGAATCAGGTCTCAAACAACATGAATAAGGGTGATGAAATAAGATATAAATGTTGGGGATAATTAGGAATAACATTTGGCTGATGATTTTTTCTATTATGTTATTAGGGAATACATGAATCTTATGACACTTATTTTTAAGATATAAATGCCTTTGGTTGATAGGTTTAGGGATCATATGCCGGAGCCAATATGGGCGTATATTCATAGTTAATCATAGAGTCCCTTAATATAGGGATCACTCCATTCTGTTTAACTTATATGCTTTATGGGGATTTAAGTGCTTAAGGTATGAAGTGAGTCATGTAAGATGAGTATTCATGAAGGTTTATAACAACCTATATCCTTACTCGAAGTACTATTATGATATATTTTGAGGACCTGGCCTAAAACATTACATAATCTTGATTTATAGTTAAGAATATAATTTATTTCAATTTAACGATCTTTTTAGGATTAGTTTTTTAGATAATTAGGCCATAACTAAATCATTAAAAACCATATAACAGAAATTGGACATTTCCAATTAGCATCCATTATTCATGTCATATAAAACTTTTTAAAACAAAAAATTATTTCAGTCATGAAAAATCCACATGAATTTAAAATATAATTCATCCTTTCCCTTACACATCATGTGAAAAACATTTAAAAATGTTGGATGATCACAAATAGCTCAGTAAGGGATATAAATTAAAGGAAACCCTTAGTCCAGTGAAAACATGAAAACCCATAAAATATTTACCTTTACATCAATGTTCATGAGAAAAATAAATAAAACATTTTCACATGAATCACACATGTTGTTCTCAAATAAATCCTATAAAACCTATATCAAGAAATTAAAAACCCATCTCAGAAATATAGAGAATCATATTCACAATCCATTTTAAACTCATGTCAAAAGTAAAAAAAATTCTTATTAAATCCATAGGAGAACCCCATTGATAACTCCCTACTTATTTCCAATTAAGGTAAGGAATATTACCCAATTCATTGAAGTAAAATATAGGAGAAACCATAGTTTAAACTATAATCGGTTCACTCGATGATATATGGGTCTCCCCATTGTATAAGTTGTAAGAGGTTCACCTAGTTCTATTTGGGATGCCCTATTGTACAGGCTATAACGGGCTCACTATATGCTATCTGGGCTTTCATATATTATAAGATATCACAGCCTCACCCGATGCTATTGGGGATTCCTCATCATATAATCCTAAAGTACCACACCATGAAAAAAAATATATCCACTATTACACTTTTCCGTTATAAAATAGTTTTAAAAATAGTTTTAAACACAAAAAAATCACTTTTGGATATAAAATTACCCTTTTCTTTTAAAAAACCATTTTCAATATGAAAATATTTTTTTTAAAACCATTTCAATACCAAAATACGCAAAAAATATGAAAATGATTTTTCATTAAAGGAAAAATAACATCTTGTAAAGGAATAGATAAATCAAAAAATGGACATGACAATGAAAAATTCATTGTCACTGTGTTTGTAAGGAATTCCTTTTTTTCATATGTCAAAAAATTCCAAATAAAACATGTAAAATGATTCCGTTTTTAGAACCATTGAAAATAAAAAAAGTGTTTACAGAAAAACATTAAAAGATGAATTTTTAAAAGGAAGAGTCTCTTATCATTTTTTAAGTATTTGAATCATAATACACATTTGTAACACCCTAAGATTTTAAGGTATTCCCTTTTTTAAATTTAACTCTTTTGATATCTTATGAGATTAAAAAATGATTGAATATTATTATAGTTATCACCAAGATTTTGGGAATGACATGAATGAATGAGATTAAGTAAATTATGAAAATTTAGATTACACATATTTAGAAAATTAATTAATTTTTTAAAAATTAATTAGAAATGAAAACCAATTGAATATAACGAATTCATTTTTATAAAAACTATTTTTATGCACACAATTAAATTTTATATTAATAAAAATAAAATTAATCACTATTAGTGAAATATATTAATGAAATTTATGTATTATATATTCAATCAAATATTTTTTTACATTAATCTAATTTTTTCAGAGGTATATGATAATAATAAATCGAATTTTACACATAAAAGGTTATATTTTTTTAAATATAATTTTACTGAATTTTAATGGAAAAATTATTTTAAATATACATTTTAAAATATTTGTACATTATATTTTAAAAAATAAACGTTTTTTTAAATGCAATATAAAAATTTATTTAGTTAAATTTTGTGTATTTTTCTGATATGTTTCATTTTTAATGAATATTAATGTGACTGTTGGAATAATAATTTGACCCATAGGAATAGTAATTTGGTAATTAGAACAATAAACTCACCTAATAAAGTATAAATATAATTTTGCTATCTTATAAATGAAAATATGGTATATTTATATCATGGAATAAGTAAATAAATATTTTAAAAAAGAAAAATTATGTATTTGTATTTTTATAAGTCGTAGATATTTATTTATAATTTTATAATTTATATAATTATTTAATAGAAAATATATTTTCATAAAATATCCCATAAATTAATATTTTGTTTTCTTATGACTATAAGATAATTTTATGAGACCTTAATTTATTTTTCAACATGTTATAAAATCAGTTACAATTTTAAAATCTGTATTTTTTGAATAAATGATAATTTTATTTGAAAATTAAATTTATCATATATAGGAAATTATTTTCATTAAATGGAGTTAATTTTATAATTCTACATTTCATAAAATAGTTAGGTTTTATTTTTTCATTATTTCTAAAATACATGAATTTTTGGTGAATAGTAAAATTCAATAGTTTAGGGTATATATACATTAAAAGTTAAATATAATATTCCTTGAGTCATGGATGATGTAAGAACCATAATCTTAAACTAAACTTTGTTATGTTAATATATTTTGTGATAATAATGAAACTATTCAGAGCCTTGAGCCAAAATAATAAACTAATGAATAAAATAATGAGAAAACACCCCTCTCCTCCTCTATAAATAACACCCCTCACCTCCCCTACTCATCACACCTATTAAGCCATGAATCATGTCCAATTAATTCCCAAAAATATTACCAAGTCTCTTAACCACACCCAATTACATTTGGTATCATCCAAGGACAAAACCCAATCCCCATAATGAGTTTCTCAAGGAGAATACTTCAAGAGGTAAAAATCCTCTTCATTTTATTTTATTTTATTTTTAATTGACTTAGTTTTATTATCCTTCCCTCACCTCTCCTCTCCAAAGTCGCATGATAACTACTATATATTTTATATAATTTAATGTTATTATGTCAAAGTAAAATCCACCATCAATTCTCTTCCTCATTTCTTTTTATTTTAAAGATGAAAAGACTATCTGTGTGGTGCTGATTTACAACCTTCGCAGATGACATGTTTTTGTTTTTCAATTCTGAATTCAAGGCTAGTCATAAAACTTTTTTTGTTGTTAAAAAATATTATAATATATTTATTACATCTTATATAATGTTCTAGAACCAGTATTTTTATATAATATTAAATAATGAAACAAAACTAGTTTGTGATGATCGAAAAACCACCAAAATAATATAAATGATTATCACCAATGTCTTTTCAAATGATTCATCATAAAACCTAATAACCAAATGAATAATATAACTATTTAATTTTATTTGTGTTCATTATTAAACCAGAATTTAAATTTTGGATATTTATTCCCATTTCACATGATCTTTCATACATGTATACAAGTGAACCAATTGTGAAAATGAAGGAATAGAACACTCCTGAATGGTGAAATTGAATATTACAACTCATAAAAAAGACAAGAAATGAAAACAAAAAAATTATAATAATTAATAAAATGAATCTTAAAAGGTTCTTAATTAAATTACTAATGAGTCTAATTTCATTATCTAGGATGTTTAGTAAAATTACAGAACACTTTCAGACATAAAGAAAGTGTTTTCTAATCTCACTTTGGTTTCTATGAGATATACCTTACTCACCACTAGTTCTTGTGTGGTATGTATGTATATTTCACATTTATTTTTTTATATCATTAATATATTTATATTTATTTTATTAAATTTCTTTTTTTTATTTCCATTGATTTTATGGGGCATATAGTTCAACTGTTTTCAAAATGGTGAGGGTTTCTTCTCAAGACTCCATTTTTCATTCGGGTCATGATTTATCTCTATTTACCCAAATTTAATTCTTTATTACTTTTATATAATTCTTATATGTTCTATTCATTTGTCAAAAACTGATTTATCTAGATCATTTCATCTTTATTTTATGGTAAATACATGTTTTATAAGGTTCATTTTTCAATTCCTACTATTAAGCATTCCCGATTAATGGGAATCTTCCAGTTTCATAACAATTTTCAAGTGAACTACACAATATGTTTTAAAACACCATTATTTTTATAAAACCACTAATTTAGTCATGAAAAAATATCTTTGTTCATTTTTGGTTTTATACAAAAATTATCCTTTTGTCTATTTTAAAAACTCTTTAGTATTTTCCCTTAAACATCACTAAAGAGGCTCATTTATAAAGATTCTTAAATTCTATTTTTAAATGTTTTCACTTATGTTTGAAATCATTTATGCCTCAAATATAATTTACTTTTTCATACCTTTTCTTTTCTAGGATATAAATGTTCATAATTTAAGTTTATGACAAATACAAATGATTTACCAAAATAACTTTACTTTAAAAAAGTAAAAAGGTTATTTCAATTAAGAATTTATCAATGATTTTATTAGAGTACTTTCATCTATGTTTATAATTCAAAATTTAAAATGTTATATGGCTTACTTTGATTTAAATATATATTTTAATTTTACATAAGGGGAATGCATAATACATAGTAAGTGATGGGTGGGGCCTACTATAGCCCCTTGATGCATCAATAGGTATTATGAGAGAAACTAGACCAGGTTTTGGTTGAGGCCATACCCAGTTATATATAATTCTTGTAAGTTTCATTAATGTAATGTTTATTATGTATAAAATTATGAATTTCATAATTATGATAGTATTAATTTATATTCCATGTGACTATTTGACTAGAATAATATCCAAAGTTATGTTTCATTCTCATTTGATTATTTATATGGAATTATTTAATCCACTTTTATTCCTACCATATTATACTAATTATTATGTTTTAATGAAATGTATCTTTATTCATTCATCATACCTTATTATTTATGTTTAATGATGATATATTCTATTATATTTCTTACCCTTACCGAGCATATGACGTAACCTATTTATTATGTTTTATTTTTCCATATGATGTGAATATGTATATTATGAATGACGTATAGGGATAATCTAGGAGTTTATGGATGTTTTGAATGGATTTTATATGTTTTATTTCATTTAAAGATGTAATGTACTATTCATCTAGGTAATCTAGATTATGAAACTACTAAACGGATCAGTACTTTGGGATTTGAGTCTTGTATCTATGCCAATGTCATAAAGCAAGACACCTACTCTAGGATACTGGGGTCATGGTATTCATAGTTGGTATCAGAGAAAGTTTAGTAGAATCCTTGGAAACTATATTTCAAAAACATAGATTAGGAAACATAACTCTAAGTTATAATTTTTTGATAATCATAGATGAACATTCTATATTTTTGGTAAGGTAGATATTGTGAGGGTTTTCCAAGAAATATTTCCCTATCTGGATGCTAAAAGTGGATTTGACTATAACATAGATATGACTAGGGTAACACCTCTGACAAGGTGCGTTAGGCCTAACTCGATGTAACTTGGTATATGAGAATGAGCCTTATTATTTACCTAGTTTGACGCTACTAGTGGATATTCTTAGGATAAATCACATTTTCTTTACAAACAATTATGAATAATTTAAAAGTATATTAGTCCCAATGATACCATATTTATGATTATGAGATTAGTTATGCCTAAATTTTCAATTTATGTTAAGTGATTTTCTAGTTTATGATTATGAATTATTATTCACGAACTTATTTATTTTGTGCCATTTTTTAGAAATGAAACCTCATAGAAGGAATGATGACCACATAAATGCACATGAATTGAATTTTAATAATGATCATATATTTTATTGACTAATTACAATCTTTGAACGGAAATAAGTCTCCAAAATATTCTCATCATATGAGGATATAGTATTATGTGCTATCAATACAGATAATAACTCTTCATGATTTATGACTTTTAAAGGAAGTAAGATAAGAAGAGTATGATGGAGAAAATGATGGATACAAGAAATAAGAGAAAGAAATATTTTACCACAAGTTATAATTGTGGAAAGAAACACCTTGGTACTTTCTTGAAAGGATTTCATGTTTAAATCCAGTCTGGATAGAAATACCATTGTGCTTGTGATTGTAAGGATACAAAAAAGGTTTCCAATAGGAATGCTTCAACTAAAATGAGATGGAACACTATGAAAATAAATGGCTCGAGAATGAAAGGAATATACCACAAAAGGAGAAAATAGATCATGTTCAAGCTTATTCTACTACCATAGATGAAGAGGAATTATTTTTATACCTATGTTTAGATTCAAGAATTATGTTTTTGTTATAATAATCTTGATATATATAAGGATTTTACTGAAATATTTATTCTTTAAAGAATTGGAAGCATGGGATGATTAGTTCCAGAAATCAATATGAGTGATTCTTTTGTATGTTAATAATCTTAAAACAAAATACTTGGGAATGATAACACTAAATACATTCTTGATATTGAGATAACAATAAATAGATGTTTATTGGATAGTTTTTGTGATGAACATGGTGGTTATTTATTTTATGGTTTATATTATTTTAGAATTATTAGATGAATGGATTTAAAGGCTTTACTCAAGGAAGCATGAACGTTTCAAAATGTTTTAAAGGAGAATAAGGTATTCATATATTCGGTATGTGAAAATAAGAGCTACATTATTTAGGTAATCTTATGTTAAGTTTATTTTGTAAATTTAGTGACCCTATAAATTTTTTGGTCTTTGAATTTGGATAGAAATATTTTTTAGGAGTCTTAATCTTAACTACTTATGGAATAGATTAAGGATGTTATTGATTATGATTAAAGTATGATATATCTTATATTATAACCCATGATAACCTTTTTGATTTTAGAAAACACTTAAAGGATGGAGGAATAACATGAGGACATTATGATTTGTTAAAGGTGATTCAGGTATGAGAAATTCATCTTGAATAGACACATTTTGGTTTCAGAAATGATTTATAGATTGCTCGCAACACACCCAAAGGATGAGATTAAAAAATTGAAATGAATCAAGTAAGATTATTTTATAATTTTCTTCTTTTAATTCTAAAAGAAACCCTCAAATATAGGAAAATAATATTAGAAGAAAACATTATATGTTTAATTTTCTTTTTGACAAATCAATGGTCTTTTAAATAATCACAAATTTACAATTTTGTGATGGTATAATTTATAGTGATCATGATTTCTATCACTCTCCATTATAACATGATATTTATATTTTTCTTCCTTGAATTTTATCCTATATTGGAATATTAGTTTTGTGGTGACCTTCAGAATTCTATTTACCTATTTTAAGAGGAAGTTTTTAAATCTTTTTTTAATGATGTACGGTTTCCAAAAAGTAAGTTCCAAGTATTAACCTATGATTTTTAAGTATAATTTCAAATTGTGAGGATGAAATTTTTTGTAAGAAGGTAGAAAGTAACACCCCAAGATTTTACAGTATGCCTTTTTTTGTTAAATTTAATATCTTTGTTTTCTTATAAGATAAATAAATGACTAAATATTATGGTAATTATCGTATAGATGTTGGTAATAGAGGGAATGAATGTCACACCCTAACCATAGTTTTCATTTTTTTATTTACTTATCAATTTTGGATATCTTAGTTGAGGTTCTTCTTGAGTGTCCCACAAAAGTATTTGAATTTTATTGGTTTTGGTTTTCGTCTAATCTTATTAATGTTTATCATGAGTGTTATAGGGAGAAAATGGAATAGTGGAGAGTTTGTGACACCCACGGTGTCACTATATTGTGTTTAAATCATTGAAGGATCATTGGGTGCGACTTATCTAGTGTTTGGGGTGTAATTTGAGGGATTTGGCCAATTTTTGGGTCACACGGTTTGAGAACAGTGTTCCCAAACCCTGCTAGTTAAACCTAAAAGGTTATAGTTTTTTCTAGTAGCCTCTGCATGGTTGGCGCATGGTTTATAAAATCGTGAAGTAAAAATGTGTATCCCATTATAAGATTAACAAAATTTAACAAAATAATAATTATTGGGTGATTCCACCACCCATTTGAATCCATATGTGTTTTTACCTACCTGAGAGAGACCCCCTTCATTATTATTTATTTTGGGAAACTTTTGGGGAAATTTCTCAAGAAAGGTTAGTGATTCTTAATGATTTCTTCATCAAATATCCCCCATTCCTCTTCTTCTCTCCCCCTCTCTCAACTCACAATTCTCTTTTGGCTTAAAATCCATTTATCCTAACAATAGTGTTAGGGTGGGATGATTTAGTTAGATTTCCTTAATGTTAGGGTGTGTGGTTTTCTTTTTTGGCTAAGTTCTTCCTTCCCTTGAAGTTTCATCGCATCCACACACAGTTGAGGTAGGTGTTTCCATTATTTTCCTTTCTGACTCATTCTATTGATGCTTGTATATTTTTAAATAATATTAATACATGTTTCTCATGCTTTTGGTATGTTTTATTTTATTTTTATGATGTTTTTATGATGGTAAAAAAAATTTAGAAGTGGTTTTTAAAGGGGGTTCTATAATTTTAACACATGGTATGGACAATAGTTGTTTGTTAAAAATTATATTGTCTCTTTAAAATGAAATTTATCGTTTTTATTTGTGTCAAACATTGATCATATTATTATATCATTGTTATATTTTGTATATGGAATCGTATAAATGAAATTAGGAATTTTTATGGCATGGCCCATGTGTGCGATTTGTTGTGTTGGTTTGATAACATGTGGTTTTTCTATAAAAATGATTTTTGGGGAACTTCACAGAGGATTGTAGTGAATCATTAGACGTGGGAACATCCATGGGTTCTTGGAATGGAAACATGGATGTGCACACAAATGATAATGGTCTTGAATAAAATTTACTCAATTCAAAGACCCAGATTTCAAAACACTTACCCCCTCTGCATTCATTCTCTTTTAACTCTGAATGTATTACAAATGGACTGTTGTTTTTTGATGATATGAAATTTCTTTCCAATTATGTTTTAATGTATGAACCATTGGTTGTTTTTGAACATAGTTGGTTTTGAAATGGTGTAAAGGCTCGTTTGGAAATATAAACTTGAAGATTTTTTTAAAATGATTTAGAAATGTTTTGGTAAATTTATTTGTGTGTGTAAATATAAAGTCCCATTGGACATGTTTTTATAGTTTATGTTTTTCCTAAAATGTGGAAATCCTGGTTTAGAAAATTCTTTGGTAAGTGGTGTTCCTAAAGGTTTTCAAAGTGTTTTTTAAAGGTTTTAGTGTGTGTATGTTTTAAAGAATGGGTTTGTGATGTGAAAGTGGTGATTTATGATATGTGATGCTTGGGTCGGTTGTTAAATTATTTAAGTAGTGTTAAGTGATGTGCGGGACTTGATTGTGCATAAAAGGGAAACCCAAGTATCTGGGTGGGTGGACTAGGACTTGTAGTTTAGTGACCTGGTAGTGACCTCATCCCCATTTCACGGACCAAAATTGATGATGAAAACACTAACTGAACTATGATGATGTTTGGGGACCACTATGCCATTAGGGGTTCCCTATCTAGTGGATCCTGCATGATAAAGTTATTAGTTATGGTTACCTTTACACCATGATATGATGTAACTAGCCCCCCATAGCTATCTAGAGCCTAAGGGTGTTCCTGTGACTAGTTCTCATTGGTTATATTACACTTACCATAAGCATACAACATATTTGGTTGGTAATTTAAAATGAAAGATAATTTACTATAAAGTTTTTTTTCTTTAGAATAGTTTTCCATTTAAATTTGTTTCCCTTGAAAATTGTCATTAGTATTATTTGGTTTGGGTTTTTGTTATTAAATGGTAGTTTTCATGGAAAATGGATTGTGGCCTGTGTTGGCCTTTAACACTGGAAAATTGTGTTTGTTTAATAAAATGTAAAAAATCTATTTTTATAATTGTATTTCAAACTAATTCTAATGGAATATTTGGGGAATGGAAACAATTGGACTCTTTGGTGATTTCCTACCAAACTGTTATCTCAAAACCTACCCATACCACTCCGTGTTGGTAGACCTGAGATATTTTGTAGGTTCAACATTTTCTCAAGTTCACTGGATCAGGTGCTCGTGGTTGGAGAATATTTGGTCCTATGGTTGGAGGTCACCAAGAGGTCACATGAAGATAGTGGCAGTTTGGTCCTATTTTAGTTTGATCTCAATTTCATTTTTCTTGTTTTAGTTTTCATTATTTTTAGTTGTTTATTGTATATGTGTTAACTATTTATTTATTTATTTTCGGTTGTGGGTTATTACTGCATGCTTAGTTTGATTAGTTTATTTATTAAATCCTTGTTATTTGGATAAAATTATTCCTACTCAATTTATATCTGATGCCCGACACTTCTTTCCATCCCATAGGGATAGGGAATTCCCTTAGGGCCATGTCGTGGTCTGGCTCGGGTGACCATTATAGGGTGGAACTCGGTTTCTTTGTGATAGAATAGTATAAGAGAGAGGTTCTTATTATTTGGGGTGTCTGGTAGTTAGAGATTTGGACTATCTAGACATTAGAGGTTAGTATGAGAAGGGTGTCATGAACCCATGCCCATTCTAAACCTCGAGTTACCAGGGGTAATTCAGGATTTGATTATTTTGTATTTGTTTTGGATTGAGGGATGGAAACGGAGGTAAACCAGTGTGATGTTGTGATCTCACATGAATTATTGCCCCATGTAGAGTCCTCGTATATAGTTCAAGGTACTCTTAGTGTAATTTCTTACTTAGGGAATGGTCCATTACTAAGTCTCCATGCTAGCCATAGATTCTAGTCCCTCCTTATGGT
This sequence comes from Viscum album, assembly GCA_963277665.1. Classification (NCBI taxonomy): domain Eukaryota; kingdom Viridiplantae; phylum Streptophyta; class Magnoliopsida; order Santalales; family Viscaceae; genus Viscum; species Viscum album. The sequence goes on along the minus strand of OY728159.1, from coordinate 886,455,953 downwards.
ATTTTGGTTTATGTAGAGTTCTGTTCTAGTTATGGTTACTGTGAGTGTGGTTTTGAAATGAAAATTGGTTTTAAAAAGGAAAAGGTTTTCTTTAAAGTGGTTTTTAAATTGGTAAAATGAGTTTTAAAGAAACGTGTTTTGGATTGAAATTTGGTACATTCTTGGGTTTTGATGAGGGAAAAGAAATGTATAACCCTTGGTACTCCTCATGAAAGTTCACATATGTAATAGTATGTATGGAATGTGCATGTTGTAACTTCTGTGTGGATGATGTAAGAATAAATGAATTAACACATGTGTGATGGTTCATAGGATGACACAGGTGGGTTTTTGAAATTAAAGGGATGGCCTTGTTTTTATAATGTGATTTTTGAAACAAGAAAATGATTTTGGAAAATGGTATTAATCTTATAATGGAAGTTTTGGTTTTTTGAAGAGTGGATTTGTATTTTGAAAGTCTCCTTTAAATAAGGAAATTTTGAAAATTAGAATTGAAATGGGATTTCGATAGAAGGATTTTGGTAGTGTTTGTATGATTTTGGTTTTTGAGCTTGTTATTTTGGCTCGAGATGTTCATTTTAATTATGTTTTGGTTCGATATTTATTTTTGGATCTATGTTTTGATGTTGATTAGAGTATGCCACGCAGATAAGTCCCCAATATTTTTTGTGAGTCATGACAAGTTTCTTGTTCTTATCGAGTGTTGCCTATTTTTTTTTGTGATTATCGAGGTGCATTAGAGGTAGTGGTGTGGATTGAAGTGGTAGATTGTGTCATCATATCATTGGGAAATATTGAGGTTGTTGGAGTTCAAGCTATTTTGGGGTTGATTGAGGGTCCATATTTGGACGAATGGGAGTTGATTTCCCCGCCATTGATGCAAGTTAGGATGACGTGGGAAGTTATTGAGTCCGCCTTTATTTGACTGTTCATACTTGAGGAAGTGAAGACGAGAAGAAATAAAGAGTTCATGAGTAGTCAACAAGGCTTGTAGATGGTGAAGGTTTATATTGAACACATCAAGATGCAGGTAGCCTTTTATCTAGAGGTATTTGGTTTCCAAAACACAGGCAGTTAGCAATCCGGGGTGTCCTATTGTTCTTGAAGGTTCCCTATCTTGTGAGGAGTGCATTTAAGAGGAACCTATCTCTAAGGAGCCATCTTCTATGATCCTGGCTTATAGTTCATCAAATCACATTCTAGTGTTCCATTAGTGTGGCCAGTCTTGGTATTCAAGAATTCTTTTTTCTATCCTTCTGAATACTTTCCACCATTGTGGTCGTTTGGGTTATATGGAGAAGTTCGGCAAGAAGAATTTCCCAAAGAAGACGTTCTGATAGGACGACGCTTGTAACACCTAGATGTTTTTATGATATATTTTCTTTAAATAATTTTAAATAATTAGTAGATTTCATTGCAAGAAATCGTGAGTCTAAAATAACCATGAGATTCCCTCAGTATAGAATTACCATCATATCATAGCCATTAGGTTTTCTAGAATGAGTATAAAAGACTTCGAAAAATAATTATGAATTAATTAGCTATTAATTATTTATGAAAAATATAAATTAAATATTTATATTTTTCAGTGAATTACTATTGGTAATGAAATTTACAAGATATATATATTATATAATTAATAAAATATTTTTGATATTCATCCAATGGATATTTTAATCATAGGGTGTTAATAATCTATATTTTTTGTATAAAAACCAATTTTTTAAAAGGGCAATCTTACACCATTGAATGGAGAACCCCTATTAAATTAATATTTTGACACATTAATAATTTTTTTAAGAAAAAATACTCATTTTCTTATAAATAGTGATATAAAAATGTACATTCTATGAATTTATGATATTTTTCTGATAACATTCAAGTTTTGATGAATAATAAAAATATACTAATTTTTTAGTGAAAATAATTTTTTTTTCTTCAAAAATAATTTATATGGTTAAATTATAATATTGAATTTTATTAAAGTATAAATAGAATATATTTTTATCATTCAATATAATGTATGAAATTTTCATTAATTTTACATTTAATACATATATAAAAACATTTTAATTTTTTTGCAATGTATTATCTTTTAGAAACTGATTCTCTCATTCCGACGATGGAATTGATTTTAAATTAGCTACTAAAACTTATATAATTTGAATTTTTTAAAAATGGACACCATATTTAGAATAAGTAGTTCCTAATTATGTCTATATGATAATTTTATTTTTGAAAATCATGCATAGTAACTTTGTTAATTATTTTTATTACTATGGTTGAAGGTACATCAGGTAATTAAACGTAAAAATAATTTTATAAAATTTCCTTAACACCTGTAAAAATCCTATTGGATGACTAAATTATACCCTTATCATCTATTGTTTGAAATGGAATCACTTAATTAGAGCTTTCCTTTTAATATGACATGAGTATAATAAAAACAAATGAATGTGAAAAATGTCACAATCTCATTTTATATAACTATATTAATTTTAATATATTGATAAACATAATATAATATCAACTATAGGTAGTATTTTTAAAGATAAAATAATTACCTACATCATAGTAATTTATTAATAATTTTTAGATATTGAATAATTACTATTAATGATGACACAATAGTGATTTAGAAATTATTTTATTAATAGAAATGTCAAATATATGGTTTTAAAAATATTAAAAGAAATATAATTTGAATTAATTACAGTACTCTATGAATTTTATAGGTGACTATGACATGTTAAAAATATATTCAATATTTTTTATTTTGATGTTATCTTCTATGTAGATTTTATTTAAAGTCAAATAAATGAAGTGTCAAAATTGACACTGTTGATATTCTATAAACATAACATATTATTAAATTATTTAAAAATCTTGGTGTATTTGTTATCTGATTGGTTTCTCCTATATGGGTTCAGTCTTGGAAAGGATTCTCCAATCATTCTACCTTAGGTAGGGATTGTTCCTTTCTCCTAGATTATCAATACCCACAACACATTTAGGTACAATGTTTTGTATATGTATCACTTTATCCCCAAATATGACCACATTTAATGGTTATGTTTTGAATTCTCTTCCAATGTAATTTTAAGGGATATAGAATGAGTATGATACGGACACCTAAATACCTATATTAGAAATATAGATGTCCATATCAAATTAGAAGTTTTAGTGGTCAACCAACTAGGATATCTAATCAAGTAAAAGATTTGGGATGAATTGGCGTTGCCCCTTCTTAGTGCAACATACTACTATAGAGTTTGAGGTTAAGTTGAAGATGACAGGTTTATACTATATTGTATGGTTTTCTCATAATATTTCTCACTATAACAACGTTCTAATACTAGATTTCATTTTCTAGTGGAATCAGGAAACAAACATGTGCCTTTTGATGCAATTTGAGTTCATCATTAGTCTTTAAGGTTCGAAGAAGACCCATGAAACATTGATTATGAGTGAAATGCATAATGAATTCATCCCACATCAATTTTTGAAAATACATAATGAACTCCCCCAATCATAAAAGAGACCATCAATATGGCCAAGGAGGTACTTGGGAAGGACCCATATTTAGGGACTTAAATATATTTCAAGAAGTTGGTTGAGTTGTTCATTAAGAAGACCAAAACTATTGCCAAGAAACCTGAGACCTTATAATCATGGTAATCCAACGGTGTAAAGGGTACCTACTAGACAATGATTGAAGAAGAGAAGTTTAATGATTAGGGATATATGATAACCTCTCATTCCCATTTTCACATCCAGTTGTTTGGATTGTTTTTGATATACCTATGAATGTACATATTACATATTTGAGAGAAAAGTGGAGTATGGGCACCCACTATTATGATGGTGTGCAATATGTAAATTGTAAGTTGCATTAGATAAACCATTAATGCATTGACTTTGCTATATCATAAGTCTTTCTACATTTACAAGGGGAATTACACAATCAGGATTTTGGGCCCCTTTTAGGTGCTTTGGGGTATGATGGTACCCCACATTGGAGTTTAATAATTACTCAGCACTCCAGAAATTATATGTAGAAGATCCAGACAATTTATTTAAAGCATCAGTGGGGTCAATCCCACTACCCTAAATAACTAAAAGATCAAGGGAAGATTTAACCAAAATGAAAAATTCATTTTTATTCAAAATGGAGTGAAATCATGCACCATTATCAACAACCAAAAGGGTTATCTTAAAGTATGATCCACTCTGGTGGCTATCAGTGTGGGTTCCTTTTCCACTCTAATAAACCTAATTATTTTTGTGAGTGGTATGAGTTGTGTCTATTCAGTTAGAAATTTTTGTGTGTTCATAAATAGTGTACGAATCATCCTCACACCTACTAATAGAGGACTCCAAGGGTTGATTTACAGTTATGGATACTAATTATGAGGGAAGAAAATTAGGTATGGGTAACCATCCCTACATTTATCTAGGGTTTCAGCCTCTCAAAGGCTTATGCCATCACATGTAATCAGCCTTACCCCAACGGCCAGTTGGCTTCATTATTAATGAATTCCATATAACTTCTAATGGTGGATGAGGGTGATCTAGTGATGGATATGGAAGAAAAACATAATTGGAAATACTAGTAAGTAGAATAGTTCCAATGGAACTGTATAACTGATGATGTCCTAGAAAAAACCAATAATTTGGAGTAAGTACCTTATTCCTGTAGGGAAACCACATGTGAAAAAATAGCTAGTGGGGTTCCTGTGTGAATTTTTGTGGTTAGTGGGGTTCATACTCTAGTTGTTATGGAATTTATTATCCCATGATAGTATTGGGATAAATGAAGAAGGAAAACATCATTATTTGGTGCTTGGATAGTGTTTTGTTAGGTTGAGGTGGAGCCGGAGGGCATTTGGAATGTTACCACTCCTGAGGGAATTTCATATGAGCAACATCCTAGTAAAGTCAAAAAGTTTCTTTAAGAGGTCAACATGATGATTTACTCCTCCAAAGTACAAGTCTACTATATTCCCTAGAAATTATGAACATTGATTCCAATAAAAATACTAATTTGTAAAGATAAGGGGAACCAACATTGATCTAGTGAAGAGGTGAGAAAAATTTCATTAATTCTCTCACACACATTAATTATTATACGGAATGTTATTATTATTACTTTTTATTTATATATTTTATGAGTTAAGAAATTTTTTCACAACTCATATATCCTGTATACATTCTTGAGAGAAAGATAGATGATTTTGGATGCAATTATGATTGAGAGGATGATGATCAGTGCTATGCAGGTAAGATGAAGATTATTGAAGTGAAAATTTCTAATTTGGAAGCAACTCCATCTATTCCTCTAGAGAAAAAATATGGAACCTAAAGAAATTATGTCTATACCTCCAAAAGGTCCCACTTCATAGAATACTAAGAAGATTAAATGAAAAAGTTCATCGATAAATTAATACCCCTCATATTTAACAAGTAAGTGTTTTAATTTAAGTCTTTTATCCTCTAAATTACTTTACTTTATTTTTGTATCTTTTCCTAACATATTTAATTTTTAATGTTTTTCTCAAGTCCTTCTAATGATTCAAGTATATATGGATGAAAAAGATACACTCTCCATCCCTCCAACAGAACCTTAGGGTTTGAATGAGGTTCTTTGTGGGGAAACATCTACCAGGGTCCAAAGACTATCAAACTCGATGTTTGATGCATGTGCACTAGCTGTTGTGCATTTTGATCCAGAATGGGAAAGTGAACTCATGGAGGATTCTAACACATGTGAATATTATTTTTCCACACTCACTAGGATAGATTTTTTGTTGGGTGAGGGCATGTACTTAAATCTAAAATTATTTATATAATCATATCTGTAACATGTTTTCTGACCTTTATTTATACTTGAAATCCTTTAGGGTTATGAGTAGAATACACCTATAAAAGCAACGTCATCAAAGTCTCAGGGCCATGAAATATTGGAGGACATTATAATAAACTCCCATGTTAAGGTTGAGGTGACACGATTAGTTACAACCAAAACTAATGAAGGTATATTCCTTGTGGATATAATAATTGCTGACTTTGTGACAAAATTATTTGTGACTATTGACTAATTAAATTCATATTTTTAATCATAGTTTATCTACTATAAGGATCAAAGGTTTCTGATCCCTCTTGTTTAATATTTTTCCAATCTAAACCACTAAAGAGATAAATTTTCCTACACCAAGAACCCTAGGATATGTGACTATTTTCCCTTACTCAATGACTTGGTTCCATAATATATCCAAATTTATAGACTATTCCAAATTAGAGGATCAGAAAATATAACATTTCATCAATAGCTAATGAAAAATATATAGGGTGATATCTTGAGTATAATCATAAAGATACACTTTTATATGACAAAGGAATGATTGGTCCCCCATCGATACATGTTCAAAACCCTCGATTATGGTGGGTTTTCTTATAGGGAACTCTATGCAAGGTGAAGGATGTGGTCACCACCAATGATAAAAAGATGTTCCTTGAATTGAGGGTGTTAGTAGAAAAGGCCTTATATTTGGATAAATAATTCCAAAATGTGGTTGTAGATGAAGCCTCCTAGTATAAAATAGAAATAGAGAAAAAAATAGTAAATGCTGGTAGATATGAGATCGATATTATCTAAAAAGAGTTGTAATACCTTTTCAATATGCTTCATGGTAGAGAGAATATTGTAAAAGAACATTAGCAGATCCATCACATGATGGATAACGCCAAAAATGAAGCTACTGATAGAGTGATGATACCAATGAAGGCTATAGAGGTGAATAACACATTAGTAGACCAACAATGCCAATACATATCTACTATGGGGTAGAATATGGAAGAGATTAATGAGTATTTTGATTCCATGATATCATAATTTTTTATTTGTTCTCTCTATATTTTTGTTAGAAGATCATGGGAGGGACTCTAATATGTATATATTCCTCCCACATTTTGAATTGTCAATTAATAAAAACTTTTTAGTTCTATATTTTTCAGTCCATATCCATCATTTTTTTCACAACATCTCAATGACACACGGTTTTATAAATTATCAAGATATGTTAAAATTAATTAAAAATATTAAGTTACCCCAAATAAAAACTCAAATAATTGAACCATAATGAATTCATACTAGTCTTATATTAGAGATGAATACCAGTATAAACACCATCATTGAAACACTAGGTGAAATCTATTTAAAATGATGCATTTTTAGTTAAAAGGGGTGGTTTGGGTGAACATGTACTAGAACGTGAGGGCTCTAACATTTTTCTAGGGAAAGGGCCTAGTAATAATATCTTTATTGTTTTTGGGACAATATTGTTAGCCTATGAAGATTTTGGCATATTCTTTTTTAGACTTTATTTTTAGCTATGCTTTACAGGGGGAAGGTTTATCAGGCATGGACTTCGCTTTTTCTTAAGATTACCATTAATGATTTTCAACCTAATAAGATATATTCTTTTTCTTTCATTATTTTTTAATGATAAATTTTCCCAACATTATGAAAGGAACATATTTAGAGAGCATAAACTCAAATTTTTTCCAGACCACACATTGTGGTTTTTCAGCTAGTCGATTAATTTGACCATTTCTTGAGGTATTTTAAGGCCATTCAAGCTAGAAAATGATTTTATGATGTTTTAGGTTGAATATAATTTACCTGAAAATGATTAATTTTATTTCCATATAACATAAAATATATTTTTCTTCAGTTTAAGGTCATATGGATTAGACCATATATTGGTATAGTTTATGGTGATATAGATAAGACTAAATGTTGCTATATTTTATGTTCATATAAATTAGACCGTATGTTGATGTAGTTTAAGGTTATAGAGATTAGAATATATTTTATGAAAAAAATACTACATATTGAATGCTAAACTCATGGAAAATAAGAATCAGGTCTCAAACAACTTGAATCAAGGTGATGAGATAAGATAGAAATGCTGGGGATAATTAGGAATCAAATTTGGCTGATGATTTTTGTTGTTATGATGTTAAAGAATACATGAATCATAAGACCCTTTTTTAAGATAAAAATTATTTTGGTTGATAGGTTTAGGGATCGTATGTCAGAGCCAATATGGGAGTATATTCATAGTTAAACATATAGTCCATTAATTTGGGGATCACTCCATTCTGTTTACCTTGGATGTTTTTAGGGGGATTTAAGTGGTTAAGGTATGAAGTGAGTCATTAGAGATGAGTATTTGTGAAGAGATATAACAACCTATATCCTTACTTGAAGAAATAGTATGATATATTTTAAGGACCTGACCTAAAACATTACATAATCTTGATTTATAGTTAAGAATTCAATTTCATTCACTTTAAGGATCTTTTTAGGATTAGTGTTTTAGAGAATTATGCCATAACTCAAACATTATAAAACCATATAATAAAAATTAGACATTTTCCAATTATCATCCATTATTCTAGTCATATAGAACTTTCTAAAACAAAAAATTATTTCATTCATGAAAAATATACATGAATTTAAACATGAATTCACCATTTCCCTTACCCGTCTTGTAAAAAACATTTAAAAATGTGGGATGATCACAAAGAAGCTCAATAAGGGATATAAAATAAAGGAAACCCTTAGTCAAGTGAACACATGAAAGCCCATAAAATATTTACCTTTACATCAATGTTATTCAGAAAAATAAATAAAACATTTTCACACGAATCACACATGTTTTCCTCAAAGAAATCATAAAAAATCCATATCAAGAAATTAAAAACCCCTCTCAGCAACTTATATAATCACATTCATAATCCATTTTAAACTCGTGTCAAAAGTAAATACATCCTAGTTAAATCTATAGGAGAAACCCATTGATAACTCTCTACTTCTTTCCTGTTAAGGTAAAGAATATTAACCAATTCATTGAAGTTCTATCTAGGGGAACCCATAATTTAAAATATAATGGTCTCTCTCAATGATATCTGGGCCTCCCCATTTTATAAGTTGTAACAGGCTCAACCAATGCTATTTGGGACTCCCCATTTTATAAGACATAACGAGCTCACTATATGATATCTGGGATACCCTATATTATAAGTTGTAATGGCCTCACCTAATTTTATTGGGACTGCCCCATCATATAATCCTAAAGTACCATATCATGAATAAAATATATCCTCTATTGCACTTTTCCATTATAAACTATTTTAAAAACTCTTTTAAACACAAAAATAATCACTTTTGGATATCAAAATACCATTTTATTTTAAAAAACCATTTTCAATATGAAAATACATTTTTTAAAACCATTTCAATACGAAAATACATAAAAATAACAAAATGATTTTTCATTAAAGGAAACATAAAATCTTGTAAAGGAATCTAGAAATAAAATAATGGATATGACAATGAAAAATTCATTTTCACCATGTTTGTTAAGAATTCCTTTTTTCATCTATCAAAAAACTCCATATAAAACATGTAAAATGATTCCTTTTTTAGAATCTTTGAGAATAATGTAACAAGATAAATAAAATTTATTTTATAAATATTATATGTCCATATAAAAACATTAATAAAATAATTTTTAAAACATAGATAGGGAAGATAAATATTTTAAATAAAAACACTAAAAGTTGATTTTTTAAAAGAAAAGTCCCTTATCATTAGTTAAATATTTGAATCATATTACACATTTATAACACCCTAATATTGTAAGCTATTCCATTTTCTAAATTTGAATCTTTTGATATCTTATGAGCTTAAAAAATGATTGAATATTATTATAGTTATCACCAAGATGTTGGGAATGGCTTGATTGAATGAGATTAAGTAAATTATGAAAATATCTATTACAAATATTTATAAAATTAATTCATTTCTTACCAATTAATTATAAATTAAAACCAATTGAATATAAAGAATGCATTTTTATAAAAACTATTTTTATACCCATAATTACTTTTTATATTAATAAAAATTAAATTAATCACTATTAGTGAAATATATTAATGAAATTTATATATTAGATATTTAATCAAATATCTTTTTACATTAATCCAAAATATTTTTAGTGGTATAAGATAATAATAAATCCAATTTTACACATAAAATGCTATATTTTTCTAAATATAATATTACTACCTTTTAATAGAGAAATTGTTTTAAATATAAATTTTGACACTTTACTAAATTATATTTGAAAAAATAAACATTATTTTTTAAATGTAATATAAAAATTTATTCAGTTAAATTTTGGGTATTTTTCTGATATGTTTCATTTTTGATGAATAGTAATGTGACTGTTTGAATAATAATTTGACCATTAAGAATAATAATTTCTTAATTAGAACAATAAAATAACCTATTAAAGTATAAAAATAATTTAGGAATCTTATAAATGAAAATATGGTATATTTATATCATGGAATAGGTAAATAAATATTTTAAAAATGAAAAATCAAGTATTGGTATTTTTATAAGTCGTAAATATTTATTTACAATTTTAAAATTTATATAATGATTTAATAGAAAATATATTTTCATAAAATAGTCTCATACATTTATATATTGTTTTCTTTTGACTATAATACAATTTTATGAGACCTTAATTAATTTTTCAACATGTTATAAAATTGGTTATAAATTTATAATCTGTATTTTTTGAATAAGTGATGATTTTATTTGAAAATTAAATCTATCACATTAAAAAATTATTTTCATTAAATGGAGTTCATTTTTTAATTCAACATGTTAGAAAATAGTTTGGGTGAATTTTTTCATTTTTTCTTAAATACATGAATTTTTTGTGAGTAGTAAAATACAAGAAAATACGGTATATATACATTATAAGTTAAATACAATATTCCTTGGGTCATGGATGATGTAAGCACCATAATATAAAAATAAACTTCATTATATTAACATATTTTTAGATAATACTGAAACTGTTTATAGTCTTGATCCAAAATAATAAACTAATGAATAAAATAATGACAAAACACCCCTCTCCTCCTCTATAAATACAACCCCCTCACCTTCCTTACTCATGAAACCTATTAAGACTTGAATCTTGTCCAATTAATTCCCAAAAATAATCGCAAGTCTCTTAAAAAAATGCAAGTTCCTTTGTTATCATCAAAAGACCAAACCCAATCCCCATAAATAGTTTCTCAAGGAGAAGACCTCAATAGGAAAAAAATCCTCTTTATTTTCTTTTATTTTCTTTTTGATTTAATTTTTTTTCTTATCCTTCCATCACCTACCCTATCCAAAGTTACATGATAACTCCAGAATCTTTTATACATTGGAATTTTATTATGTCAATGGAAAATCCACCATCAATTCTCTTCCCTTTTCCTTTTATTTTAAAGATGAAAACACCATCTGTGTGGTGCTGATTTACTACCTTCGTAGATGACATGTTTTTGTTTTACAATTCCAACTTATAGGCTAGTCATAAAACCATTTTTGTGGTTAAAAATTTTTATAATAAATTTATTAAATCTTATATAATGTTCTGGAAATAGTATTTATACATAATATTAAATAATGAAACAAAAAAGTTTTTGATGATTGAAAAACCACCAAAATAATCTAAATGATCATCACTAACATCTTATCTAATGATTAGTCATTAACCCTAATAAGAAAATGAATAATATAACTATTTAATTATTTCTATGTTCATTATTAAACATCAATTCAAATTTAGGATAATTATTTCCATTTCACAGAATCTTTCATACATGTATACAGGTGAACCAATTGTTAAAATCAAGGAAAAGAACACCCCAGAATGGTGAAATTGAATATTATAACTCATCAAAAAGGAAAAAAATGAACACAATAAAATTATAATAATTAATAAAATAAATAATAAAATTTTCTTAATTAAATTATTAATGAGTCTAATTTCATTATCTAGGATGTTTAGTACAAGTTCAGAACACTTTTAGAAATAAGGAAAGGGTTTTCTAATCTCACTTTTGTTTCTATAAGATATGCCTTATTCACCACTAGTTATTGTGTGGAATGTATGTATATTCCACATTGATTTTTGATATCATGAATCCATCTATATTTATTTTATTTATTTTATTATTTTATTACCATTTATTTTATGGGTCATATGGTTCAACTGTTTTTAAAATGGTGAGGTTTTATTCTCAAGACTCCATTTTTCATTCGGGTTATGATTTCTCTCTCTTTACCCAAATTTAATTCTTCATTACTTTTATATAATTCTTATATATTCTATTTATATGTTACAAACTAATGTATCTAGATCATTTCATCTTTCTTTTAAAATAAATACATGTTTTATAAGGATCGTTTTTCAATTCCTACCAATAAGTATGCCCGATTAATGGAAAATTTCCAATTTCTTAACCATTTTTATGTGAACTCCACAATATGTTTTAAGACACCATTATTTTTTATAAATCACTAATTTAATCATGAAAAAATATCTTTGTTAATTTCTAGTTTTGTACAAAAATTATTCTTTTGTCTATTTTAAAAACTCTTTAGTATTTCCCCTGAAATCGCACTAAAGTAGTTTATTTTTAAAGATTATTAAATTCTCTTTTTACAAATTTTAACTTCATTTTGAAATCATTTATTCCTAAAATAAAATTTAATTTCCCCTAACTGTTCTTTTGTAATATATAAATGTTTGTAATATGATTTTCTGAAAAATACAACTGATTTTTAAAAAGAAATATTCTTTCAAAAAGTAAAAAGGGTATTTCTCTCAAGAATTTATCAGTGATTTTATCATAGTACTTTAATCCATGTTTATAATTAAAATATTTAAATGTTATATAGGAGACTTTCATTTAAATATGACTTTTTTTATATATGGGGAATTCATAAGACATATTAAGTAATGGGTGGGGCCTACTATAGCCCCTCGATGCATCAATAGGTATTATGAGACAAAATAGACAAGGTTTTGGTTGAGGCCTTACCCATTTATGTATATTTCTTAGAATATGACTTAATGGAATGTTTATTATATTTGAAATTATGAATTACCTCATTATTATTTTATTAATTTATATTCCATTTGATTATTTGACTAGTATAATATCCAAAGTTAAGTTTCATTCTCATGTGATTATTTATATAGAATTATTTAATATGCTTTTATTCCTACCATATTTTACTAAAGAGTATGTTTAAATCGAATGTGTCTTTATTCATTCATCATGCCTTATTATTTATGTCTAATTTTGATTTATTCAATTTTATTGCTTACCCTTACTGAGCATCTGTCGTAACACCTTTATTATGTTTTATTTTTACATATGATGTGAAGATGTATATTATGAATGACTTGCAGGGATAATCTTGGAGTTTATGGTTGTTTCTAATGGATTTTATATGTTGTATTTCATTTCATGATGTAATTTACTAATCATGTATATAATCTAGATTCCAAAAATTATGAACTGATTAGTCCTTTGGGATTTGATTGTTGTATCTATGCCAATGTAATAAAGTAAGGCACTGGATTTACGATACTAGGGTCATGGTATTTACAGTTGGTATCAGAGAAAGTTTAGTAGAATCCTTGGAAACTATATTTAAAAATAATAGATTAAGAAACATAACTCTAAGATATAATTTTAGGATAATCATAGAAAAACATTATAGAATTTTTGTAAGGTAGATATTATGTTGGTTTTCCAAGAAATATATCCCTATCTAGATGTTACAAGTGGATGTGATTCTAGCAGAGATGTGCTTAGGGTTAACACCTCTAACAAGGTGCGTCGAGCTTGACTTGATGTAACCTGTTATATGAGAACGATCCTTATTATTCAACTGGTTTGACACTACGAGGGGATATTCTTAAAATAATTCACATTTTCTTTACAAACAATAATGAATAATTTAAAAGTAAATTAGTCCCCAAAGCTACCATGTTTATGATTATGAGATTAATATTGCATAAATTTTAAATTTATGTTAATTGTTTTTCTAGATTAAGATTAGGAATTATTATTCATAAGCATATTCAGTTTGTGACATTTTTTAGAAATAAAACCTCACAGAAGGAATGAGGACCTCATCAATGCACGTGATCTTAAGTGTAAGAATGATCATATATTTCATTTTCTTATTAAAATATTTGAAAGGGAACAAGTATCCTAACAATTCTCATCATATAAGGATATAGTATCATGTACTATCAATATAGATAATAATTATACAAGATTTACGACTTAAAAAAGAACTAAAAGAAGAAGAGGATGATTGAGAAAACGATTGATAAAGGAAAGAAGAGAAAGAATTATTTTCCCACATGTGAAAATTGTGGAAAGAAACAACCTAGTACTTTCTAGAAAGGAATTAGAGTTTTATACGCATTTGGAGAGAAATTCAATTTTGATTGTGATTACAAGTATAAGAAAAAGGTTTCCAATATGGAATGATTCAACTGCAAGGATATGGGACACTATGAAAATCAATGTCTTGAGAATCAAAGGAATATACCCCAAAATGGAGAAATGGACCGTCTTCAAGATTATTATACTACCATAAATGAAGAGGAATGAATCTTTTTCCTATGTTTAGATTTAAGAATTATGTTCTGGTTATAATAATCTTGATATATATAAGGATTTTACAGCAACACTTTTTCTTTAAGGAATTAAAATCATGTGATTATTATATCAAGTAATAAATTTGAGTGATTCTTTTGTATGTTATTTTTTATAAAAAACAAAATAATTGGAAAAGATAACAGTAAATACATGTTTGATGTTGAGATAATAATAAATATATGTGTATTGGATAGCATTTGTGATAAAGAAGGTAGTTAGTGATATTATGGTTCATGCTATGTTGGAATTATTAGATGAATGGATTTTAGGGATTTACTCATGGAATCATGTACGTTTCATAATGTTTTAAAGGATATTAGGGTATTTATATGTTTGGTATGTGATAATAAGAGATAAATTATTTGGGAAATGATATTTTGTGTTTATTTTTTAAATCTCATGACCCTATAAATTTTATGGTCTTTGGATTTGGATAGACCTATTTGGGATGAGTCTTAATCTTAACTATATATAGAATAGATTAAGGATGTTATTGATTAAGATTAATGTATTATATACCATATATTATAACCTTTGTTTACATTTTTGGTTTTAGAAAACACATAAAGGTTGGAGGAATAACTTAAGGAACACATGATTTGTTAAAAGTGATTTAGGTTTGAGAAACTCATCATGAATAGACACATTTTGGTTTAAGAAATGAATCACAGATAGCTCATAGCACAACCAATGGATGATATTATGAAATTTAATTGAATCAAGTAAGATTATTTTCTCATGTTCTTCTTTGAATACTAAAAGAAACCCTGAAATATTGGAAAATAATATTAGAACAAAAACATCATCTGTTTACTTTGCCTTATGAGAAATCAATGGTCTTTAAACTAATAAAAAATTTACCATTTCATGATGCTATAATTTCTAATGATCATTTTCTCTATCACTCTCCATTATAACATGGTAGTTATATTTTTCTCCCATGAATGTTCTCATATTTTGGAATATTTTTTTTGTGGTGACCTTCAAAATTATCTTTACCTATTTTAAGAGGATGTATTTTAAATATTTATTTTAATGATGTGGCGTTTCCAAAAATAAAGTTCCAAGTATCAACCTATGATTTTTAGGTACAATTTCAAATTATGAGGATGTAATTTTTTGTAGGAGGGGAGAAAGTAACACCCTAAGATTTTACAGTATGCTTTTTTTTTAATTTTATATCTTTGATAGCTTACAATCTTAAAAAATGACTAAATATTATGATATTTATCTCCTATATGTTGGTAATGGAGGGAATTATTGTCACACCATGACCATGATTTTAATTTATTTTTATTTATTTATCGATGTTGTATATTTTGGTTGATGTTTAGATAGATTGCACAACAAAAGTATTTGCATTTTCTTGGTTTTGGTTTTCTTCTAATCCTATTCTTCATTATCATGAGCTTTATAGGTAGATAATGGAATGTTGGAGAGTTTTTGACACCCACAGTGTCACTATATTGTGTTTAAATCATTGAAGGATCATTGGGTGGGACTTCCCTAGAGTTTGGGGTTTAAATTGAGGGTTTTGGCTAATTTTTTGGGTCGCACGGTTTGAGCACAATGTTCCCAAACCGTTCAACTTAAACCTGAATAATTACAGATTTTTCTATTATCCTTCGCACAATTTGCACATGGTTTACAAAACTGTGTGTCAAAATCATTCATCCCATTATAGGCTTAATAAATTTTAACATAAAAATAATTATTGGGTGATTTCACCTCCCATTTGAAGACATATGTGTTTTATATCTACCAGAGGGCTGCCCCATTAATTATTATTCATTTTGGGAAATTTTTGGGGAAATTTCTCAAGAATGGTCAGTGATTGTTCATTATTTCTTCATTAAATCTTCCCCATTACTCTTCTCCTCTCCTGTCTTTTATCTCACAATTAACTTTGGGATTAAAACCATTTAGCCAAACCATGGGGTTTGGGTTGGATAATTTTGGTTTATTTTATTGATGTTCGGGTGTGAGGTTTGTCTTTGTGGCTAAGTTCTTCCTTCCCTTGATGTTTCATCGCATCCACATACAATTGCGGTATGTATTTCCATTATTTTACTTTCCAAATAAATCGATTGATGCTTGTATATTTTTAAATAATATGAAAACATGTTTATTATTCTTGTGGTATGTTTTTATTGCCTGTTATGATGTTTTTATGATGGAAAAAATTATTGGCCGTGGTTTTTAAAGGGGGTTCTCTAACTTTAACACATGTTATGCACACTGTGTGTTTTTTAATAAGTCTATTGTCTCTTTAAAATGAAATTTCTCATTTTTATTGGTGTCAATCATTTATTATATTATGATAGAATTGTTGGATTATATATTTGGAATCATATGTGTGAAATTATATATTTTTATGGCATGGCCCATGTGCGTGATTTTTTTTGGTTTTATAACTTTTTGTTTTTCTATAAAAATGTTTTCTTGGGGAAATTCACAAAGTCTTGTGGTAAACCATTAAATGTGGTAACATCCATGGGTTCTTGGAATAAAAACATGGATGGGCACACAAATGATAATGGTCTTGAATAAAATTTACTCAATTAAAAGACTCTTATTTCAAAATACTTATCCCTCTACCCCTATATTCTCTTTAAACCCTCAATGTTTTACAAATGGAATATTCGTTTTTTAATGATATAAAAGGGGTTTGAAATTATGTTTGAATGTATGAACCATTAGGTGTTTTGGAACATGATTTTTTTCTAAATGTTGTAAAGGTCCATTTGGAAATATAAACATGAAGATGGTTTTTTAAATGATTTAGAGACGTTTTGGTAAATGTATTTGTGTGTGTAAATATAAAGGCCCATTTGTAATGTTTTTATAGTTTCATGTTTTTCCTAAAATGTGGAAAGTTTGGTTTAGAAAATTCTTGGGTAAGTGGTATTCCTCACGGTTTTTGAAGTGTTTTGTAAAGGTTTCGGTGTGTTTAAGATTTAAAGAATAGGGTTGTGATGTGAAAGTGTTGATTTATGATATCTAATGATTGGTTTAGTTTTTAAATTAGTTATGTCGTGTTAAGTGATGTGTGAGACTTGATTGAGCACAAATGGGAAACCCAAGTATCTAGGTGAGAAGAATAGGACTAGTGTTCTAGGGATCTGGTAGTGACCTCATGCATGTTTCACTTACAAAGAATGCTGATTAAAACAATAACTAAACTTTGATGATGTTTGGGGACCACTAGGCCATTGGGGTTTCCCCTTCTAGTGGATCTTTCCTGAGAAGGTTATTGGTTATGGTTACTTTTACACTAAGATATATTGTAACTTGGACCCCACAACTAGCTAGAGCCTAGGGGTGTTCCCATGACTAATTCTCGTTGGTTATATTTCACTTACTATTGAAATATGGTATTATTGGTTAGTAATTTGAAAAACAAGTTCATTTCCATTAAACATGTTTTTCATTATAATTGTTTTCCATTTAATGTTTTTCCCTTGAATTTTTTCACATGTATTATTAGGTTTCAGTTTTTTTTATAAAATGGTATTTTTCTAAAAAAATTGATTGGGTTTTGTGGTGGCCTTTAACACTATAAAATGGTGTTTGTTTAATAAAATGTTAAAAATATATTTTTATAATTGTATTTCAAACTAGTGTTAATGGAATATTTTGGTAAAGGAAACAATTGGATTCTATGGTGATTGCTTACTGAGCTGTTATCTAACAACCCTCCCATACCACTCAGTGTTGGTAGACCCAATCCATTTTGTAGGTTCAACATTTGTTCAAGTTTTTTGGCTCAGGTGCTCGTGGGTGGAGGGTATTTGGTCTTATGGTTGGTGGTCACCAAGTGGTCACATGAAGATAGTTATAGCTTGGTCCTATTTTAGTTTGTTCTCAATTTCATTTTTCTTTTTTTGTTTTTAGTCTATTTAGTTGTATATTATATTTGGATTAATTAATTATTTATTTATGTTTAGTTGTGGGTTATTATTACATGCTCACTTAGATTAGTTTATTTATTAAATTCTTTTTAGTATGTTAAAATCATTCCCACTGAATTTATATCTGATGCCTAGAACTACTTTACAACTTGTTGGGATAGGAAATGCCCTTCGGGCCATGCTGCAGTCTTGCTCGGGTGACCAGTACAGGTTCGACCCAGGTTTCTTCATGATACAATGGTATCAGAGTGAGGTTCTTATTATTTGGGGTGTCTGCTTGTTAGAGATTAGGACTATCTGGACATTAGAGGTAGGTATAAGAACAATTTCATGAACCCTTGCTCATTCTAAGGATTGAGTTACCAAGGGTAGTTCAAGATTTGATTCTTTTGTCTTTATTTTGGATTAAGGTATGAAAATAGAGGTGAATAGAAGTGATGTTGTGATATCACATGGTTTAGTAACCCATGTAGATTCTCGGTACATGGTTTAAGGTACTCTTATTGTACCTTCTTAATTCGGTAATGGTCCACTACCAAGTCTCAAGGTTAGGTATAGATGCTAGTCCCTCTTTATGGTATTTTGGTGTATGTAATGTTCTGTTCTAATTATGGTTAGTATGAGTGGGGTATTTATATGAAAATTGGTTTTAAAATGGAAAAGGATTTCTTTAAAGTGGTTTTGAAATTGGTAAAATTTGTTTTAAGAAAAGTGTTTGGATTAAAATTTGGTACATTCATGGGTTTTGAGGAGGGAAAAGAATTGTGTAACCCTTGGTACTACTCATTAAAGTTCACATATGTAATATTATGTATGTAAAGTTCATGTTGTAACATATATGTGGATTATGTAAGAAGAAATGAATGAACACATGTGTTATGGTTAATAGGATGACACAGGTGGTTGTTTGAAATTAAAGGGAAAACCTTTTTTCTCTAATGTGACTTTCAAAATAGGAAAATGATTCCTGAAGTTGGTTTTCACATTATAATGTGGGTTTTGGTTTTTTGAATAGTTAATTTTTATTTGGAAAGTGGCCTTGAAATAAGGTAGTATTGAAAATTAGAATGGGAATGGGATTTAGATAGGTGGATTTTGGTATTTTTTGTATGATTTTGGTTTGTGAGCTTATTATTTTCTCTTGAGATGTTCTTTTTAATTATGTTTTGTTTTGATGTTGATTTTCAGATCTATATTTTGATGTTGATCAGATTATGACGCCTAGAAAATTCCTCAAAATTCATAGTGAGTCATGACCAATTTCTTATTCTTATCGAGTGTTTCCTTTTTTTTCTTGACGATAGATATGTTATAGGTAGTGGTGTGGCTTGAAGTGGTAGACTGTGTCATCATATCATTGGAAAATATTGAGTCCTTTGTAGTTCATGATGTTTTAGGGTTGATTGAAGGTCTATCTTTGGACGAATGAGAGTTTCTTTCCCCACCATCGATGTACGTTGGGATGACGTGGGAAGTGTTTGAGTCTGTATTTTTCTGATTGTTCATACCTAAGGAGGTGAAGACGAGAAGAAGGAAAGAGTTCACGAGTAGTCAACAAGGCTAGTAGATTGTGATGTTTTATATTGAACACTTGAAGAAGATAGTTACATTTTCTCCAGAGGTAGTTGGTTTCCAAAACATAGATAGTTATCAATCCTATGTCTCTTATTGTTCGTAAAGGTTCCCCGTCTGGAGAGAAGTGCATATTAGAGGAACCTATCTATAAGGATCCATCTTCTATTATCCTGGATTATAGTTTGCTAGATCTCTTTCTGTTGTGTCATCAGTGGGGAAAATTCATCCATTCAAAGCCATATTATCACATCCTTGTGAATACTTTCCACCATTGAGGCCATTTGGGTCATCTGGATAAGTTCTCCAGGATGCGTTGCCCAAAGAATATGTTATGATAGGAGGATGTTTGTAACACCTAGACGTTTTTATGAAAATTTTTATTTAAATAATTTTAATTTTTTAGTGGCTTTCATTACATGCAATCACGAGTCTAAAAGAACCATGAGATGACCTCAGTATGAAATTACCTTTATATCATAGCTGTTAGGTTAGCAATAATGTGTATAACTAACTTATGAAAATTCATTATGAATTCATTAGATATCAATTATTTTCAAAAAATATAAATTAGATATTAAATTTTTTTAGTGAATTACTATTGATAATGAAATTTATGAGACATATATTTTATATACTTAATTAAATATTTTTGATAATCATCCAATGGATATTTTTATCATAGGGTGTGAATAAACCCTATTTTTTGTATAAAACAAATATTTTTCTAAATGGGTAATCTTACACCATTGAATGGAAAACCTTTTTTAAATTAAGATTTTGACACATTAATAATTTTTATATGAAAAAATAATCATGTTATTTTAAATAGAGATACAAAAATTTACTTTGTTTGAATTTATGATATTTTTCAGATAACATTCATGTTTTGATGAATAGTAAAAATATACTAAATTTTTTGGGAAAAAAACTTTTTTCATAAAAAAAATTTATATCGTTAAATTCTAATATTGAATCTATTTAAAGTATAAATAGAATATATTTTTATAATTAAATATAATTATTTCATTATCATTAATGTAACATTTAATACATATGTAAAAACATTTTGATCTTTTGTAACTTTTTAACTTCTAAAAACACATTCTCTCATTCCCACAATGGGATTGATTTTAAATTAATTACTGAAATTTATGTATTCTAAATTTTTTAAAAATTGAATCCATATTTTGAATAATTAGGTCCAAATTATATCAATATACTACTTTTATTTTTGAAAATTATGAATAGTAACTTCAGTAATTATTTTTATTAATATGGTTGAAGGTAAATCCGGTAATTAAAAGTAAAAATAATATTATAAAATTTCCTTAACACCTATAAAAATACTATTGGATGACTAAATTCGACCCTTATCATCTATTGTTCAAAATAGAATCACTTAATGACCACTTTCCTTTGAATATGACAAGAATATAATAAAAACTAATGAATGTGACAAAATTTCACAATCTCATTTTATATAACAATATTAATTTTAATATATGGTTATCCATGAGATAATATCAACTATAGGTGGTATTTGGAAATATAAAATAATTACCTACATCATAGAAATTTATTAATAATTTTTACACATTAAATAATTACCATTAATTATGACATAATAGTGATTTAGAAATTATATTTTTAATAGAAATATCAAATAAATGGTTTTAGAAATATTAAAAGTAATATAATTTTAATTAATTATTGTACTACGTTAATTTTATAGGTGACTATGACATGTTAAAAATATATTCAATATTTTTTTCGATGTTATCGTTTGTGTGGATTTTAGTTAAAGTAAAATAAATGAAGTGTCAAAATTGACACTATTTATATTCTATAAACACAACATATTATTAAATTATTTAAAAATCAAAAAAATTACAAATTACAAATTGAAACTTATAAGGTAAAAAATGTCATAAATTATCTAATTATGGAAAATTGACGATGCGTAAGTAAATATTTATAACCATTTAATATTTATAATATTATTACCACAATTAAAATTAAATAGATTAAATAAGTATAAATCAAAATGATAAGGTTTAAAATAAAATAAAAACCAGTATAATTTTTATTGGTTGAGAGGATTTAGACCCATAATTATATTATCATCTAAATAATCTACTTTGGAGGAATTTTAATGTAAAAAATAATTTATTTTAATTTAATAGTTTTAGTATTTCCAAAGGTACCTCTCCCCTCTCTTATAAAAGGAAACCTCTCCTCTTTTAATAATACATATAAAGATATTTTTCTCTTCCAAAACATTCAACTTTACTCTCCCAACTTCCCCCACTTAATCCTATAGGCCACACATTGGGAATACATCCATCCAATAGAGACCTTTTGTTAAAATCAAAAGGTGATACTCGAAAAAGATGTAATTGTTTTATCACCTCATTCAAAATTATTTTCTTCTTCTACTTCCTATTATTGTGTTTTTTCTATGATATAGAAATAAATATAGTTTATTATACACTCTTATATGTTATTATACTTATGTAACAACCTTATTCCTCCTTTTATCCATCCTACGAATAACAATATCACCATGAATGCATACGTACGACTTACCGTCTCTACACCATGGTGAATGTGTTATTGAACAATATATTATTTGGATGCAGACAATGGTATGTATAATAAATTTAAATAATTAATATAAAATTATAATTATTCTGTATAATTAATATACCATCCAATTACATACTGTTAAACCATCATGGGAATGATATCATCGCTCGTGCATATGTACAACTTATCGCCTCCATGATGCAGTGAAATTCATTCTCCACGTTAACAATTCAATAATGATTATAAAATTTATATGATTATTAAAAATTATGATTTTGAACTTAATTTAATTATATACATGAATAAAATACATACTAATCATAAAAAATATGACTTACATGGGAAAATAGGAATGGGAAAATTAAATAGTTAACACAAAAAATAATGGCAATATTGAAACACTATTAAACAAATGATATAATAGGATCCTCTATTATATCATAAATATTTATATGGGTTTTTTATAATTTAATAACATACTTTAACCATTATATATAGAGGTTAAAACACCCTCTAATAATGGAAAGTACAAGGTAATGGATTATTTTGTCTCACTTTTATTCATGTGGGACATATGTCTTACACACCACATATTTATTTTTTATGGTGTTTATGATTCCCAAGAATGTTTTAGGGTTATTATTATGATGGTTGTGATATTTATCTATTCATATAAATTTATTTATTTTATGAGGGATATGATTTGACTGATTATAATTGGTAAGAGATAATTTTACAATCTCATTTTTATCTAAGATTGTTTATACATTATTATATACTGGGGTATATTTAACATCCAAATCCATATTTATGAAGTGTGTAATATTATTTCTATTATTATAAATTTGTTTAAAGTTAATTTTACCCTTTATTTAATTTTTATTAAATTGTATGAATAGAATATTTTGTCGTTATTCGATTTGAGGTACTTTTTGACTTTTCTGAAAAAAGTACGAGGAAAATGTTTTTTAACATATAAAGAATTAATGGATTCTTATGATTTTAAAACAACATATTTAAATAAATATTACTATACCATATTTCATGTTTATTTTCAATTAAATTCTTTTCTTCTAAAATTTAATTTAATTTTTAGAAAAGAAAATGTTTTTGAAGAAGAAATGATATTTTCCACAAGAATTAATTTCAACTATTTTATAAAAATTATTTTGCATATAATATGACATTGTGTTATGTTTTTATACCTATTATTAATTTTATTTTATTGTTTTTATGATTGATTTATTTTTATGAAATCCATTTATTTTTTATGGATTATAATGGAATGATGTTTAAGAAACCCATTTCTTTTTCCTTGGGTTATGCTATGATGACTGGTTTATGTTTTTGTGGAACATGTAAGAATTATTTAATTTTGATATGGGTGGGACCTATATCACCCTCAAATAAAAAGGTTAATTATTTATATCTCATGTGATAAACATGATTGGAATGACAAGTAAATTTAGTTAAGTAATACAAGGTAAGAACGACAAGTAAATTCGGTTCAGTAATGGACTTTATCCGCTATGATAGTCTTGGAAATGATTCTTGACTAATATGAAATGATTTTCTATGATTATGTGCATTCCAAAAAACTTCATGTCTTATGTTATGACTTTTTAGATTATTTCCATTAATTATTATCAAATTTTATCCCATGACATGATACCATGATCTTTCATATGCAAGATAAGACATTAAAATTCAATGTTCGTATGTATTATGATTATTATATGATTGATATTTACATTTTATACCCTTAGTGAGAATTTTTTCTCACCCTTTAATATATTTATTTTACCTAGGTCATGAAGAAGGGTATTAAGTAAGATATTTCAAAAAGAAGTTTAGTTATGAAGAAATAAGTGGGAGACAATGTAGATGTTTTATGAACCAATTGTTTATGTTTCCCAATTTCTAAAGACACTATACCTATAGAGTCTTATCTTAGATTTATTATATGTTGTAATGGATATAATTAAATTTTTAAGTAATATCAATGTATGTGAAGCATGGGTCATTATTGTTGGTATCATACGAAAGAAATAGTTACACTTTGGAAACTAGGATGAGAAATCCTTAGTAAGAACCATAAGGATATGTCTATGTACAGATTACAATCCTACTATTTTAGAAATGACCATGAATAACCTAGGATAAAATGTAATGTGTCCTAAATTGAAATTTTATTCCTGATTATGTGCTTTTCATATTATGATTAGTGTTTCTCAGACTATGATTATTGGTTTTAGTCAATGGATGAAACCCAAAGGAACCATGTTAACGCTGAATGTGATAGGAAATGCAATGATTCTACCCTTAAGAAACCAAATGTTATGGGACATGTAATGAATAATATTTTATCCATGGTCACACAACATTCTCAAGCTATGAATCATGCATGACTTACAAATGAGAAAAGGAGGGAGAAACATTCTGTTGAGTCCTTCATGAGGTAGCTTCCACCTTCTTTCAGTGGGTCTTCTATTCCATTAGTGGATGAACAATGGATTAGTACCACTAAAAATATATTTTTAGTTCTACAATGTTCTGAACCTGAAAAATTCATCTTATAAGACAATAATTTGAAATGTGAATATGGCCATTTGTGAAATCTTATCAGGAATACAAGGCAATGAAATGAAATTGTGTACATAGAATGGGATGAGTTAGAGAAATTATTTTTCAATAAGTACATTCATCATATTATTCGAACAAATACGGAGAAGGAGTTCCTTGAACTTAATCAAAAGGATGATGAATCCATCGACACCTAAGAAGAAAATTTTACATGACTTACAAGGTATGCTTCTAGAATTGTTACCCAACCTAAGAGTAAAATTGATCGATTTTTAGTGGCTTAAAACCAAGTCTCTGAAGGGAATTACCCATAAGGGACATTAATAGCTATAAAGAAATAGATCAATATGATATCATGGTTGAGATTGAGATTGGATTAACCCATAATCCTATGGATTTGATAAGAAGAGAAAAATGGAATTCAAATTAAAATATAAAGGCCACACTGAGAAGAAGATGTGTTTTCTCTTATGCTCATAGTGTGGAAAGAAAGATGGAGAAAATTGTATTAAAGGGACTAGTAAATGTTTTAAGTGTGAAAAATAAGGTCATCATGCAGTTGAATTCCAACATGATGGAAATAAGATGTATAATGATGTGAAAAAAGAAAAGGATACACAAAATATACCTTCAACACATCAAGGATACAAGTACAAGGAAACAGGGGAATTACGACAATCAATGCCCTAATCCAAGTGTTATTAATAATGGTCGATGTCAACAAACTCTTAAGGCCCAAGACAAAGGGAGGTCACATGAAATCACTATGGATGATGTGGAGTATGATAATGAAGTCGTGAAAGGTTCACTTACCATCCACATTAAACTAGAAAAATGTTTTATTTGATTCTGGATCCACCAAATCTTTTATTTCTGAAGAATGTTATTGCATTATTTCCGTATTACTTCAATAATTAGATGCTGAGTTAGATATGAAGAAGCCTAATGGAAAAACCATCACATAAAAAGTTTATAATTCTTCTCTAGTTTAATATTGTTGGAATATGCTTCCTATAATTCTTGTGATTCTTCCTATAGTGGAATTTTATGTGATTCTTGGCATGGATTGGATTTATCTATATGGAGATTATATATATTTCCATGTAAGGTAAGTCACATTTTATATTCTAGATCAATATATTATCATCTATCAATTCAAGGATTAATATAACCGTCTAATATAAATTTCTTCCATATTATGGGTTTTGATTCTTATAAATGAATGTTATTTTTCTCAAATGGTTGGGGAGGAACTCACGATTAAGAATACGCCCATTGTACGGGAGTTTCATGATTTATTTCTGGAGGAATTAAAAGGTCTTACACCAAATTTTTATGTTTAACTTTCAATATAACCTATACTGGGTGCTATGCCTATTTCAGAGACACCTTATAGAATGGACCCAATTGAGTTTCCAAAATTAAAGAAGAAACTCCAAGATAATCTTGATAAGGGATTCATACCCCCTAACACGTCACATTGGGAAGAACCTATTCTATTTGTTAAGAAGAATGATTGATCAATGAGACTCTACATTTATTATCAAAAACTTAACTAGATCACTATCAATAAAAAATATCCTCTTCCCTACATTGATTAATTATTAGACCAACTACATAGAGCTCAATACTTTTACATGATTGATCTTCATTCATGATATCATCATTTAAGGGTTAAAAAGGAGGATAAACCAAAGACTACATTCCATACAAGGTGTGGACACTGTGAATTTATAGTGATGCCTTTTGGTCATACTAATTCCCCCTCTATATTCATGGCTCTAATGAATAGAGTTTTTAGAGACTATCTTGATCAATTTTCCATAGTATTTATAGAGGATATTCTTGTTTATTCGAAGAGCAAGGAAGAACATGAAGCCCACTTGGGAATTGTACTGAAGACCCTATGAGAAGTTATGATTTCTGAAAAATTTACCAAGTGTTAATGTTGGATTAAAAAAGATTCATTTTTGGGTCACATAATCTCAAGTGATGGGATATATGTTGATCCATCAAAAACAGAAGTTATTGAAAGTTGTCTGAGACCAAAAAGAGTAACTGAGATCTAAAGTTTTCTTAATTTAGTTGGATGTTATCAATGTTTTGTGAGATATTTTTCCCAATTATCTATATCCACTCACCATGTTGAATCAGAAAGGATTTAAGTTCCTATAGATGGAGGAATGTGAAGAGAATTTCAATGAGCTAAAAAGATGGTTATCCAGTTCACCCGTGCTCACTCTAACTTGTAGTAGAGAAAGGTTTGTGATCTATAGGGATGCACCCATGAAGGGGATAGAATGTGTTATTATGAAAAATTATATGGTGATAGTTTATTACTCACTGTAGTTGAAAACCCATGAGTTAAATTACCCAACCCATGATTTAGAGTTAGCTGCGGTAATATTTGCATTAAAGATATGGAGGCATTATCTTTATTGTGAAATGTGTGATATTTATATTGAGAAAAAAAGTTTAAAGTATATTTTCACACAAATGGAGATGAATATGCACCAAAAAATATGATTGGATTTGATTAAATATTATAAATTCTCAATATATTACCACCCTAAGAAAGAAAAAAATGTGGTAGTTGCTTTGAGTTGAGAAGACCATGCTAGCCTATCTGTGATGTGGTTCACAAAAGATCCAATATTTATTTATTTTCAAAGGAGTGATCTTGAAATTTTAATGGAAGAGGAGAAATGTTATCTTTATTAAATGAAAGTTCTAACATCTATACAAGTAATTATTAAGGAGGAAAAAAAGGAAGATATGGAGAAACAAAAGAAGGTTTGAAATGTTCCTAAATTCAACCTTGATTATGATGAAATAATAAGGTTCAGGAATTGTGTTTGTATTCCACCGATATGAGAATTAAAGAAGGATCTATTGGATGAGGCTCATATTTCTTCACTATAAATTCACACTAGAATCATAAAGATGTACATGGACAAGAAAGAGTATTTCTGGTGGAATGGCATGAAAAGAGATGTTGCCAAATATGTCTCTTAATTCTTGGTTTGTCAGTAAGTTAAGGCCGAGAGATAGAAGTCTGAGTGGATTCTATAACCATTACCTAAACTAAAATGGAAATCGGAAAAAATCACTATGGAATTCATAGTTTGACTTCCCAAAACATCCAAAGGTAATAATAATATCTGGGTTATAGTTGATCACCTTATGAAGTCGACACACTTCATTGTTATTATATAGGACTTCTCTCTTGATCAGCTTGCTAGGATATATGTAAAGTAAGTGGTAAGATTTCATGGAGTACCACTTTCCATTGTATCTAATCGGGATATAAGGTTTACCTCATAGTTCTAGAAAAGAATTCAGTATGCTCTGAATACAGAGTTATGTTTCAGCACTACTCATCATCCTCAGACAAACGATCAATCTGAGAGGACAATTCAAACTCTGGAAGACATGTTTAGATTTGGCACTATGTATTTCAAATGTGGTAGGGATCAACACCTACCTTTGTTGGAATTTTATAACTAAAATGTCTTTCAATCTAGTATTCAGATGGCTCCTAATGAATCCCACTATATAAAAAAGTATAGAACTCCAACGTGCTGGGATGAAGTTGAGGAAATAAAGCTATTAGGACACGATCTTGTTGATGAAATTGTAGAAAAGGTCCGATCTATTAAACAACACATAAGAAAAGCTCAGAGTCAACAAAAAAGTTATGGTGAAACTAAATAAAAGACATAGAGTTTGAGGTAGGTGATTAGGTGTTTCTATGAATATGTCCTTGTAAGAGAGCAATGAGATTTGAAAAAATGGGCAGGATGAGTTCTAGGTATATCGGTCCTTTTGAAATTTTGGATCATGTTGGGAAGGTATCTTACTGATTATAACTTCCATCGAATATCTCTAATGTTCCTAATGTTTTCCATACAACTATCCTAAGAAAGTATATACCTGATCCTTTACATGTACTAAACTAAGAAGTCATACTACTTGAGCAAGATCATTCATATGAAGAACAACTTAGATAGATTCTGGATCATATCAAAAAAGTTACACAAAACAAGACCACTCACTTGGTTAAAGTTTTATGGTGGAACCACCAATTTGAGAAAGATACATGGGAACTTGAGAATATTATTAGAGAAGGGTATCCTCATCTATTTGTTTCCAGGTGACGAATTTTGAGGGTGGAATTTAGTTTAAGGGGGTATAATGTAACACCCATATATTTTTATGAAATATTTTCTTTAAATAATTTTAATTCTTCATTATCCGGAATTGTATACAATCATGATTTTAAAAGAACCATGAGATGACCTTAGTATAAAATTACCATTATATCCTAGCTGTAAGGTTAGTGGTAATAAGTATTACTAACTTATTAAAATTCATTATGAATTCATTAGATATAAATTATTTATGAAAAATATAAATTAGATTTTTTTTTATTTTTTAGTTAATTACTCTTGGTATGAAATTAATGAGATATATATGTTATATAATTAATAAAATATTTTTTATATTCATCAAATGGATATTTAATTCATAGGGTGTGAATAAACCCTATTTGTTGTATAAAAACCTATATTTTTTTAAAAGGGGAATCTTATGCCTTTGAATGTTGAACCCCTTTTAAATTAATATTTTGACATATTAATAATTTTAATATGAAAACATAAACATGAAATTTTAAATAGGGATATAGAAATTTACTTTGGATTAATTTATGATATTTTTATGACAACCTACTTATTTTAATGAATAATAAAAATACACAAAATTTTAAGTGAAAACATCTTTTTTCATCAAAATAATTTATATGGTTAAATTATATCATTGAATTTTTTTAAAGTATAAATTAAATATATTTTTATCTTTCAATATCATGTATGTCATTATAATTAATCATACATTGAATTAATATGTAAAAACATTTCAAACTTTTGTAATGTTTTATCTTTTAGAAACCCGTTATCTCATTCCGACAATAGGATTGATTTTAAATTAATTACTGCAACTTTTGTGTTTTATATTTTTTTTAAAATGGACTCTATATTTGGAACTATTAGGTAAAAATAATAGTAATAGGTTACTTTTTTTTGGAATTATGAAAAGTAACTTTGGTAATTATTTTTATTACCATAGTTGAAGGTAAATCAGTTAATTAAAAGAAAACATGATATTAAAAAATTACCTTAAAACCTATCAAAGTCCTATTAGATTACTAAATTCTACCATTATCATCTATTTTTCAAAATGGAATCAATTAATGACCATTTTACTATGAATATGACAAGAATATAATAAAAACTAATGAATGTGACAAAACGTCACAGTCTCATTTTATATAAGTATATCAATTATAATATAAGGATAAACATCAGATAATCTTGACCATAGGTAGTATTTGGAATAACTAAAATAATTACCTACATCATAGAAATTTATTTAAAATTTTTATATATTAAATAATTACCATTAAAGATGACACAATAACGATTCAAAAAATTATTTTATTAATAGAAATATCAAATAAATGGTTTTAAAAATATTAAAAGAAATATTATTTGAATTAACTAAGGTTCTTTGAAAATTCTATTGGTGACTACGACATGTCAGTATTACATTAAATATTTTTTTCGAAGTTATATTCTCTTTGTATTTTATTTAAAGTCAAATAAATGAATAGTTTCAAAATTGAATCTATTTGATATTTTATAAAAATAACATATTATTAAATTATTTAAAAATGAAAAAAATATTTAAAAAATTAAAAAGTAAAAATTATAAGGTTGAAAATGTCATAAAGTATCTAGTTATAGAAAATTTACAACACATTAGTAAATATTTAAAACCATTTAATGTTCATAATATTATTACCACATTTAAAATTAAATATATTAAATAACGATAAATCAAAATGATAAGGTTTAAAATAAAATTAAAACATTTCTAAATTTTATTTATTTAGATAATTTATACCAAATCTCATCTTGGCTTCGAAATAATCCACTTTGGAGTCATTTGAATTCAAAAATTAATTTATATTATTTTAAAATTTAATTAATATTAATTTGTTATTTGAAAATACATTATTTGGATGGGTATAATGAATAGTATAATGGATTTAAATAATGAATATAACATGATAATTATTATTTATAATTAATATACCATCCAATTGCATACCATTTAACCATCAAAGGAATGATATCGTCGCTCGTACATACGTAAGACCTACCGTCTCCACAATGCGGTGAGATTCATTCTCCACGTTAACAATTAAAGAATGATTATAAAATTTATATGGTTAGTAAAAATAATATTTATGAACTTAATTTAATTATTTACCTGAATAAAATACATCCTAATCATAACAAACCTAACTTACATGGAAAAACATGAATGAGAAAATGGAGCAGTTAAAACCCAAAATAATGGCAATATTGAAACACTATTAACAGAAAGATATAATAAAATCATATATGATATCATAAATATGAATATGGTTCTGGTATAATTTAATAACCTACTTTAACCACTATACAAAAATTTATCACACCTTCTACTAATAGAAAGTACAAGTTAAGGGATTATTTTGTCTCAGTTTTATTCTTATGGGACATATTCCTTATACACGACCTATCTCTTTTTTATGGTGTTTATGATTAACATAAATGTTTTTTAGATTATTATTATGAAGGTTATGATACTTAATTGTTCATATAATTTTCATTATTTTGTGAGTCATATTATTCGACTGATTATAATTGGTAGGGGATACTTTTTCAATCTCATTTTTATTCAGGATAATTTATATGTAAGTATTTTCTGGGGTATATTTATCATCCAAATATATTTTTCCTCTATATATAATATAATTTATATTCTTATAAATTTTTTTAAAGTTAATTTTACCCATTGGTGAATTTTTATTAAATGGTATGAAAGGAATCTTTTGTCGTTATTTGATTTGAGATACTTTTGGACTTTTTATACAAAAATATGAGGAGAATGTTTTTTTAGTTTATATGGAATGAATATATTATTACTATTTTATAACACCTTATTTACATGAATATTCCTTTACAGTATTTCAAGTTTAATTAAAATTAAATTATTTTCAATTAAAATTGAATTTCTTTTTCAGAAAAGAAATTGTTTTTCAAGAAGAAAGGATATTTTCCACAAGAATTGATTTCAAGTATTTTATAAAAATTATTTTCCATCTAAGATAACATAGGGTTTTGTTTCAATTCAGGTTATTAATTTTTTTTGTAGTGTTTCTTATGGATTTATTTTTATGAAATCCTTTTATTTTATATGGATAATGATGTAATGATGTTTAAGAAACCCTTTTTTTGTTCCTTGGGTTATGCTATGATGAATGGTTTATTTTTTTATGGAACACGTAAGAAATATTTATTTATGATATGGGAAGGACCTATATCTCCATAAAATGTATTGGGTAATGATTTATATCTCATTAGATAGACTTGACTATAATGGAAAGTAAATTCAGTTCAATAATACATGGATGAAATGATAAGTAAACCAGGTTGAGTAATGAACTTCGTCTACTATGGTGGTGTTGGAAATGATCCCTGACTAATATGAAATGATATTATATGCTTATTTTTAAGCCAAAAAATATAATGTCTTATGTTTTTACTTTTGGGATTATTTCCTTTAATTATTATGAACTTTTATCCGATTACATGATATCATAATATTTCATAAGCCATATACAACTTTAAAATGTTATGTTCTTTTGTCTTATGATTATGAAATGATTTATATTTACCTTGTATACCCTTACTGAGCATTTGAGATCAACCTTTCATATGTTTCTTTTATCCAGGTAATGAAGAAGGTTATTAAGTAAGCTATGTCAAAAAATAGTCTAGTAATGATGAAATAAGTGGGAGACAATGTATATTTTTTATGAACCAGTTGTTTATATTTACATGTTTCTAAAGAAACTATACTGATATGGTCCTTTAATAGATTTATTATTCTTTTTAATATATTTACATCAATTTTTATGTAATATCAATGTATTTCAAGTATGGATCATTATAATTATACTGCCTGACAGTGTGGTGGGATATGATTTATCCATCACATCCCCAACCACAGGTCTCGGGGTTAATCTTGCACACAGTCAAGATTTGTTGGCGGTGTGTAGAACCTCAGTATAGTTCTTATTTTAATGGTATTTTATGTTCATCATTTCTCTGTAAATAATGATGCACTTATTCCATTATAACCCAAGTGGTTTAGTGTATCTTAATATGGCCTTTTGAATTTTTTATTCTCATTTGTCTTTCCATTATGTTGGCCGATCTCATTTTTAACTTTTAATAGTGCTCATTTGGAGATGCTTTTGTTTTGTAGAATTGATGTATTGTGGGTTCAGTTCATGTGGGAGGTTCCCTGTTTCGGTGGAAGTAGTGCCTTGTTTGTCAAGGATGTTCGAGTTGAGACCCAAGTAAAATTTTCAAATTTTATAAATTTTAGGTGAATTTTTATCCTGTATATGGTTTTCACATTGTTAGGGGAAATTGTGCACCTTTCCCAGGTAACTGTGTGACTTGGTATTATTTTTTTTACCGAGGAATTTGGCATAGATGGAAGATAATTTTGAAACTGTGCAACCAAGTCGGGTTGGGTGCCCCTTCTTTCCAATATATCGCACACAGTTAGATCACAGTTTGGTAAACCATGCGGCCAAACATTGATAACTACTTAGAAATTTTAAATATTAAAATCCCTAGTTCCTTGTTGTAGTGATGGTGTTATTTTGGGTTTTAATTTTGTTTTTATTAGTTGAGTTCTTATGGTGGGGATAACCCTATCGTGTTCTCCTCAATTCCCCATTCTTAAGTTTTGGTTTCATCATGATTGATAAGGTGTTACTTGTGGAGTGAATAGTCACCCTAGGTTTCATGGTTTCTCTTGTATTTGATCAGGAATTTATTATTGTTTTGGTTAACTTTCAACTAGGTGACTTTTTGGGGGTAGAAAGTGTTTGTGGTGGGGAGAATTATCACGCCCTGACTATGATTTTCATTCATTTTTATTTATTTCTCAATGTTGAATCTTTTGGTTGAGGTTTGACTTGAGTGTCTAGAAAAAGTCTTTGTGTTTTCTTGGTTATTGGTTTCTACTAATTCTATTCCTGG
The DNA here is from genome assembly GCA_963277665.1 of Viscum album. Lineage (NCBI taxonomy): Eukaryota > Viridiplantae > Streptophyta > Magnoliopsida > Santalales > Viscaceae > Viscum > Viscum album. The sequence goes on along the minus strand of OY728159.1, from coordinate 886,421,527 downwards.
TTATTGTGAGTGTTATTGGAGAGAAAATTTAATGGTGGAGAGTTTGTAACACCCACAGGGTCACTATATTGTGTTTAAATCATTGAAGTATCATTGGGTGGGACATACCTAGTGTTTGGGGTGTCATTTGAAAGGTTTGGGCCAATTTTTGGGGAGCACGATTTGAGCATGATTTTCCCAAACCGTGAAACTTAAGCCTGCAAAGTTGGGGATTTTTCCAGTAGCCATCGCACGGTTTGCACACAGTTTAAAAAACCATGCAACAAAAACCATTCATCCCATTATAAGTCTAATAACTTTTAACCTAAAAATTATTTTTAAGTGATTCCACCTCTTATTTGAATCCATATGCGTTGGATATCGATTAGATGGATCCCCCTTCGTTAATATTAATTTTGGGCCACTTTTTTGGAGATTCATTAAGAGTGGTTAGTGATTCTTTGTGCATTATTCATCAAATCGTCCCCATTCTTCTTCTCCTCTCCCCCTTCTCTCATCTCACAGTTCTATTTTCTCTTGTAACCCTTTTGGGTGAACTCTAGGGTAAAGGTTATATGATTTTGGTCTATTAACATGATGTTAGGGTGTGTGGTTCATCCTTGGGGATAATTTCTTCTTTCCCATGAAGTCTCACCGCATCCGCACACCATTGAGGTAGGTGTTTCTATCATTTTCCTTTCCAACTCATTCCATTGATGCTGGTACATTTTTAAATAATATTAATTTTTTTTTCATGCTCGTGGTATGTTTTAATATCTTGGTTTGATGTTTTTATGTTGGAAAAAATTAGTGAAAGTTTATTTTAAAGGGGGTTCTCTAATTTTAACACATGGTTTTCACACTCGATGTTTGTTAAAATGTTTATCATCTCATTAAAAAGAAAATTTTCATTTTTATTGGTGTCAAACGTTGATTATATTATGATACCATTGTTGGACTGTGTATTTGGCATCCTATGTGTGAAATTGGTGATTTTTATGGCATGAGCCATGTGTGGGGTTTGTTGTGTTGGTTTTATAACATGTGTTGATTCTTTAAAATTGTTTTTAGGGTGAATTTACAGAGGCTTGTGGAGAACCATTGGATATGGGAACATCAATGGGTTCTTGGAATGCACACATAGATGGGCACAAAAATTATAATGGTCTTGAATAAAATTTTCTCAATTAAAAGACCCAGATTTTAAAAAACTTATCCTCCTATTCCTCTATTATCTTCAAAATCTCAATATTTTATAAATTTCTCTTTGGTTTTATGATGATTTTAAAGTATTTTCAAATTATGTTTGAAAGTATGAACCATTGGGTATTTTGGAACACGACTGGTTTCTAAATGGTGTAAATGATCGTTTGGCATTGTAAAAATGAAAATGGTTTTATAAATGATTTGGAAATGTTTTGGTAAATGAATTTCGGTGTGTAAACCTTAATTCCCATTTTGATTGTTTTAAGAGTTGCATGTTTTTTCTAAAATGTGAAAAGTATGGTTTACAAAATTCTTAGGGAAGTGGTGTTCCTATAGGGTTTTGAAGTGATTTTTAATGTTTTATATTTTTGTAAGTTTTCAAGAATGGTTTTGTGATGTGCAAGTGGATATTTATGATATGTGATGCTTTTTTTGGTTGTTAAATTGTGTAAGTGGTGTTAATTGATGTGTGAAACAAGATTGATCACAAAAGGGAAACCCGTGAATCTAGGAGGGCAGACTAGTACTATTATGCTAGTGATATAGTAGTGTCCTCATCCCTATTTCACTTAGAATTATTGATGACGACAACACTAACTAAATTATGATGATGTTTTGGGATGACTAGGCCATTGGGGTTTCCCCTCTTAGTGGCTCGTTCAAGAAAAGTTTATTTGTTGTGGTAAATTTTACAACGAGATACGATGTACCTAGGGCCCCATAACTAGCTTGTGCCTAGGGGTGTTCCTGTGACTTGTTATCATTGGTTATATTGCACAAACTATCTGAAAACAGTATGTATGGATGGTAATTTAAAAGTATGATCATTTAATTTAAGGATTTTTTTCTTTTGAATGGATTTCCATTTATTGTTTTCCCTTGAAAATTTTCACTATTATTAGTTGGTTTGGGTTTTTCGTTATAAAATGGTAGTTTTCTTGAAAAATGGATTGTGGCATGTGTTGGCCTTTAACATGGGAAAGTTGTGTTTGTTTAATAAAATGTTAAAAATCTATTTTTGTAATTTTATTTCAAACCAATGTTAATATACTATTTTGGGAAAGGAAACACTTTCAATCTGTGGTGATTGCCTCCTGAGCTGTTAACTGACACCCTACCTATACCACTCGGTGTCAGTAGACCTGGGATGTTTTTTAGGTTTAGCATTTGTTCAGGTTTCCTAGATGAGGTGCTCGTGGTCGTAGTGGGGTTTTTCTTATTATTGGAGGTCACCGAGAGGTCACATGGAGATAGTGGTATCTTGGTCGTATTTTAGTTTGTTCTCAGTTTGAATTTTCTTGTTTTATTTTTAAGTCTGTTTAGTTGTATATAATATATTGATCAACTATTTATTTATTAATGTTCAGTTGTGGGTTATTGTTTTGTTCCCTTTTTGATTAGTTTATTTATTCGATCCTCGTTATTGGGATGAAATCATTCCCACTCGATTTATATCTGATGCCCGACACTAGTTGCCATCTCAAGGGGATAGGGAACACTATTTAGGCCATGTTCTGGACTCACTTAGGTGACCATTATAAGGTTGACCAGGGTTGGTTCATGACAATTAATTAGATTAAGTAAATTTTGAAAATATTGATTACATATGTTTATAAAATTAATTCATTGATTATGAATTAATTATAAATAAAAACCTACTGATTTTAATGGATGTTTTTTATAAAAAATATTATTTTGTGCACAATTAAATTTTATATTAATAAATCAAATTAATCACTATTAGTTAAATATATTAATGAAATTTATATTTTATATATTTAATGAAATATTTTTTTACATTCATTCGAATTTTTTTAGAGGTATAAGTTAAGAATAAATCCAATTATACACATAAAAGGCTATATTTTTCTAAATGCAGCCTTACATCATTTTAATGGTGAAAATGATTTAAATATAAATTTTGAAGATTTTATAATTTATATTTGAAAAAATAAACCTTATTTTTGAATGTGTAATAAAAAAATTTACTTCGGTTAAATTTTTGGAATTTTTTTGATAAGTTTCAATTTTGACGAATAGTAATGTGAAAGTTAGAATAATAATTTGACTGTTAGGAATAATAATTTGGCTATTAGAACTATAACCTCACCTATTAAGGTTTAAATAAAATTTGGGTTTCTTATAAATGAAAATATTGTATATTTATGCCATATAATAAGTAAATAAATGTTTTAAAATGATAAATAAAGTATTTGTATTTTTATAAGTTTTAAATATGTATTTACAATTTTATAATAAATATAATTATTTAAAAGAAAATATTTTTATTTAAAATAGACTCATAAATTATTATTATTTTATTTCTTATTATTATAATATAATTTTATGAGACCTTAATTAATTTTTCAAATTGTTATTATGTATGTTATAATTTTAAAATCTGTATTTTTCAAATAAATGATGATTTTATTTTAAAATTATATCTATCATATTTGGAAAATTATATTCGAAAAATGGAGTTCATTTTCTAATTCTACATGTCGAAAATTGGTTAAGGTTAATTTTTGTAATTTTTATAAATTACTTGAATTTTTAGTGAATAATAAAATATGGCAGTTTACTATATATATACATTGTATGTTAAATAAACTATTCCATGACTCATGGATGATGTAAGAACCATAATATGTAACTCCATTTAATAATTTTATTATATTTGGTGATAATTATCAAAATATTCATAGTCTGGAGGCAAAATAAAAAACTAATGAATAGAATAATGATAAAGCACCCCTCTCCTTCTAATAAATACCACCCTCACTACCCCATCTTCTCAAACATCTTGTGCCTTGATGGTTATCTATTTCTTAAAAAATAATTTGCATCGGTTTCATCCCCAAGTCCAAGATAATTTTTTCTCACCAAAATACCAAACCCAATCCCCTTAAAGAGGTTTTCAAGGAGGAGTCTTCAAGAGGTAAAAATCCTCTTCGTTTTCTTTTATTTTCTTTTCAAATTATTTTATTTTCATATCCTTCTATCACCTCCCCTATCCAAAGTGACATTATAACTCTAGAATACTTTATATAATTTAATTTTATTATATGTGATGGAATATATCATCTAGTACTCCCTCCACATATTTATATGAGTGGGAGGGGTGCTCTAACTTATTGTGCTTCCAGCATGGTGCAACTCCTTGGTAAGGGGTAACACTTTCTCTATGATCAATTTCACTACTACGTAATCTTTCAGGGGGGGAGGTGATGGAACATTTTCATTTTCTTATCTTTATATTTTCTCTCTTTTGATCAATTAGGTCTTTCATCCCTTTGTAATTGTTTTTTATGGCACTGTTTCTACTGTGTTTTTTAATGGGTTTCCTCTTTTCCCATACTTTAAAAGAGTCTTTCTTCTTTTTAATTAAATAAAGGGCCTTTCCCACTAACTTTAAAAAAAAATATGACATCTTATCTAAGTATTAATCCTTACAACAAATAAAAAATTGAATTAGATAATCATTTAATATTTCATAATCTAATTAATAACATATAATTAAAATTTTGGATATTTATTTCCATTTTAAATGATCTTTTGTACATGTATAGAAGTGAACCAATCATGAAGATCATGGAAGAGAAAACTCTTGAATAATGAAATTTAATCTTATAACTCATCAATAAGATAATAAATTAAATTAATTAAATTATAATAAATCAAATAAATGTTAAAAAGGTTATTAATTAAATTAATAATGAATCTAATATCATTATCTAGGAAGTTTAGTAAAAGTGCCAAATAATTTCAGACATAAGGTAAGGGTTTTCTCATCTCACTTTTATTTATATGAGATGTGCTTTATTCACCACTACTTCTTATGTAGGATTTATTAGTACTTCCCATTGATGTATGACATCATTAATCAATTTATATTCATGGTATTAAATTTATTTTTTTATTACCATTGATTTTATGGGGCATATGGTTTGATGGTTTGAAAAGTGGTAAGGGTTTATTCTCCAACCTCCATTTTTTATTTGGGTTACGTTTTCTCTATCTTTACCCCAATGTAATTATTCATTATTTTTATATACTTATTATACATTTTTTTACATGTTCTAAAATCATTTATCTAGTTCATTTAATCTTTATTTGATGGAGCATACATGTTTTATATGGTTCATTTTTCAATTCTTCCAGATAAGCAATCCCAATTAATGATAACTTCCTAGTTCCTTACCAATTTTCAAGAAAAATTCACAATATTCTTTAAGACGCCATTATTTTTCTAAAATCACTCATTTAACCATGGAAGAATATCTTTTTACCTTAATGGTTTTATAATTTTTTTTTTCTTTTGTCAGTTTAAAAAATTCTTTAGTATTTCCCTTACACTACTCCAAAGCTGCTCAATTATAAAGCATCTTAAATGATCTTTTTACATGTTTTCATTTTATTTTTAAATCATTTATACCGAAAATATAATTTCATTATACCTAAATTTTATTATATGAGATATACATGTTTATAATATGATTTTATAACAAATACAAATGATTTTCCAAAATAACTCTTCTCTCCAAATGTAAAAAGGGTATTTATCTCAAAAATTTATCAATTATTTTTTAGAGTACTTTCATCCATGTTTATGATTAAAATATTTCAAAGTGGTATGGGACAATCTGATTTAAATATATATTTTTATTTTACATATGAGGAATGCGTAGGACTTAGTAAGTGACAGTTGAAGATCATTATAGCCCCTTGATGCATCAGTAGGTCTAATAAGAAACATTAGATAGGGTTTTAGACAAGGCCTTACCAATTTATGTAGATTTCTTGGATGAGGCCTTTAGGGTATGTATATTATGTCTTCATGTATTCATTACCTTTTTATAATAGTATTCATTTATATTCTAAGTGATTATTCAACTAGTATAATTTCCAGGGTTAAGTTTCATTATCTTGTGATTATTTTTATGAAATTATCTAATTATATTTTATTATCAAAAAATTATAATTAAAATTTTGTTTTAATGGGATTTTTATTTATTCATTCATCATACCATATTTTTTATGTTTTTTATGACCATTTCTATTGTATTGGTTATCCTTACTAAGCATATCAGATGACCCCTTTCTTATGTTTTTTTTCCTAGGAAATGAAGATGTGTATTATGAATGACTTGTAAGAATAATCTTGGAGTTTATGGGTGTTTCCAAAGGTTTTTCAATGTTTTATTTTATTTTATGTTGTAATGTAATGTTCATGTAAGTAATATAGCTTCCAAAACTACTTAAGTAGTCAATCTTCTTGGATTTGAGTCTTGTATGTATACCAATGTAATAAAGTAAGACACCGACTTCGGGATATTGGGGTTGGGGTCATTAAAACATAAAATATTAAAATAAAAAAACTTTAAATACCACGAAAATATAGGAATTCAGGATATGACATGTAAAAGGGGCTGTGTATAAACCTTGTGAAAGAATATAGGTGCATAACAACAAAATATTCCCTAATGAATGAAAATTGAGATGAATTCCACGACTCTGAGTCTGACTGGTCACATGTTTATTTTCATCAATATAAACTTATGTTAACTATTTACTTATTTTAGAAACTTTTTAAAGTTTATTATTACATTTATTTAACTTATTAACAAGTTATATATAATTACATAATCAGTTAAATTTATGTCATATGTTTTGACCATATTCGCTTGGTGTGTAAAAAATGGATTTCGTTGGTAGATTATTATTAAAGTGGAATTTATTTAAACATATTAAAAATAAAAATCAGGAAATAATTATCATATTTACACATAAATTATTATTTTTTATACCAATCATGAAATATGGTTATGAAAAAAGAACCAATGTTACGATCATGGAAATGGTAAGCTGTATATACACATGAGTAATGTTTTAATTTTTCAATGATCATTACAGAAAGATGTTAAGTTAAATTTATTATTAAATATTATCATAATATCATTAATACCATATTTTTTAATTATATATAGTTATATATATCATATTAGTAACATGGTAATGAAAATATAATCATATCACTTTGAGGAGGTGATAGTCCACATGTCCACGAATGACATTATAATTTTTTAGTGAGTGAAAATGTATGTAAAAAATTGATACATTATATTTAAATAATTATATATAATTCATTTATCTAATAAATATGTCATTTATATCACATATATGTGTTATCTTCATTCTTATTACCTTCCACATAACACGTTAGTGAAAGACAAATAAAATTGCTTCATGAGGTTGTAGTCCGCCGTACACATGAGTGACGTTATTGTATCCCTTACAGAGTGGAACGTAAAAGGATATATATATATATATATATATGATATAATGACTTTATATGTATAATTATTTTATTAATATAATATATGAATTTTATATCCATCATCATTCCAAACCATGAGAGGTGGTATAGGAAAAACTAATGATGACATTTCATGAGGCAGTAGTCCATTGTATACATAAATGATGATTTCATAACCCATTTAATAGAAGTGGGTGTGGTTTTAGGTTATAAAATTATCATAAAAACAAGTAAGTATATAGAATATACTATTTTTATAATATAATCATGCTATAGAAATAATTTAATATGGTGGAAAAAGAAAGAATACAAAAATTCTCATTGATGAACATTACCACTTATTTGAGTATCTCCTTTTGGGTAGAACCAAATTCCTTCCGTGGATGAATTTATGCCCAAATAAAGGCTTATAGGATGATAGTATAGAGGTTTACATGTAATTTTTGTATTTTTTTTCCAAACCAATTTGTTTTTATGGTGTGAGGAGAGGAGGATAGGGAGTGGCTTTTTATAAGTGAGGTGAGTGGAAGACTTGTAATTTTTTGAGAGAGTGAATTCCACCCATGTTTTTTAAAGTAACTAGGCCTCAATAATGGTCCATTATTAACAATATAATTTATAAGGTATAATTTTTTTCTTTTAAACTTCTATTTTATGGGTTTGGAGATATTTTTACACCATATATTCTATGTTTTACCATTTAGTAACCTCCTTTTTACTATAATCATTGTAATTAATTTTAATTGTCTTCACTAATAAATTTAGTCAAAAATTACATTGAACTTATTAGATAATAAAATATATTATGATTAAAAATATGGAATCTATATTTCAAAATTTAATTCTCATATGTGAAAAAATTTAATTTAATATTAATCTCGTAGATGCGGTGAGATAATGGGTTTGTAAGAAGAGTATTGTTTTTGAAAATTGTGATTCTTTACTAACGGTAAGACTAATAATAATAACTATAGGAAAAAAATTAATATTTAATGATATATAATATATAAATTTAATTTAAATAATTCCCCATTAGGTATTATTTCAATTGATTAAAAAGGAGAAACATTATTTATTTTAAAACAGTTTTTATAAAACCCATTTTTTAAACCAATAAACAAACTTATACTAAAAACCGATATAAATTGGATCAAAAAGTAAGTGTACTAAATATTAATAAATAATAATTATTTTACTTGAAATCATGTTAAAAAATATTGATACTCGTAATTTGAATAAAATATTAAATGGAAAACATGTTTTATAAAAATCAGTATTTTTCACTATTCACTAAAAAAGAAATATGGGTTTTCCATAAAACATGAACCTCATAAATCACCTTATCCCAAAAATATTTCTCTCTATGGTCCATAATATGAATATTATATTCCTTATAAGAAAGTTTCTCTTCAAAATGAACTTCTTTCAGGGTCAAAACATGAGTTGAATTGGGCACATGCTTCCTTAACATTGAAACATGAAATACATTGTTTACCCGAGGCATACTCTGAGGAAAAGAAACTTGGTAGGAAACTAATCTGACTATCCCCATTTTTTCATAAATTCCATTTAAAAATAGACATAAATTTACCATTTCAAAAAAACATAAATATATTTTTTCACAGAGAAACATTCAGAAATACTTGGTAACCTACCCCGAAAGAAATATATTTCCTCTGGTTATCTGCAAAACTTTTCTTTCTTCTCCAAGCAGTCCTCATATGTCGTGGAATCAACTACACCTTCTGTATTATTTCCTCTACCAAATTTTTTCCCATCAACTTTATTTCTCCCACATCATCCCAAAATACTAGTGTCTGACATCTATTTCTATATAATTCTTCAAATGGTTCTATCTATATACTAGAATGAAAAGTACTATTATAAGAAAACTCATCAAAAAAATGATGCTGATCCTAAATTACATAGAAATACATTGAACATGAACTATGAATTTTTTCTATATTCTGAATCATCGAATCAAATTTTCATATTTATTGATGATGAAAATATAAACCAAAATTTAATTTAGTAACCAAGAACTTATGAAGACCTTTCAAAAAATTATATAAGAACTTATGATCATGGTATATTACAATGGAGAGAGGCAATCCACGTAACATGGAAATATCATTTAGATATAGTCAAGAAATATTATCTAAGTCATTATATCTAAAACAAGAAGGAAATATTCATATTTGGTTAAGAAATCAATAATTACCAAAAAAATGTATTGTTACCTCATGATGACCTTGATAATCCCACCATGAAATACCTTGATATATTTCCCTATTTTCACCTCAGTAGTAGAAAAGGATGAATCATCACATTTGTTAATAGTCATTTTTCTTTAACCAGTGGACAAGTCAAACAATTCATGGTGATGTAAACAATATCTCTTTTCATTATATCCCACCTATAATACTCCTAAAGTTCATAGTTCAAATTGGTGATATACAGATAAAAAGAAAAATAATATTTATGAGCTTCACACAATAAATCTCTGTTCAACTATGAATCACAAGTCACACATAATATTTTTACCAATAATAAAACACATTATTCATCTATATTAAAATCAGGTAACTTAACGTTCTTAATGTGTAACATCACATTACGTTTTCAGGTACTTTTGATGTTTCTAAGTACCTCTATTTTGGAGTAGTGACTAAGGAGAGTCGGGAGAACATTAAATGATGTTTTGAGGCAAAGGGGAAGTCGCACAGGCAGCACACGGGTTGTCTAAATCATGCGGCCAAACCGTGCGTAGTTGGTCTTGGAGATAGTAACTTCTGCATAGGCAGTGCACAGTTTGTCTAATCGTGCTGCCAAACCATGAGAGAAGAGTCTCCAAGGCAGTAGCTAACGCACGGATAGTGCACGGTTTGTCAAACCGTGCAAACTAACCGTGTTCCCACTTAAATGAGATCCTTAAATTGTGGATCTCACTCAGTTTCGCCTTTAAGTGCCTTGTTTATCCTCTTAAGCGGCCCTAACTCGGAATTTGTCTTTTCCTAAGGTATGGGAAGGTTATCCCATCGTTCCGGTGGTGATCCAAAGGCTCCTCTTGGTGAATAAAATCCGGATTCTCGATGTATGTGATTGTTCTTCATCGTTCTTGATTAGTTTCATAAATCTACTTCTACTTTTCCCTCGGTTTCTTAGATCTACACCTCTTATGGGTAGATCTAAGTGTGTGGAACCAAATATGATGATATTTGGTCTTGATCTTTCTAGGAGAAAGAGATATAAGGAAGGTTCTTGAAGAACCAACCCGGTTTTCTTGAGCGTTCTTGACCTTTGTGGTTTTGGTCAAAACCTTCGAGGTAGGTGGTTCTGTCCTGACCTGCCAAATTTATTATCATTGTATTTGCTTGATTTATTTGAATTGTTGATTTAAATTAAATTGATCAAGTTTTCTTTCAATTAAATTGATAAAAACCTGATTCCAGTGAATCGAGATATTTGAAATGGTTTTGGAATGTAAATTTGGAAAACACCAATTTCATTGAATTGGGTGTGTTTATGGAAATTTTCCAATTTAAATTTTTGAATTTAAATTGTGGATTTGATCGAAATGATTTCAATTAAATTGTTGAATTTAATTGTGGGAATAAATTGTGTAATTATGGAATTGGATTTGAATGGATTTCAAACTAGTGAAAATGGCTTAAAATGATTTGATAGAAACTCATTGGTTTTATCTTATGAAAAAGGCATGTTTTGAATAAAACCTATTTTGGTTTTAAATGGAATGAAATTGGCACTTTTGAAATTGAAGAATGGGATTGATTGTATTTTAAGCATTCTTAAAATAGTTTTCCCATCATGTAAGAGTGCATACAAGCCTTATGTAGTTAGTGAGTTATTTGGATACTTGTTTTGATGAGTTCACATAGAGAGTGCAGAATCCTATAACTGGTTAATACTATCGTACCTTTTGGGAGATGACCATATGTCTCGCTTGTCTGTTTATATTTGAGATATAAATGTATTCCAATGCTTTTGAACTGCTTTACAAGCCTGATGAATTTATATAAATGGTTTTATATAATTTTTTAAGCCATTGTTTTAGAAATATTCTATCATTGCGAAGCCTTTGCTTAAAGTAATTTTTTCATCATTTGAAAATTCATAGAACTTTTTGTTAAAATATCCTTTTGAATTTCAAAACCTATTCCTTTGAAAATTGAAGTATTTTTTTGGATAATCTATATTTCGAATTTGTTACGGAATCTTTGGTGGTATCCTACCGGGCAAAGGCTCACACACTACTTTTTCCTTTCGGTATTTTTAGACTTTCTTCATCCAGGATCGAGCAAAAGGAATGGATGTCTTTGAGGTGGATCTAGTTTTTGATCTCTGGTCTTAGTGAGTTGTGTCTTTAGGGACCTTAGGGTAGTTTTATGTTTTCTAGTACTTGGGTTGTAGTACTTGGGGCATTTTATGCCTCTTTGTATTCTGGTACATTACTCCCAGCGGAGTTTCTTTTATTTGTATATTGTATTGTTTCTTTTCCTTCCAAATTATTGTGGAAAAATCGTTCCCACTTGCATGTTGTGTGATGTCGGGTGCTAGTCACCGACCTGTGGGGAACGGGAATGCCCTTCGGGCTATGTCAGGGCCAGCTCGGTTATCGGGGTACCAGGGTACCCGAGATGGGTCATAACAAAGTGGTATCAGAGGGAAGGTTAAGAATCTTGCCATGATGACAGTATGAATTTGAGTATTCTTGTCGGGACTTGGGAGGTAGTTGTGATTGATTTCCTAGCCAGCTCTCACCACAATGAACCTTAAGTCACCAGGGTTGGTTATGGAAATACGACTTGTGGATTAGTTCTAGTATTTTCCCTGTTTTGATTTGGATAGGGTAGAATCCAAATCTTGTTATCCCTTCTATTAAGAACAGTTTTCCTAGTTACTCGGTTTGGGTGTTAATCAATGTCATTTTATATTCTGATGTTGTGTTGCATCATGCCTCCGATATGAAATGGGAATCAGATCCAAAAAGAGGTTGCTGCTAAATCTCAGTAAGAGAGTCCTATTGTGGATCCGAGTATGGTTGAGGTGATTGTTCACACTATCCATGCTCGAGGACAGACACCACCTCCGGTTCCTTTTCAGGCTCCAAATATAGATCCTAATAGTGAGATTCTCTGAATTCATTCTCAAGAGTTCCTATGCTAGAATCCACCAGTTTTCAAAGGCTCCACTAACCCTCAACATGGTAAGGAGTGGTTGATTAAGATTGAAAGTTTGTTTGGGTTCTTGGAGACACCTGATGTGATCAAGGTGAAGTATTCCACCTTCGTGTTGGAGGGACCAAGTAGGAGATAGTGGGACACAATGGTGATGGCTGGGAAACATGAGGGTTTAGAGTGGAAAGACTTTAGGGTTCTTTTCACTAACTAAATCTATCCAGAATCAATGGTGTTAGCCAAGGCTATGGAGTTTTTCGAGCATGAGTAGGCCAACAAAACCATGACTGAGTACTCAAATCGCTTTTCTAAGCTGGTACAGTTTGCTCCTGAGATTGTATCTAATGAGAGGATGAAGGCACAATGATTCGAGTTGGGACTTCGATCAGATATCCATTCTCAGGTTTTCATAATGAATCTACCCACTTATACTGATGTACTGGATAGGGAGATGATGGTTGAGATGGACTTGGCAGGAAATTTAGGGTTGAAGGAGGTTCTTTTCTCTTTTGGTCGCAGTGTGGGTTCATTTAAAGGAAAACAGAAGCGTGACATTTCTCATTGTAGTTCTCGACAACAGAGTCATTCCAGCCATCCAGGAGCACCAGGAGGGTATTCTTTGACTTGCTATCAGTTTAGGAAGACATGACATTCTAAGAGGGTTTGCACTGAGGCACCCAAGAGCTGTAGCTCCTGAAGACGTTTAGGTAACTTGTAGATATTCTTCCATAACTTCTCTACTCCACATAGTATAACAAGATCATCATCACCTCTAGAAACTACTGGGCAATAAAATGCTTCACGTACAATAGGGTTCTAGCCACAGACATCCAGAACGAAGCTTCTTCATGCAGTAGAAGAATTGTCAGAGGTAGATGATACATGTCCTGCAACTGTGAGAGGTACCATTACTATAGCTTCATCTTTAGTGATAACTCTTTTTGATACTGGTACATCTCACTCTTTTATTTCAACCAATATTGTTAATCTTCTTAATCTACCTATGGAGAATTTATCTTGTGCGATGGATATTACTATACCCCTTGGTACAATGAGAGAGAACGGTCTCTCTAGACCAGCTTGTGTCTTCTCTCTATCAGATGTTGATCTTGTTTGGAGTTTTTTGGTTCTCGACATGAAATCTTTTGACGTCATATTTGGGATGGATTGGATCATTTCTAATTTATCCCAGATCTATTGTTATATTCGACGGGTATACCTTACTACACCCAGTGGTGTGCCTCTTGTTTTTCATGGAGAATGGGACCCAATTTCAAGAAGAGCTGGACCCTCTTATCTAGAGTTGGGGAAAGTTTTATTGGTGTATGCTTTTGATCTAGAGAGACATTCAATTTGTGGTGATCTCCCTCCAGTCTTCACTGAGTTTCCCGACATGTTTCCTTCTGACTTCTCTAGTTTTCCACTAGTAAGGGAGGTTGATTTTTCTATTGACTTAATTCCAGGTACTCAACCAATTTCTATTCCCTCTTACCTAATGGCTCCAAATGAACTAAAAGAACCGAAGTCTCAGTTATATGATATTACTGAGAAAGGTTTTATATGCCTGAGTGTGTCACCCTGGGCAGCACCGGTTCTCCTCACCAAGAAGGATGATGGTTCTCTTCGCTTATGTGTTGATTATCGAATGCTCAATCGATTTACAATAAAGAAAAAATATCTATTACCATGAATTGATGACTTGTTTGATCAATTAAAAGGGGTGAAGTGGTTTTCAAAAATTGATCTTAGATCTGGTTACCATCAGTTGAGGATAAAATAATCTGACATTCATAAGACCTCTTTTCAGAGTAGGTATGACCATTATGAGTACCTTGTTATGCCATTCGGCCTAACATATGATCCTGAAGTTTTCATGGATTTGATGAAAAATGTTTTCCGTGAGCATCCAGATACTTTCATGGTAGTCTTTGTGGATGACATTATTGACTACTCCAAGTCTGAGGAGGATCATGTTCATCATCTAAGAACAGTTCTGAGTCATCTAAGGAATCACTGACTTTATGCCAAGCTTTTAAAGTGTGATTTCTGGATTCGGGAAGTGAAACTCTTGGGACATGTCATGTCAGAACAAGGAATATCAGTTGATCCTAAGAAGGTGAAGGCTGTTATGACTCGGGAATAACCGTGGAATGTTTTTGTGATTTAGAGATTCTTGGGATTAACAGGATATTATCGCCGGTTTGTTAAAGACTTCTCAAAGTTATCTTCTCTAATGATTGATCTGACTCAAAAAAGAGTGATGTTTTCCTTGAATAATGAATTTCAGAGTTATTTTGTTGAGATAAATCTCCTTTTGACTACTACGTCGCTGTTAACTTTTATTAAGGATGGGATAGTTTACTTAGTCTTCTCTGATGCATCAGGTTCAGGTTTGGGATGTGTCCTTATGCAAGGTAGTCATGTTCTTGCCTATGGATCTCATCAGCTTAAGCCTCATGAGAAGAACTATCCTACCAATGACCTTGAAATTGCAGCTATAATGCATGCACTTAAGTTTTGGAAACATTACCTTTATGAAGAAAAGTTTACTGTGTATTCAGACCACAAGAGCTTGAGTTATATATTCTCTAAAAAATATTTGAATCTCTGCCAAAGCCGTTGAGTGGAGTACCTTCAATCTTTAAAATTTGACATTGCCTATACTCCAGGGAAAGGTAATGTCATTCCATATGCGTCAAGCAAGAAACATCCATCACAGGTTGTGAAAGAATCTTCAAAAGAGTGGAGTTTAATGGCTCTTTTTGCTCAGTTTCATATTAGAGTTCAGTGGAAGGGGAATGAAGTTTCTTTAGCCAGTGTTCAGTTGAATTCTTCTCTCCTCGAGAACAACAACTGGATGATAAATTCCATAGCATTAGGGACTATTTTTATGGTGGGGAGACTGCCACCCAGTGGTCATTCTCCAAAGAGGGTGTTATGTGTTATCAAAACCTTTACGTTGTGCCATTAGCGTCTAGGAAGGATGTGATGGGGGGTTGCCATAACTCTCAGTGGGATGTACACCCACGAACCATGAATATGTTCTACTACATGTGGAAATAGTTTTATTGGCCAAGTATGAGACGAGACATTACTGAGTTTCTATCTCGTTGCTATACATTCCAGTAGGTGAAAGACGAGAACCAGAAACCTTCGAGTTTGGTTCAACCACTTCCAGTCCCTACATGGAAGTGGAATGAAATCTCCATGGACTTTGTGGTTGGGTTACCTCAAACCCAGAAGAAGAAGAACACGATATGGGTTGTGATCGACAGACTAACCAAGACGTCTCACTTTATACCTATTTAAGATACAACCATAGTTGAGGAGTTGGGAAATATCTATGTGAAAGAAGTTGTTCATTTGCACAGAGTTCCGTCTGCTATAGTCTCTGATAGAGATCCTCGGTTTACTTCTCGCTATTGGAGAGGCCTTCGGGAGGCACTGGGATCTAAGGTCTGTTTGAGCATGACCTACCATCCACAGTCATATTGCCAGATAGAGAGAGCTATTAACATTCTTTAGGATATGCTTCGCGCATGTGTTCTTGACTTTGGTGGGTCTTGGGATGATCGTCTGGGGTTAGTTGAGTTTTCTTATAACAACAGTTATCATTCTGTGATCAAAATGGCTCCTTTTGAGGCATTGTATGGTCGTCCATGTAAATATCCTTTATGTTGGTCGGATATTGGTGAAAGTTCTTTGGTAGGACCGAGTTTCGTCCAAGAGATGACAACTAAGATCCAGTTGATTCGTCAGAGAATGTTAACAACATAGAGTTGGTACAAGTCTTATGCTAATCATCTCCATAAACCTTTAGAGTTCTCAATTGGTGACCAGGTGATCTTGAAAGTTTTACCCTGATTAGGTCATCGACGGCTGGGGAGGGAAGGGAAGCATGCTCCTCCTTTTGTGGGACCTTTCGAGGTTGTTGGTCTTGTAGGGAAAGTTTCTTACCATCTAGCTCTACCACCAAAGCTGATGTCGATACAAAACATGTTCCATGTATCGCAGCTACGAAAGTATCTCTCTGATCAATCTAATGTTTTGAGATAGAGTGATCTTGTGATTGAACCAGATTTATCTGTTACTAAACGACCAGTCAGGGTTGTTGATTCTGAGACCAAGGTACTTCGTGGGAGAATGATACCTCTGGCCTGTGTACTATGGCCGCATGGTTCTGATTCTCATGAGACTTGGGAAAGGGAGGCACTAATGAGAGAGCAGTAGCCTCATCTTTTTGTCGTGGAGGTTTCTTCATAGGATTTTTGAGGATATAAAGATCATATGGTATGGAGGTTGTAACACCACATTACTTTTTCATGTACTTTTGATGTTTCTATGTACCTCTATTTTGGATTAGTGACTTGGGAGAGTCGAGAGAACTTTAAATGATGTTTTGAGGAAAAGGGGAAGTCGCACGGGTAGCGCACGGGTTGTCTAAACCATACGGCCAAATTGTGCGTAGTTGGTCTTGGAGATAATAACTTCTTCTTGGGTAGCACACAGTTTGTATAACCGTGCGGCCAAGCCGTGTGAGAAGGGTGGCTGAGACATTAGCTAACGCATGTTTAGCGCACGGTTTGTCAAACCGTGTGAACTAACCGTGTGACCACTTAAATGAGATCCTTAAATTGTGTATCCCACTTGGTTTTGTCTCTAAGTGCCTTGTTTATCCTTATAAGCGGCCCTAACTTAGGATTTGTCTTCTCATAACGTAATAAAAGGATCTACCATTGATTCAAAGGTGATCCAAAGGCTCCTCTTCATGAATCAAATCTATATTCTTGAGGTATGTGATCGTTCTTCATCGTTCTTGATCGGTTTCTTAGATCTACTTCTCCTATTCTCTTGGTTTCGTAGATCTACGCCCGCTATGGGTAGATCTAAGTGTGTGGTACCATATATGATGATATTTGTCCTTGATCTTGCTAGGATAAAGATATCTAATGCAGGTTCTTGAATAAGCAACCTGGTTCTCTTGAGCGTTCTCAGCCTTTGTGGTTTTGGTCAAAACCTTCAAGGTAGGTGGTTCCGTCCCGACTTTCCATATTGATTATCATTGTATTTTCTTGATTTATTTCAATTAGATATTTAAATTCAATTATTCATTTTTTATTTCAATTTAATTTACAAAAACTCAATTCCAGTGAATCGAGATATTTGAAATGGTTTTGGCATGGAAATTTAGAAAACCCCAATTCCATTGAATGGGGTGTGTTTATCGAAATTAGCCGATTTAAATTGTTGAATTTAAATTTTGGATTTGATGGAAATGATTTCAACTAAAATTTTGAATTTAATTGTGGGAATAAATTTTTTAATGATGGAATTGGCTTTGAATGGATTTCAAACTGGTGAAAATGGCTTAAAATGATTTGATAGAAACCCATTGGATTTTTCTTGTGAAAAAGTCATGTTTTGAATAAAACCTATTTTGGTTTTAAATGGAATGAAATTGGAACTTTTTAAATGGAAGAATGGGATTGATTGTATTTTAAGCATTCTTAAAATAGTTCTCCCATCATGTAAGAGCACATGCATGCCTTAGGTAGTTAGTGAGTTATTTGGATACACATTTTTCTGAGTTCACATAGAGAGTGCGGAATCATATAACTGGTTAATACTATCGTACCTTTTGGCAGATGACCATGTTACTCACTTGTTTGTTTATATTTGAGATATAAATGTATGTCAATGCTTGTGAATTTCTTTACATGCCTACAAAATTAATATACACTATTTTATATAATTTTTTTTACTTAAGACATTGTTTTAGAAATATTCTATTATTTCAAAGCCTTTACTTAAAGAAAATTTTCCATCATTTGAAAATGCATAGCATGTTTTGTTAAAATATGATTTTGAATTAATACACTTGTTCCTTTAAAAATTGAAAGATTTTCTATGGGTAATCTATATTTGGAATCTGTTACATAATATTTGGTGGTATCCTACTGGGCTTAGGCTCACACCCTACTTTTTCCTTCACGTGTTTGTAGACTTCCTTCTTCCTAGATCGAGCAAAGGGAAGGTATATCTTTGAGGTGGATCCGGTTGTTGATCTCTGGTCTTGGTGAGTTGATTCCTTAGGGACCTTGGGGATATTTTCTCTTTTCTAGTACTTGGTTTGTAGTTCTTTTGGGATTTTTATGCCTCTTTGTATTCTGGTACAATAATCCCAGTGGAGATTCTTTTATTTGCATACTGTCTTGTTTCTTTTACTTCCAATTTCATGCTGCAAAATAGTTCCCACTTGCATGTTGTGTGATGCTGGGTGCTAGTCGCCAACCCGTGGGGATCAGGAACACCCTTCAAGCTATTCCAGGTCCATCTCGGTTATTGGGTTACCAGGGTACCCGGGATGGTTCGTGACATAATGGATTCAACATTTTCTCTTAATGATTGATCATCATTATGAGCTTGGCTAATTCTATATAACAAAGTAAAATGCACTAAATCATGAATAAAAAAATGGATTCCCCTTCATCCAAAACATCTAGGCCAAAATTTTCCAAACCATTAAACAAGTAGTCACATTAAAAATGTAACATGGTCAATTAGAATTCTTTTTTAGTATCAAAACATCAACCAATTTGTTTTATTTTATAGGGTGGTAATGAATCAATAAATCATAATCCTTGATTAGTTCTAACCATATTCTATGTATCATGTTCAATTATTATGAGTGAATATAGGATTCAATTTTTTATTAGTATAAATTTTACACTTTACACCATATAAATGTTGTCTCCAAATTTTTATAGTAGAAATCAAATTAGCTAATTCCAAATCATGTTTAGGGCATTTTAACTCATGATGTTTAAAATGAAATGATAAATATATAATTACCTAATCATTGTTCATTATGAAACCAAAAAGCTCATTCAATGAAGAATCATTATATATGACCAAATCACCATTTGAGGAAGGAATGTCCAAAACTGAAGCATTCACCAATCTTATTTCTAGTTCCTTTCACATCTTCATTTGATGGTCCAAAATCAACTATAGTAGTAGAAAATTACTTTAATAAACCTTTCTATTTCGGATCATGATGATTTCCATCATGTTAAACTAAAATCTGATATTAATTATCACAATGAACTAAAAAATTACAACTAAAACACCTTACTATTGGATAAGTATCAAATACCCCTTTCTTTGGTTGTTCATGAATCTTTTCTTTATATTCAAGAGCCATATGAATAAAGTAACAACACCATAAAAACATCCTAGATACTATAAAAATTCCTTGAAAATTTATTTTTTATATGTGGAACATTTTGTAGGCTGACCTCAAGACTTATTTACAAGTTGTTTCTATGTTTCCTTCCACTATTACCCTTTGTTACTATTGTCATCTCATGGGAAATATGTGTCAGTAACCTACATCTCAACTTTCTCAGCACAAAAAACAATTTATCATAGATTTTAAATTATTATGTGGATAAATATATTCATAATCTTGGTTTCAACCATGGTTAAAATCTATTAATTTTACTATTAGTGCCCCAAATAAATTTGGTACATACCTTGACAATTTTCTAATGTTTTCTTCTTATGAAGCTACCAAATCATCATGTTTCTTCCTCAATTACAAGATTTTTTCCATTTGTAGTGAAACAAAATTCGGAAAATATTTATCAAGAAAAATATCCTTGAATGTTTCCCATTACATGGAATAAATATCATCTTTCACTCTGGTATTCTTCACAAATGAACTACATTGATCAAATTCACCTTCAAAATGTGTAATGGAAAGAGTTAACTTTTAATGTTCCAAACATCCCATGACATCAAATATATTTTCAAGATCATTCATCTATCATTCCTCTACCATAGGGTCTTATGATATTCTAAATGATGAGGCATATTTCCTCATTAAATGAAACAAAAATTCATGTTCCTTAATGGTAGATGGGTACCTCTTTATCATAAACAAAACCACCATTTATATATTGTTTCAAATAATTTATAACTACAAAAAATTATTATGTTTTGATTCCAACCATCTATGTATGTTGGATTGGAAGGGTATATTCCTCTTGGTTCCTTACCACTATAACATCATTGTTTAATATGTGGAAAACCATTATAAAAATAAATTGTATAAGTAAAAAAACATGATAATATTTAAATTATATATCTTTTTAACATAACCATAAGGTAAAATAATCGAAGGGAATGTAATTAATGTTATCATAACCTATAAAATTTATATAAACTCCCCTTTGACACCAACTATATGTACCCTAATGTAAACATGACATTATCATGAGTTTTAGTCAGGAATTAACATTTTTTTAACTTTGAGGATATTTTAAGGTTTAGAGTATTAGATAATTAGTCAACAATGCATATATTAAAAAATCATATAATATAATATGTAAAAATTCTATAAATATCCATTTTCCCACTCTATAAACATTTCTGAAATAAAAAATTATTTCTTTCATGAAAAAATCCCATGATATTCAACTTGACTTTATGATTTCCCATACCCATCTTATGAAAAACATTTAAAAACATGGGATGAAAAACGATTTCAAAAATGTAAATAAAAGAAAGGATATAGTTATTCTATTGAAAATATTAAAACCCATAAAATATTCACCCTTGCATTAATGTTCTTGAGAAAAAGAAGTAAATCATTTTCAGATGAAGCACACACATTTTACTCAATGAAATACTTTAATACCAATAATACGCAATTAAAAACCATCTCAGTATGTTATAGTATCACATTCATAATTCATTCAAAACTTGTTCTAGAATTAACTAGATCATAGTTAAATACATTGGAAAAACCCTTTGTTAACTCCCAAATTCATTCTTGTTAAGACAATGAACATTACCGAATACACTTGATCACTACCTGTGAACACCCATAATTTATGATATAAAAGTATCTCCTAATTCTATATGGGCCACACCATCTTATAAGATATAATGGGATCACTCAGTTCTATCTGGGCCACTCCATCATAAAATATATAACGGGATTACCTGATGCTATCTGGGTCACCACAGCATATAAGATATAACACGACCCCCATCAGTATTTGAGCTTCCCCATCATATAATTCTAAAGTAAAATATCGTAAATAAAACAATTTTATTCTTTCACTTTTACATCATAAATCCTTTGAAAGCCTCTTTTAATCTCATAAATAAATTACTTTTTTATGTCAAAATACCCTTTTCTTTAAAAACCCATTTTTAATATAAAATAAATTTTTTTGAATAAAAATTCAATAAAAAATACCCAAAAAAAGAAAAGGGGTTTCCATTGAAGGAAAAAATAAATCTTAAAAAGTAATCTAGAAATCAAATAATGTTCACACAAGTGTAAATTTCATTATCACCATGTGCATTAATAATTCCTTTTGACTCTTGTCAAAATGTTCTATATAAATCACATAAAAATATACCCTTTAAAATTTTCATAAAATAGAATAAAAAGATACATAAAATTTTATTTATAAACATTTTATTTTTAAATAAATTCCTTAATAAAATCATTTAAAAAACTTGTTCATTGAAGATAAAGTGTTGAAAAAAACATTAAAATAATAATTTTAAAAAGGAAAAGTCCCTTATCACTTAAGAAAAACTTGAATCAGAATCCCCATGAAATATTAACGTTAAGGAAACCATAAATACCATTATAATATAATAATTCATGATATGACATGTCAAATTAGATTTATATACACCTTATAAAATATTATGGGTTCATAACATCAAAATATGCCCCAATGAATGGAAATTGAGATGAAGTCCCTTACCTTGAGTCTGACTAGTCACATTTGTGTTTATCTTCTTAAATAATATTCATAGGTTAATTAATAAATTTCTTGAGAACCATTTTAAAATTTTAATTACTATAATTTCACTTATTAATGAGTTATATATAATTATTTAATCAATTATGTTTTAGTCAGATGTTTTGACCATATTCGGCATATGTGTCAAAAATGAATTTGGTAGGTTGACAATGGGCAAAGAGGACCTTATATATATATATATATTATTAATCATTAAATAATTATAATATTTATATATCAATTATAATTATGAAAACAAAAAATGAAAACTGTTTATGAAAAATGAAATAACGTTATGATCATGGAGACTTTAGGCCGTACGTATGCATGAGTAGTGTTTCCATTTTTCAACGTTTAATATGGAAATAAGGTAAGTAACATTTATCTTTAAATATTGATAATAATGTCATAAATACAATGTTATTAATTATTTATACTTATATATACAAAAATTGTGATGTGGTGATGAGAAAAGGAATCACATCTCTTTGAGGAGACAATAGTCCACATTTCCACAAACTATGTAATCATTTTTTAGTGAGTGAAAAGGTAAAAGTAAAATGGTGAATTATATTTAAAAAATGGTAAATATGTAATTAATATCATAACTATTTCATTTATATCACATATATTTATTATTTTTACCATTATCACCTTCCACATAATTCATTAGTGAAAAACGAATCACATCATTTCACGAGGCGATAGTCTGCCATACATAGGAGTGACGTTATCGTATATATTAATAAACGGAACCAAAAATCATATATATAATATTATTAATATATAGGTATAAATAGGTTATTAATAATATATATTAACTTTATATGCATCATCATACCCAACTGTGAGAGATTTTAATGGAAAAAAATGACCTCATTACGCGATGTGGTATTATAATGTACAAAAGAATGATGATTTCGTAACCCATTTGATGGAATTGCGGTTGGTTGTAGGTTATACCCTTAAAATAAAAACATATCTGTATATTTAATATAATAAGGTTGTTATATCATCATGGTATAATAGTAATTTTAATATGGTGGAGAGAGAAATAAAACAAAAACCTTTATTGATGAATATTACCGCTTCTTCAGGTATCACTCTTCACCCCCTCCAAACCAAATGGATACCTTATTTTGATTTTTAAAAAAAATTAAGGATTATAGGATGAGAGGAGGGAAGTGGATAACATATTTGGTCATGTATTTTACTAACCAATTGGTCTTGAGGGTATGAGGATATGAGGATAGTGGGAGTCCTTTTATAAGTGAGGTGAATGGAACACTTCAAATTGTTTGAAATAGTGAATTCCACCTATGTTTTTTTATATTTCACCAAACACAAAAAATGTTTAATTATCAATTATATAAGGTATAAGGTCGAAACATTTCCATAAAATGGGTGTTGAAAATTTTTTGGTCATTTTTTTCACATTTTATTATTAGTTTAACCATTAAGTTAACTCATTTTTACCTTAATCGCTATAGTTAATTTTAATTGTTTTATATAATCTCTTTGATAAAAATTAAGTTGAAATTTCTAGATAATTAAAATTATTATGATTCAAAATAATTAATGTATTTTTCTAAGTTAAATTCATATATGTGGTAAAATTTAATTTATTGTCAATCCCACGGATGGGGCGAGACCATAGGTTTTTTAAAAAAGTATTTTTTAGAAAAAAAGTGATTCTGTATTAACTATATAATAAATAATAATTATTTTATGAAAGTAAATTATTAATTAATGATCTGTGATATATACATTTTATTTAAAATATTCCCCCGTAGGGATTAATTTAATCAATTTAAAAGAAGAAACATTATGCATTTTAAAATAATTTTTGAAAAAAACATATTTTTAAACTAAAAAATAAATGTTATACTAAAAACCAATATAAATTTGATTTAAAAGAAATACATTGGATTAAATATACCTAAATAAATATTAGGTTACTTTAAATCATATTCAAAAAATATTGGTAATCTTAAATTACCTAATTTATTAAAAATAAAAGACTTATAAAAATCGATTTATTCATTATTCACTGAAAGATCAATATTCTCTCGAAATTCCCAAAATTTCACCCAAATTAAATTTTGATTTTATGATTTCAAAAATTATTTCCATTTTATAAAAATCAAATTCTAAAATTTATAAATTAATATTTTAAATTAAACTTATTAGAAAAGTTTTTAATTAATACAATTTATTTTTTGACTAAAAATTAATTATTATCTTTACCACTAATATAACTATAAAATTTATATTAATAAATATAAAAATGAATTTTTATATCATTAAATAGTTTATGAAATATATGGTGATGTCATGTCGAGGATGTTTAATACACTTGTAATGTTATATTATGAGTTTTGTAAATCATATCTCATGGGGTTAAATCAAGGATGATGATATGAGACATAAATGTTAGGGATACTCAAGAATCACACTAGGGTGAGGAGTTTTAATAAAATGTTTACAAGGATCATAGTGATTAGAGGACAAATGTTCCTGGTAAATATTCCTTTAGATTACATCCTAGTGTCCTGTTTGTAAGAGCCTGTGTGAGTGTGCATGCATAGTCATATAGAGAGTCCCTTGAAACTAGATAAACTCCTTAACGATAGCCATGAAGGATTTGTTAAGATTCACAAAAATTAGAAATGAAGTAGGTTATAGAGATAATGATATCAAAATATGGTAATAAAACCCTGGAGATAGATTATATGACAAGGAATATGTGAAACCCACTATGAATAGAGGAGTAATTTCAAGTATAAACTACCTAAAAAGGGGGAATTTAGTTTATGGTCATGATTATAGGACCATATATAACATGTTTTAGGGTCATGGGATGAGGAAAATAAAAAAGTTCAAGATTTAGGCACCACATCCTTACCATGAGAAAAATATGGTATACTGTGATGTTGTACTGAGGTTATTAACTCCACTTGAATGGATGTATTATGGGTTGTGTAAATCATGTATGAATGATTTTAAACCAATTATCATGATTTGAGACAAACATGATGGGATTCTTGTGAATCACATAGGGGAGATAAGCCCTGTTATGATGATACCAGGGCTCACATGGATCCAAGGGCCTTTTTTTAAGATGGTGACACCACTGGTTGACAGGTTGGGGGACTTTATTTATGATCAAGAGGCATACATACATAGTTAAGAAGAGGGTACCTTGAAGCTAGATAGACTCCATTATAAGGGATGTAAAAGATTTTTGGGGTTTCAAACAATTGTGTGATGAAGTAGGTTATGGGTTAAAGACTATAAAAGTAGGGGTTTTGAAAACTATTTTTTTCACCATAGACTAAACATATTACCAAGGTTAAGGGATGTTTTAAATAATTTTTATATCATTTTCATGGAACAAAACGTTCCAAAAAGCATGGATTATATTTTTATAGGGTTATGTGATATACCCTATGAACTTTTCACCTATTTTATTTGTTCTATATCATTTTTCAAAATTCCATAAAGATTAAATCATAGTGATAACAGAATCAAATTTTTCTTATACTACAATCCATCCAATGGCCCGAACACCATCATTTTTATTGATTATTGATAATCCATATTTCAAGTGGTGATGTGGAACCCTTACAATTCATGTAGGCGTAAGTATTACTTGGCCCTGTAGGCCTTAAAGGAATTCATTGCCCGTAGGATTAAAAAATTATATACAACCCAAACTAACTACTTGTAACTACTAATCCCAGCATCTTCATCATGAAATCATCTCTCCACCTATGAAAGGTTGTTTAGCTAGTCTATCCCATCCATGCACATTCTTGTCCCGATGGTAGATTCCATACACTCTCATTCTTGCAATCTATGTAGTTTCTGTTGTGGTGAAAGCTCCTTGCTCATTCTCTTATATAGCTTGTTCCTTGTAGGTTATCTGGTTTTAATATGTACTAAAGGTGGCCTTAAGGCTATGAGGTGGCCCAAAGGCCTTACTGGACCAAAGGCTTGGGTGGCCCGAAGGCTTTAAAGGACTTGGGGACCAAATAGGTGGCCCAAAGGCCCAAACAGGGGAAAATTCATGGTTGCTACAATGCCAAATAGTGCCTTCTATATTTCCCTCTATAGTACTGCTAGAATATTGGAAATTGTGCCTCCTCATAGATTTGATCCCGAGTTTCCTGGATGCACTTAAGAGTCCTCACCAACTGGGCAGAGGCACTTGTGCTTTCTTATACTACCCTTTTCTGGTTTTCACCATAAAAAGATTTATGTCTCTTTCAATAGAATTTTATAGTGATTCAATTTGGACTACCCACTACTAATGTTTTATGTCATATAAATTTTACCAAAGTGAACACAGTTCAATGTCATGATGTGTGGATTGAGGAAATGGGGGTAAGTGTGACACAACACCCCAATTATAATTCCTATGATTGGGAACACACCAAAAACATTTTTAATGGGGGATAGAGATTCTATAAATCATGGATCAAGGTTCTCAGATCCTGAGTAAGGGTATGAGACAAACATGGAAGGGATGACCACAAACCACTATGGGGTGATTAAATCTATTACAATGTTATTAGGGAAAATAGGGATTAGGGGATCCTTTTTACATGGTAAAGATAATTTTTTTTATAATTAAGAGGCTCATAAACCAGATCCAGAGTAATAAGTTCACAATCAAGTAGAGGGATCCCTTGAAGCTAGATATGCTCCTTTCAAGGGATAAGAAATGTCTTTGAAAATATGTGATACTCAAGACATGAAGTATGATTTTTGGACCACGTTGTTTAGAAAATGTGGTAAAAGTATTCCCATCATCGTTTGACCATGGGAGGACAATTTTGGCCCTTTGATAAAGAGTGATAAGCGGTGATAATCTGTATAGTTTAACATCATTTAACAACATGAAACACTTAATCAACTTATGTGAAGTTTAACATCATGGAGAAAGAACTGTATCCTATTTAGTTTAATTTTATATATCTAGGATGATATTCTAGGTGAATTATTATCCTTGTATAAGGTTTTAGATATATATAAATATAGTTCCCCCCATTACTTAGATCTGACTCATATCTAAGGAATGTGGGTCTTTTGGTCTAGAACAATCTTGAGTATTTTAGTGTCTTATAGGTAGACTATTTCTATCTCCTCATATTTTGTAGGGATGCACCTAGTTACCCCAAATGGTGTTAGTCTAAACCTCTAAGATCATGTGAGTCATTCTTAGTGTGAGAAACAAAAGTTTGTTGAAGAATAAACCATACTGTGTTATCTAGGGTAACAATAAAAATATTCAAGGGAGATATGGGGGAAAATTTACATTCATGCGTCTATTAATGAGGGGACCCATGCAGAATCCTCCTATAAAATCTAGCTACTATATAGGAGGGGGGATTTTCGAGCTTTTGGTTTTGCACATATCTAATTTTTTACATGAGGTAAATGAAACCTATCTTAGTACTGAGAACCATACAAATCCATTAAAGATGAAATTTTATTTGACTAGGAGCCAAGATAAATTGGGATAATTGAATATTTAAGTGGATGAAAATATTTGGGTTCTACTATCTATCCATTAAGGATAATAATAAAGCCACAAATATCCACCCTTCATTCAAAGAAACCCCTTGCACAGATCTAGAACATATGAAAAGTGTATGGATTTTTTTTAAACATGAAACAAATCCTATGATTGTAGATATGGTAGTAACTACATATCCTATATATATATGAAATATGACACAAAAAGTTCTTATTTTTTGTGGTTAGGAATGAGAAAAATAAACTCAGTGTCACTATATATTATTTGATAATAGGAATCATTCCACACACAAATCTTGTGAATCTACTTACATAGATCAAACTCACATATAGGGAGAGGTAATTTTTATCAAGAAATTCATAATATTTTAGAGGCCTCCACTTTTCAGAAATGAATCATTTACAAGAAATAAGAATTTATCCCAACCTTAGTGAAGTTCTATCTTGGAAGTAAAGTATCACTAAAAAAAATCACACACAAAAGTACAAGGTGAATTTGTTAAATTTTTTTTTGTAAATTTATTTCTAGGATGGGTATTTGAGATCTAAGAACCACTAATTATCTTGTTCAATTAGGTATAAACCCATAAATTGTTCAAGAATCACTTATATAGATCTAGCTCATGCACAAGGGAAATAAAAGGGGTTTCACTTTAGAACATGGACATCCAATGATCCAATAATGGCCACCAAACTAAGGTGAAAGGGGGAATTATCCGGCTTTACTTTTTTTATTACAATACACATTGTTACAAGAATCAATACATGTGTTTTTATAGAAGATAAATATCCCTTGCATAGTTATGGATCATATTCTTGGAAGAAAGGGGGGTGTGATCAATTTAAGAATTGAGTGTGGGACCATGATAGGTGATCCTGGAGTCATAATATATTCTATTATAATAGGAATAAATCCTCATGTAGTTATTTAAATTTTCTCTAGGTGAATAGTTATTGACTATTTATTATATTATGAAGATGAAGGGATCTCATTTCAAGTGAAGTGATCACTTATGGGGTCATCTTACAGACTAGTAACCAATGAGGTTTATGATGGTGATGCACCTAAAGATGAGACTAGGATAATATAAGAGAGAATCACTATGTATCTTGAAGGATCACAAATAAAGGAACATGTAGTTACTTAAAATAATTTCCAATGAAAAAATTTCCTTCATCTGATTGGGCAGGCATTTATAGCTAACATTGCAGTTGTGGCTAGGATATGAAATGTGAGCATTACTATGGATCTTGTATTAATAGAAATAATGCTAAATGTATTTATTAAAGAGAAATGTGTCCCTTGGATATATTTGGTTCATATGCATTGGAAATGAGCATTTTATTCTAGGAAAAATCCCATAAATAATAGGTATGATATTGAAATTTCTTGTACAATTTTGAATCATATGTAGGAGGGTTCCATGTTCATATTTTTATTAAGTGTTAGGTGGATAGGTCAATAGTTGTTTAATTAGAAATCATGTATATCATAAAAGGATGAGAATCAAGACTAAATATAGTTATTTTATAGAATGATTACTAGAATAGATCTAGCTATTATGA
This sequence comes from Viscum album, assembly GCA_963277665.1. Classification (NCBI taxonomy): domain Eukaryota; kingdom Viridiplantae; phylum Streptophyta; class Magnoliopsida; order Santalales; family Viscaceae; genus Viscum; species Viscum album. The sequence goes on along the minus strand of OY728159.1, from coordinate 886,391,891 downwards.
AAGGAATGAGGGGGGAATTAATTCTCTAGGGAAGTTTCCTCTTACAAGATGAAGAATTCTAAGGATCGAGCTATCATGTAGGGGAGAAACATATTGTAAAGAATGGACCAATCTGAGTACTTATATACACGTAGGATGGAATTCCACCCCATAGTTTAATCTAATTATGTAGGGACAATTACCATAGTGTTTAATTTCATATGGAAATGATGTGGATTCTAAACAGTTTAGATTCTTTCTATTAATAATTGAATACTAATGTAGGAATAATAAAAATTATTACATAAGGAACCTTAAATTTGTTGGTTGGGGGGGGGGGTGATGTGTTCCCCATCTATAAAGGATTAAGACTAACCTCTACTATAATACACCTTGTGTATGATGTATGATCATTCCTGTTGATAAAGTGTTGTTTTAAACAATACTCTATACTATTATGATTAGGGGAGATTGTTGAGCATGTATTGTTTCATCAATACTCTATCTTTTTATGATGATATTGATGCTAAAAAATACCCTTGTTTTTATTCTAATGATTTTACTCTGATTATATTCTAGGAAATTAATATTGTTTATATTTCTATTTTGAAAGAATTTTAAAGTGTTTAATCTAGGTGGAGTATTTGACAAAGTGTTCAGAAATCATTTTATCGTGTTCTGGAAACACTGTTCATACCCAACGTTGAATATCATAGTGTAAGGATAAAATTCTACGTTTACTTTACGAGTGTTCAGAAATGTATGGTAACAGAAACTTATATTCGGAAGGTAACTTATATTTATAATATCAGAAAAGTATGGAAGAATAACCTTACGTAAGTATGGAACCTTACGTTTTCTTCACAAAAGTATGGATCATCAACCTTACTTTTATAATGAACCTTACATTCTATCGAAAAGTATGAATCATGTATCATACGTTTTGCTAAAGATGAATGTATGGATAATATACCATACTCTTGCAATTTGAAAAGAAAAGTATGGATGATCAAACTTATGTTTGAGATCAATCTTACATTTGAAGAATAGATCATCAACCCTACTTTTATCATCAGACATTTAAAATTCTACTTTATCGTTTAACAATCTTTATACAGAATATCATGCTAATTTCAAGCCAGATTCAAAGCCCGATATTAAAGCACATCTTTGAATGATTTAAAGAAATTTATTTGTGATTAAAATGATCGTTTTAAGAGGAGGATTTCATGCTGATTGGTAAGGGAGGTTACGACTGCTTTGTTATTAAAACATTTGAATATCACGATTCTTAAGGCGACATTTGTGGATATAAATTTGAAAGAAAAACGTGCGTCTTTATTCTTTTTATATCTGTGTTATTTTTAATTACATATAGAGAGATAGATAATCATGAAAAATATTATAAGAACAAGCTCTCTAGTTTTTTGACTAAAATTTTTACAATGTTAAACGAGTCACACATATCTTCTGCTACCAAGATCTATCAGACTCTGTTTTTCTGAAGAAAAGGAAACGTGTTTAAGATTATTATTCTTCATTGAAGATCTATTGTGAATATATTGTTGTTAAGTTTCTGATTTTATTTCAAGATCTATTTGCAACAGGATCGAATCAGAACTTCTCCTACCCGAAGAATAACTTTTTTGTAGACGATGATCCATCTAATGTCAGTTGTGTGCTGCAGCAACTATGAAGAACAACTGGAAAGTATTTTTAGACAAATAAACTTTTCATTTTGAGTAACCAGATTCTCATACTAATTTATGTATTTAGTTTTATAAATGAACCAGAAGGATCTATTTTAGTCTTATCTTGTAAAGGTTTCAACTACCTACACTCTGTTGTGCATGGTTTTTTGATAAGAGGACCATATAGTGAAAATCAGCAAGCTTGTGGTTTAGAGCATTGCTGGAGTGGAATAGGGGCCTTTTCCCCCCCAAAACACTATACATTCATGCATCCATCAACTTGTTTATTTTCCACTGCATAAACATTCTGATAATGTTAAAGGACAGATTGGGAAATCATCACGATTCTCGAAGAAATTGTAAAAGGCACAATTCACCCCCCCTCTTGTGCATACTTGGTATAACCCGATAAAGAATTGGTATCAGAGGTTGGGATTTCTTTTGATAAAGCTATAGTAAGTTTAATGTTTCATAGGATTATACTTAGAGATCTCAATGGAAGATACACAAGAGGGAATTCCAGTGGTTCGAGCACCGTACTTAAATGGTGAAAACTATGGATGTTGGATGTCGAGGATGATCATCTATCAGAAAAATCTTGGATACAGATTCTACTAAACAATTCTTACTCTTTATGAAATTTCTGAGAAACCTGAAACATGGAGTGAAGGTAATGAAGCAAAGTATGACATAAATTCAAAATATATGAATGCTATAATATGTGGTCTGGGACTAGATGAATTCAATCGAGTATCTCAATGTTCTACTGCATATGAGATGTGGCAGAAAATTGTATTTGCCTATGAGGGAAGTGAAAATGTCCAGAAAATGAGTTATGCTACAACAAAAATAAAATTTGATAATTTTAGAATGCATGATGGTGAAAGTATCACCTGGATGAATGGAAGTACCAAAGAGATTTTCAACAACATCACTTCCTTGGGAGATCCTATCAAACAAGCAGATCAGGCCTTGAAAGTACTGAGGGTAATACCACCCGTATGGAATGGGATATCAGTAGCCATTAGAAACTCCACACCTATCAAAAATCTAACATTGAAAGAATTGATTAGAATAATGATGATGTATGATATTGAGATGGAATAAGAATCTAATGAGCATAATTTCTTGCGAAAAAGAGAAAATACGGCTCTAAAGTTTACATATCATAATTAGAGATGAAAGATGAAATAAGAAATCAAAATGGAAGAATGTTCCCACTCATCTGATTCAGAAATGGAACTGGCACAGATGGCCATAAAAATAAAAATAAAAATAATAAAAATAATGGATTTATAAAATCCTTATAAAGGGATTAGAAAGATAAAAACGAAGTTAGATTCTATGAATATAAAAAGATAAGTCACATAAGACCAGAATTTCTTCAATTAAAAGCAGAAAAGAAAAAAAATTATTCAAAAACAATGTTTATGAGTAGAAAGAAAAAAGGGGAATGAAAGATACTTGGAGTGTTTCTGAAGACTCCATAAACTCATCAAAGTCTGACTTATAAAAGGAAGAATCAAATCTAAATGAAAATATGTGCTTTATAGAAGATGCTGATGAGGTACAATCTTATTACTCATATAATTCTGATTTTAGTTAAAGTTTCTCAAATGATAAAATTGAATTCTAATGTAATATGCTGGAAGAGAAATATGATTCCATATTTATGAAATATAAATCACTGTGAAATATCCACACTGCTGTTTTAGGAGAAAGAGACACTCTGATAAAACAACATCAAGAGTTAACTGAAAAATATAACTCATCAAACACAAACTGTATAGATAATGAAACTAAAATAAAAATACTGAAAACAAAAGTAAGGACATAAAAAAATGTAGCACTTTGTTTTACAGAAGGATAAAATCCACTAAATGAAATTCTTGGAAAGATTTTGATTAAATAGGAAAGATATGGAATATGCAGTAAAGGTGAGAAACCCAAAAATTATAAGAACTATTTTTGTTCAAAGTACCAAAGTTATAATTTACAACTACTGTGGAACAAAAGGTCACATATCTAAATACTATTATTTAAAGAATCCTCAAATAAGTAGGATTAAGAAGACCTTTATTGCAAGAAGTTTATATGATTCTATTGATTATAGAAAAACAAAGGAAGTCTGGATTTCTAAATCTTTGTTAGCTAAAACTGTTTGACCCAATAGAATATGGGTACCACAAAAAACTTTTGTTTGAATATGTTTCCAAGAAGTAGGTCACAAAAGCAGAACTGAAATATGGTATATGGAAAATGGATGCTCCAGGAATATGAGTGGTAACTCATAAATCTTTAAAACATTAACTCAAAAGGATGGAGGATTAGTCAAATTGGGTGATAATGCCACAGGTAAAATAATTGGCATTGGAACTGTGGGAGATCTAGAAGCTATCTCAATCAATAAAGCACTCCATGTACAAGGAATAAAAGCCAACCTGATAAGTATCTCTCAACTATGTGATGGTGGTTATTGTTTTGATTTTTGTAACTGTTGTTCTGTTTTTTAAGGTAAATTGCTTAAATTTTGAGCCCCCATAACTGATAATGTTTATACTTTGGACTTAAATTCCTTCGGTAAACAAAACATAAATTGTTTAAAAACTAAGATAAATGAATACCGGATCTGGAATATAAGACTTTTACATTTCAATATATATATGCTTTACATAAGTTATATAAGAAACAAATAGTTTCAAATTTACCTAGTCTTAAATTTTATAGTGACAGATTTTGCGATGCATGTCAACTTGGAAAGCAACCCAAATCATCGTTCAAATCTGTTAACAAAATTTCTACATCTTGACCTCTAGAACTTATCCACATATATTTGTTTGGACCTTCAAGAATATCATGTTTGGATGGTAAATTATATGTATATGTTTTAGTTGATGACTATTCTAGATTTACATGGATTTATTTTCTAAAATATAAAAATAAATCTTTTACTACATTTGAAAGTTTTTTCAAAGCTGTTCAAAATGAAAAATATTTTAAAATAATTTCATTAAGAAATGACGATAGTGGAGAATTTGGAAATTTGGAATTCAATTAATTTTTCTCAAATTTAGGTATTAAACAAACCTTATCAGCACCACGAACACCACAATAAAATGGTAATGTTGAAATAAGAAATAGAACCATTCAAGAAATGGATAGGACTATGCTAAATAAATACAGTCTTCTTACCTATTTCTGGGAAGAATCTGTATGTATAGCCTTCTATATAATGTATAGAGTTTTAATTAGACATATTTTCAAAGAGACACCCTATTTACTCTCGAATAACAGAAAACTGAAAGAAAAGAACTTTAATGTTTTTGGATTCAAGGTTTACACCTTGAACACGAAGGACAATCTTGGTAAATTTGATCCAAAATCTGATGAAGGAATTTCCTTAGGAAATTCTACAACTTCCAAATCTTATATAATTTTTAATAAAAATTCTAGGATCATAGAAGAATCAGTTCATGTGAAATTTGATGAGTCTGATCCCTTTGAGAAAAGGAAAGATTCAATTAATGAATCTGACTCTAATGATAACATGAGACTAGAAAACATGAAAGATGATCTTGAAATGAATATAAATAAAATTTAGTACAGTTCAAAATAACATGAAACTGATGAACCTAATAGTTTATTACCAAGACAATCTAGAACCCTAAAGAATCACCCTTTAGAAACGGTTATAGGAGACCTAGACACATGAATAAAGACTATAAGAAATATATGAAATCTAGTTGAGTTTTCTGCCTTGCTATCCCAATTAGAACCTAAGACATTAGAAAAAGACTTAGTTGATGAAATTTGGATGGTTTCAAAGCAAGAAGAACTAAACCAGTTCAAGAGAAATGATGTTTGGAATTTAGTTGAAAGACCACAAAATTATCCAGTTATACGAGATAATTGGGTCTTTAGAAATAAACAAGAAGATCAAGTAATAATAACTATATATAAATAAATACTAGTATCTAAAGGAAATAATCAAGAATAAGATATTTCTTATAATGATACCTTTTCACCTATAGCTATATTAGAAGCCATTAGAATATTTTTAGCCTAAGCATATCATATGAACATTAAATTATTTCAGATGGATGTTAAGTCTGCCTTTTTAAATTTTTATTTAATGGAGGAAGATTATGTTGAGCAACCTACTAGTTTTGAAAATTATCAAAAATGAGATTCTATATTTAAACTTACTAAATATCTTTATGGACTCAAACAAGCACCTAGAGCTTGGTATGAAGGATTAAGTTTTTTTCTTTTGAAAAATTATTTTACTATTGAAATGGAAAATAAAACATTTGTTAAGAAAACTGTAAACTCTAATATTTTATTGGTTCAAATTTATGTTGATGATGTAATTTTTGGATGAACAAATAAAAATTTTTGTCATGAGTTATCAAATTTAATACAAAAAGAATTTGAAATGAGTATGATGGGATAATTACATTTCTTTTTAGGACTTCTAATTTATTAAAAAGATTTTGGAATTTTTTTGAATCAATGAAAATACATTAATGATTTACTGAAGAAATTTGGACTTGAAATCTAAAATACATATACAAATCCTATGTATACTAATATAAAAATTGATTTGGATGAAACTAGACAATCTGTCAACAACAAGTTATATAGAGGTATTATTGGTAGTTTATTATATATTATTGCTAGTAGGATATATATAATGTACTTAGTATATCATTGTGCAATATTTCAATAAAATCCTAAAGAATCTCACTTAAGTAATGTCAAAATAATTTTTAGATATTTAAAAGGAACTGTTTTTCAGAATCTTCACTATCTAAAAAATTTTTATTTTAATTTAATTTCATATTCAGATGCTGACTTTGGATGCTGTAGATTAGATATAAAAAGATCCTTAGTATCCTACCAATTTTTTTGGAAAAGCATTAGTTTCATGGTCTAGTAAAAAACAACACTCAGTTGCCTTGTCAATAGCTGATGCAGAACGTGTGTCTGTAGGCAGTTTTTGTGAACAAGTGTTGTCGATGAAAACCATTATTATAGACTTTGGATTTTTTTTAATAATAAAACTATTTTATGTGACAATAAAATCACAATAAATATTTCCAAAAATTATATTAATAATTCTAAGACTAATAATATTGATATCAAACATCATTTTTTAAGAGATCATATTTTTAAAAGGATATATTGTTAAAATTTATAAGTACTGAAATTCAATTAGCTGATATTTTCACTAATCAACTACCCACTACAAGGTTTGATTTTATTAAGGGGGAGCTATGTTTATTTAATTTTAAATGAAATTTTAATTTTAATTTTACTTATTTGATTATATTAATTCTTATTTTATTTTAATCTTAACTATTCTAAATAATTTAATTATTTGTTTTTAGAATAATTTAAAATTTCATCTCTACTGATATAATTTTTTTCCACATACATTTTTAGTTTATTTTAAATAATTTATTGACTATTATGTATGTAATAACACCTGAATCAAGGATGATAGAACCAATTTCAAATTCTAAACCCTTTCATTTTCTTAAAACCTTTTGAAACAATGAAACCCTTACCACCTTCTTCTACCATTGGAAGAACCTTCGAAACCCTAAAAATTAGAGGCTTCAGAACATTGAGACATAAATAGAAAAGACAAAGTGAATCAAGGAAGGAGAATCTAGTAATGCCAAGAGTCAACATTTGGTAGGAAGGAAGATCTTACAAGGAAAAGTGATTGATTTGGAATGGTTGTACCAGACCAATCTAACACTGAAGAAAATTTTGGATTTTAAGAATCTCGAAAAAGAATTCAGTGATGAAAACACAAAATTTCTATACGAGGTTGAGTTTATAAATTTCTTTAAATCTCTTCAGTTCAGTATTGGAGATACAGAGTATTCCATAGTCATGAAAATTGAAGATTTGGATTTTTCTATTTCGTATGTGGAAACAGCTATAATTTGAAACTGCCCTCATGAGATAGATTATCACTTTGATTTGAAATCCATTGGAGATAATTAATATAAGTCAAAATAAATTGTGCCATTTTTATTTGGTTCTACAAATATCAAGAAGATGTTAATCAAGGATCTGGATCCAAATCATAAAATTCTTGAAAAAATTATTCAAACAGGGATTGCCCCAAGGATGCCTGAGATGGAGAATATTTTATAACCTGATATGTGTATGATGTTTCTATTTCAAAGTGATATCAAATTGAATTTTTCTGATTATATGATAAGGTATTTGAACTAATTCTATCAAATAGAGGCTAGAATGAGCTTCTATCTTTATGGGAGGTTCATTTCAAAATTATTGTTCAAGTTTTATGTGGTGAGATTAGTAGATGCAAGAGTGGAATTCCATCACAGTAATGTGTTCAATTCTAGAACCTTAAAAAAACAAAGTTTTTATGGAGCACTGTGAAAGGAAAGATTATGCTTGTTGGTGCTGATGAAGATCAGGAGTCTGCTCAGGGAGAAAAAACTGGGAAAACCAAGGAAGGGATAAAAGAATCAAGGACAAGTGATGTTTCAAAAACAACAAGAAGAATTACATTTGAAGTAGTCGTTGAACCTACTGACGAGGGCAGTCAATAGAGTCTTAAAATGAAAAGACACATAGTAGCTCATGGTGGGGAGGAGCCTATTCAAACAAATGTTGTTACAACTGGACATATTTTAAGCTATATATCGGTAAGAGATTTTATTTCTCCTATTGAGGTAGTACCTCAAATTGAAGAGGAAGTTGTAACTCAGTTAGATGTAGATCCTAGAGATGTTAAAGTGGCTCGAACTAAATTTGTTCAAAAATAGTTTGCATAACCTGTTGAAGTTATTCAAGAAGAAAAATTTCAAGAAGAACCTATTTTAGAGGAAGTAAATGAAGATTCTCATGAGGAGAAACAACCTGATGAAAATTTGAATAGAGGAGAGAGTCTATATAATGTTTATACTAATGTTTTAAATGAAATTTTTTCCATGTATTAGTCAGTTCATGACTCTGAGGAAAAATTGGTTGAGAAAATAGTGGAGAAGGATACATATTAGAGATTCGGGGCTCAATCATTGCCTTTAATTTTGATAAATCAAGTTGAGAATCAAGCACATGGTACTTGTGATTCTGAGAATAATCATGTAGATAATTTAATCATAACATTTAATACAATTCAAGATGAAAATTATTCTTTGAGAAGATAATTGGAGAATGAGATACATAAATTTTAGAACCTGAAAGATAGTTCAGTTTTAAAAAGAGAAGTGGAAGTTTTTAAGTTGCATATGTTAGCAAAATTTGGAAAATAAAAACCTAAAATTGTACTGAAATCAGATTTGGTAGAATTCAAAACGTTCATGGAGAAACAGGTGGCCACTGTCAAGTGCAGTCAAGCAAGTACATCAGGTACTTCACCTAATCTGATCAACATATTCCTGGCCATTACAACTATAATGAGAAATATTAATGATAGGTTATAGGACTTATAATGTAATAGTTATCCACTATCTATTATATTGGATAATCAAAAGCATCTTGTTGAGAATCTTACATCATATGAACCAGGAGTAAGAGATTTACTGAACAGGTTCACTAAAAATCTAAATCATTTCACTGAAAAGGAATAAAGATTCCATGAGTTTTTTTAAAGTAAATCTGACTGAAGGTATTCATCTGACTTAGGAGGGAAGATGTCTAAAAATTGAGTTAGGATATGGACTGATGAAGAGGTTGAGAATGCAGTTATTAGATATAAAAGAAGTTGTTCAGAGGCTCTGAAACCCGTTTTCAACTCTTTTATCCCAACTTTGATTCATGTATCAATTATGTACTTGTACATATATTTTCAATAAAATATTTTTGAATCTCATTTTTATGTGTTTTTAATTTGTTCTCTCTATGTTATAATTCTAGAATCAAGATTCAATTATTGAAATGTAGTTTAAGATAACATTTAATTAAGTTCAATGCTACATTAAATGTGATATATTTCTTACTCTATCATTCTTTTTGAAATAAAAAAAAGGTGGAAAATTGGGTAAACACAACATTTTATTTTAAGAAAATGGATAAATATTTTTCTTAGGAAATGAAATTTGGATATAATAATACATTTTATATTTTTTATGTTTTACCATTATGGGAGAAATTTGGATAAACAAAAAATATTATTTTCATTATTTTACATTATAAATGGAGGATAAATTTCATAAAGAAACTTTAAATAAATTTTTTAAAAATCTTTTTTATATATGGGTGAACTATGGAAAACACTTTATTTATTTATTGTTGAAATAATTATGTTAAAATAAAATATTATTTTATATTTGATTGATTTTAAATTATATACAATTAATTTCATGGGTTATTTCATGGGTTATGTGATCATCAAATAGGGGATATTGTTAATCAAGTGTTATTTTCAACAATACTCTATACTATTATGATCAGTGGAGATTGTTGAGCATGTATTGTTTTAAGAATACTCTATCTTTTTATTATTATTTTGATGCTCACAAATACCCTTGTTTGTTTTTATAATGATTTTACTCTGAGTATATATTATAATATTAATATTCTTTATATTTTTATTTTGTAATAATATTAAAGTGTTTAATCCCTGTGGAATATTTGAAAAAGTGTTCATAAATAATTTTAGCATCCTCTAGAAACATTGTTCATACCCTACGTTGAAGAGCATAGTGTAAGGATAAAAGAATACATTTAATTTATAGGAGTTCAAAAAAGTATGGTAAAAGAACCTTACAGTTGGAAGGAACCTTATGTTTATTATATCATAAAAGTATGGAATAAGAACCTTACTTAAGTATGGACCCTTACATTATCTTCACAAACGTATGGATCATCAACTGTACTTTTATAATAAACCTTATATTCTATTGGAAAGTATGGATCATTTATCATATGTTTTGATAAAGGGGAAAGTATGGATAATATACCATAAGTTTGAAAGTTTAATAAAAATGTATGGATGATCAACCTTACTATTGAGACTAATCTCACTTTTGAAGAATATATCATCAACCCAATGTTTAGCATCAGCGATTTAAAATTTGAATTTATCAGGAAATGATCTTTATACGGAATATCTAGCTGATTTAAAGCTAGATTCAAAGCCAAATATTAAAGATCATCTTTTATTGATTTAAATCCATTTATGTTGTATTCAAAGGTTCAATTTAAGAGGAGGATTCCATGCCGATTATTAAGGCTAGTTATGACTGCTCTGTTATTCAAACATTTGAATATCACGATTATTAAGGAGACATTTGCGGATCTAAATTTTGAAGGAAAACACTCTTCTTTATTCTTTATATATCTGGGTTATTTTTAATTACATATAGAGAGTTGAATCATCGAAAAAAAGATTAGAAGAACAAGCTCTCGAGTTTTTCGACTACAATTTTTACAGATTTATATGAGTCACAAAGATCTATTGCTACCAAGATCTATCAGACTCTGTTTTTCTGAATAGAAGGAAAAGAATTAAGGATTCTTATTCTACATAAAAGATCTATTGTGAATCTATAGTTTTTAAAGTTTCCAATTTTATTTCAAGATCTATTTGCAACTGGATCGACTCAGAACTAATCTTACCTAAAGAAAATATTTTCTGAATACGACGATCTATCTTCTATCAGTTGTGTGCTGGTGCAACTATGAAGAACAAGTGGAAAGTACTTTTATAAAAATACTATTTCTATTTTGAGTAATCGACTTGTCGTACTGTGCTTTGTATTCGGTTCTATGCACGAACCAGAGGGATATGTTTTAGCCTTATCTTGTAAAGGAGTCAACTACCTACACTCAGTTGTAGATGGTCTATTGAAAAGAGGACTAGATAGTGAAAATAACAAATCTCGTGGAGTTGAGTGTTAGCGGAGTAGACTAGGGGTCTTATATTCCCCAAAACACTATACATTCATGCGTCCTTCAATCAGTTTATTTTCCACTGCATAAACATTCTGATAAAGTTAAAGGAAAGATTTGGCAATCATCATGATTCTTTAAGAAATTATAAAAGAGAAAATTAACCCCCCCCCCACTTGTGCATATTTGGTATAACCTGATCCAACAATTCCAACTTTGGTTCTATCATTATAGGTTTATTCCCTAGTATCATAAGAGTTTTAAGATCCAATAAAAACTCTCCTAATTGGAATGAGTGGAGGTGAATATTCTTATTGAAACTTTATAAAATATTATTATGATATAATTATAGGTTGTGATGGGAACTCAACCTCTTCCCATCGAGTTTTAATAACTCATCATTTTTCTTCTATGATTGTTCATCATCTGATAGTTGATTGCAGATAGTGATCCGTATTTAATGTTATTGAAATTTTATAGGAATAACAACCTATGTTCCATAGACAACTGAATATGGGGTCACTGGTGTGGAAGTGAGGGTTGTGGTATGATAATCCTGTGAGGCATGAATGATCTTTTCTATCCATGATTTATAGTCTTTATACACAACTTTCTAGAGCATGTTAAACAAAGACATATTATAATTCTATATCTTCCTATTTCCACTGCCTGATAGTGAAATGAATTGTTGGGGATGATGTTATACTATTGAAAAAACCTTTTCTACCCAAAATAACATAATTTAGTATTTTTTACTATTAATATTGAGTGGGGGAAAAAATTTATGATGATAGTAAACATCATGTAGAAAATTTTGTTCTTCATCCAGATTTCCTTTGGTGGTTTGGACTCAATCCATTTGAAAAAAATGTGTGGTGGTAAGGATGTACTTAACATACTTAGATCTACCTAAGGGATATGGTCCCATGATATTTATTACCCATATAGTAGATATATAGTAGTTTTTGGCAATATTCAATAAACCAAGGGGCTAATGGATAGAATTTGTGTGTATTTTACAAGAGTGATGTTTCGTGGTGAATTTCACAATGTCTTGCATTATTATTTTTATATAAGTAAAGAATCCTATTAATTTAGTGGGAGATCCTGGGTTCTGATTGATTTTAACCTAAAGAACCTTTATAGACATCTATAATTATATAAAGGGTCTCTCCTTCTATGATTCACCTAATGATAACTCCATTAAAGCCCAATTTTGGAGGACTTTATATTCATGCATCCCTTCCTAAAGGGTGAAGTTCAATGCATAACATTACGTCTACTCCTTTCTAGATTTGTTTATTGGGAGGGTCCCATTTTATAGGTAGTCCACTATGGGTTTCATCTATCTAATAATGGTAAAATGATCATAATGTCTTGTGGAAGATATAATATTGTTGATCTCTTCCATGTCAATGACAAAGAGAAATGAGAAGACCATTTGAGGTGCGATGTAGAATACTGTCTCTTCTAGGTTGGGATCATCTCTTGATGTGGTTGCATTATTGGGCGCATCTACATGGGTATTTTGTAAATGGTGTATGTGATTTAACGTTGCTTCAAAAGGGAACTCCACCATTAGTTCATTCAAATTGCTGATAAGGGGAGTTAACTCTTCTCTATTGGTGGAAAATTCTTCATTTATCTTCTTAGTATCCTATTACGAATCACCTTTGAAATTTATATGAGATACATATAAGTATAAGTATTGCTCTAATACTACAATGAGGGATTGTTATTCATCCTCATTATTAGTGAATCCTTTGGATAATAAATAGTGAGGGAAAACTCCCTTGGATGGGAAGACAAAGAAAATCTATAGAGTATCATAGTTAAACTTTAGGGTCTATATTATTTTCATGGTAAGACATTAAGAGGCTAAGTAAAATATATCTCCCACTTTTTTAGAGTGTCATGGCCATATAAAACCTCTCCATCCAGATGCCCAGGGTTTACTATTGTTCTTTTCCAGGTAGGATGTGTTGTAAGTAAATCAATTAGTTATTTTCCATTGATTCACGTTTATGATATGAATTGAATGTTGAATTATTATAGTATGACCACCCATTAGGAGAAACAAATGATTAATATAGGGTTTCAGAGAATTTACTTGATTGTGTTGATATAAGAGGCCATTTGGGATTCATTGTGCACCATGCGATGCCTTTGTTTTTGTAAAAAACACAATTGAAAGTTATTTATCCTTCATATTGGATTATTAGGTCTCAGTAACTAGAATTGTGTTACTAATATAAGACATACTATTTTCTTTCCCTACATAATTTTTATACGAAATAACATTGTTTAATGATCAGTCCATTTTGGCCACATTTAGGACGAGTAAATTCCCATCTATTGGTGGAATTAAGACGGGTCAGTAAAGAAGATACTACTTGATGTTCTAGAAGGATTCATAGAAATAATTGTCCCATTGATAAGTGACTCCATTTTTCGTTAACTTTGTGAAATGGGAGACATTGTTTGGCCAATTTTTCTATGTAATTCCATATGTTGGAAAGTCATACTTTAATCCACTTCAACTATTTAGTTTTCTAGTTAGAAACAATGTGAGTATTATAATAGTATTTTTCTGGTCAACCTCAAGCTCATGGTGGAATTACACAAACCCAAGGGATTTTTCTAATAGTACCCTAAAGGAACAATTTATAGGGTACATCTTTAAGTTGTGTTGTTTTAATTTAGGGAATATTGATTAAATTTCAATGAGATGATTGAATTGATTCAAAGAATAAAACATCAATTCATTGATTTAACACTCTATGATTCCTTATATAATGTGTTTGAATATTTTATTTATAGTGTGTTTATAGGTGACGCCATCATTATTCAAGAAAAAAGGCATGATGTGATAGCAGAATAACCATTATGGAACCCTAAAAGGAGTGGATTTCTTATCTAGATGGACAATTTTTATCTAATTATATCATGAGTACGCATCCATAAAGGAGTGGTATTAGAAGATTATGGTTGCATCTATCAGAATTTCCATAATCAAAACTGGGAAATCATCATTTGGGAAGTGTCTATTGAGATTACTAAAATCAATGAAAATCCTGATCAATCAATTAAATTAAATAATGGTGATTATTTTTACAATCCATTTCAATCATTTCATATCTCAGATAAAACTAGATTTTATAATACTATTAACAAAAAATTACACTTTGAAAATATAAGAGGGTATCATTCTTCTGGATGCCTACTTGAAACACTGATTGTCATATGTATATCCTTGGTGAAGCATGGAAACATTGGTGTCTAATCATGGAATATCTATATAATTCTAGGTGAACACATAATACTACTTCATCAAGAATAAGATATAGATCTTCTTTTCTTCTAGGGGGGTGGAAAAATTAATCTATGTGGTCCATAAGTCCACTTATGGGGTCATATTTATTTACCAAGGCTCATAAATTATTTTGTAGATTCCATCATCAAATTATACAGGGGAATCTTGAAGATCACCTTCTCCATCTTCCATCTCTACTTCATTTGATGCATCCTCAAGACTGGTAAATATCATGGGAAAATATGTTTCCTTAGTGAGGGACAATGGGCCACCAATGGGTTTTTAGAGAACTAAGTCATATGTATCATGATTGAGAGTGATTTAGGGATGTTTAATTTCTTCTATGATGTTATCCAGGGATGAAGAATAATTCTCCTCCAAGAATGAAGGATATATAGGGGAATTTTAAATTTTCACTGGTGGTTCAGTAAATTACTCTAGTCCTAATGGGGTATTTGTATGACTATCATTAAATGGTTATAATTTAGTTGGAATGAATGTTTTTACATTAACATACTCTAGTGAAGTTTATGACTTACAACAGTTTGAGGGAGTTGGATCTTCCACCACAACTAGGTTTATGGATAATACATAGTCATTATCAATCAAGATCTAGGGGCATACGAGCACAATCCCTTAACTGTTTAGAGTGGTGAAATGTGAATCACCCTATATCACCAACTAAATTCATCTATATTGTAAAATCCATCCTTAGTGTACTGGGATTCATAATATTTAAATTTTGCACTATCAGAACATAATGTTCCAAATTTTCTATTAATAGATTACATTAAGCATCGATGATTGGATTATGAAATAGCTTTATGAATAGGGATAAAAAATCTTCCATGTAGAACATTATATATTGTGTCCTACTGGATAACCAAAAATAGGAAATTAGACACTAGGTCCTAGAATATTTCTTTGAGCTTGATCATTCCAAGGGGATTTTCTCTCTCTAATCATACCCTTGAATGGTTAGCTTTCATGGAAATAAATCTTCCACACTGTATACAAAATTTTAGTGTTTTGGGGACATGAAAATATTAATCCTAGAACCACTATTAACCAAAGCCCATAAAATATGGATATTTTGAGCTTAGTAGAATAATACAAGGTTTTGATACACCCTTTAATGATTTCTTATTGATATTTTTCATTGAGTGAGATGGAAACTTTCAATTCTACTAAAGTAATTTCCACTATAAAAAACTCAGCTATAGTGGATTCTATATAAAACTCCAGGGGACTCTGTAGGTCATCAACATGAACCACATCAAGCTCTTTTAAAAGGTGTAGGATATCAAGGATGAATATCTTGGTTGTGATATCTTCAAACAATTTCAAAAATACAAACTTCTATACTAGAGGCATGTACTTAATAATATGAGACTTATTATTGGCGTGTTCTTTAGGGTATGAGGAACTCATAGTAGACATATTAGGTTTATGGACTGAAGTTGAAGGAACACCTATTACTGTTAGATTGAGGTAAACTAGTCCACCCACACATTTGGGTTAACTGGAAAATTTCTCACCCACCAAACGATCTTCTAAATAACAAGGTTTGGAGGAATCTTGAAATATTCTAGGGTGTCCCCATGCTCCATCAAGGATTACTGGAGTGACTTACCATGAGTTTTATCCATGTATTTTGCATTAAAAGGGATGTGGAAATGATATTGGGCCTGACCATGACTAAATATTACCTTTTCCCCTCATATTATATGGATTCTACCTATGGAACCCTAGTTAGGTAAGAGGTACCTGAGTTTATATACATATTCATCGTTAAAATATATTTATAATAAGTGAATCTTTTTAACCAAACTGAAATGTTCCACTTAATTCAATAAGTATTCTATTTGGTGGGGTAGTTTCCATACTCTGTATGATGAGAGAAAAAACATTTTTTGAGTTAGGGCCTATTCGAGAGTTGATCAAGCTCTTTGTTCTCATGACATACTCAATTTATGAAGGTTCTTTTTACCTCTAGAGGGTGAGTTTAATTACCCCTTGGGATTATACATGAGGTTTCATCAACACAGTCAGTTGATAGATTTATAAATTAAGAACAAAATGGGCCCAATAAACCCAATTTTTTGTTATCCAGTCATCAAACATATATTCATACATGGATGCGATGTCCTAAAGATCAACTTTTACTTTTTATTGGGTTTTGGACACCTAAAGCACTTATGATGGGGATTTTCCTTATAGCACTTTTTTTGTAATCAATCATATCCTAAAGGATTCTATTTATAATAACAATATTAGATTGTATGTAATATCTTTTGATTGAAAGTGAAATAGTTTGGATAATCATTGAGGTTGGCCTCACAGGGTTTCTTTGGTTCATGAATCTTGAGGAGGTTTTTCCCAAGGCTTGAAGAAAATAAGCAGGACACTATTTATTTTAGAAGAAATAGATTTTTTACATCCATTCCTTAAATCATAGGTGACTATATCTCCTTATCTCCCAAAGAGGGAAGTTTTTTTATCACCGAAATTCATGGGGGGGGGGGGAGGGGCGGGGGTTGGTGGGTGATTTAGAGTCATTTTAGGTGATTTAGCAACCACCGATACTAGTTTGAGTGTGATAATCATAATTTATTATTTTCTAGTCCTTTTCCCTTGTGTTGTTGGTATGGGCGTGGATTTATCCCTATTTTTTTATAATTGGACTCGTCAAGGAATTGTGAAATTTCTATAAACACCCATAATTTTCATAGATATTTCTATAGGATCAATGGTGTTTGGAGCTCATCATAATGGTTAACTAAATAATGTTGTAGAAACTGCTCTTGTGGTATTGGAATTATGAGAAAGTACACTATACCTTTCCACCTGGTTATAAATTTTAAGAATCTCTTTTTTTCATGTATTTTTTATCTTGTGTGGTCAATGATCATCATTTTCTTTAGTACAGAGCTAAATTATTAGATGAATTTATGGAAAATGTCTTCTCAGCATGCGAAAGATCCTGCTAGGAGGATACGATACCAGATGAAGGACGACCTCACCAATGTTTATATAAGTCATCTCAGTTTGGTTACCACTTGCTGGTATCGAGTGCCCATCATAGGTTAACCTCAAAAAATGAAGTGTGAGATACAGTTCCTTGGGCCCCTATACCATTTAAGTTTGATAATAATTAACTCCCAAAATTGGGTGGAGGTAGGGTGACATCCATCCATTTAGGAGATGGATTCCTTTATTGGCTAAATTGGGGTGAGCCACCCATCTATGGCTTCAATTGATGTGGAAAGAGACTCGATGGTGTCAAGTAGCCTAAGGGGTAACGTTTTTAGAATAATATACTGAGTGTAGGTAGTGGTTTAATGCTAACACCATCGTCCTACATTCATCAATTATTAATTGTTAGATCATACTGGGATTAAATGATTATCGAAATATAAGGGATATTTCCATCATAATAAATGAATTTTGAATATTATTAATTATTGTATTCAAATAAAGTGGATATTTAGATCTAGATCTAACCTAATTTTAAAATTCCACTATTTTTTGAAAATAAATCTTCTCTTGATAGGTGGGAGAATAAATATTTCATTCTTCTTGGAAGTGATACTTGGTGGGAAAAGTTCACCTAAACAATTATCTATTGTTCATTCTGAGATTGAATATCCCTACCTAATAATATGCCAAATAATTTTTTGTGAAGGGGAATTGAGATTTTTTGGTGGATAATTGGATGTGGATATGAATTTCCCTTTATCCTTAGTGGAATAGAATCAGTGGGGATACTCATTTGGTTGTTCTAAATTCTGGTTCTTCCTCTAATTCTGAGTATGTGTGGACTCAACCTATGCATCAGATCAACATACCTCATGAGGTATTATTTCTAAATTTCGTCCCTCTGAGTATAATTCTTTATTCACATCGTCCATTGGATTGATAGTGGTAATTTTCACTAAGGGATATCAGGTGGAAATAGTTAGTTTTCACTATCTGAGTAATGGAATGACTTTTCACCACATACTTCCCCATTCAGTGTCACATCAAGGTCTTCCTCTTGGCCCCTCTGACCATTGGGTTGCTTTATTTTTCACCCATTTTGAGGATTGAACTTATTCATTAGATATTTTTATAATTTTGGTCTAAGAATACTAAACCTACAAGGACCTCCAACCATCATTACTGAATGAGCCCTTAATGAATGGATTGAGTCATGTGGAGGTAGAGATGAATGGGGTTACAAATGCTAGAAACCACCACTCTGTCTGAAGAAAAGAAATATCCTTAAAGGATATGGTAGTATTAAACCCATCTATAAGGGATGGGTTTGACATGGATCAACCATCAGTTATCCTTGAATACATTAATAATTTGAGGGTTCCTGGGGTGATAGTCATGGAAAAAATTCCCTAGCACTATAGACTGGGTTTGGCTTGAAACCATCATTGCTATTTTATAGACCCAATGAGTATTTATTGACATGGGATGTGAAGGATATTTTATAAATTAATCTAACACTATGGGCCATGGTTTCTCTTGGATGGATAGAAAGGTAGCTACCAATGAAATTTTCTTAATGTAACATATTTTCATTTGATCACAAACTGAGTGATGCATCGACTTAGAATGTGATCTACTTTCCATAGGGATCCGTCTTGTGGCCTAAGTATTTGTATACCTCTTCTAACACATGATCTATTCCTTCCAAGATTCATGTATAAAAGGCCTACCAAAATAGCACTCTCTATAGTCATGATTATTTCAGGTCTAAAACACATGAGGATTTTATTAAGGTGACTAAATTTCTCACATGAGATTTAGGCATATAACCTCTCTGATAAAAATAGAATTAAAATATTACATTCAAAGGGTATTCTTATATCCTGGGTATGAGGTGGTTTTTTCCTCCCTATTTTATCAATCATTGGATACAAACATCTAATGGGGCCTTATCAATTTTTGTTGAAGAGTTGTAAGGATGTGAGTACAAACATGCATGAGACTCTTATATTGATTTCATAACCTCAGGTCTCAATACAAGAAGAAAGAAGGTTTATTTGACAACAGGTTATGTTTAATGCTTAAATAAGATCATCATATCCTTGAAAAGAGATGATCTTGGCCTTTAGCTATATAAAATTATCCAATAGGTTTTGGTGTTGTTAAGACAAGCATTCCAACTTTAAATCATTTAGGATGTCATAGATGGATGTCTAAATGGTCCAAAACATAGTAAAATGTTTTGGTGTAGTTTAACCTATTGGTTTGAGGACCTATCTATAAAAAGATTCCCTATACACGAAATGATATCCTTTCCTGGGTGAGATATCATTGTGGGGAAGTTTTGCACGATTGATGCTAAGGTTAGAATCCTCATAATCTATCTCTATGATACTGTGAGTAGGACTCCACGGTAGGCATGGACTTCTGTTTAATATGCATACTTGGAAGATCCTTGATATTCTATAGATATACACTGTATAACCTTAAGGATACTAACATTGAGAAGGGAAGGAATTTGAGCATCATACTACATTGTAGTCAGAATATGCAGACCTTCCCTCTATGTTTGTGTAGGATTACGAGCCCACAATGTGGTTTCCCCTAAAATATGATAGATATTATCTCTAGCTATTATCAGTGCATAATTCCATTGTGGAGAAGAAACAGAGATATACTGGTGAGCTTCCATAATGTCTGTAGGAATATGAGCCCGCATTTGTGATGCTTCAAATGTATGTCATCTAGCCTTGGTGGAAATAAGAATATGGTCCCAATTGTGATATTCATTCCCTACAGGATATGATGCCTGACCATTGTAATGGGATAAGGGATATAATACTTATCCTACATGTACTCTTAGGGATTCTGATATAGTAATCCATTATTAGTATATGGAATATTAACTAGGATTCTATCAACTAACATAATATGATGAGAATATTTTGAATGGTTGGAATAGATATGGGCCTTCCCTAAGGTGAATTCTAGGTTATCCCAACAAAGATCATTAATGAGATAAAGAATATGTGAATTCTCTAGAGTAGCTACATGTCCATTATGATCATTCTAACTTGATTCTATAGATGTTTGAATATGAGTATATACATATCCATGTATTAATTCTGGAATATATCCTCAAATATCCTTCATTTTTTCTATTATATATTATAAATTTCAATGGTATTAAGAAAGAATATGAGTTTGGTTACTTATTTTCATGAGGATATAATGTCATACAATATAAATTGAATTTGAAATATATGCCCAATCCTATATTCTATTTTATATCCAAATATATCAATGATCTTCATGTGCAAGGTAAGGGATATGTGGCTACCACTACATGCTTCCAAAACATACTGGTAGGATTTATGTTTGTGAACATAGATATAGTCATTCCGAATTAGTGTTTATATTATTTTTCAAGAGACTATATCTATGTAAGTGGGGATATCATTCCACTCCCTGTTATCCTCTACTCATCATTCCTAGTGAGATATCCTAGATTCCAAGACCTGAATATTTGGGTAGGTGACTTAATTGGATGCACCCATAGTTGTTGGGTGAGGGGAAGTAGTTACATGATGTTTGTGGTGGAAGTTTATAGGATCCTTTTTAGGAGGATCCTAAATCAAGGTGATGTCTTAGTTGAATCCTTAATATACCATTATAAGATAAGTAATGTGCTGATTATCGCACTATAGAAAGGCTCACAAATTAGTTGGTAGTGATTATAGGTATTTATAGAATCATCATATCTCTCCTCAGATGATATTGGCCTAGAAAAATTAGTGAATTTAGAAAATTTCACTGAACCTATAGTGTTGGTATGGTAATATGTCAGTGGTATTCCTTGAACATTGTGTTCTCTACCTAGTACTAATGATTCCAAGTAGTTAATACTACCTTCTTTCCTATATGGGTTGTGACTCACATAGAAATTATAGTGTTATAATGATTTATTAATGAATAATCCATTATTTATACTGTAGAAAGATCATAATAAATGGTTTATATAACCATAAATACAAAAAAATTAAGAATTCCGATCGATACTAAATCAAAATTAATAAGCATGCTTAATTACCTTGGTATGGGAAACTCAATTATTTTTTCTTTTTAACAAAATATTCTTCCCAGTTTCACCTTTTTTGTTTCGACCCAGGTTACGGTGGCCAAAGATTCTTTGTTTTCTCAGAGGATTATCATAGAAGAACAATCCCCATGTCACATCACTACTCTTATATTAGGTTATTTATATTTTAGTTCAACTGTGGAACTATAATCACCCAATGGTTACCACATTCGTGATGAGTCATGAGTTTACCTTCCAAAGGAATATGGTCATTGGGGCCTCTTACCAATGGATCTTAGGAACACACACTGGTTGATAGGATGAGATATCATACTCATCACACCTCGTCGAGGTAAATTATTTCCAACATCAAGACTCTTATAGAGATTTTAATAATTTTCCAAACTCTTTCCTAGAACCCTATATGAAACTAGTTTCACAAAAATATATAACTAGTTATTAGATTTTGATGATGTGATTATTTGTATATATTAGAGGGGACTCATTTACATGACTCTTTTTATAAGAGGTTCTCTAACCCTGAAACTTTTGTATACATCATAATTTCACCATTTTTTTACCAATTATTAATTAGTGATAGTAATTTAGGAATCAATATGTTTTAAAGCCATATAGATAAGAACTATCTTGTTTTTTCTATCTAAGAAAGGGATATTTATGGTATTAGGATCAAGACTATAATGGAAAGTCCAACATATCATTGTGAAAAAAATCAGGACCCATATATTTTAGTGCCACTTAATAGGACTTTTCATGCCTTTTAAAGTCATGTGATGAGGACCCATCTATGTAGTATAACATCATAAAATATAGAAATATTGGAAAAAGGTGACTTAAAATGGACTATGTAGGGATTATGCGTGGGTTACCCTTTCTGGCTGACCATAAAGGAATAAAAACAAATGAATATGGGTTATTTTCATGAGGTGTATGGCTTTGTAAAGATAATTTTTCTTAAGAGTATGGCATGGATGGGATGTCCAGACTCATGAGAGTATGGCCATGTGTTGGTAGGATGTGAATAACCTCATGAGAAATGTTTCTTAATGAGGATGGTGATATAAGGTTTATGATGTTGGGTTTGAATCTTAGGGAGGAATCATATGAATCTCATCAATGTAGGAATCAAATCCCATGAAGTTTAAAGGAAACAATTTAAGATTGTTTCATAGGACCGTTCCATGTAGTTTAACATCATATGGTAAGGATTTCATCATTTATTTTAACATCATGAAATTATGAAAGATATGGTGTAAATTGAATATTTTTTATAAGGGACTGAGACTTAGAGAGGTGTCTTAAATATCATATGAGGATTGAAAACAAATCCTAAGTAGTTCTAGTTTTTAGGACATGTGTACAGTAAAAGGGTTGTAAATATAGATTTTAGAAGACCTTATAAGTATAATGTATCCCTTAGGTATTCTATTGGGAGTTTAACCATTTGGTGGAATAGAAGATACAGTAAGGACTTACACCTATGGAATATGCCTATAATGGAATCATTGGTATCATGATAACAACATGATCCTTATAAGTCTCTAAGACCACATGAGTCATGTTTGTTGTGATAAGAAAGATATAAAAGAAGAAAAGAAAAATTTCATGTGAGTGTAAGATTGAATTTTTCAAGGTCTTACACATTTAGGTTACCCAAAGGTAAATATGGATTTAAAAGGGATGAAATGATCTTTCACAAGGATTATTGCGATGAGAAACCTATGTGGTGGTATTACAGTCTTCATGGAGAACATGTCCATGTGAAACTAAAAATGGAAATATTTTGGATATTTATTTCATGACTCAAAATTCATCCTAAGTATCTTAATTTTTGCAACAATAATACTCTTCAAAGTTCACAGGCTCTTTGACAAGTAGTGGGTATGAAATGATGACTGAATTCACAAGGATTATTACCACATGATTTAGAAACTATTAGAATATTAGGGACTCACACCAAGGTGGGTGACCATGTGGGAGTAGTATTGAACAAAAAATCAAGAGGGTTAAACTGGTACTCTTACTATTCAGGTTATCACATGAATGTCATAGAGTAATTAAATCACATAAAATAACTAGAGGTCATGAGATTTTATAAGGGAAGGGGAGTCATGAACTCACATGAAGGAAAGAGGGTCATGCACTCACGTAACTGGTATTAGGTTAGGGGTTCACATGGTGTGATCAAATGACCTAGATTTCATCATGTGATCATATGACCAATATTTCATCACATGATCACATGAATAATGAACCATCACATTATTAACTCTTGTGAAAGTGGTCATGCTGAAATGTCTTTCATGTGAGCTTAATGCACTTGAAAATTTGTCACTTATTTTTCAAGGATCAAATTATTTCATAATCACATAATAAATATCTAAATGATAAAATTTGAAATAATGGTACTCTCTTTATGTATCAATTTTTTATATGTACAATTTTACTTCATTTAGTTGTCAAGGGGGCTTTTTATAGGCATCAAACTTTCTATTTACGTGCCACTTCGCAATGTAAGAGAGCCACATATATAGAATTTGTGAGGTGGAATATATCCATGAGAATTATCACGTGATCATTAAAATAATGTGACTATGATGCATGTCATCAATGATTCCCATCAGTGCATCACCTAACAAAGAGAAACCATGGCATTATCCCATCATGGATATCTTTTCTCACATGATCCATTTGGGATTAGTTGCTTGAACATCACTGAGAGGTGTCTCAAGATGAAAGGAGACTACAAGATCATCCAATTATTGAAAACATCATTTACTTTAATCATTATTGATTACACAACCACATGTCTATATTAGGACATCACATGAAGAAGAGTAACCCCATGCTCATCCCATCATAGGTAACCTCGGTCAAATGAATCATTAGATATTATGTGGTCGTGTGTCCATCATGGTTTCACATGAAGAAGAGAGACCATTATACAATTCCAACATGGAAATCCTAACCATTGAACCAGTCACATAAATATCATGATGTTATATGATATCATGATGCATTGAGGGTTAAAAAATCGCGTAACTCTATGGCATAACCCTCTAGTGGTCATGAGATTCAGGCATAGTGTGTATTTTTTAAATGAATTTTTACCCAATTGGTACTCATATATGGGGTATTTTCACCAATTAAACTTGAATTTTTTTTTGAAGGAAATAAAGAATTTATAAAATCTAGAAGCTGTATCCAATTGTTTGTATCTATACAAGGATGTCATTCCTATGAAACCACACAGTTTTTACTTTTCCAAACATCTAGGATATTTTATGTATATATGAGTATTTTATCATTATAATATATTATGAATATTGTATAATGGGAGTTAATGGTGATATTTAATTGAAAATATAGTAATGAATTTATAAAAATTAATCATAATAAAATTTCTCATTGAAAATAAATGTAAATGGAAGGATTAAAAAAATTAAGGTATAGAATGAGTTAACCACCCTTACTTTGAAAATTAGCACCAGAATTCTTGATTCAGACAACTTAAAATCATTGAAAATATTTTTTACTAACACATATTATGTGAAATAAGAGGGAGTTTTTTCTCAATGTCATTGGAGTTCGTAGGAATGGGTGAATGATTGGATATTATACTTGAGGAGGGGTTTTTTGGGTTAAAAGAATGGTTATATTGTTATTGAAGCCAACTAATTTTTGGTGACATTGATTCCCCTTGATATTATTTATATTTTTATTAATAAAAGGAGGTTTATTTAACAATTAAATCAATTAAAAACTAAATTTCACCTCCCAAAGACACCATTAAATGTAAATATTCATAAATAATTTTTACTATGGTAAAATGCAACTCATTTTCCAAAATCTCAAAAATAAGTTTCTAAATTCAAAATATTTTTTATAAATTCATTATTTTACTACCTAAATTCATTTTTGGTTTAAAATATTTTTCATAAATTTTATATGTCATTTCTTATATCATGATATTTCATAAATGTTATGGTATCCATAAAAAGTGTAATTTTTACTATTCACAAAAATAAACTTCATCAAAAAAATTCCAAAAAAATCATTCTAAGATAAATTTGATTTTTTGTTTCAAAAAATTAAGTCCTTATAATAAAATTAAATTTCTAAAATTTAAGAATTTAATTTTTAAATGAAAATATATAATATAATGGAAACCATTTTTATTAATGAAAATGATTTTTTATACTTTAAGTGTTTTTAATCATAATATTCATATTAACTAATAATTAAATAAGTGTTTATATATTAGTTTTTAAATTGAAACATTTAATTTTAGTAATATTTATTATGTGTTCAATTTAATTTATTAAGATAAATTTACAAAATTTATAGAAAAATATAATTCATCTAAAATATGACCTTTTAACATTAAATGATTTTAATGACATATAAACATTAAATTTATCTAATTAATTGGTACAGGAACACATAAATTTTTTCTTTAAAATAATAATTACAATATATAAAGAATTAAAATAAGTCATTTCAAAAATCTTTTAATTTACTGGATGTTTTACTCTTGAAATTTCATTAATTAGATTTCTCATTTACACCTATGATGTATTAATTTTTATCTTACATTGTAAAATATATTATGATTTATATTAGTTTTGTATTTTGTATGATAGAAGTTATTCAAAAGGGTAATTATTTAAAGAAAAAATGGTTCTAAAATATCTTGGTGTTATAGGGGGTTTCCTAGGAACTAGGAAATCTATTGATTATGGTGGAATAAATCGATGATATTTAGTGAGGGGGGTTATATAACATCATGGTAGGTGGTACCTAATAATTCACAATGGTTATGATATTTCTCATTCTTATGTGATGTGTGGTTCATGCCAACCATGTGAGCTTGATCCTAATTTGAATTAAAAGAATAATTTCTTATAAATTAAAAATTTATTATAGTTATTGGGACTATGAGAGGTGTAATACCCCCGTAAATGTGAGAAATAAAAAATTATAAATGTTATTACCCATGTCAATAAGGCACAACATTATTTTTGGGAACCAATAATATAAGAACACTAAAGTTATGTATGCTTGTCTTGGAGTAGTTTCAATATGGTTGACCTCCTAGGAAGTTTCCAAGGGTTTGTGTGAGTTAGGAAAAATAACAATGAAATAATATATGTTTCCCTTTGGGAAAATTAATTAGTATGATTGGTGAACCTAGTTGGTAACAACAATAATTGAAATGAGAAGGAAAACCAAGTATTACAGGAGACCCATGGGGTTAAATGACTAGGTTCTTAGCCTAAGGAGGTCAAGTCATGGAAAATGATATCAGATTCAATACCCAACCGAAAGTGCAGTGGAACTGCCTGGGTTTGAGGAGATATGGGAATTATTCTTTAATGTGGGGGAGGGGGTGATGAACACCCCGATAAAATAGAGACCTAAAATAATAAATTTCACTACCCATATCAACAAGGTTAACCATTCATTTATAGATATTTTAGGATAATAAATACAAAATCAAGAGTTCTTGGAATGGGGTAGTTTATATATGGGTAACCAACTGAGAATTTTTATAGGGTGTGTTTGAGTGGGGAAAAATTATAAGGAAATAATATGTGCTGTATTTTAGGTAAAATCATTAGTTTGATAGGTGACCTTGATGGGTAATAGCTTATAGTGTGCAACTATGTAATCCAAGGTATTACATGAGGCCCATGGTGTTTGATAACCAGTTTTATGGCCCAAGAAGGTTAGGTCATATTCAAATCTTATTTTTTTTAGTTTTATTTTATCAATAATTAGTTTTAGGTTGTGTGAGAACCTAAAAAAATTCTAATGTTGCTACCAATAATATTCCAATAGAAGAAAAAAACCAAAATAAAATCTTTAACTATGGACTTTAAAATTATAAAATTTGATAGGGAAAAAACTTATCAAAAGTCACGCCATCAAGACCAATGCCTCCACATGATCAATTCTAGATGAGAATGGATAAACCAACCTCCCTTGAGAATTATATTGTCACATCATCAAACCTCAATCTATGAAAAAGATTCACCAGGAATTTAATAACCACTAATCACCCAAAAACATCACCAATCATTGAGAGGAAACCAAACTAGTAAACATATGATAAAAACCTTTCCATTGATATACCAGAAAGTCCACACCAACACCAACTCAATTGAAACACTCACTTATTCTTTGAGGTAAAACACCATTAAGAATCGAACACCAAAGAATACAAACAACCAAGAAACCCCTCAAAACAACATCATCAATGACTATCACCAATAAAAAAACTAATGAAGAAAATATGGAACCAAAAGCATTGTCGAGGAAGAATAACATATCCATATTGATAGACAAGTAAAAAACCAATAATAATAACAGCACTAATATAAACCTAATGGAAGGATGCAATAATACTCAAGTCAAATCTCCAAGAACACCATGAAAAGCTAAAATAGAACATCCTAAAATCTCATAGTAAAATAACACACCTCTGTGACTATGGGGAGTAGTAGAACATGATGAAAGTGATAAGATTGAAGCATATAATGGACTTGAAAATGAACCACAACCTTTTTCATGAATCTGAATCCATCTATTGAATCCAACACAAAGAGAAACTAGAACCACTGGAAAAACCTCTAAAAATGAAGAACAACCAGATAAAACAAGCCAAAAAATATAAGGCCTTAACCTTTATAATGTAATATAATTATATACATTCCCTATCAGGTAAAGCTGCTTCAATATCCCAATTCTATATAAAAACCATTATTCTATCTCAGGTCAAGCATCCCCCAATGATATTTTGGACCAAGAAGGTTATTACATGGATTTAGTATTGAATATCAATCATGAATGGTAAAATTAAAATAGATTACATTTAAAAGTGAGTGGATGATATTACATCTTTAATGTAAATAGCTTATTTATTGTTGTTTGAGCTTCTTTCTATACATTTTCATGTTTATGGATATACATGTGGGGTGACAAGTCATTAGTTTAATTAATGTATTTATTTAGGAAAAAACCACCTTGTGATATAATGTTTATAATAAGGAGAGTTAGGACAATTATTTTTTATTATTATAACTGGGATTCTATATAGACCACTGTGGGAGGAAATTACAATTTTTATTGTATTGGATATGAAAGGGGATAAAATTATAATTACATTTCATGTTTGTGTCTGGGATTCTATTCACATGGTCTTGGGATACAATGCCCATGTGAATTTGACGATGTTGAGAATGTTTCAGTTTCTGAATTAATTTTTATACCATTGTAGGTGCGATGTATCTAATATGGTGTGGCTTCTCAAAGTTAAGTGATGTGATTCCCATGTGGGAATAGATATTTATGGGATTTGGTTCCCATATTTTTATGACAATTCCCAGGAATAGATATTTCTTTACAACATGTGATTATACCAATGGTGAAGGATGGTATGACTTCTTAGTAATGAAGTCAGGATGAGATTCCCACAATTATATTATAATTTAGGGATTACATGCATTCTCTTAAAAAATGTGTCACAATGTGATACCCAATACCATATTATTGACTGAGTACTCTATATCCACTCTCTAGACACATGTTAGGATGTAGTGGAAACTACCATTTTATTTCCTAGGTATTATATTACCACTAATGTATCCTTTTTATACGGAATCTATACCCATATTCATGAACACTTTTAAGGGATTTATTTCCCATGTAATAACTGATGTGGTTTCATGGGATGTGGTGGTCACTAGTATTACTTGATTATCAAGATATATGACCCATGAGTTGTCTATAATACTATGATCGGATGCTGTGAACATGATTATGACTATGTACTAGATTCTAAATAATTACATATGTGATATGTTTCGTGACACCCCGATATCATCCAAAGTAGGTAAATTTTAATTTGGGTAGCGTAGTAATATAGATGGATATACATTTTTATTATTTATTCTATATTATGTTAGTTACTTATTATCATATCACACTTTGCACATCTATATGATGAATAGTTTGGGAAACTATTTGTGGTGGTCTATTAAGTTGTACTCACACATTGAATGAGTGCCTTAGTACATAAATAGATCATATGGTTATAGGTATGGATAAGATTAATGTTCATGTTCTTGATGGGTTAGTTGGTGGATCATGTTTGGTGCTTGGTGATAGGGATGGGAAAGGACTTGAGACCCTTTCTTGAATTTATCTCCTTTATTTCGTTTTTTCAGACAATTATGCTTGCAGTTGACCAACATGTGATCCTAATTTTATTATCTATTTTTCTAAAATATTTATTTATCTAATGTTATCATCAGACTTAATTGGATTCTTTACTAGAGGTTGATATGTAACCAAAATTCCACTTTACACTATTATTGTATTTTAACATAAATTATTACCTATGTTTTGATTTTTGGTCATTTTTACATGAGTGTATAGTCCCCCCACTTATTACATAGACCCTCACTATGGAACAACAACCACCAGAACACAGGGAGGAATTCCTAAGTTATGTAGCACTACTATTTTAGTCACGGTGGATGTGAACATGGTAGGGGTTTGTAACATTTTCAATATCCCTTTATGTTAACAATTACATTATCTAGAAAAATCATATCTAATCTCTCAGAATCTCATTCACTTTATCTCTATTATTTTAAAAAATTCATAAAATTATTCCTTTAAAATATTATAAATACCCTATTCTTGTATTATATGTATTTATATAAAACTCTTTTATTTCCTCTTTGGTTTTTTTCTTATACCTCATGCGATGATTTTTTTTTTGAAAATGACTGTTTTCAATCTTCCTCTTAATTTCTACCTATTCCTATTATTGGTTTTATTTATCTAATTCAAGATATCTATCCTATAAAAAAATTATAATTTTAGATATATATATTTTGTAATTATATTTTGGCTTTTTTACTTATCTTGATGTATACTCATATGTCTTTCCACTGATTACTTATTGATTGATGATATGTTATGATGTATAATATAATTATGAAGATAATTTTCTATTACATCACAAGTTATATATTTTATGATTATTGATTATGTATAACTATTACATCTTTCTTTTATAAGAGTAACATATGAATTTAAACATATTATGATGTGAAATGTGGCTCTAGAATTATACATCCCTCTATTGAACTGGTTAAAACTTATATCTCATGAGATAATACTTATCAGGAATTAGAAGGGAACCTAACCTAATAATGTTATTTTTTACTGGAAAGAAGTATTACCATATTCTTATGAGGTATTATTATTATCCTTATTTTAAATTTTATATCTAGTTCTTATAATTTTCACATTCTTATAATTACTTTCTATTTTTATTTTGTTATAAAAACCTTTATGAGTATCCATGTACTCATGTTGATTCATGTCACTATTTTATTACTATTATTCCTCACTCAAATAGGCTTTTCATCTCACCCTTTATTTTATTTATATCCAAAGGTGATCGATTTTATTAGGAAGTTTATGTTAAATTATTGGATGACTATAATTCATGAAATAAATAAATATTATTATCTTATGTGTATTAATATTGTATGATCCTAATTTTTCAGTACATTAAACCTATCAATTTTTTGATGGTTAATACTTTTTATGTCTATTTGTAAATGTTGTAATAATTATGAATTTTATCTATGTGTCATTATAGTTAGTATTTAGGAAAGGATAAGTTAATTTATGAATTGGGTAATATAGTAAAAGACAACCTAAGTCATATATAGAGATTTTAAAAAGTGCATTAGACCTAAAAGTTAATATATAAACTTTTACCGATGTTTCATTAAATTATGTTTTCTTTTTCTTACTAACCATTCTGTTTTAGAAAAATGGTTTAGACTTGGTGGAACAGGGTCAACAAAAAATGTGATGGAAAATGATAGGATTATCCAACTGATACTGAAAAAGAAATTGTAAATGGCTCTAAAAACCTCATTGAATGCTTAACTACCTATCCCTAGTTATGAATAATAATATAAACCATGTAGAGATCCCATATTCACCAAATAAATATATTTTAGTAGTTAAGTCCTTTTTGAGAAAATGGATACATTTATTTAGTGGATATTTAAACCCATATATTATAAAATAGTTGGTCAACACTATAGAATAAATATTTAAAGTTCTTAATTATTCTGTGAAAGAGAAGGTTACTTGTTTATGTTTACCATTTGGAATGAGAATTAGATCAATTATGGGAATTAATAATGTATATAAATATGAAGTTTAATGTTTAATAAATAGATTTGGTGAGGTCTATGAAAATATTTCTTAAAAAATATTTTCATTGAATCCATTGTACCAAAATAGAGAGAAAATTTTTAGAGGTGAAGAAGCCACACAATAAAGTGGATGAAATGAATTCTTCACATAATACACGATGCTTGATCCTAGGATTAAATTTCGAGGAACATGGGAACTATGGAATATATTAAACCAAACCAAGGTTTTTCTAGGATAATCTATTCCATCGACCGTCAAATTCAAGGGATAACGGAAGAAATTTTTCCATCATCACTACTAAGGTGAAGAAATAAAATAATGTGGTAAAAGTTATACTTAAAATTAAATCAAGAATATAAGTATTATTATTTGATTTTGGATCAATTTATAAACTAAAGTATTTAATTTTATCAATAAATATTAAATCATATCCTCAATACATTGATGTTGAGATTACTGTTAAAACACTTGGTGGTGAAATTATTGCATCCTAAGTGCATGAATCATCCATAATTGATGTCCGTGGGAGGATTCCTCAACAAAAAAATCAAAATTATTTATTTTTTATACTTTTATACTATATTAGGTATAATTTTAATCTCTTTATATAGATATTAAACAAACTATTAGGAAAATAAATATCATTTTATATCCCACAAAATTCCCTGATTTTATAAAAATAGTTGGTGAATTATTAATATAATTTGGTAATTCATTGATTTGGGTGAGTGTTGATACCAAACAAAGAAGTATAACTTAGTCAAATGGTTGATAGAATGTAAAATTTTATCCTTCAACACATAAAATTTCTGGGGGAATATATTGATATATTCAGGGAAGAGTTACTAGGTATACCCCATATTATAAGTTTAGTTATAAATAGAACTTATACCTAGTGTGTTACATATATCAAAGATCCCCTATAGAATAAAATGGATAGAACTAGAGGAATTAATGTATAAATTACATTATTATATAGAAAAATTCTTTATACTCCCTAGTAAATCCCTATAGCGTGTATTTATGGTCTTTGTTAAGAAGACATATGGGTTAAGGTGGTTTTTTATCAACTAAAAAGGCCTCAATAACTTCATTATAAACAACATGTATCCTATAGCATATATTGAGGAATTTTTCAATCAAATTTTAGGATATGAGAAATTTCCAAAATTAAATATCCATTCTAGATATTAGTAACCAAAGGTGGTGAGGGACAATATTCAATGTAACACCCTGAGATTTTATGAAAAATATTATTTTTAATTTCATTAATGGCTTGTGTTGTACGATACACCAAAAGGAGCTTGCACAACACGCATCCTTGACTCGCCTTTCATTACACGCAATCACGACCTTCCTTGATAGCGTGTGTAGTACGCAATACCGAGTTTCACTAAACAACGATATGTTATTATTAAAACTAGCCGTTATGAATAGTAATAACCACTTTTTGAAATTTTTGAAATTTTATTTTTCAAAATGGACTTCATTTTTGGATTCGGAATATCGAAATTAGCTTAGGGTGAAATTTTGGTACTTTTCGGATAACTTTCATATTCTGATGAATAGTGAAAATTATTAAATTTTAATTAAAAACAAATTTTTTAATCAAAATAATTAATAGTGATAAATTATTAAATTGAGTGGTTTAAAAGTATATTTATAATATATTTTTACAATTTAATACAATGTTTTTCATTGGATGTAATTTCACATTTAAACCAGACATAAACATGTGTCAATCTTTTGATAGTTATTATCTTTCAAAAACACGCTATTTGTTTTGACGACGGGAAATAGTTTTTAAATTAGTTAATGTAACTGATATGTATTGAATTTGGTAAAATAAACATCATTTTTTAATTCATAATATCAAATATATCTTAGGCCTAATTTTTGGTATTTTTCTGGAAACTTTCATTTTTTGATTAATAGTGAAACCACTAAGTGGTAGTTAAAAAAAATTGAAATTTTCATAAAACTTAATTTTACCGCTTCTATGAGTAGAATTTCAAAAATTAGAGAGACACAGTTAATATCAAGGACTAAAATGTGGTTCAATGAGATGAAAATAATTTTTGGTGAATAGTAACTTTTTACTTTTTTTTACCACGGTTAAAAGTAAATAGGGTAATTAAGGGTAAATATGATATTATTATTACCCTAACACATGTACTAGTTCTATTGTATAAGTTTAATTCAACCTAAAACAACCTTAGGAATAAAATACGACCATTTAGGCCCACTTGGATTAGATTAGGACATTTATTATTAATTTATTTAAAGAAGTGTTAAAATAGTTAAAATCAAAGTTTAATAAATAAATCATTTTTAATATATGGTTATACATAAGATAAATTAGACTATAAATATTCATTAGAAATATAAAAAGATTTACTACATACTAGTTTTTTATTTGTAATTTTTAGACATTATATAATTTAATTTAATTATGACACAACGATGATGCAGTAATTATCTTATTAATGAAATGTTGACTCAATTGATGTTATAAATACCAAAATAAATGTAATTTGAGACTTTTTATAAATTCCAATAATTTTATTGGTTAATATGACATGTTAGTATTGATTTAATTAACTTGGTTCGAACTAATCATTCTGTTATGATTTTCACAAAAATCAATTCATAAATAGTGTCAAAATTGACATAAAATTGTTTTTAAAACAAATATTATATTATTAATTGTTATTTTATTCCTAAATATCTAAGGTTCTGCCAAATGACTTAGATACGGTTATATATATTAATAATAAACAACTTGGGGTTCTTTTGGTTTGTTATAGTAAGTTTATTAACCTTATAGTGTAAGAACACAAAAAGACACGGTAAAAGTAAAATTATCTAACTTAAAGTTAAAACTAAATGATAAGGTTTAAATAGTAAACTAAACTTGTCCAAATTTTATTGGATGAGATTATTTCGACCCATCCCCACCTTAGCTTAGAAATAACTCCATTTGTAGCTATTAAAAACCGAATATGACTTTATAATAAAATAATATTTTTAGTTCTTCCAAAGGTGCCCCTCTCCTCCCTTATAAAAGGGCACTTCCTCCCTCTCTTCCTCACACCACTTTGAGCCTTAAATCTCGTCCAACCCCTGCCAAATTATCTTCTACACTTCCCTGGGAACATCCTAGAGGTCCTGGTATTCTTCAAAGACCAATTTTAGTTCCCTAAAAGGAGGTCTCAAAGAGGTGCTTCAAAGAAGAGGTAATGTCCGTTACCGATTCTTTCAACTTTATTTCTTCTTCCACTTCTTCTTCTTAGGTTGTTTCATTATGAAGTAATAACATCAGTATCACTCATATACTGATGTGTTATTATAAGTATTAAACAACCCTATTTCACCATCTATCCATCCTATGAAAAACGAAATCACCATGCGTGCGTACATACGGAATACCGTCTCAACGTTGTGGTGTAATCTATTTTCCACCACCACCTTACTTGGATGGGTATAATGGTGTAAATAATAACTATATATGATTATTTTAAAGTGATATTGTTTTTGAAATAGTATACATACACTCCAATACAATTCCACGATCATGAGAACGATATCATCGCTCGTGCGTACATACGGACTACCGTCTCCACGACGCGATGAGATTCATTCTCCACGTTAACCATTCATGAATAATTATAAAGTATATATAATAAGTAATTATGAAATATATGATATAATAATTATACTGTATTTATGTGTATATATATTTATGTCATCTACTTAATTCCATTCAACTCAATAAGGAAACGAAAATAGCGTTCATGTGTACGTACGACCTACCGTCTCCATGAACAATGTATTTCTTTCCATTTACTGATCTATTATATATATGTATATTATGAATATATATTATATATAAATTGTGTTTTATATTCTGGAATTAATTAATCATTATCTAAGTAATCATATGAATAATTAGAAGTTAAAACACGGACGACAAATGAAACGATTTTACCCAAAATGCTCTTTAACATGGAATTTACCAATGAACGGGCAATATAAAGTCTTATGTGAACCATATATAATATAATAACAATGAGTATGATTCTGTATTAAGTCAATGACAATATTTAAATCATTATACAGGAGGTTCAGACACATACGAAGCAAATCAGACCTAAGATAAGAGAAAATATCACAATCTCATTTTATCCGAGATTGTTTATACTTTGGTAATTACTGGGGTGTATTTTATCATCCACATCCATGTTTCCTCAATATGTAATATTGTTTCCATCCACCTACAATTTTTTAAATCCGATTTTACCCATCGGTGAGTTTTTAGTGAAAGATATGAAAGGAATCTTTTGTCATTTTTCATACGAGGTACTTTTTGACTTTTCCGGGAAAAGTACGGGAAGAATGTTTTTTTAACTTATACGGTATGAATAGATTTTTAAAAAACTATTTACAAGAATCTTCCTTTACATGTTTCATGTTTATTTTTAATCAACTTCTTTTAGATTAAAATTGTATGACATGTTAATAAAGGAAAAATGTTTTTGAAGTAGAAAGGATATTTTCCTCAAGAATGGAGTTCAAGTGTTTTATCAAAATTATTTTCCCTCTAAGATAATATAGGGTTCTGTTTCTATCCCTATTATTACATTGATTTGACTATTTTGTGATGGAAATATTTTTATGAATTCATTTATCTTATATGAATTGTTTTATGATGTCACGATGTTTAAGATTCCAATTTTTTTATTACATGGGTTATGCTATGATGTATGGTTTATGATTTTGTGGCACACATAAGAATGGTATCATTATGAGATGGGTGGGACCTATATCTCCCACCAATTAATTGGGAAATGATTTTATATCTCATGAGATAGACAAGGCTGGAACGACATGTTATACTGGTTCAGTAAAACAGGACTGAAACGAGGAGTGAACTCAGTTCAGAAATGGACTTTGTCCACTAAGATAGTCTTGACAATGAGTATTGACTAATAAGAAATGATTATCTATGATTATGTGTGTATTCCACAATGTTTTATGTTTTAAGTTATTATTATTGGGATTGCATTTCACTACTACAATTTATCCCATGTTATGATGTTATGATCTCTTTTGCAGGTTAAGATTTCCAAAATGTTATGTTCTTATGAATATGATGTGATTGATATTTCTTTTGTTTACCCTTACTGAGCATTTGAGCTCACCCTTTTATGTTTTGTTTTCCCCAGGGTATAAAGAATGGTTTTAGGTAAAAAAAGGGAAGATCTTTATGGGAGATGTTGAAGATCTTTCACCACGATTAGAAGATTATATTCTCAGTTTCCAAAGACACTAAACTATTACGGTCCTTGTGTGTGTGTTTTTGTTATGTACTAAGTATTCCGCAAAAGTAATGTAATGTCCATGTACGTCAGGATTTGGGTCTCTATAGTTGGTATCAGAGGAATGGTTTAGTCATCCTTTGGAAACTAGGATGCGAGAACTTTAGTGAGATCCCTAGAGATATTTCTAAGGTATGTCTAGGGATGTCCCTAAGGTTAAGTATACGTATAGGTTATAGTCCTAAAATTACGCTAACGATATAAGAATTAAACCTAAGATGTTAGATATTGAAGGTACTACCCCTTTATTATGTTCTTTTCCCTAGCATGATTTTTACCTCTCACAATATTTCTATTGGGTTTTAGAAAATGGCTGGAAATAGGAAGATTCATGATAATGGAGGACATGACGGACAATGGAATGATATACTTCATGAGAAACCAAATGAAACGGTATTCGGAAGTCCAAATATCATTATTATGCCTAATCATCAATCTCATAATATGATCAATAATCTCAACTTTGGTAAGTTTCCCGACTCAGATAATAAGAGATAGATGGAGTTTCATGATGATCATAGAGGAAAGAAAGTTCAATTTCCCTCATGTAAATCATGTGGGAAGAGGCATCGGGGAGATTGTTTCAAGGGAACTGGAAGATGCTTTGGGTGTGGAAAAGAAGGACACGAAGCCAGTAAGTGCAAAGGAAAAGGTTCAGTTAACACCATGGATGAGGATAATGGTATTGCTATGACATCAAAAATGGTTAAATGTTTGAAATGTGGAATGTACGGGAATTATGCAAACCAATTCCCTAAGGGAAGGTCTCATGAAGAGAATAAGTATGGTTGTATGGGTAGTATTTATGTTGATGATGATGAAGAGACTACAAACGATATGTTAGATGAAGGAATTGTTGAAGCTCAGTCAATGGTTTAAAAAGGTAGTGGAATGATTACATGTTTATCAAGTGTAATGTTGTATAAGTAATCTCATGGTACTATGGAATAAAGAGACATCTAAGGATTGTTACACTATTGTCTTTCCTTGAGTTTTGAAAGTGTATGATTAATGGTACCAGTATCCATGAAAGGTTATTCAGATATTTTTGGAATCTAGATGATATGCGCATAATGAAGGGATAGGGGGAAAATTAAATGTTTGATAGTATTCATGAGCTCATGACTGATATAAGGAGAAGGTTATATCATGGTTTGAGTATATAGAATTTTTGGATTTTGGTATGAGGAAAGAGTTAACTTTTGAAGGCATTCATGTTTTCACTATGGTTTAATGGGTATTAATTTTTCAAGAGAATACATGATTAAAGTATTCACAGGATTGGAATGTGACCAACAAGATATATGGGGGATAAATGATGGTATTCACATGCTTGGTTGATGAAATTTCAAGTAATCATTTTCTTTATACTATGAGATTGGACCGAAGTATTTTAGATAAGCCTAAATATTGGAATGGATTATGTTGGACATAAGTTAGTATTGTTTAAGGATATAACTTTTTCTTCGATATTATTGATGGGATGTTACAGTAATATAGCTTTAGAAAAAGGACAACCTGCAGGACGGGCGATAGCCCATCGTGTCGGACAAGGCTGTGGGAATCGAACCCACAACCGAAGTGCGACTAGCCTTTATCGCCTACCACTGGCCTACAGGTAGTCCCTGTTTAGTAGAAACTAGTTTTATTATATTAAGCAGTATGATATAAGAAGTATAAGTCCATTTTAGGAACCATGTATGATTAATCTCACTATAGATGGACTTATGTATTTTTTTGATAAATTTTCTAACTTTTGTTTGAGACAGATGGAATGACCCATCATTCTATCACATGATCTGCTAACACATCATGAATGACAAATTCAACTTCATTTCTTTAAGATATGAAGTGGAAATTTTCCAAATAATGACCAATAGTGAGACTATACCAAAATCACGAAAGTATTTCTTCTAATTCCAATTTCATCAACTTTAGGGAAATGATCTTGAAAACCAAAAATGTTGTCCTAGTGCTCTTATATCTGATGAATCAGATGGTACCTTAGATCATAAAAAATTATGGCTTTGTGATTTCGGGCTTTTCCATAGCCATGTTCTCTACCACTCTCCATCAGAGCATGATGGTTATATTTCTCTTCTATATCCATATTTTCACCTATGTGGAAACCTATTAATTAGTTTATTTGGGTAACCGTTACGTTTCATACTTTTGTTTTTAAAGATTGGTTTTGGTATTCCTTTTTACGATGTGGGTTTATATTAAAGAATCTTTTGAGTAGTAAACCATTTATAACCCCGACGAATTTCGAGGGCGATATTCATTTTAAGGGGGGTAGAATGTAACACACCGAGATTTTATGAGAAATATTCTTTTTAATTTCATTATTGTCTTGTGTTGTATGCTACACCAAAAGGAGCTTTCACAACACATATCCTTGACTCGCCTTGCATTACACGCAATCACGACCTTCCTCGATAGCGTGTGTAGTACGCAATACCAAGTTTCACTAAACAACGATATGCTATTATTAAAACTAGCCACTATGAATAGTTATAACCACTTTTTGAAATTTTTTAAATTTTATTTTTCAAAATGGACTTCATTTTTGGATTCAGAATATCAAAATTAGCTTAGGGTGAAATTTTGGTACTTTTCGGATAACTTTCATATTCTGATGAATAGTGAAAATTATTAAATTTTAATTAAAAACAAATTTTTTAGTCAAAATAATTAATAGTGATAAATTATTAAATTGAGAGGTTTTAAAGTATATTTAGAATATATTTTTACAATTTAATACAATTTTGTTCATTGGATGTAATTTCACATTTAAACCAGACATAAACAAGTGTCAATCTTTTGATAGTTATTATCTTTTAAAAACACGCTATTTGTTTTCAGGACGGGAATTAATTTTTAAATTAGTTAATGTAACTGATATGTATTGAATTTGGTAAAATAAACATTATTTTTGAATTCATAATATCAAATACCGCTTAGGCCTAATTTTCGGTATTTTTCTGGAAACTTTCATTTTTTGATGAATAGTGAAACCACTAAGTGGTAGTTAAAAAAACTGAATTTTTCATAAAACTTAATTTTACCGCTTTTTTGAGTTGAATTTAGAAAATCCAAGAGACACAGTTAATATCAAGGACTAAAATGTGGTTCAATGAGATGAAAATAATTTTTGGCAAATAGTAACTTTTTACTTTTTTTTACCACGGTTAAAAGTAAATAGGGTAATTAAGGGTAAAAATGATATTATTATTACCCTAACACATGTCCTAATTCTATTGGATAAATTTAATTCGACCAAAAACAACCCGAGGAATAAAATATGACCATTTAGTCCCACTTGGATTAGATTAGGACATTTATTATTAATTTATTTAAAGAAGTGTTAAAATAGTTAAAATCAATGTTTAATAAGTAAATCATTTTTAATATAATGTTATACATAAGATAAATTTGACTATAAATATTCATTAGAAATATAAAACGATTTTATACATAATAGTATTTTATTTGTAATTTTTATACATTAATTAATTTAATTTATTTATGACACAACGATGATGCAGTAATTATCTTATTAATGAAATATTTACATAATTGATGTTATAAATACCCAAATAAATATAATTTGAGACTTTTTATGAATAAAATTAATTTTATAGGTTAATATGACATGTGATATTGATTTAATTAACTTTCTTCGAACTAATCATTCTTTTATGATTTTCAAAAAAATCAATTAATAAATAGTGTCAAAATTGACATAAAATAGTTTTTAAAATAAATATTATATTATTAATAGTTATTTTATTCCTAACAATATAAGGTTCGTCCAAATGACTTAGATAAGGTTATATATATTAATAATAAACAACTTGGGGTTCGTTTGGCCTGTTATAGTAAGTTTATTAACCTTATAGTGTAAGAACATAAAAAGACATGGTGAAAGTAAAATTATATAACTTAAAGTTAAAACTAAATGATAAGGTTAAAATAGTAAACTAAACTTGTCCAAATTCTATTGGATGAGATTATTTCGACCCATAACCACCTTATCTTCGAAATAACTCAATTTGGATCTATTAATAACCGAATATGACTTTATAATAAAATAATATTTTTAGTTATTCCAAAGGTGCCCCTCTCCTCTCTTATAAAAGTGCACTTCCTCCCTCTCTTCCTCACACCACTTTGAGCCTTAAAGATCAGAAAACACCTGACAAATTCTCTTCTCCACTTCCCTAGAAACATCCTAGAGGTCCTGGTCTTCTTCAAAGACAAATTTTAGTTCCCTAAAAGGAGGTCTCAAAGAGGTGCTTCAAAGAAGAGGTAATGTCCGTTACCGATTCTTTCAACTTTATTTATTCTTCCACTTCTTCTTCTTAGGTTGTTTTATTATGAAGTAATAACATCAGTATCACTAATATACTTATATGTTATTGTAAGTATTAAACAACCCTATTTCACCATCTATACATCCTATGGAAAACGAAATCACCACGCGTGCGTACGTACGAAATCTCGTCTCAACGCCGTGGTGTAATCTATTTTCCACCACCACCTTACTTGGATGGGTATAATGGTGTACATAATAACTATATATGATTATTATAAAGTGATATTGATTCTGAAATAGTATACATACACTCCAATACAATTCCACGATCATGAGAACGATATCATCGCTCTTGTGTATGTATGGACTACCGTCTCTACGACGCGATGAGATTCATTCTCCATGTTAACCATTCATGAATAATTATAAAATATATATAATAAGTAATCATGAAATATATGACATAATAATGATACTGGATTTATGTGTATATATATGTATGTCATCTACTTAATTCCATTCAACTCAATAAGGAAACGAAAACAGCGTTCATGCGTACGTACGACCTACCGTCTCCATGAACGGTGTATTTCTTTCCATTTACTGATCTATTATATATATGTATATTCTGAATATATGTTATATATAAATCATGTTTTATATTCTGGAATTAAGTAATCATGATCTATGTAATCATATGAATAATTACAAGTTAAAACACGGACGACAAATGAAACTTTTTTACCCAAAACGCTCTTTAACATGGAATTTACAAAAGAACGGGTAATATAAAGTCTTAAGTGAACCATATATAATATCATAACAATGAGTATGATTCTGTAATAAGTCAATGACATTATTTAAATCATTATACATGAGGTTTGGACACTTACGAAGCAAATCAGACTTAAGGTAAGGGAAAATATCACAATCTCATTTTATCCGAGATTGTTTATACTTTGGTATTTACTAGGGTGTATTTTATCATCCACATCCATGTTTCCTCAATA
The DNA here is from genome assembly GCA_963277665.1 of Viscum album. NCBI lineage: Eukaryota > Viridiplantae > Streptophyta > Magnoliopsida > Santalales > Viscaceae > Viscum > Viscum album. Next base: position 886,348,991 of record OY728159.1, on the reverse strand, counting down.
TTTAGTATTGTTTCCATCCAAAAACAATTTTGTAAATCCAATTTTACCCTTCGGTGAGTTTTTAGTGAAATATATGAAAGGATTCTTTTGTCGTTTTTCATACGAGGTACTTTTTGACTTTTCCGACAAAAATACGGGAAGAATGTTTTTTTTAACTTATACAGAATGAATATATTTTTAAAACATTATTTACAGGAATCTTCCTTTACATGTTTAAAGTTTATTTTTAATCAACTTCTTTTAGTTTAAAATTGTATGACATGTTATGAAAGGAAAAATGTTTTTTAAGTAGAAAGGATATTTTCCGCAATAATGGAGTTCAAGTGTTTTATCAAAATTATTTTCCATATAAGATAATATAGGGTTCAGTTTCTATCCCTATTATTAAATTGATTTGACTATGTTGTGAAGGAAATATTTTTATGAATTCCTTTATCTTATATGAATTGTTTTATGATGTCACGATGGTTAAGATTCCCATTTTTTTATTACATGGGTTATACTATGATGTATGGTTTATGATTTTGTGGCACATGTAATAATGGTATCATTATGAGATGGGTGGGACCTATATATCCCTCCAATTAATTGGGTAAAGATTTTATATCTCATGAGATAGACATGGCTGGAACGGCAGGTTATACCGGTTCAGTGAAACAGGACTGAAACGAGGAGTGAACTCGGTTCAGAAATGGACTTTGTCCACTAAGATAGTATTGACAATGAGTCTTGACTAATAGGAAATGATTCTCTATGATTATGTGTGTATGCCAAAAAGTTTCATGTTTTATGTTATGATTATTCAGATTACATTTCACTACTATGATTTATCCCATGTTATGATGTTATGATCTCTTTTGCAGGTCAAGATTTCCAAAATGTTATGTTCTTATGAATATGATGTGATTGATATTTCTTTTGTTTACCCTTACTGAGCATTTGAGCTCACCCTTTTATGTTTTCTTTTCCCCGGGATATAAAGAAAGGTTTTAGGTAAAAAATGGAAGATCTTTATGGGAGATGTTGAAGATCTTTCACCACGATTAGAAAATTATATTCCGAGTTTCCAAAGACACTAAACTATTACGGTCCTTGTGTGTGTGTTTTTGTTATGTACTAAGTATTACGCAAAAGTAATGTAATGTCCATGTACATCAGGCTTCGAGTCTCTATAGTTGGTATCCGAGGAAAGGTTTAGTCAACCTTTGGAAACTAGGATGTGAGAACTTTAGTGATATCCCTAGAGATATTTCTAAGGTATGTCTAGGTATGTCCCTAAGGTTAAGTATACGTATAGGTTATAGTCCTAGAATTACACTAACGATCTTAGAATTAATCCTAAGATGTTAGATATTGAAAGTACCACCCCTTTATTTTTTTGTTTTCCCTAGCATGATTTTTACCTCCCACAATATTCTTTTTTGGTTTTAGAAAATGGCTGGAAACAGGAAGATTCATGATAATGGAGGATATGACGGACAATAGAATGATATTCTTCATGATAAACCAAATGAAACGAGATTTGGAAGTCCAAACATCGTTATTATGCCTAATCAGCAATCTCATAATATGATAAATAATCTCAACTTTGGTAAGTTTCCTGACTTAGATAATAAGAGAAAGATGGAGTTTCATGATGATCATAGAGGAAAGAAAGTTCAATTTCCCTCATGAAACTCATGTGGGAAGAGGTATCAGGGAGATTGTTTCAAGGGAACTGGAAGATGCTTTGGGTGTGGAAAAGAAGGAAACAATGCTAGTAAGTGCAAAGGAAAAGGTTCAGTCAACACCATGGATGAGGATAATGGTATTGCTATGACATCAACAATGGTTAAATGTTTGAAATGTGGAATGTACGAGAATTATGAAAACCAATGCCCTAAGGGAAGGTCTCATGAAGAGAATCAGTATGGTCATATGGGTAGTATTTATGTTGATGATGATGAAGAGACTACAAACGATATATGATATGAAAGAATTGTTGAAGCTCATTAAATGGTTTAAGAAGGTAGTGGAATGATTACATGTTTATCAAGTGTAATGTTGTATAAGTAATCTCATGGTACTATGGAATAAAGGGACATCTAAGGATTGTTACACTGTTGTCTTTCCTTGAGTTTTGAAAGTGTATGATTAATGGTACGAGTATCCATTAAAGGTTATTAAGATATTTTTGGAATGTAGATGATATGCGCATAATGAAGGGATAAGGAGAAAATTAAATGTTTGATAGTATTCATGATCTCATGACTGATATAAGGAGAAGGTTATATCATGGTTTGAGTATATAGAATTTTTGGATTTTGGTATGAGTAAAGAGTTATCTTTTGAAAGCATTCATGTTTTCACTAAGGTTTAATGGGTATTCATTTTTCAAGATAATACACGATTAAGGTATTCACAGGATTGGAATGTGACCAACAAGATATATGGGGGATAAATGATGGTATTCACATGCTTGGTTGATAACATTTCAAGTAATCATTTTCTTTATACTATGAGCTTGGACCGAAGTATTTTAGATAAGCCTAAATATTGGAATGGATTATGTTGGTCATAAGTTAGTACTGTTTAAGGATATAACATTTTTTTCGATATTGTTGATGGGATGTTATAGTAATATAGCTTTAGAAAAAGGACAACCTGCAGGACGGGCGATAGCCCATCGCGTCGGACAAGGTTGTGGGAATCGAACCCACAACCGAAGTGCGACTGGCCTTTATCACCTACCACTGGCCTATAGTAAGTCCTTGTTTAGTAGAAACTAGTTTTATTATATTAAGTAGTATGATATAAGATGTATAAGTCCATTTTAGGAACCATATATGATTAATCTCACTATAGATGGACTTATGTATTTTTTTGATAAATTTTCTAACCTTTTGTTTGAGACAGATGTAATGACCCATCATTCTATCACATGGTCTGCTAACACATCACGAATGACAAATTCAACTTCATTTCTTTAAGAGATGAAGTGGAAATTTTCCAATGAATGACCAACGGTGAGACTATACCCAAATCACAAAAGTATTTCTTCTAATTCCAATTTCATCAACTTTAGGGAAATGATCTTGATAACCATAAATTTTGTCCTAGTGCTCTTATATCTGATGAATCAGATGGTACCTTTGATCATCACAAAATTATGGCTTTGTGCTTGCTGGATTTTCCATAGCCATGTTCTCTACCACTCTCCATCAGAGTATGATGGTTAGATTTCTCTTCCATATCCATATTTTCACCTATGTGGAAACCCAGTGATTAGTTTATTTGGGTAACAGATATGTTTCATACATTTGTTTTTAAAGATTGGTTTTGGTATTCCTTTTTACGATGTGGGTTTCTATTAAAGAAACTTTCGAGTAGTAAACCATTTATAACCCCGACGAAGTTCGAGGGCGAAATTCATTTTAAGGGGGGTAGAATGTAACACCCCGAGATTTTATGAAAAATATTATTTTTAATTTAATTAATGTCTTCTCTTGTATGCTACACCAAAAGGAGCTTGCATAACACGCATCCTTGACTCGCCTTGCATTACACGCAATCACGACCTTCCTCGATAGCGTGTGTAGTACGCAATACCGAGTTTCACTAAACAACGATATGCTATTATTAAAACTAGCCGTTATGAATAGTAATAACCACTTTTTGAAAGTTTGTAAATTTTATTTTTCAAATGGACTTCATTTTTGGATTCAGAATATCGAAATTAGCTTAAGGTGAAATTTTGGTACTTTTCGGATAACTTTCATATTCTGATAAATAGTGAAAATTATTAAATTTTAATTAAAAACAACTTTTTTAATAAAAATAATTAATAGTGATAAATTATTAAATTGAGTGGTTTTAAAGTATATTTAGAATATATTTTTACAATTTAATACAATTTTGTTCATTGGATGTAATTTCATATTTAAAGCAGACATAAACAAGTGTCAATCTTTTGATAGTTATTATCTTTTAAAAACACGATATTTGTTTTGACGACGGGAATTAATTTTTAAATTAGTTAATGTAACTGATATGTATTGAATTTGGTAAAATAAACATCATTTTTGAATTCATAATATCAAATTTATCTTAGGCATAATTTTTGGTATTTTTCTGGAAACATTCATTTTTTGATGAATAGTGAAACCACTAAGTGGTAGTTAAAAAAACTAAATTGTTCATAAAACTTAATTTTACCGGTTCTGTGACTAGAATTTCTAAAATCCGAGAGACACGGTTAATATCAAGGACTAAAATGTGGTTCAATGAGATGAAAATAATTTTTGGTGAATAGTAACTTTTTACTTTTTTTTACCACGGTTAAAAGTAAATAGGGTAATTAAGGGTAAAAATGATATTATTATTACCATAACACATGTCTTAATTCTATTGGATAAGTGTAATTCGACCAAAAACAACCTTAGGAATAAAATATGACCATTTAGGCCCATTTGGATTAGATTAGGACATTTACTATTAATTTATTTAAAGAAGTGTTAAAATAGTTAAAATCAAAGTTAAATAAGTAAATAATTTTTAATATAGGGTTATACATAAGATACATTCGACTATAAATATTCATTAGAAAGATAAAAAGATTTTCTACATTATAGTATTTTATTTGTAATTTTTAGACATTAAATAATTTAATTTATGTATGACACAACGATGACGCAGTAATTATCTTATTAATGAAATATTGACATAATTGATGTTATAAATACCCAAATAAATGTAATTTGAGACTTTTTATGAATTCCACTAATTTTCTAGGTTAATATGATATGTTAGTATTTATTTAATTATCTTGGTTCGAACAAATCATTCTGTTATGAGTTTCAAAAAAATCAATTAATAAATAGTGTAAAAATTGACATAAAATAGTTTTTAAAACAAATATTATATTATTAATTGTTATTTTATTCTTAAAAATCTAAGGTTCGGAAACATGACTTATATAAGGTCATATATATTAATAATAAACAACTTGGGTTTATTTTGGCTTGTTATAGTATGTTTATTAACCTTATAGTGTAAGAACACAAAAAGACACGGTAAAAGTAAAATTATCTAACTTAAAGTTAAAGCTAAATGATAAGGTTAAAATAGTAAACTAAACTTTTCCAAATTATATTTGACGAGAGTATTTAGACCCATCCACACCTTAGATTCTAAATAACTAAATTTGGAGCTATTAAAAACCGAATATGACTTTATAATAAAATAATAGTTTTTGTTATTCCAAAGGTGCCCCTCTCCTCCCTTATAAAAAGGCACTTCCTCCCTCTCTTCCTCACACCACTTGGAGACATCAAGCTCGGAAAACCCCTGACAAATTTTCTTCTCCACTTCTCTAGAAACATCCTAGAGGTCCTGGTATTCTTCAAAGACCAATTTTAGTTCCCTAAAAGGAGGTCTCAAAGAGGTGCTTCAAAGAAGAGGTAATGTCTGTTACCGATTCTTTCAACTTTATTTCTTCTTCCACTTCTTCTTCTTAGGTTGTTTCATTATGAAGTAATAACATCATTATCAGTAATATACTTATATGTTATTATAAGTATGAAACAAACCTATTTCACCATCTACCCATCCTATGGAAAACGAAATCACCACGCGTGCGTACGTACGAAATACCGTCTCCACGCCGTGGTGTAATCTATTTTCCAACAGCACCATACTTGGATGGGTATAATGGTGTACATAATAACTATATATGATTATTTTAAAGTGATATTGATTCTGAAATATTATACATACACTCCAATACAATTCCATGATCATGAGAACGATATCATCGCTCGTGCGTACGTACGGACTACCGTCTCCACGACGCGATGAGATTCATTCTCCACGTTAACCATTAATGAATAATTATAAATTATATATAATAAGTAATCATGAAATATATGACATAATAATGATACTGGATTTATGTGTATATATATGTATGTCATCTACTTAATTCCATTCAACTCAATAAAGAAACGAAAACAACATTCATGCGTACGTACGGCCTACCGTCTCCATGAACGGTGTATTTCTTTCCATTTACTGATCTATTATATATATGTATATTCTGAATATATATTATATATAAATAATGTTTTATATTATGGAATTAAATAGTCATGATCTAAGTAATCATATGAATAATTACAAGTTAAAACACGCACGACAAATGAAACGATTTTACCCAAAACGCTCTTTAACATGGAATTTACAAAAGAACGGGTCATATAAAGTCTTAAGTGAACCATATATAATATCATAACAATGAGTATGATTCTGGAATAAGTCAATGACATTATTTAAATCCTTATACAGGAGGTTCGGACACTTACAAAGCAAATCAGACCTAAGTTAAGGGAAAATATCACAATCTCATTTTATCCGAGATTGTTTATACTTTGGTATTTAATGGGGTGTAATTTATCATCCACAACCATGTTTCCTCAATATGTAATATTGTTTCCATCAATCTACAATTTTTTAAATCCAATTTTACCCTTTGGTGAGTTTTTAGTGAAATATATTAAAGGAATCTTTTGTCTTTTTTCATACGAGGTACTTTTTGACTTTTCTGACAAAAGTACGGGAAGAATGTTTTTTTAACTTATACGGCATGAATAGATTTTTAAAACATTTTTTCCAAGAATATTCCTTTACATGTTTCAAGTTTATTTTTAATAATCTTCTTTTAGTTTAAAATTGTATGAGATGTTAAGAAAGGAAAAAAAAATTGAAGTAGAAAGAATATTTTCCTCAAGAATGGAGTTCAAGTGTTTTATCAAAATTATTTTCCATCTAATATAATATAGGGTTATGTTTCTATCCCTATTATTACACTGATTTGACTATGTTGTGATGGAACTTTTTTTATGAATTCCTTTATCTTATATGAATTGTTTTATGATGTCACGATGTTTAAGATTCCCATTTTTTTTATTACATGGGTTATTCTATGATGTATGGTTCATGATTTTGTGGCACACATAAGAATGGTATAATTATGAGATGGGTGGGACCTATATCTCCCTCCAATGCATTGGGTAATGATTTTATATCTCATGAGATAGACATGGCTAGAATGGGAGGTTATACCGGTTCAGTGAAACAGGACTGAAACGAGGAGTGAACTCGGTTCAGAAATGGACTTTGTCCACTATGGTAGTCTTGAAAATGAGTCGTGACTAAAAAGAAATGATTCTATATGATTATGTGTGTATGCCAAAAAGTATCATGTTTTAGGTTTTGATTATTGGGATTACATTTCACTACTATGATTTATCCCATGTTATGATTTTATGATCTCTTTTGCAGGTTAAGATTTCCAAAATGTTATGTTCTTATGAATATGATGTGATTGATATTTCTTTTGCTTACCCTTACTGAGAATTTGAGCTCACCCTTTTATGTTTTCTTTTCCCCAGGATATAAAGAAATGTTTTAGGTAAAAAAAAGGGAAGATCTTTATGGGAGATGTTGAAGATCTTTCACCATGATTAGAAGATTATATTCCGAGTTTCCAAAGACACTAAACTATTACGGTCCTTGTGTGTGTGTTTTTGTTATGTACTATGTATTCCGCAAGATTAATGTAATGTCCATGTACATCAGGCTTCGGGTCTCTAAATTCAATATATTTCTTTCTATACAAGATATTGATAATAGGAGTTTATAAATATTCAATTTTTACTCACAATCACCATAAATATCTTCATGTATGTGATAAATAGAGTCTTTAGTGATTATGTCGATAAATATATGGTGTCCTTTATTAATTATATTCCCATATACTCTAAGAGAAAATAATAATATAAAGAGTATTTAAGAATAGTGATGGAGATTTTAAATATGGATAAGTAATTTCAAAAAATTATAAAGTGTAAATATTTTATGAAAAAGTTATATTTAATCAGAATTTGATCACTAAAAAATAATTTTTATTGATACATCAAAATAAAGGCAATTAAAGAATAGAACAGAATAACAAGTTTCTTAAGGATCCATTGTTTTCTTAGTTTAGATAGGCACTACTAATGGTTTTTGAGAAATTTATCATGATTATTTATCCCATTTACTTGGTTAAAATGGAAAGGAGTAAATTATACATAGATTGAATAATGTAATAGAAATTTTAATGAGATAAATATAATTCCATTTAATGCACTATTTCTCACATAAACATCAATTAGATAGAGGTCTGTGAGGTATAGTGATTTTTTAAATAAGGTATTGAATTGTATCCTTAGGTGAAATGATAAAGTGATAGCATATGACTCATGATAATTGAATATTTATGAGGAAAAATCCCTGACACGTGATCTGAAGCAACATTCTATAACATATTCATTGATTAAAGTATACTAAATTTAGGTTATAGCTACAATTTAGTGGAATGTGAATCATATTGGCATGGTAATAAGTCCACGACTATAACAAAAATTTCTAACAATGGAAATAAACTTATTTCCATGTTTTCTACCATGGAAATAGACCTATATCCACAGTTGAAACCGTGTCAACAGACCTATAGACATAGTTGGAAACCGTGGCTATAGCCACTGCCTCATCAGATTATACCCACAATTGGAAACCATAACTATACATTTATATCCGTGGTGACAATCATGGATATAGGTTTATATACAATATGGAAACTATGTATATAAGTTTATTACTATAGTGGTAACTATGGATATAAGTATATTTCCAAGATTAAAAACTATGGATATAGACTTTATAAAATGTAAAAAAAATGTATTCAATAATTCATGACCCAAAATTAAAATACAATGTTAATAATAAATATGTTTACTACTGAATGATTTTGAATTATCAATAAAAGATTAAAAACCCATTATATAAATGAACTTATATAACTTATAATGATTTTACACCCACAAAGTGTTATGAAAATTGCTAAAATGAAGGCTGAATGAAACCCCAAATGGTGGGGAGTACATGAAAGTTGAAAGGATGTTATTCTTGAGAGTGAACTCATCTACTTTAGACAAGCTGATCTACTTCCCATTCAATAATTCAAGACTCTAAATTTCATTCTTCATGTACCATGTTCTTTTATCCATGATGTTCTTTTTTAGATATCAGATAGATCTTTCCATATCTAGTGGCAGAGCCCTCTAGCTTCACTTCTTTCTCTTTTATCAGATAGAACATGACCCTCTTCTCATCCTTGTCCAAAACAATATTTAAAAAATCTATAAATTAAAAAATACGGAATAAAAATATGCAATGATAAACACATATGAAATATAAAATGTTTCAATAAAGTAGAAAAATATCTTAAACATATTGATTAATGGGGTGGTAAAAAAAATCCATGTGATTAACAAAATTAATTACATCACCCCTAATAAGGTATATATTAAAAATATAAATAAATTTTATTTACTTATAATTAATTAAATTTTTAATTAGATTCAATTATATATCATAACAATGGATTTTCATAAAGGATCCTCAATAAATAATTCATAAATAGAAAAAATAAATGATTCTCAGTCAAGCCCTATGTCACTTACATGTTCGTACTTCCAAATACTGGGGTATTAAAATTAATACCCCCTTTATTGTAGTGGTTCTTACCAAGGAACCCACAAAATCTTGGTAATATGAGATTCCATTATAAAAGGGATTTCATGCCTTGTAATGGGATACATATCAATTCTTAAATTTCCTACATCATGTATACAATTAATCCCAACAATCTCAATAGCTCTAAGTAGGAATGGTTTCATTCTCATAATTAGATACCATTTTTAAATGAACATGATCTGAATCACATAAATAATACCTGGATTACGCTACCACATGACCTAATAAGAACTTATTGATCCTTAGGGTCTTTTGTAAGTACCATAGGTCTAGGATTATGGTTGGGGAGTGATTTACCTACTAGTTTTAATTGAATAAAAAATAAAAGAACCAACACTACATTAATGATATACATGTCATACATTATAAAATAACATTTGAGGTAAAATTTTATTGTGTAAAATATTTTTATGACCTAAATGGATAAATTAAAAATATTTTATTTAGTCTCTATTTCCAACATAAGGTTGTACACGACTCATATCAACAATGATGATGTATAAAAAGAATAGATCATTCAAATATCTATTAGTACCTGTAGGTACCTGCAAGTCAGATCACAGAACTACATATCCACCATAGTACAACCATAGAGTTTGATCATATAGAATTCATTATGAAACCACCATGTTTTTAACATATAAGAAATACATGATGAATATCTATTAGTACCTATGGGAACCTACAAGTCAGACCATAGAACTACCTATCCACCAGAGTACACCTACATAGTTTGATCATATAATACTGATTAATAAAACACCATGTTTTTAACATATATGAAATATATGATGAATATCTATTATTACCTATAGAAACAAGTATGTCAGAACATTGAATGACACACCCCCACCCCCTACAATAGCCCCTACAAGGAAACCACCTCCAGCAGCCCTCAAATATCAATGAGTACCTATATACACCTTTATGTCAGATCACAGACCTACATATCACCCACCCCTACAATAACCCCCCACTAGAGCCCCCAGAAACACCCCCCCCCCCGCACGACAACAACCCCACCACTCCATCCCCTAAAAGAAGCCCCCACACTGCTTCCCCCCCCCCCACTAAAGCCCACATCCCTCCCACCCCCTCCATCCAGCCCCCACCACCCTGCCCCCCACTACAGCCCCCACCCCATCCATCCCCCACAACCCTGCACTACAACCCCCCCATGCAGCAACCCCACATTGTAGCCCCCGATAAGAAACCCCTCACCTCCTAGCACAAACACTAATGACATTGACACTTATAATATTGACAAAGATGATGTAGAAATTGATGACATTTTTAAAACTAATACTGGTTGGATTTCCTAAATAAATGGAATTTTTTAAATTGTATACATAAACATTAATTTCATGAATGAAACAATAAATATAGATATTGATGATATCAATGTCGTAGATGGAATATAAAAAACATATAACACATATGACACTGATGAAACTAATATCACAAATGATAGTAAATATGATGATACTGAAGATTCCATCATTGATGATACTGACCACACTGTCAAAAATTAAACTGGAAACTGAAATGACATTTACACTAATGTCATGGAAAACACCAACAATATTGACACCCATAATGAATCTAACGTTGTCAATGAAATCAATAAAACTAATGACATTGAAATTTAGGATAATGATGATACTAGCACTAATAATGATGATTGGAATAACATAGATAAAAATAACACCAAATATAGTTTTTTATTCCAAAAAATAATGTTATTAATAACACTAATGAAACTAACATTGAAAAAACCAACTATAAATATGAAACAAATAATATGGATTACCCTTGGAATGTTGAAGTCAAAAATAGTAATGACATTGAAATCACTAGGAGTGATGATATATATGATACTAATGAAATTGAAATATTACTCACTGATGGATCCAATGATAATGATAAAATCAAAATTGATAACTCTACATTGTACGGCATTGATGACACAAATGTGATTGGAACTAATGACACTCACAATGAAGGAACCGAATATATAGACATTAACAACATTGATGAAAACAATAATACTTATGAAAGTAATGAGGCTGACATAGAAAATGATAAAGAATCATATGAATATAATAACTATAAAATTATCAAAACTAACAAAAATAAAGATACTAACATTGATGAGACTATTGATACCAATGAAATTAACTCATATAATATTGATGACTTAGCCAACATCGGATCTATTTTCACCAATTGAACCAAAAACAATGACGTCATAGAAGCCACTAAAATAGATGAAACTGTAGACACTAATACTATTTATATAGAAGTTGTTGATTCTGAAAAAAATAAATACATTTAATATATAAATGTTGATATATATTTTTTTGACAATGATGGAATTGATGACATAGACACTACAGACACCAATATAAGTGAAAATGATGTTATTGAAGTCTTTGAAAAAATATATCCTATTAAAATGATATAAATATGATATGATAAATAAATTAATAAATATAATATATGAAATACAACATTAATGTGATGAAAAAAAGTTCAAAAATATAATAGAGTTGATGTCACATAATAATATTGTGGAAAAAAATCTCCTCACCAAAACCAAGATACCATGATCTACTCAAACCTATATAATAGATTGAAACTCTAACTGAAGAAGACTATGTAACCCACTAATTTTTTGAACCAAAACACCCCCACCAATAACATAAAACTTTAAAAATAAAATAAATGTGTTCCCTCACCCTTGACCATGACATTAAATATATCACCACAATAGGTCATTGAATATCTATCCTCAAGATAGGCTCAAATATCATGATTACACATCATCTCTATATATGAGAATCTAGAATTGAATAATAAATACTATAAAATGATTTCAAAATATATTATTTTTATAATCTTCATAATGTACCTCATTATGATTAATCATGCAGGAATCCACCAACACATGAAAAATAGATTTATTATAAAATAAATTAAGTGAAATCCTTCCAAGGTAATATATCCAGTAACACATGATATATCCCCAAACCTCCTAAATAAACCATAGGATTAAATCCAACTAAAAAATCAGATATGAGGTGGTTTCTTCATTGATTCATGGGACACTTTCAAATACTTTATCAATTAACCATCCTCATAAATCTATACTCCATAAGGAAATTTATATTTTCTTAACCATTTAAACATTAAAAAAACTTTTTCTGAATAATTCCCTTTAAACTACTTATGTAAAAAATCACAATGATGGTTTATATAAATTTCATCAAATACATATCAAAATTAATATAGTTTAACATAAATTCATAAATCACATTATAAGAAACAAATAAAGTAGGAATATAACATAAAGAAACACCACTACTTCAATGATATTGAATTATTCTTCAACACCAACCCATTCTCACAAATATTTCCTCTACTTCTTTTACATAACATCACTCTCACAACACCAATAAAAATCCAACTTCCAAAACGAAGCTTTACACATGTTTCTAGTATTCACAATCAACCATATTAATTAGATAAAATTATATAGAGATTTTACATAGGAAAAATGTAATAATACATTTCAAACAATAACAATTAATATTTTACCAATGTTATAATAAATTTATTTAGTAAATATTATCTAATTCCCAAAGTAAATTAAAAGAAAAAAATTAATAAACCCCTATAAACATAATAAAAATTCAATGTCAACAACACATCCATCTCATGGAAGCATATTACAAGAAAAACACATGAATACATGAAAATATAATGGAAATAACTAACAAATAGCACATATTTATTTAATTTATTTTATCATCAATTACCACTTTCCTAATTCAATATGGTACAATCATTAATGACATTTTTTTAAATTAGATCTCTTATATAGTACTCCAAAAATATTTTTTTCTCTATAACTATATTTCTAAAATTTTTCAAACATGATTATTAAAAAATAGCAATCTATTATATTATTATCAAACATCAATATCAGATAATAAAAATTTTCACGACACTAAATAAATTAAAATTTAATATTTTTACAAAACCTATTTAAATTTAATCAAAACATATTTGTTATCAAAACATATAACTCAATACAAATTATTAAAAAAAATCATTCCAATATATAAAAAAATAAATGAATAAACCACAAACTATAACATTATTATTAAAATGGTATTCCCATGAATTATGTTAAGAAATATTTTATGAGTAACTTTCTTGATTAACATAACATGGTTTCTTTAGATATATTATATAATACTCCCAAAAATAGAACGTGTCCCTCATAAACACTAACTGATAATATTTAAACATTCATATGAGAATTTTGAATATGATGTAATTCACTTCAATGTTTTATGATTAACATGATTAAACCAACATATCTTAATAACTATCATTATAAAAAACTACATTATAAAATACATATCAAATTGAAATCATTTAGAAAAACTATTGAATTAAGCTAAACATATCATTCAAAATTTGTGAATCACAAATTCTTTGGGGGAAATAGTATTAAAAAATAAAGTTTAACATGTTATTTTTTTTACAATTCCTTCATAAGATATTACTGATAAATCCACATGAATATTGAAATATTAAGAATGATTTCCAGAATATAAAATTCATATATACTAAATCATTACATTAAATGTATATCACCAATAACTACTGTGTGCCAAATTTTATATATAATAATGTTATTTCAACATATTGTATGGGATAAATATCACATTATCAAAATTAAAAGCTATAACTTTGTATAATTATTTTTCATCATATCATGAAATATATCTAATTCTTATTGAAATTAAAATGTTTGTAGTTCAGGAAAAAAACTATCAAAATGAAATTAAAAAAATGAAAACATTGTTTAAAAAAATTAATTTTTCAAAATTTTAATATCATTTAATATACCAACATATAATTAATCATTAGGTGAAAACATAACCACATAATATAATTACAATATTATATATAAATTAAGGTTTTAATAAGCATAAGTTATTAGAAATATTATGCATTATATATTCATAATAATGAAATAGAAATTTGAAATGTTTTAGAATAATAAATTAATATTTCAAAGAGTTATTTATAAACTGTAAACTTTTATTGTTTATTATGTTTTAATGATTATATTAAAAATAATTATATAGTAGAGGATGAAATAAAAAATAGAAATTGAATATTTAATTTTATAAGGAAACATAGTTAAGAATAGAACAATTATATAATAAACTTTTCCATATTTTTCAAGTTACCAGAACATGTTTTTATTATTTAAACATTAAAAAAACAAAAGAAAACAAAAACAAAATAATTTTAATAATACTTAAAAACCAAAATATATAGAAATACCATAATAATTATAAAGTCAAACACAGTAAAAATAAATGTAATGATGTGTTATGAACCCGATGAATTTACCTATCAATCGTTAAAAATTCATAGAAAATTGTATTGTTGTAAATACAAGTCCTTAATTTAGATCCTAGGGTCCATAAATATATTTATTACAATACTTAGACAATAACTAGAATCAGAGGCATAATGAAATAAAAAATTAAAAATTCTCCTTGAGGATAATCTCTATATGAAGTAGTCAGTATGATAGAAATGTAAAAATAGTCATACCATATCAATGAGAATATAAGATGAGAAACATAAAATGACTTATGATCAAGAGATTGTAATTGATCATAATAGATATGAATCCTGGAATAATCCTGGTTGTGATTGGGGATTTTAATGAAAACCTCCCGCATGAGAAAGATAAACTATCAGAGAGGGTCAACATTGGAGGACAACTAGATGAAAAAGTCCGGAGGTGGCCTAGGTGAAACATCAGTGTCGAACTGAGGTGTCCACTTTAGTTGGAGAGGAAATATCACCACCTCATTGGGTGGAAGCGAGATGTGGTGTCATGATGGGGAGCATCGTGAGGCGAAGAAACAGGGGAATATGGACAGGGAGAGTAGCGCTCACAGGGGGCAGTGTCCATGGAAGACGGTTTGAGAGAGCAGTGCTCGTGGAAGAAGATCTTCATGTAGAGGATAGGATTTGGGATATGATAGATCATGGGGGAAGTCATTCGTATAGAGGATAAGGTATAATGGCAGGGGGTCATAGAGTATGAAGACTTAATCAAACCATTTTCCAAGATCCATATTAAATAGTGTCATCAAATACCCATTTATCAACAGTTTTAATTAAATTGTGGCTATAGGTATGTGGTTATAGATCATTTTTATAGTAGTGATATCCGGAGGTATAAACTCTAAGGATATAAGTGTGACACATAAAATTATCATAATTTTTTAAAATATATATTTACACAAATGAAACCGAACATGTATCAATGGAAATGGATGTAGTTAATTGAGGATTATAACTACCCAAAAAATGACTATACAAAGAAAGAAAACAAGCTCTCAGATTCTCTTAGAAGAAGGGAACCAACTACCCTATTCATGGAAAAGATTGAGAAGGGACCAATCATCCTTAATATGAAAATTTATATTTTTTGAGATCACAATGGAAGGGAACGCAACATACCTTTCCCAACATATTTCTCAACAACCCATCCAAGAGAAAATCAAGGAGATGCAAATGAATGACTTGAAGCTATAATAGAAGTTGAAAGAAAATGAGAAAGGGAGGCTTTATGAATTCAAAATCAATAAATATGGATTAATTTGGTTTAGAAATCAATTATATGTGAAATAAAAAAATGATATAAAATATGATACATTGAATAATGAATATAAATAATTACACTCCATCCACCCCTGAAGTACTAATATGTGTTGAGAAAAGAGAACTTTTGGTGGGATAACATGAAGAAATATATTCTAGAATAAACCCCACAAATCTTGATAAACAAACACATAATGTAAGTGTATTATAATTTTAAGGGGAAAATGAAACCATTACCCACACCAATATAGAAAATTGAAAAATCATTTTGGATATTTTTATGGTTAGTCTAATGATATCTAAAGGAAATAATACCACATAATTTTTGAGGATATAATTAAAAATACTTTTCACTTAATCACTATTTGAGAATATTTCTAACTCGATCACGGTTATAATATATATATATATATATAAAGGATGCTTTGGGGATATATGGGGCACCACTTTCGATCAAATCTGATCAAAATCACAGTTTTACCATGAAATTCTAGTAGAGTACTCAACATTCTTTGAGTTGATAGTTTAAAATTAGTTTGTTTTATCACACATAGATAGATGTTCAATCTAAAAATAATATCTAGGAAATTAGACACATGGAAAGAGCATATCATATAGGTTTCAAAGTTTGTGAATACCAACATCTTCCACTATCAGAGTTCTCATATAACAACAATTTTTACTCAAGTATATATATGTAACTATATAACACACTATATGGTAAGAAATGTATAACTACAACATTCTAGGTCAAATTTAGTGAATAAAAGCTATAGGGATAGGAAATTTTATAGGATATGATAAATAAAGTTCAATCCATTCAATAACACATTTAAAGCACACAAATTCAATAAAACATCTAGGTTGATAATTATCAATGAAAAATGGAGTTCATTTCATGGGATAAAATATTTCTTTGGATATAACCATGGAAGAGACTTATATTGTTTATAAAGAGGGGAAACCCAACCATTATTATACTGACCCCTTTGAGATTCTTGATTGTGTAGGAATTGTGGTTTATTGATTAAGACTTCCATCAAACCTAAATCTGGCATAAAATTTGTCTCATGTATCTATACTATGTAAATACATACCAAAAACCTCACATGAATTGAATCCAAATGTGTTATAATTAGAGAATTATATCTATTTTATTTGTAAATTGGTGAATTTTTAGGATCATAAAGACACTGCAAAACAAAACAAGACAGCTCACCTTATCAAAATACTATTGAGGAACCATAAGTATTAAGAAGAAACATGGGAACCGAACGATGTAATAAATTTTAATTAGAACATTCTATTCCCAACTGAGGATAAAATTTAATATTTTTATGGAAAATTTTAAACTAGTATAATTTGAAGATTTATATTTTTAAAATATGAAACTTTTATTACTTAACATACGTGTTTTTCATACTTAGATTTACTATCATAATAAAGTAATGCATAAGGTATATTATAAATACATTACATAGACCATGAAATAATGTAAATAGTATTTTATTTAATTTGTGAATAAAATTAATGATGAATTATAAATATAATCCATAAAACTAATACTAATACAATGGGATAATAAACACAAGTGAATAATGTAACTAGAATATGGAAATGTGATGGTTTGTAGTCTCCTAGAAATACCACAACCAAGAACACCGCATCAATAAGAAAATAAAGGTTTATAAATAAAGATTAAATTTTATAAAAAATATAGAAAACATTGATATAAAAATAAGGGAATAATATAAAAATTATTTATAGGTTATATATAAGGACCCAACCATAAGACATGGCATAATGTTGAGTTTTTAGTCAACAATTCAAATTCCTTACATTTCAAGGATCATTGCTGTTTAATTTTTTAGATAATTAGGCCATAAATTTTTCTTTAAAAACTAATATATTTAAAATCGACACATCTACTCAATATCAATTTTTCCCACAATTTAAAATTTTTAAAACAAAACACACTTTATTTTTAGGAAAAATATTCATGAATTTAAACTTAATTTATTATTTATCCTAACTCATCTTTAAAACCAATGGAAAACATTATAAAAAAGGGATGAGTAGAAAAATATTACTAATTGACATTTAAAAAAACAAAGAAACCTGTTAGTCATTTTAAAACCATGAGATCATAAAAGAGAATTTTCCTTTAACAAAATAAACATTAAGCTCAAATAATTTTTTTCTTACTCATAAAATAAACTTTAATACCTAATGTGTTTCATAAAAAACTTACAAGAAAACATAAAGTTAAAATAAAAATCATGAAGGATTTTTAGAAATCATGTGAACCAATTATAAACATTTTCTTAAAAAAACATACATTTTTACCCAAAAGGGAATAATCGCTTCTTTAAAATAGGACATCATTATCCTACCTTTTGAAATCAATTTATTTCATGAAAAATCATAAGTAAGAATATAAAATTCCTATAGGAAAATTAGTATATAATATTCATATAACACTTAGAAGAACCCTTACAATTGTAATAAACATATGATTAACTTCTAATATAATTCATCAGAGAATATAATCATTTCCCAATTCATGGTAGGGATATATCAATATCACCAATAATTATAATCTATATTAGTCACACTAATAATCATGAGCCATATTAGACTCAACTAATTATAAAAAATGTACAAGTTCTATATCATGATTAAAAATATTTTAATCTTTAAACTTTTCATTATAAATACCCTGAAAAAATATTTTAAACCCATATGAAAAACACTTTTAATATCAAAATACCAGTTACTTTTTAAAACCAATTTTCAATAAAAAATAACCAGAACAAAGGAAATGTGGGTTTGTATTTGAAGAAAACATGTAATTTTAAAAAGTAATACAAACATAATGTAATGGTTATAGAGGCTAGAAAATCCATTGTCTATGTATACATTTAAACAGAAAATTTGTATGGATTTTGTGGATAAATTCAAAATGATCAATATAAATTATGAAAAAAATATTCATTTTCAATTTTTTTGAAAGGAATTAAAATGAAAAATGAAAAATATTTTATAATTCATTTATTTCGATAAAAATCTATTCATAAATTAAGTTTAAGAATATGGACATTAAAGATAAATATTTATAAAATAAATCTTGAAAACATTTAAAAATGATTTTTTAATGTTTAGTGTCACTTACTTTAAGTCAAACTCATCACATACATTATTTATCTTCTTTAATAATAAAATTATGTTTAATATTAATTTTATTAAAAATAATTTCGAATTTTATTATTCCTTTTTATTTAATTTTTTGTAATGTTATATTTAGTTACTTAATCATTTTAGTTTATGTTTTATGTTTTGATGATATTGAGCACGTATGTCTAAAATGACTTCTGTAGGTTAAATTTTGTCAATAGATCATTACTAAATCATATAAAAAGTAATAATTATGAAATAATTATATATTTTATATATTAATCATAAATTTAAAACCATTCATTTTAGTTGGATATGAAAAATTAACTATGCTACAATCATAGAGATGGTAGGTCGTACGTAATCATGAGTGACATTTCCATTTTCAAAGATCATTATGGAATGTTGTAGTGTCTTATTATATCTTTTCATAATAATTATTATATAATTAATACCATATTATTTCTTTAAATATAATTATATATGTTATCCATGTGATCTGGTGATGTATAACGAATCACATAGCTTCAGGGAAGTGGTAGTCTGCACGTACGCACAAATGACAGTATCATTTTTCAATGAATGGAAATGTAATAAAATAAATAATATATTAATATTAGAGATTTATAATTATTTATTACTACCAAATATATATGTATATTAAATCCATACTTTTAACCACCCGTTATAGGTGGTGATGGAAAACAAATTACATTTTTTCACAAGGTGGTAGTCTACCATACACACGAATAATGATTTCATTTCACATTTGAATGAAGTGGAGATGGATATAGGTTATTGATATAAAACCATTACATATAATTATATGGAATATATTTTTGTTATTGTTTCATGATGGTTGAATAATATTTAAAGGACGTATAAGAATAAATAAGAAAAAAATGCATTGTAAAAAACTGTACCTATACTTTGGAAAACCTATTAAGGTTTACACAAAAAGACTTCTTAGGCTGGTTTTATGATTGAAGAAAATAATCTAGGATATGTGAAGGGATTCAAATAATTTATATTTCTAAGTGATTCATAATCCAAAAGGTTTTTTATGTGTCATTAAAATAGGTTAAGAGGTTCCCTTTATAAGTGAAAGGAGGGGTACTCTTGGAATTACCTAAAATATTAAATTAATAAAAATTAATTTTCAAGTTCCACAGTTATCTTTTTTGTTTTGACCTTCCATTTCTCCTTTAGATGATTACCATAATAACAATATTTTTTTTACTCATTAGAGGTAAATATAGTTATTATAAAATTATAATTATCCCATAAATGGGCCATGTGTTTTATTTTAAACTATATTCCAAACACTTGGAAAATTATAGTATTTTTAGGAATTTTAAATCAATTAATAAAATTTTATTTATTACAAAATATTATTAATGTTAATTTTAGAACTTTTTAATTACATTGACTTTAATAAAATCTAGAAAAAAAGGAAATTGAATATATATAATTAAAACATACCTAAAAATTTTATATTTATCTAAAAAGTTCTTGGAACATATTAATAAATTCAAATTATATTACTTTTAATATTTTTAAAATCATTTATTTTATTTACCTATTAATTGAGTAAATATTCTGTTGGCATTGCATATGAATTTAAAATAATTATTTAACTACTAAAAATTATAAATAAATTAACATTATAAAAAATTATTTTTTTAAAAATACAAATTTCTAACTGGAAATGCCTTTTTTACACATATCTCAAAATGTTTAAGATAATAAAACAATAAGAATGCAATTTTTGAATTTTTTTCAAAAAATATTATAATGGTCAAAATCATGGAAAAATATAAAACATTTCATATACTAAAAGTTTGGATGGTTATAGATAGAATATAATAATCTAATAAAATTAAGGCATGTGTTTGCGTTACTTTTTAGTCCTTACCACATCATTTTCACTCTCAATTAACTCATTTTATCGTTACTATGGATACAAAATTAATTATAATTACTATTCAAATTTGATCAAAATAGAAGTGAAATATTAAAAAAAAATTACCACCTATTTTGAAATATTAAATCAATTTTTCATGATTCAATTCAAATATTGGTAGAATTTAATTTAAAATTATCTGATAAAATATGATGAAAAATAAATTTTCAGAAAATTCCTTTTAAAGTATAAAAATATTTTTATACCAAATTCACGTGATACATTAATTATGAATACCATAATTGGATTAGTTTTCATGGAAAAAAATAGTTATATTTTTAAACTAATCCAAAATAGTATTTTACTTTGTAAATACTTGAAAACAAAATAATTTTTTCAATGAAAAACATTATTTTTCAGAAAATTTAAAAAAAATGATCTAAATATATTTTTGACATGATAAATTAAAAAATAAAGTCCATTTTTGTAAATTTCAAACGCTATAATTTTGAAATAAATATTTTCAATAAAACCATATAATACATGAAACCCCAATATAGTTTGAAATAAAGGGTTTTGCTTTTGATTTTTTTCTAATATTCTTATATGAATATAACTCTATAAAATAGAATTAATAAAAATATATAAATGATTTATATTAATATTAAATGGTTTTTTACAATATATATATGGTAGTGAAAGGTAACATTACAATTATAATGTCTAAGGTAGTTGTTGGGAATATGACCGTTAGAATTGTAACATGGCCATTGGAACAAAAAACTAGTCATTATGGGTAACAATTAAAAACATATAATTGAATAAATAAAAATATATGAATATAAAATAACTATAAATAAATATTTCAATTAATAAATATAATATTTATTTAATATTACTAAAATATATTTATTACTATTTGTAATGAATTTTATCATTACTCCTTTAAACATAATAATATATACTGAATTTAAATATTTATTTTAACTCATTTATAAATTTATATTATAAAATGGAATAAAAATTTGGAATCATACCTCAAAAATAAGTTAATTTTTATTTTATGGCATTTTTTTGAAAAATATGAATTTTGGGTTGAATAGTAAAATATAATTATTTCAAATGTTGTATGTTTAGGAAATTATTTTAATGTTATAAAAACAAAACGATCTGTTTTAAGGATCCAAAATATTTTTAATATGATAAATAATTTATGTAAAAATAAAAATTCAGTTTCCATGTCTATAATGTATTTGATAAAGAATAAAAACTTATTTTTCCTATCAAAGAAATAATCATGATTATTTCTATACTTTATTTTTTATAATATGTTATAACTATAAATTTTAGTTTCATATTGGATAAAATTCATGAATATATGTTTTTTTAATTATATATTGTTTATATTCCAAATTAAGTCCACTACTACATGTCTTGGTCATTAAATGATTTCCTATTCGATATTTTTATCTCAAAATACTTATCCCCTCCGTCTACAATTATCCTCTCGCACCCCATTCCATACCACTTCCAAATGCCCTCATATAACATATATTCTATCCATATTATATATAAAATGATCTATTTTATTCATGGGGATTCTTTTACTCACCATACCCCAAGTTCCAAAGTAGATAGTTAGTTAGAAAAGGTGGATTTTAAGAGAAGTGGTAACACCCGTGTGGTTTCATTGCATTTTTCCATATTTGCTTATTTTTTCCTCATTTCTAGTTTAAAACCAATATTCTCTGAACTAATTTATTATAATATAAATATATCATTAATAATACAATTATTCTTGGAAATTAATAAAAACTATTTATAGTACATGTATCTCATCTGTATCCTTCTTCGATAAGTCCTTACAAGGTTGTTCCAACTATCTATAAGGATGATGCCCTTTCCTTATTTATCAAAACATTCATGACTGGATATTGAAGAATATATATATATGTGTGTGTGTGTGTGTGTGTGTGTTTATATAATTTTATTTATATCAATATTCAATAAATTTTGTAACTCAAAGATAAATAAAAAATCAATGCCATAATATAGAAACAACCACGGAATGATTTGAATAAACATGTACCTATGAATTTTATATTTAAAAAAGTCAATATAAAATTAATAATTATATAAATGATGAAAAATATCTTAAAGTAATGTCAAATAGTTTTATATTAATGTGTTAATAAACATTAGTTTGTTATATAGAGGGATTAAGAGTTATAAAATAACATAAGAACAAAGGTAAGTGGTTTCTCTATCAATTATCTCTATCTTGAATTATTTTTTATCCATTATAATATTATTATTTAAATTTAATATTTTATTTATCCTTCCTTTTTAGAAATTATTTCTTTTCAAAACAGATTTTTGTTTTCTATAATATTATATGAAAAAATCATATATTCTCTCTCTGAAACTCATTCACTTTCTCTATTTTATTTTTAAAAATTTATATCTATTAATTATAAAAATTCATGTATATACACTATAATTTTATTTCTTGAAATATACATATCAGTCTTCTATTTCCTCTTTGGTTTAATTTTTTTCACCAAATGTGATAAATTTTTTAAAAATGACTACTCTCAATATTCTATTTGATTTCATTTCATTTTAACATTTTTCTTTCCTTATCTCATCAATAAAATAAATTATTTATATTAATCTTATTTAGTATATCAATATCTTGGATTTAACTTCAAATCGTTATTCTTATCCTCGCATATTCTCACCTGTATTTTTATTTGTCACTTCGGGATTGATGATATGTTATTATTTATGGGATTATTATGAAACCAATTTTCTATTTCATCAAAAATTATCCATGTTATAATAATTTATTATGTATGATCATTGTATCTTTCAATTATATGTATCACACATGATTTTGAAGATATTACTATGTGATGTGTGGGCCTATAATTATTAACCCCCCAATTAATTGGCGAAATATTTTTTCTCACATGACGATATATATGGGGAATGAGAAGAGAGTGTAGCCCAACTATATTATGTTGTATTGGTATGAAAAGTTAACTAATTATTATAATGTTTCATTATTATACACATACCACATTCCACATCTCATTAATATTATTTCCATATTCATATGAATAAATTATAATTCTAATTTTGTGAAATAAACCTTTATAATCATATACATATTTATATTGATTTATTTCACTATTTTTACATCTATTCATCCATTTATTTGATTTTTTAGCTCACCCTTTGTTTAATGCATATCCCAAAATATTATCTGTTTTAATAAGACTGTGATCAGTTATAGGGGGACTAAGATCAAGGCTATAGATAAAATTTATGATTTTATGTGAATTAATGTTGTATAAATCTTATATTAATGTTACTAAACCTATGAATTTTGGGATGAAAAATATTAGTTATATATATTTAAAAATGATGTAATAAATATATATGGGATGTATTGATCACTATATGGATATCTGGGGTTATTTTAATTGGTATTTCTAAAAAAATCCAAAGGGAAAGACTGTTTATCCTAAAATAATGTTTAGTGTTTGGGTAATGATTTTTAAAAAATATAAAAAAAACTAACCTATATTATGATTGAATATAATTTGTACAAGTTTCATAGAGTTTATAGGATGATAAAAAAAGTTTGGTGAAGAATATGAAAACAATGACATGGAAAATAGTACCATTTCATGATGCAAGACACAGTGGCTGGAGAAACCACCATGGACATTGGGTTAGAAAAATTAATATATTATGAAATATTATAGAAACCAAAGCTAGAAAAACCATTTCCTAGATAATGAAACCACACTATGATTATTAGGTATTTAATATATAAGTTGTTACAAATATATTGAATGGCATGAATTTTTGAGAAGGTCACACTATGGTATTAAACATGGTAGAAACAAGATGATAACCATGGTAGTATATGGTCAAATGTGCTCAAATGATCATATAGAAATGTATTCTTTGTCTTATATTATGTGTCCTAAACAATAAATAATACATTACATAAGTCTTGATTAAAAATAATTATGATATTTGACCATATCTGGTGAACCTGATCATACTCTTACCTACTTGATAATGATATATTATAATAATTTTTTTAATGGAATCAATATTTTATGATCATTGGGTTTTTTTCATGTCCTAATTAATAAATTGGTTGTGTTAGGGCAAGATGTTATTCTAATTTACTAGAAAAAAATCTAACATAAATCCAATAGGATAAACATATAAACATCACTACTAATGATGAGTAATTGGATGCAACACGATGTTTAGGAATTGAATTCTATGGTGAATGTCGTGGTGAATAAGGTAATTTGATAATTTTTTACAAATTAGGGGTAGATTAAAGAACCACATCATGGATTGATAAAATTTTATTGGATATGACACATGATGTTATAAAATAATGTTATGGTCATTCGAAACGATAACATGGTGAGGATATATGAAAAATTATTTAAAATATATAAATAGTTGAAACTTATGGTTTAGGGGAACTCCTGCATGCACTCTAGTATGACAGGAATTATATTATTCATAAAAACTACTAACTTATCTTACATGCAGGTTGGATGCAGATCCTCATTGCTATCCTAGAAGCTGGTTCAATACAAAAGGGATTTTGCAACAACATAGTGAAGGACATTGGGATTCTACATCGGCTTGGGGTTAATGGTATTTATCCTCAACATAGATGATCTTTTGAAGTGTCCTAGAAAACTCTCCTCCCCAGTTGGATCAAATTTAATGTTTAAGGTGCTTCTAAAGGTAACCCGGGACCTTTCGGGTTGTGGCGCCATTTTTAGAAATCACTCCGAGTAGATTATTGGATGCTTTTATGGATCTTGTGGAATCTCCTTGACTCATGAGGCTGAAATGATGATCATGATCTATGCTATATACTTCACAAAGAAACATTGTTAGAAAGACATTTGGATTGAAAGTGACTCAGTTAGTATCATCCTGGCCATTTGTAATGGTGTGATGCACCTCGCATGGACTCCTAAAACACACTAGATGGGCTGTCTTCATTCACTCATAGACTTCAACTACATTATTACGCATGCCTTTCGTGAAGAGAACAATGTGGCATATAGTCTTGCAAACATGGGGGTCAACCATGTCACCACGTAGTTAGAGTAACTTCCTATTGAATTACTATCCCTTTATGATAGAGATTTTAAAATAATCCCATATTTTAGACTCATGTAATTCCTTGTATTAATAATAAATTTGTTCTTTGTTCTTTGACAATGGCACCACCGTTAAAAAAATGGAATGTTTAAAGCGATTATGTGGTCATTACACGAAAATTTTAATGTCTAAAATGAATGGAGTTTAGATATGTTTAATCATGGATTGAGAAAATTATGGGAAGATGTATGTAAATATATTAAATCTATATTGAAATAAATACCACATCTTTAAATAAGATGATTAAATATATAACAGCAAATTTAAAAGAGTTTTAAATTTCTCCAAGGGAGAAAATTATTACTATTTTGATATTCTTTAGTAGGATAATGTTTTTTTAGTAGAGATAAAAAGTTCTTAGAAAATCCAAAAAGGATAAGAAGATGAAGTACATCATTTAATATTAAAAAAATGTGTAATATTTATTTATGTTTTGATAGATTAATTTTAATGGTAGTGAGACAATTCATGGTTAGAGTAGTAATACTTGAGGGATAATGATTTTATTCAAAAAATCCTATAATCAAGTATTAATCATAGTGATTTGGGTGAGATAATAGAGATACATTCTTATTCCTTTAGATACAATGTTCATATCAATGGAGAGATAAGTTTATTCCAACATTATATATTATATTTAATCCTTTTAATATGAAATTAGTGGTTAAGATAGATCTATATATTCTAAAATATGAGACAAATAAGATCCAATATAAATTATGTAAGAAAAAAACTAAAAACCTAATACATTAACTCTTTCCTATCTTGAGTTTTTTTTCTTGTGAAACTAATATAAAATGACTACAATGTTTTATAAAAAAAATATCTTCTATATATCTAAATTTATTCCATGTAAATAGAATATAATGTTATGGGGGAGAAAATATTATTTCTATCAATATCTAATGATTCATGAGAATAATATAGTTTTTTAATTTTTTATTCTAAAGATAAATAATAAAGTAAAATTTAATGAAGTTATGTGAAAGAAATCATATTATAAAAATAAAAAATAGAATTAATATCTATATAAAATAGTTATTATGAAAGAAACTACCTCATTCCAACAAATGAGGAATTACAATGTCGTATTTTTCTTTGATTCATCATCTAATGAGAAAAATAAAAATATATTTATATTGTTGTCTAATTATCTTTATTTATAGACACATTTCAAAGGATAGTTATGATCCATTATTTTATCATGTGATTATTGATAAGTTTGTTTATATATTTTATATTGTTTATTTTTTAAGGAATCCATTTAATATAAGAAATTTTCAATTTATCTTTCCTAGAAAATAAGAGGAGTTATAATCCCTAATTTAACATATTATTTTGAGTAAATATCCTTCCATGAATTATATCACCACACATAGTTATAAAATAATAGTATATAGAATCTATATCACATAACATCTAGGGTCAACGTGACTCGTCACCCAATCCTGGTCAACACATGTCCTCAAACACACGTCCTCACATGCTAAATGTTTCTGATTAGTGGCGAGAGTATGAAAAGATATAGTGGGGTGACTATAACCTTCAATTTCAGTGTGGTAAAAGTGAAAAAAACCAGAATAGTATACACAACTATAAAAATAAGAGTTTCCATAAATAAATTTGGGGCATTAATATTATATAATAAATAGAATGCCACATACAGACGTATAGTCTTGCTATAACATATATACACCAATCTCACACTGGTCCAACCAAATATCCAAAGTAAATAAAGAAAATAATAATAATTATCTAATATCAAAGTATTTATAACATGTGGAACCCCCATCTGGAAAACATCAAGCATACCCAATGAACTAAAAAGGAACTTAAAGTGTCAAACACATCAACTGAAATGATGACCGAACTATATGATCTCTACATAGGCATCCAAAACAACACAAAAAAACTATAGGTATCTAGGAATATAATAAGACATTATAAACTAGTGATAGTAACCTATAGGTCAACAAAACTAGAGAACATATCAAAGTCACAATTTTCTTGCATAACTAGCTGAGAAAATCATCCAACCTGTTAATAGAAACTGTGTGATTAGGCCTCCCAAAGGTGCCTCAACAAAAAAGGATAGAACAATCCACTCCATGAGTGCCTCAAAACCTCATGAGTCTTAATTAGATACCAATATATAATAATAAAATCATGGTGTTAGGTGGAGTTTCACTCCTCTAGATATTACATTAGATCCCCAGACCCACTTTACACCATACAATTAAGGAGAGAATCCAGTGAAACTTAAAGGGCCTCATCCCATAACTATCTAGTAATCCATTCTAAATTCTAAAAATAAATAAAGGAACTACCTCTCTCACCAATCCCTCAGGAACCAAACATGAGTTAGATAACGTGGAAATCCATCAACATTAATGCCAACCTTAACATCAAACCTCTTAGGGTTTCAAAGAAATGAGGCATCTTCACCAGTCTTTTGAATGAAAATAAGAAAATTATACCTAATAAGGCCACTCTATCAAAAGGAAACCTTAGGATAATCCCATCATAAAAAAAACCCCAACTGACCTCTCTGGTATAAAAGCCAATTTCTAACAATACCATTCCCACAAGGCCACACATAAAGACCCCATGCCCTAAAAGAGAGTTCTATATGAGTCCCTTATCTCAAAATATTTTCAATGAAACCTAGGTAAAACTGAAATCCAATTGTTCTAACATAAATTGAAGGATCTAACAGATAAAAGACTTATATAATAATCCCATAGATCTATGATCCATTGAATGATCCCATCTGAGATACTAGTCAATCCTTCTTTCCTAGAATCATCTAAAAGAGCCTCTATGAAAATTTATATGGAATGCATAGGCCACTCATCCAACAATATCATGACTATCACTCAAGCCTCGCACAAAAAACCATCCATCATGATGATTTTAAATCAAAGCCTAAAAGAAAACACTCCCTCCAAAGATCACATAATTCAAAATTCCCTCTCAATGACCTCTACACGCCGATAAGATTCCACTATTGTGATCTACATGGAAAACTAATTAGAATAGACTAATTATGAGTCTAATTACATATCTAGTGATATAACCCCATGAAAAACATCAAAGGAGGGAGTATATGAGGTATACCACATGTATAAAATGTGTACCCAACATTTCTATCTGACCATATACCACAACCATATGTGATATTTATTTTTAAAAGCACACGATGTGACTACCCACCCCATAGAAAAAACCAATCATGGGGTTCCTGAACATATGCCCCTCTCATTAATTACTCATCCATATACAAAAATGGGGTGTTTAGCAGAGTACCCGAGCACACTCGAGTCGCTAATAAATGGTGTTACCTAAAGATGCATGATGTGTAATAACATTATCCTACCATTCACCTAAAATAAGAGCACATTGTGTTTATTATATGAACTACATGTCATGTATTTGGGTTTCCCAAAAAAAATCCCTTGCGATCGGTGAAAACCCCATGATTCTCTTGAACAAACTATACATGGACCCTCAAAACACCCCAAAAAACACACATAAGTATTTAAAAACTATAAAAATTATTCTATTGGTATATCAGAAAAAAATAAATAAATAATCTACATTGTGGTGTAAAACACTGATGTATTGATCCTAGATCCACACACCATAAACACAACATTTTGATCTATCCCTGGATGAGCCCCCCACCCACTACACCACCTCTATATTACTATCCCTAGTTTCTCTTGTGCATGAAGGACCTACAAGGTGTGATACCATGATTGTGAGAAGCCAAAGGGGAAAAGAGGGAAATAAAAAATTAAAATAATGAAAAAGAAAAGAAAAGGAATAAGTGGTCTCGACCTCAGTCCCAACACCCATGACTAGTTTATGCGTCGCCTAAGAAAATTCCCCATTCCAAGATCAACTATGAAGTCATAATTACAATACGATGCTCCATTAGAAAGATATCACTGAATGAAAAAGAAGAATTAATTAATATTTAATTAGTTAAATATTAAAAATTTCATAAAAATGGAAATGTTTTGGAATTCTACCAAACCTTATATACTATGGTAAACCCCCTATTCTGGGACCAAATAAGTGGTTAAAAAAGTTATACGAAATCATTTAATAGGATAATTTACCATTTTCCCCATAATACAACCTAAGAAAAAAAATTCAAATTTCACTTAATTTTCATAACACATGATGATATAGGTCATTGAAAGCTCCACACCATTACGCTTCTCACAATTGAAATGCCTTAGTGGTCAAACCACTACCAAGATTCACCATAAATAGTGTTTAATACAATTCCACCTTGACTGTACACTCACTAGTCTCACAATGCCCACAATGATTCTAATCCAAAGGATATTCATTCATCACCGATAAGACACTCCCTGCCAAAGGATCATCATTATCATCCCCCCCCCCCCCACAACCAAAATAATAAAATCCATAGCCCAAACTCTGTCCACTACTGAAATTAATGAAGAGATATGGCCTAATCTATCACACTAGAGATCCAACTCAAAACACCAACAACCACCCATTCCCGACTGACTAGAATTGAAACCCCCATTCTCAAAAAATCACTTTAAATGGCTATCACACCCAATAATAACCAATGGAAAATTCCCCAAAATATGGATTCAATCATACAATAAATTCTATTCCTAAAAGGTCACACAAACCACCACTTCCCACATTATACTAGGGCGATTCTCCAAGAACCCAATGATCACATTCTATTTCACAACCAAAACACATACCCAAACTTATTATCACATGATATATGACTTAGAAAACTAAGGATAATATGAATAAACCAATAACTATTCTCCCCTTGCATGTTATTTCTAATAAACTGAATCACTCTTATCACTCCTCTAAAAAAGGAATCTCTCTCATACCAAGATTAACTATATGTCCACAAACTATCTGGTCCTCAATCTATAACTATGAGAATTAAACTACAGTCCCATAGTACCACTAGAATCATAAAAATGGAAAATAGGGGGAAACCCCAACCAAACATTCCCTATCAACCCATCCATGATACCATGATCACTCCCAACACTCTACCTCTCAAGACCAAGTTAACATGATGGCTAACCAAAAAAATATTAGGGAAACCACATGATCAGTGTAACTTCATCCTGATCTAAAAAACACAAATGATTATTTTTCCTGATTGAGCCAACACCACCACCGAGGGCTCAAAATCACACATTGAAATACTAAGGACTCCATGTAGACCTCAATGAATAATGTTCTTTTACATCACTATAAAAAATCTCACATAATTGTCAACATGGTTTGTCATCATAAGAATGTTATACATGGTTTGGTTGAGAATAATTCCACCACAAAACAATATGGAACAATGAAATATTGATTTTTTTTGGAAAATTTAAACTACTGAAACTCTACCATTAATGAAAACACACACGGAAAGAAATATTTCATGTGAAACCTATGTACCTAGAATGATGCATTTACACTGGAATACTTCCAGTGATCTAATATAAAATTAATAAGAAATAATAAATCATTATCAATTATGAATTTCCCAAGATAAATTCATACAAATGTAACAATAAAAACTAAAATCACCACCCCATCACCCCAATATCATAAAAATTCTATTGGGAAAGGTGTTTGGGATTCAGTAGTCCAAGGTCTATCAAAATCAACAACTCATTCCTATACCACATGTCTACTAACTCTCAAAATAATAAAATAATAACGGTTCTAACACCGTTTTATCATATACTAGTCCAGGTCAACATGAAACATCACCCAATATATCTCGCTAGAAGGCCCTAAGAACACCTCTATATATTCCAGATTCTACCTAGTAGAAGCGATTGTCTAAAAAGATATAATATAGAGACTATACCACAAAATCATAAAATAAAAAAAAAGTAGAAAACAAATCAAACAATATAAATATCAATATACATCAATGTATACATAAATAAATTAGAAACACAAAATTTATATAATAAATGGAATGCAATATATCGACTCACAATCATTATATAACATACATAGATTGGACTACTGCTAGTTTGACCACATATAAAAAATAAATAAATAAAAAAATACAGAAGGCTCTATTATCAACTATGATCCATACCTAAAATATGTTATCCAATAACTGTTGACATACTCCAACTCGAACCTCAGAATCCACATCAGAAGTCTCACTCGATCATGAAAAAAGGTCCCCTTCCTGATCCATCATGCATCATGTGCTTACTCTGTAAGTAAACATAAGGTCTATATATTCACTGATGTTCACATATAAGGTTTGATAAATAACTCATTGTACCAAACCCCCAATGGTGAACCTAACATCATCTATCACTACATGTGAATAAAACATGTGATATGTCTAGTCTTGTCAAAATCTAACTCACAATTAAAAAAAGGATCTAAATAATAATATCTGAACATAATAAAGTAGAAACAATAGAGAACATGAGGTTCTAGCCAAACACCAATGGTAAATCTGTCCCCATTATGGCATAATAAAAAGAATTTATAGTGCATGGTCCCCAAATCTAAATAACATTTTTCACATATTCCAAATAAAATAGGATGTAAAAATATCTAATATATCAACTGGAATGATGATCAAAACCTAGTATTTCATCCTAATAATCCTAAATAACAGAAAAACACTACCAGGAAATAGGGATCAAATAACATGATATATAGTAGTGAGAAAATATCTAGGTCAACACAATTATAAAACGTATCAAAATATCGATAGTACTACAAAACTATACAAGAAAATCATCCATCTCGTCTGTACACATAGCTTGACTAGGCTAATAAAGGAAGCATCAAACTCATTGAAAAATATAACCCCCTTTACGAGTACCTTGAAACCTCACAACCCATAATACCCTAATTATATCTAAGTCTAAATTGAGGGGGGGGGTGTGCACTCATCCAGATCATCCATTAGAAATATAGATTTATGTAACACTAGAAAAAAGTGGAGGGAATCCATTTAAACCTAGGGATAAAAATTCATCCCATAAACATCCATACAATTAAACTCACCTCCAAATCATCAACAATATACTACCTCTATAACCCAAGCCCCCGGACATCAAACAGTAGTCGGGTAATGACCACCCTAATAAATACCAGTGTATATTTTCAATATTGACCTTCTCAGAGACTTTATAAAAACAATACATACTTACCATTATTATGAACCACAACTATAATAAGACATCTAATATGTATCCACTATCATAAGTAAACCTCAAACCATGATCATCACAATGAATCCTAGATTAAAACTTTGGTATAAAACCTTACCTAGAACAATATACCACATACTCACAAGGGAATCCTCAAGGAGTTTTTAAGACTTATATCAAACTCTACTCAATGAAAATAATCTAAAAAATGACACCCCATGACATCAAACGAGCCTAAAGACTACAACTAATCATAGACTCAAGGAACATATATTGACATCTACGGACTGTCCAAAGATCTAATCCAACATATTACTCTATCTCACCTTACATAACAAATTAGAAAGAATATGCAAGAAAACTTACTTTGTTTTCATAGACCAAGTCATACATTAAGTTCAAGACCCTCACTCGAGCCACCCATCCGAATCTAACCATTATGTGCATTTTAGTCAATACCTGAAAGAAAACCTCATGTAAGATCACAGCCAATCCAAAAAAACCTTCATATGGATTTTACATTCCTATAAGATTAAACTATTTAGATATACATAGAAACTATATCAGAATGGGCTACTCATGCATATAATTCAATCTCCAGGTAAAACACATGTGAAAAACATACATAGAGGAGTTACAAGATTTTTACCTCATGTAAACTGCATGTACCTATAACAGTCCTCCTTGATAATTTAACACACCCATACCTAGTATTTACTTTTTAATGTTCATGATGTGCCTACCACCATTTTTATTGTACCCCAAATAGGGTGCCAAACCATATACATGACATGGAGTTTGGATAAGTCTTCCACACAACCCCTATCCATGTTCTACACATGGGGGTCTATTTGTGCACCTTACATTACAATGTACCCCACATGAGGTGTTATGTTGAGTACCCAACCACACAGTAAGTCAAAAATACATGGTTGTTGATGCTCCTTTTCATCACATTGTCTAAAAGAATGGAAAGGGAAATGACTTAGCACAAATTGATTCAACCTTTGAAGAAAAAAAATCAAAAATCAACAAAGGCATGAACAAGGGATCAAAAGCACATGTGTCGCGCAAGTTCTATCACTATCGCGCAAGTCCCTTTGCACGTCACCTAGTGGTCGCGCAAGTGACTTGCGTGACCTAAAGGACAACCACCCGGGTCTTCTTCAGCCTATAAATAGACCCTGTGGGCCCCCCATTGAAGGGGGGGATTTTTTCCAGAAACTCAGACTTGAGCTCCCGACGCCCTAGTCTCTTCTCAAAGCTTCTGAAACACTTCTAAGGTAATTTCTTACCTAGAATGGAATATCTAAAGAGGGGAAGGAAGGCCTAAGTGTTGAAACTCATCAACACTTGCGCGCCTGAGTGGCCAGCCCTTAAGGGAAAAGGCCACACTTGCGCGCCACCTTACTCCTTCAATAGAACATGTGCGGCCCTCTTCTGGAAGAACCTCAAGAGGATTATAAAGGCTTTAATCAAGGATCACTCAAGTATTACCCTGTTGTTAATCGTCGTGCAAGTACCCATGTGTCACACAAGTATAACTGTGGGACCAGGACTTGTGCGCCCATGCAGTACCTGCGCGCTTGCCAGGACTTGTGCGCCCCTGCCTTTTTGGGCGCCCTTCTTTCCCATTTAACCCCTATTAAGACATTCCACCTCTCCTATTCAAGATTCAGTCTTCAGGACACACTTCAAAGCCATTTATGGCATGATTTCTTGATTTGAATTCCTTATCTAAAAGGAAATCTATGGAATATCTCTCACAACTTAGTGATTTTCACATCTTTATGTCACTAAAGATTGAGATTTCATTCATTCAACCCCATCTTTAAGATGATAGAATCCTTGACCTGGGTCTCCTTTTCAGGAATAATTCCCAGTCGTAATTCTAAAATTTGGGCATCCTCTTTAGGAGTAAGCCCCAAGTCCTCTAATCTGGGCATCCTCCTTAGGAGTAAGCCCCATATCCCCTAACCTGGGCCTCCTTTTCAGGAGTAATCCCCATACATAATTCCCCAAATTATGGGCATCTTCCTCAGGAGTAAGCCCCAAACCTTAATTCCTTTAACATGGGACTCCTTTTCAGAAGTAAGCCCCAGTCAAAGTTCTCTAATATTTGCATCCTCTTTAGGAGTAAGCCCCATGTCCTCTAATCAGGGCATTATTTTTTAGGAGTAATCCTTAGTCACAAATATGGGCATCCTCTTCAGGAGTAATCCCCAGTCTTAATTATTCTTAACCAGTCCTAATTTACCTTTGATATGGGATTCCTTCTTAGGAGTAAAACCCAATCACAAGTCCTATCCTAATTTGGGCCTCCTTTTCCGGAGTAAGCCTCAAGTTAGAGTATTCAAATCTCCATGAAGCACATATACCTTTATGGACCCTGTTCCTGGATTTCTTCCCTGAATTAAATCCTAATCTTCATTTATCTGGGCAGTCATACATACATAAGTCCCACATTATTTCTTACGATTGCATCTTTTAGGGCACAATTGTCTAATTTTTACCAATACCTCTTGTTTCTCACATTGAGCATGAATCACGTGAGCTTAGAGTGTAAAAGTGATTATGACATCCTTCTTTGAGCCATCAATCATAAACATCATACTCCCTTACTCAAACTACGTGGGTTCTGATTCCTTTTTTTAAACAAAGGATACTTAGGAAGCCCATCTGCGGGTTCGATCCCAACTCTGAAATAATCCATGTACTTCTGAATGACAATAAACTTCAAGTGCCCCACTAAGTGGCTTTAAAACCAGCATGGTCATCATAATGACCAAGAGACTTCTATATAAATGTGTTGAAGGGTACCATTGACCAAAAATCTCTAATAAATATAGATGATTCTCTATCGATGAAGAACCTCAAATACTTATAAAACATTCTCTAAATTTCCTACATATTTAATCATTGATTGTTAGATCTGAAGGAAAGCTCATTTTATAAATGGTAATGTAATAAGGATTCACGAACATAACTTAAATCTATAAAGAGAGTCCTAGAGTAGACAATAATTCTCCTCAAAAAGGTGTGATGAGTCCGAACTCCCATCCTCTCGACCAATGAAAATTCCTAAGCCTCATCAGTCTACAAACTAATGAGAGCCTGCCTTTGGAAAGTAGGTCTAAATGGATGTGGAATCATTGGATGTTTCTGGTTATAAAAACAAACCTATTAGAAACCCATCTGAATTTTGGAACCTCCCATAAAGGTTGTCATCCCCGGATTTCGAGGGAAAAAAAATGGTGAACCCGACGTGAATCCTTAACCAAGTTAAAATAATGTTTTCCCTATTTGTTAGGCCCCTATTTAAAACTCAATGAGAGGGCCCAAAAAAAAACAATCATTGACATATGTACTCATCTTAAAGATGTAGTGGCTGAATTTATCTTGATTACGTCTGTTATATCAAACATGCACTCTTTTACAAGATCTTCTGCATTTCTAGAATGGCTGCTCTCAAATTCCCACCTGTGAATGCTGCTGCTGCAAATGCCACTGCTGCTACTCCTGCTGGATCGTTATCCATTCTGAGGATGACATCACCTACTCAGTGTCTTCAACGTTGGGTATCAAATGCGCTGGTTAAGGAGTACTATCAACACGGTACTATCCCAACTCTAGAGGATGCCCGACAAGCCCTCCAAGTGAACAACTCACACTGGTCGTCCAAACAAAGATGACCGGTGATCAAGAAGCAGGCGGTGCTGACTACCGTCTCCAACCGTTTCGGGTCGTTATCCCCAGAACGCAATCACCATTCACTCCCTTATTCTGAGGAGGTGAATGAGCATGTCCCTCAGGGCCTTAATTCAAGTAGACAGGTGTCCTTCCCGAGGGTTCCCACCAACAATCGCCGCCAGACTCGTACGGTAGTGCACCCTCAACATGATTAGGGTACTGACTGCAGGCGTTCGGCTCAGGTTCCTTGAACTCGAGCAGGCAAGACGAACCACCAGATGCGAAATCCGGTCAACGGTGAGTAGGTTATCATCTCTTCCATCTCCGGAGAAGTCCACCAACCTAACTTGGTGAAAAACAACGATCGGGCACATACACCTGCCCGTTTTAATTCCGCTTTCTAGTAGACTCGTCTGGAAGCATCACGCCGATCCCTCCAGGCAATTTCTGCGGAGTACTATAGGCAGGAACATACACCTGTTTATACATCATTAGTTAGTCAATAGACTCGTCTGACTACATATGATGAAGCTCGTCAACCATGTTTGGTGAAGTGAAATCAGCAGGCACATACACCTGCTAGTATTAATCAATCTTACCATCAGTCTCGCTTGGTAGCATTCGAAGAAGTCAGTCGGAAAGCCCCGACGACAAACAGGAGGTAGACTCAACTCTCTGCCACCATAATTGAGTACTGTCAGGATTCAATGAAAGGAAAAGGAGGATAGGAGAAGGCACATACACCTACTCCTAGAATGGAATGGATGTATATCCCCATTCCGGCAGCTGAAGTCACCAATCATATTCTATCAATGGTGAAAGAGCAGAAGCAAATCCCTGCTCATATTCTGGAGGCTTGCCAGGATATTATAACAGCTTCAGCAACATCTCAGGGAAAGACACATAAATCTATCCCTACCAGTGGAGTGACACATCAACAGTTCACTCTGGAACAGACACACACATCTGTTCTAGTCCAAGAGGGTTGTGGAGCATACTCCCCCATATCATACGGACAACCAAGTCAGGCAAATACACCTGATTTGAGTGGAGATCGTTAGCCTAACCTAGCCATCTTTATTGATCAGGCACATACACCTGCTCATAGCAGCCACTTTCTTCAATGTGTGGTTTCCAAGGCGAGTAAGAAGGCATATAAGAAAAAGACCCGCCCAGCACAGTCAGAAGATCAAGAGCCAATCTGTAACAAGGCCTTGCTCGATGCTGGAGTTCTTGAATCCCTCAGACAGTTATCTATTGGAATTCAAGATTCTACTCCCTCAGTTACCAATAATGGGAACATTAATTCTAAAGGTCTTCAATAAACACTTTCTCAGGAAGGCTTGCTTCATGACAATTTTGGTCGATCTCAAAGTTTCATCTTTAGATGAGAGCCATAGGAACCCTCTGTGTGGTCAGAACACCAAGGAGCAAGAGATCTCATCTTTTTCTATAACCCATTATGGTGGTTCTCCCCATGATGATGAATTTCACTGCAAAAGTTCTCTCCGTAGTAGTGATTCACATTGCCCGGAAAATGCTCCATTGGATGATGTAGTGCCGAGAAATCACTCTTATCTTGAGGCACTTGCAAATGAGAAACCAGTCATGTCTGATGCTTCATCACTAGCAAGTGAAATACTTTCTCAATCAGAAGATATCCCAGGGTGCAGGTCATTCTCCGAACCACCCCTAAGTCATGCATCTTCAAGTTTGATCAATGATTTTTTTACCAATCTTGTTGAATCCGATGAAGCAACAAGGAATCACCAAATCTGGTCAAATCAGGTAGAAGAATCTTCATTGAATGATATAGAGGAAATGCTGAACATGAGAAAACAACTGGAAAAAGGTGAAGTACCAGTTATGTTTTGGCCTCTGGCTAACTCTCAGTATGACATTCTAAAGATGTTGATGGAAGATGGAATCCATGATATTCGTATCAACATATGGAAAACACTTTGTTAGTTGAAAAAGAAATTATTATCTTATGATGAATATGAAAATCATCTTAAGATAATAGAAGGGTTACAACGTCAAATTGATTTGGCATCTCTATCAGTCTTTCGATATCCAAAGGCTGAAAAACAACAGAGATCCCTTCAACGTTCATGCCTTGGCGCACTAAGAAGATTGCGTCAGTTAATTTCCAATGCCCCATCGGGTATTCGTGTCAGAGGATGGGGTGTTCATGGAGGACTTCATTTCACGGTGCTTTCCAGTCAGCAAAGCCCACCAAAAATGGTCTCATGCAATGTTATTTCCCATGGACGACCATAGTCAATGGGATTTGTTTGTAATCAAAAGCTTTCCCAAGAACTGGCTTCAAATAGTTCCTCTCAAAATCAAGCATATAGAGAATAGGTTTTTGAATTACTCTTACATCAAGAAAACGAGAATCTTGAAGAAGCCTCTCATTTGGAGCAAGCACATCACCAAGTGACAGACGTGTCAGAAATCATCCAACGGTCTTTTGAACCAGGTGATAAAAGTGGATACGGGTTAATGCATCAAGCTAATTTCCGGACCAACGTTCGCAAGATCAGGAGAGCTTTTAAGAAAGTCTCAGACATATCATGTCAAGAGCCACCCCAGATTGCCAGACTAGGGACTCTTTTAAACCAACCCTTGGAATCAACAAATAGTATTTGAGGACTTGAGCGAGAACAGCAGGAATAACCCCATTCCACTGGACTGGGGACTTTTTCAAATCATCAATCCCCTCCTCAGAGAAGGTCAGTATTTTATCGATTGGGGAAGAAACCTCAAGAGGAACGAAGAGCGAAATTATCAGGAGATTCCCTCCAAATTACGGTTCGTCAAAAAGTTCCTGAGGGATCGAATCAACAAAAGACAATGTCTCATCAAAGTCATGGAAGAAGACAATATCACAGAAATACTTATAGAAGGGATGTGATGCATTATGCAATAATCAATGTCATCAATACCGTTTTTGCTGATCCACCAAATGAGGTTCACTCAGGGGACTCAGATGAAGAGAGTCCTGCTCAAGAAGATGTACGTACCGACACAAATGAAGAAGGTGTGAATACACGAAATCAAAGGATTACTCAGAACCTAGGTAATCTTTCAAGTAACCCATTTCCCCCTCTCCGAAAAGAATCCAAAAAAGGGAGGGGAAAGAATCAGGTTACATATCCTTCCTCTAGAGAAGGTAAATTGATCTCACTAGAGCAAAGGTTTGCACAACAGGAGGAAGAAATGAAGGAATTAAGGAGGTTGAATGCAGAACTACTTCAGGGTAGTCTTCTTCGTGAGCGTGCTGGAGTCAGTCATCCAAGGGAATTTGTTGTAGCTACTGAGATGGATCAATAATATCCTCCTCTATCAGTACACCCTCACAGGCCTAATCCTACGGGTCATGTGAAACAACAGTTGGCAGTGCTACCGTCAGTTGCAGCACTAGCCACCACATCTGTCCAAGCTCCAGTCATTTCACCTACCCAAGTCCAAGTTCAACCAGATGTTTCTCAAAATTTAATAACTACCATTGAGTCATTAACAGCTCGGTTAGAAACTATATAAGGGAAACGTGCGCAGGTTCAACCAGAAAAGAAAGTTTACCCTGAATGGGTAGATTCAATCTCTTCTCCATCCAGTTTTGGAAACCCTGTATTCCCTATTTTTAATGGATCAGGCGACCCTGAACAACATTTGATGCATTATATGTCTTGTTGTGATCCTATGATGGGAACTCCCGAGCATCAAGAAGCATTAAAAATCAGATGCTTCGTACGGACCTTGAAAGTATCATCCTTTTTCTAGTATACAAGCTTGCAATCCCAGTCAATTTCCGGATGGGAGGATCTTTGCCAAAAATTTATTCTTCAGTTCAGCTCAAATTTTCCAAAGACAACAGTTTTCGATCTTACAAACTATAATCAAAGAGAGAATGAAAGGGTCTCATATTTCATTTCTCGCTGGAAGGGATTAACATATTCTCTAAGATTAGAACTTCCTTAAGAGGAATTGTAGCCAATCTATGTGAAAAATCTATGTGACGAATTACGCACGCCGTTGATCCCTGTGAAATATACATGAGGGTTTCGAGACCTTAATTCAATCAATCATCATATTTAAGATTCCCTTATACAGGATAAGGCTAAATCTCATGTAATTCCATCATCTCCAGGAAGGAGAATGGGTAAAGCCTAAACTGCTACAGTTATGCTTAAACAAGAACCTGTACCTGTTTTTAATTCAAAACCTTCATCTTCTCGAAGGGCTCCACCTTCTGAGTGCCAAAAACAAAGACCGTTTCGTACAGATGATCAAAGAGATCAAAGACGAAAACAATTTGAGGATTTGAAGAGAAAAACATACTCTTTCAGAAATGAACAAGTTTCTGGTTACTTCATTTCCGCTCTGGAAAATAACCTGGTTTAACTGCCAAAACCCAAGAGGCCAAATAAGGAAGGAGTTGAAGACCGTACCAATTATTGACCCCTTCATCAAATGTTGGGGCATACCATCTAAGAGTGTTTAGTCTTCAAAGACCTTCTGCAAAAGATGGTCGACTCGGGACAAGTGACATTGAAAGGCTCCTCAGCCCAGGTAGCATGTGTCACTGCTACAGTTCTAGAGGAGGAAGGTGAATGGCATGAAGTCAAAAGCAATAATTCACATAAGTATGATGATTAGATGGTCAGAAAGGCAATCAACCGTACTCATGATATTTTTCAAACACAATTAATGTAACCGATTGTGTCTTCTTCCATGAATGTTGCGGCAAAACCCTCTTTATCAGAGGGAAAGTCCTCAAAGAAAAGACATGATTCAAATAAAGAAAAAGAATCAGAAGAAGATGAGTATGTGTCAAAGCCTAAGTTGTCTTTGACTTTAGAAGACTTTATGCCATCTACGTCAAAGACACGGGCACCGCCCACCAAACGGCACAACCTAAACAGGCTAATCAGGCAGAGTCTTCATCAGACGAAGAGTTAATCTTCGGTTCTATTAATATGATTCAATTAATAGATCCATATGCCAGTCGCAGTTTCAATTTCGATGAGCCTGAATTCCCTGTATCAAAAAAGGGAATCAGAGGAAGTTGCAGAGGCTCAGGATATAGGGGAAGACATGGTTCTTTCAGAATCCACTACTCTAATTCTACCCCTGCTAGAACTGTGTACGCAACAGAAACTCGTGGTAGAGCCCTTCAGCAAGCTCAGCAAGAACAAGAAAGTTCTTCTACCAATAGAAAATTCAGTCCTGACACAGTTATTTTGGAAGACCCGTTGAAGGTTCCATCCTCTTCCTCTATGCAATTAAATGGATCTAATCAGTCTAATCTTCCAGAATCAGAGATATTGTCAAATCATATTCCGATAAAAGATGCATCAACTTCCAAAGAATCTACTTCCAAGGTACCTGATAAACCACATATTCTTGTTGGGAAACGCAGACCTCTGGATCAAATGTATGATGTATTGAAACACTTGGCCCAAGTACCGTCCATGTTATCCATTCTGGATGCTCTGAATCTCTCAAAAGATCTTCTGGAAGCACTCATCGAGGCTTTGTCATGTCCTCAAGAGTTTGAAACTGAAATTGCTGCAGCTGAAGTCTATCACATAGAGAAAAATCCTGCAGAATTCCATGCAATAATATCTTTTAATGATGAAGATGAATATGATGTTGTGCATGGGAATATTAGACATTTGTACTTATCTAGAAAGGTCAATGGTGTAGATGTTTGAAGATCTTTCATTGAAAATGGTTCAGGAGTCAACCTCAAGCCCATTCGTACACTTCTTTGATTGGGCCTCACAGAATCTGATTTATCTCCTTCTACCATGATGTTACACGGATATGATAAAAATGAACAAGAACAACTGGGAGAAGTTACACTCAGAACTCAGTTTGGAGATCTTGTATCCAATTCAGATTTCATGGTTGTTGATCAAGACTCAACCTTCAACATCTTGCTTGGAAGACCCTGGCCACATCAGCATGTAGCTATCCCTTCATCTAACCATCTATGTCTCAAATATTATTTTGATGGTCATGTTGGGAAATTGTATGGTGATAAGGCCTTGTTCAAGACATGTGAGTCTCAATACATTGATGCGGAATTCTATCACATGAAGGGAAGGGAGAAATCCATAACAAAGGAGATTACCAAAGTTAATGCTCCATATGGTTTGGAGAAGATTCTAGTAAATCCATTTACACAAGTGAGTACTGATTATGTGTTGCCTATCAGTCAAATTGACAAGATAGACCCAAATCAAAATAATCTTATGGAAAGATCCATAATGTCAATTACAGCAATCGAGCCAGAAAACATGGGAGAAATTGGTAACCCACCAAGCAGTGATGAAAGCACAAATGGTGACGTCTTTATTTCATCTGCTAATATCCAACAAGTCTATACTTCCACAATTAGTCCAGAAGAAGTTATAGCAACATCGGAGGTGAAAAATGATGTTGATTTTCAATCCATCATCTCCTCTTTAATACCCAAAGAAGACCCTTCATCATCAATCGGGTCAGAAATGGAAGCTTTTTCTTCAAGATGTGCAAATTATGACATCTCTTCTAATCATGAATGTTCTGCTTTATCATCTACTATGAAAGTTGAAATGGA
This sequence comes from Viscum album, assembly GCA_963277665.1. Lineage (NCBI taxonomy): Eukaryota > Viridiplantae > Streptophyta > Magnoliopsida > Santalales > Viscaceae > Viscum > Viscum album. The sequence goes on along the minus strand of OY728159.1, from coordinate 886,304,875 downwards.
AGAAATAACACATGAAGAAGAAGAAGAGGAACATCTCAAAGATGCTCCTCCACCATTTGAAGAGGGTATCTCTACCACTGTGGATGAACTCAGAGAAATAAATCTGGGTACAAAAGAAGATCCACGCCCCCTTTTAATCAGTGTGGCCATAACTCTTGAAGAGCAAGAGATGTATATTTATTTTCTAAAGAAAAATAGAGATATATTTTCTTGGAACTATACAGAAATGCGTGGGCATGATCATGATGTTGCTACTCATCATTTGGGTTTACCAGAAGAACATAGAGGATTTAAGCAAGCTGTGAGAAGAACACACCCAACTTATGATTCCAAAATTGAGGCTGAAGTGGATAAGCTTATCAAAGTTAACTTTTTCCGAGAAGTTCAATATCCCAAGTGGTTTGTTAATATTGTCCCTGTAAGGAAGAAGAACGGAAAAATTAAATTTTGCATCGATTTAAGAGATCTTAATCAGCATTGTCCTAAGGATGATTTCCCAGTTCCGATTACAGAACTTTTAATTGATGAAACAGCTGACTATGAAGCACTTTCCTTCATGGATGGATATTATGGATATAATCAGATCTGAGTGGCCCTAGAAGACGAGGAATTTACACCCTTTAGAGTCCCTCAGGGTGTGTTTTTCTACCAGGTAATGCCCATTGGCTTAAAGAATGCAGGTGCAACTTATCAGTGTGCCATGCATCGTATCTTCAAACACTTCTTAGGGAATTTTGTTGAATGCTATGTAGATGATTTGGTAACTAAATTCAAACAACATTCTAATAACTTGGCTGATTTGGAAGTCATATTCTGCAAGCTTCGACAACATAATTTGAAGATGAACCCCTTAAAATGTGCTTTTGGGGTAACCTCTGGAAAATTTATCAGCTTTGTTGTATGCCATCATGGTATTGAAGTTGATCCTGAGAAGACCAAGTCAATCCTTGGTATGTCACCTTCTTCAAAATTTGAAATAATTAAGAGGACTTCAAGGACACTTAGCCTATATTCGGCGTTTCATCGCCAATTTTGCAGGAAAAAGTTTACCCTTCACCAAATTGATGAAGATGGGAGTCACTTGCCAGTGGACTGAGGAATGTCAAGAAGCATTCGATAATCTCAATAAATACCTCTTGAGTCCACCAGTACTTACGCCACCTATTGAAGTAATACCACTTATCCTCTACGTGACATCCTTAGAGCGATCATTGGGTGCCTTTCTTGCTCAGAAGAATGATGTTGGGAATGAAAACAGTCTCTACTATCTCAGTCAAACCATTCTTGAAGGAGAAACCTGGTATTCAAGTATTGAGAAGTGCTTCCTGGAATTAATATTTGCAGTTCAGAAGTTGAGACAATACCTGCAACATCACGACGTCCAATTGGTATCTCACAATAACCGTCTCAAGTTTATCCTTAGTTGTCCAATGCTTACAGGACGTCTGGAAAGGTGGGCAGTTATTTTGCAGCAATTCGACATTCAGTATGTGTCTCAAAAGGCGATAAAGGGCCATGCTATGGCTAATTTTCTAGCTAAACACCCTTCAGTGGAAGACACATCTTCAGATATTAAATTCCCTGATGAGGAAGTCATCTCTTTTCAAGAAAGTCCTCAAGCATGGGAAATGTATTTTGATGGTGCTTCCAGAAGTCCAACAGAGAGGAAAATGGAAAATCCTAAATTCAACAAAGTTGGCTTAAGAATTGTGCTCATTTCTCCAGAAAAGGCAGTGTTACCTTATTCCTTCTTATTGTGGGAAGGTGGTACCAATAATGAAGCATAATACCAAGCTCTCATCGTAGGCTTGGAATTATCACTTCAAGTACAAGTGAATCACTTAATGGTGAAAGGTGATTCAGACCTGGTAATCAAACAAGTCAATGGGGATTATTCCATCAGAAAAGAAAAACTAATCCCTTTGTATGATTATTCCAGAGAGTTAATGGTGGAATTCCCTTCAGAACCGACATTTTCTTATGTCCCAAGATCAAAAAATGCTTAAGATGATGCACTGTCTAATATAGATACCGCTTTGGAAGATCCAAATCAGGATGAGACAACCATAAGTATTACCCACCTTCATGCAATTTCACCTTATGTTCAAATCAGAATAAAGGAAATTAATTAAATTAGTCCCATTCCTGAACCGTATGGTCATACTACAGGATGGATCTCACCTATCAAGGAATACCTTCAAAATGGAACACTTCCACCTGATAGAGCCGAGAAAGAACAAATCCGGCGACGTGTGGCTAATTTTAATCTTTATGATAGCCTAGTTCACTTAGATAAAATTCTCTACAAACGTGGTTTTGATGGAGTTCTCTTCAGATGCATTGATGGTGAAGAAACAATGGCTGTCATGAAAGAAGTGCATGCAGGAGTCTGTGGTGCCCACCAATCTGGACATAGACTGTCTGATCAGATTCGAAGGATTGGATACTTTTGGCCTTCAATGATACAAGATTGTATCGATTTCACAAAGAAGTGTCATTCATGGCAAGTACATGCCAATTTCATTCTTCATCCTCTAGAGTTGCTTCATACAGCTAAATACTCATGGCCGTTTTCCACATGGGGAATGGATGTGGTGGGACCTCATCCTTCGGCTACGACCAAGCAGTTTAAGTACATTATTACTGCTGCTGACTTCTTTTCCAAATAGGCAGAGGCAATACCTCTCAAGGAATTCAGTTCTAAATGCGTTGTTAGCTTGATCAAGTCTAACATCATTACCAGATTTGGTTTCCCTCATTCCATATTGATGGACAATGGCACCAATTTTTGTTCATCTGAGGTGAAGAAGTTTTATCAAGAATACAACATCAAATCCAACCATTCATCTCGGTATCATGCAATGACCAACGGCCAGATAGAAGCCTTTAACAATATTCTTTCAAACATACTACAAAAGATGGTGGATAAAGATAAGAGGTCATGGCCTGATAAACTCTTTCATTTTTTATGGGCTTATCGGACTACCACACACACTTCAACTCGGTCTACTCCATATTCACTGGTATATGGAACAGAAGCCATCTTGCCCATTGAATATCAATTGCCTTCACTCAGAGTATCCATTTGTGATCATTCATCTATAGATGAACAATCTCAAAAGTGATTGAATGAATTGGAACGGTTAGATGAAAAAATATTGGGCACTTTGCACCACTTGGAAGTCTATCAGAATCGAATAGCATGGGCTTTTAACAAAAAAGTTCGTCTTCGTTCATTCACTCAGGGAGAATTGGTATTAGTTCTCAGAACTCCAATGATACTAGGAAAGAAACCTCCCAAGCTTGATCCAAAATGGGAAGGACCTTACTCAATACATAGGTTCTACTCCAATGGAGCTTATTCATTAATCTAGATGGATGGAGAAATCATCACTACTCCAAAAAATGCCATATTTTTTAAGAAGTATTTTGTATAAAAACAAAATACATCACAACTTGGTCCAACATGACGTTAAATTGTATCCCCAACATGGTCTGGTATCACCTTAAACTGCAACTTGGTCCAAAAAGATGTTAAACTGCATCATCAACGGTCCATGCATATGACCCTAAACTATCTGCAAGTCCCTTACATCTAGCAAGACTTTAAAATATGATGTCCTAACTACATGACGCTAAACTGTATAGAATTCCCTTACATCCGGAAAGACGTTAAACTACATAATCATCAAAGGTCCTGTATGACCTTAAACTAAACTTTTGTCCAGCATGACATTAAACTGCACCATCCACGGTCCATGCATATGACCTTAAAATATTCGCACTTTTGTCTAACATGACGCTAAATTGTGGGAAGAAAAAAAAGTCCCCAATGCGTCCAACATGACGTTAAATGGTGTACACTTTTGTCCTCACCGCGTGACATTAAAATGCACAATCCCCCTTTCATCCAACATGACGTTAAACTATATTGTCCCCACCATCCTAACTACATGATGCTAAACTGTACAGAAAGTCCTTGATACGTCTTACATGACATTAAACTATATTTTTTCCCTGCTATATGACATTAAACTGTGCAGCACCAATAGTCCTAACTGGAAGACTTTAAACTGCATAGTCCCTTCATAAATCCTACATGACGTTAAACTGTGTATCGTTAAGGTTGTTGCTACCTCTTGTTTCTCACACCGAGTATGAATCACATGAGCTTAGAGAAAACATCAACCATAACACTATCTTTGGGCCGCTAACCATGTGTAAGTCACAACATCATTTTTTAGGTCGTTGTACCCAAGAACAACTTGATCATTAATTCATTCTTTAATTGAACTACGTGGACTTTGATCCTTGCCTTCTAGGCTGGGTACGTAAGCAACCTCCAAAGGTTCATGCCCAAAACCAATCTCCTCATATCGGTTCACCTCCATCTCATACGATGTTGATTCGTGAAACCGCCCCTAGAATCAATATCTTTACATTGGTTCACTTTCATACTTGTTATACGACGTTAAACTATACAACACTTTTGTCCAGTATGAAAATAAACTACAATATTCTTTGATACCATCACTTGAGAAGGAATCATTATTTACATTGATTTTCAATCATGTTTCATTTCAAAGACTACGTTCATACAAAGAAATTCCCAAACCTTTTATCTTGTGTTAAACCATCAGTGTACTAAAGTCCCCTTTCACCACTCACATGTACAAACCAAATTTGTACAGAGGGTATTTCTAGAACTACGTGGGCTTGATTCCCATCCTAATGGGATACGTAGGAACGTTTGAGTGTCCCTCGAATTCAGCCCCAAGTCTTTGGGCCTAACCCCAAATTCCACTTTCAGTCCCTAGGCTAAAAAGTCCCCATGAAAACACACACGGTGTATTTCTTACAACGGTCCAAGATCTATGACCCTAAACTATGATCTCTAATCCTTTTGTCCCACATGGCGTTAAACTGTAATTTAAGAACTACGTATGAGCTTGATTCCCATCCTTAAGGGATATGTAGTGAAGTCCAACATTTCAATTCAGGACCCAGCCACAACATGATTATGGTTAGCATTGATCTGTGTATCTCTGTATACATTGAACAATACCCATCTTTATGTGTCATAATCCTAACCTTAAATAATTTCAGATCTTCATAAACCCTTTTCATGACTTCTAGGTCACAAAAGTGAAAAAATTCTGTGAATTCGTTTGCCTGACTATACAGCACGTGCCCATATGCGGCCTTGCATAAACAGTCTACATAACAGACTTGTTAGCCAAAAGATACTATTATCGGACTATGCAGCCAATTCCCTTAGGTGGCCCTGTATAAATCAACCCTCTAATGGGTTTGTCGGATAGTGGTAACTTCATTCTTGGGAATAATGCCACTTTTTTACTTATTTGTCTTAAATGACAGTATGTAAGGATCCGAAAAAACAGTCACCCTTAACATATTTGTCCCATATCCTTTTTCATGATATGAAAGTATTCAAGTCTATGGTTTATATTCTCCTTCCCTACGTTTGGGTCAGACCTTCGTAGGAGTGATATTCATCCAGTTCTTCGATAATACTGTTTTGAAATATATTCTCTATATTCAAGTACCTCTTTCCATACAACAAACTCTATACATTGGAAAATTTGAATCTTCATAAACTTTCACTGGATTTTAGCACTAGGAAAGAAAATTTCTGAGAGTTTTTTTCCTGACTATGCAGCACGTTCCCATAGTCGGCCTTGCATAAACAGTCTACATAATAGACTTGTTATCCAAAAGATACTATTTTATTTAACTATGCATCCAATTCCCTTAGGTGGCCCTGCATAAGTCACCCCCCTAACAGGTTTGTTAAATAATGGTAACTTCATTATTGGGAACTACTTCTTCTAATTCCTTTTAGCTCTTTTTCATATCATCCCTCAGATTCAAATATTCTTAAGTCATAGTTTACATATTTTTCCCTCGTACTTGAGTATGGTACTATGTTTTCAGATGAATTTTCAAGGAATTGAGTCAATTCTAATTCATTCAGTCAAAGTTATTTCGACCTTAAACATTATCCTTTTTATGTCCTACGTTCATGACTTTAAACTGCCCACAAAATACAAAGGAAATCTGAATAAAAGTCAAGTTCCAAGCTCAGTAAACATACATTTTGTATGATTTAGGTAATATTGAGCAATTAAAAGGTTCGATGTTTGTAGGGTTATTTACATTAATCCTAGTAAAAATAAAACTATGATTACTAGGCCCATTGGCTTAGGTAAAATTTAAAGCATGTAGCAAAAGAGAATGCAGGTACAAATGAGTGAAGGTGAAAGTGTTTTTCATTGATACATAAGAGATAGAAGGACATCCACAGACTGTAGTATCTTCTCCTTTTCATGAATTACAAGAGGCATTCAATATAACTATTCATTTGATTTACGGCATCCTGAGCTTCATCAGAAACCACATGGAATTCATTCATTCAACTGGATACAATAAGAGATGCAGTGATACCAGCTCTTCTTGGAACAGTTGTAAAAGGATGTTCTTGAGTGCGTTTTGAGGAAAATTTTCTGCTGATCAAACAGTGACTCTGTTTCTGTCCAAGAGACTTGGAAGATGGATAGATGGATTTGAGAATGGAGCATTAGAAGTAAAGATCCATTTGGAGAGAGTACTCTTTTCAGATATTGCTCTAATGCCATGTTTGTCTTCACTCCACCAACCGACAGTGGAAAACATTTCAGCCCATGGGTTTGCCATTTTCATATCTGCAAGGAAATGGCATGGAAGGAGAATTTGAAAGTTCACACCATTGTTGTTGCTCTTAATGCACAACATAACCGAAATAGAGGAGAAGCAGTGCAGCTGCATTTCAGGTGTACAGTTCTTTGCATTTGGAACATTGACTCCTTGCAGATGACCATGACCATACAAGGACATGTGGATTCTCTGTTGGAAATTAAGATGATAATTCTTCAAGTAAATAGCCAAATCTGGGAAAGTGCTGTCACATATATCATAGTAATCATGGACAACAATGTTCATCATGTCATCAATCCACTTTCTAGCCAGTTCATCAGCCGTTTCGATTCTACTGGGAGCCATTGAATCTGCACAAAAGTTGAATAAACTAACTCTTAAATGGGTTTATTTTTCATAAAATTTGTGAAAGAATTCATAAAAATAGAAAAAGCCTTAAGGGGTGCAAGTCTAATACATGGAGTGCAAGTATGGACGTGCCGTGCAAGTATTTGACGCGCAAGTATCACCGCGCAGGCCCAGATACTTTGACAGCAGCGCAACATCAAGGAAACAGCGGGAAACAGAGCAACTTGCACGGCAAATGAAACTTGCACGGCAAGAGCTCGAGAGTTTCAAATACATGTGCATGTACAGAAGTGAGGCCCTCTATTTATAGACATGTCTGTAACCATGCGAGACCAAAGGCCCTACCCTGCATGCCAAATCCTGCGCGCCCGAAGCTCATTTGCGCGCCTTAACTTGCGCGCCACCTTTCCATTTGTTTTATTCTTTTCCTCAGAGTCAAATCCTCTTTTCTCTCTGGATCCAACTCTGAGGGGGGACTTTTCTTGAAGCTCCTTTTCGTCACATTGTCTAAAAGAATGTAAAGGGAAATGACTTGTCACAAATTGATTCATCCTTTGAAGAAAACATCAAAAATCAACAAAGGCATGAACAAGGGATCAAAAGCACATGTGTCGCAAAAGTTATATCACTATCGCGCAATTCCCCTTGCGCGCCGCCTAGTGGTCGCGCAAGTGACTTGTGAAACCTAAAGGACAACCACCCATGTCTTCTTCAGCCTATAAATAGACCCTGTGGGCCCCCCATTGAAGGGGAGGATTTTTTCCAGAAACTCAGATTTGAGCTCCCGTCGCCCTAGTCTCTTCTCAAAGCTTCTGAAACACTTCTAAGGTAATTTCTTACCAAGAACGGAATATCTAAAGAGGGGGAGGAAGGACTAAGTGTTGAAACTCATCAACAATTACGCGCCTGAGTGGCCAGCCCTTAAGGGAAAAGGCCACACTTGCGTGCCACATTACTCCTTCAATAGAACTTGCGCACCCCTCTTCTGGAAGAACCTCAAGAGGATTCTAAAGGCTTTAATCAAGGATCACTCAAGTATTACCCTGACGGTTAACTGTCATTCAAGTACCCATGTGTCGTGCAGGTATACCTGCGCGACCAGGACTTGCGCACCCACGTAGTACCTACGCGCTTTCCAGGACATGCGTGCCCCTGCCTTTTTGGGTGCCCTTCTTGCCCATTTCACCCCTCTTAAGCCATTCCACCTCTCCTATTCAAGATTCAGTCTTCAAGACACTCTTCAAAGCCATTTATGACATGATTTCTTGATTTGAATTCCTTATCTGAAAGGAATTCTATGGAATATCTCTGAAAACCTAGTGATTTTCACATCATTATGTCACTAAAGATGGAGATTTCATTCATTCAACCTCATCCTTTAAGATGAGAGAATCCTTAACCTGGGTCTCCTTTTCAGGAATAATTCCCAGTCATAATTCTCAAATTTGGGCATCCTCTTTAAGAGTATGCCCCAAGTCCTCTAATCTGGGAATCCTCCTTAGGAGTAAGCCACAAATCCCCTAACATGGGCCTCCTTTTCAAGAGTAAGCCCCAGTCATTATTTCCCAAATTATGGCCATCTTCCTCAGGAGTAAGCCCCAAACCTTAATTCCTTTAACCTGGGCCTCCTTTTCATAAGTAAGCCCCAGTCCAAGTTCTCTAATCTGGGCATCCTCTTAAGGAGTAAGCCCCATGTACTCTAATCTGGGCATCCTTTTTTTAGGAGTAAGCCTCAGTCACAAATATTGGCATCCTCTTCAGGAGTAAGCCCCAGTCTCAATTCTTCTTAACCAGTCCGAATTTACCTTTGATCTGGGATTCCTTCTCAGGAGTAAAACCCAATCACACGTCCTATCCTAATTTGGGCCTCCTTTTCAGGAGTAAGCCCCATGTTAGAGTATTCAAATCTCCATGAAGCACATATACCTTTATGGACCCTGTTCCGGGATTTCTGCCCTGAATTAAATCATAATCTTCATTTATCTAGGTAGTCATACATACATAAGTCCCAAATTATTTCTTATGGTTGCATTATTTATGGCACAATTGTCTAATTTTTACCAATACCTCTTGTTTCTCACACTGAGCATGACTCACGTGAGCTTAGAGTGTAAAAGTGATTATGACATCCTTCTTTGAGCCATCAATCATAAAAATCATACTCCCTTACTCGAACTACGTGGGTTCTGATTACTTTTTTTAAACAAAGGATACGTAGGTAGCCCATCTGCGGGTTCGATCCCAACTCTGAAATAATCCATGTCCTTCTGAATGACAATAAACTTCAAGTGCCCCACTGAGTGGCTTTAAAACCAGCATGGTCATCATAATGACCAAGACACTTCTATATAAATGTGTCGAAGGGTACCATTGACCAAGAATCTCTAATAAATACTGATGATCCTCTATCGATGAAGAACCTCAAATACATATAAAAGATTCTATAAATTTCCTACATATTTAATCATTGATTGTCAGATCTGAAGGAAAGCTCATTTTATACTTGGTAATGTAATAAGGATTCACGAACATAACTTAAATATATAAGGAGAGTCCTGGAGTAGACAATAATTACCCTTAAAAAAGGTGTGATGAGTCCGACCTGCCATCCTCTCAACCAATGCAAATTCCTAAGCCTCATCAGTCCACAAACTAATGAGCGCCTACCTTTGGAAAGTAGGTCAAAATGGATGTGGAATCATTGGATGTTTCCGGTTCTACAAACAAACCAGTTAGAAACCGATCAGAATGTTTGAACCTCCCATCAAGGCGGTCATCCCCGGATTCCGAGGGAAACAAAAAATTGTGAACCCGACATGAATCCTTAACCAAGTTAAAATAATGTTTTACCTATTTGTTAGGCCCCTATTTAAAACTCAATGAGAGGGCCAACGAAAACAATCATTGACATATGTACTCATCCATAAGATGTAGTGGCTGAATTTATCTTTATTACGTATGTTATATCAAACAGGCACCCTTTTACAAGATCTTCTGCATTTCTAGAATGGCTGCTCTCAAATTCACACCTGTGAAAGCTGCTGCTACAAATGCCACTGCTGCTACTTTTAATGGATCGTTATCCGTTCTGAGGATGACATCACCTACTCAGTGTCTTCAATGCTGGGTATCAAATGCGTTGGTTAAGGAGTACCGTCAACACGGTACCATCCCAACTCTGGAGGCTGCCCGACAAGCCCTCCAAGTGAACAACTCACACTGGTCATCCAAACAATGATGACTAGTGATCAAGAAGAAGGCAGTGCTGACTACCGTCTCCAAACGTTTTGGGTCGTTATCCCTAGATCACAATCACCATTCACTCCCTTATTCTGAGGAGGTGAATGAGCAGGTCCCTCAGGGCCTTAATTTAAGTAAACATGAGTCCTTCCCGAGGGTTCCCACCAACAATCGCCGCCAGACTCGTGAGACAGTGCACCCTCAACATGATGAGGGTACCAACTCCAGTCATTTGGACCAGGTTCCTCGAACCCGAGCAGGCAAGACGAACCACCAGAGGCGGAATCCTGTCAACAGTGAGAAAGTTCTCATATATGCCATCTCCGGAGAGGTCCACCAACCTAACTTGGTGGAAATCAATGAGCGGGCACATATACCTACCCGTTTTAATTCCTCTATCTAGCAGACTCGTCTGGAAACATCACGCCGATCCTGCCAGGCAATTCCGGCGGAGTACTATAGGCAGGAACATACACCTGTTTATACATCATCAGTTAGTCAGTAGGCTCATCTGACTACATATGATGAAGCTCTTCAACCATGTTTGGAGAAGTGCAATCAGCAGACACATACACCTACTAGTATTAATCAAGCCTACCAACAGTCTCGCTTGGTAGCATTCGGAGAAGTCAGTTGGAAATCCCCGGCGACAAACAGGAGGCAGACTCAACTCTCTGCCCCCATACATGAGTACTATCCGGATTCAGTGATAAGAAAAGGAGTACAAGATCAGGCACATACACCTACTCCATGCCCGTAATAGACATATATCCCCATTCCGGCAGTTGAATTCACCAAGCATATTCTATCAATGGTGAAAGACCAGAAGCAAATCCCTGCTCATATTCTGGATGCTTGCAAGGATATTATAACAGCTTCAGCAACATCCCAAGGAAAGACACATAACTCTATCCCTACTAGTGGAGTGACACATCAACAGTTCACTCCGAAACAGACACACACATCTATTCCAGTACAAGAGGGTTGTGGGGAATACTCCCCCATATCATATGGACAACCAAGTCAGGCACATACACCTGATTTGAGTGGAGATCGTCAGCCTAACTTGGCCATCTTTCCTGATTAGGCACATACACCTGCTCAGAGTAACCACTTTCAACAACAAGTGGTTTCCAATGTGAGTAAGAAGGCCTCTAAGAAAAAGACACGCCCAACACAGTCAGGAGGTCAAGAGCCAATCTGTTACAAGGCCTTGCTCGATGCTGGAGTTCTTGAAGCCCTCAGACAGTTATCTGTTGGAATTCAAGATTCTACTCCCTCAGTTCCCAATAATGGGAACAATAATTCCGAAGGTCTTCAACAGACACTTCCTCATGAAGGCTTCCTTCATGACAATTCGGTCGATCTCGAAGTTTCATCTTCAGATGAGAGCCACAGGAACCCTCTGTGTGGTCAGAAGACCAAGGAGCAAGAGCTCTCATCTTTTTCTGTAACCCATTATGGTGGTCCTCCCCATGATGATGATTTTTTCTGCGAAAGTTCTCTCCGCAGTAGTGATGCACATTGCCCAGAAAATTCTCCAGTGGACGATGTAGTGCCGAGAAAGCCCTCTTATCTTGAGGCACTTGAAAATGAGAAACCCTTCATGTCTGATGCTTCATCGCTAGCAGGTGAAATAATTTCTCAATCATAAGATAGACCATGGTGTAGGTCATTCTCCGAACCACCCCTAAGTCATGCATCTTCTAGTTTGATCAATGATTTCTTTACCAATCTGGTTGAATCCGATGAAGCAACAAGGAAACACCAAATCTGGTCAAATCAGGTAGAATAATCTTCATTGAATGATAAAGAGGAAATGCTGAACATGAGAAAACAACTGGAAAAAGGTGATGTACCAGTTATGTTTTGGCCTCTGGCTAACTCTCAGTATGACATTCCAAAGATGTTGCCGGAAGATGGAATCCAAGATATTCGTCTCAACATATGGAGAACTCTTTTTCAGTTGAAAAAGAAAGTATTATCTCATGATGAATATGAAAATCATCCGAATATAATATAAGGATTACAATGTCAAATTGATTTGGAATCTCTATCAATCTCTCGATATCCAAAGGCTGAAAAACAATAGGGAGACCTTCAACGTTCATGCCTTGGCGCACTAAGAATATTGCGTCAGTTAATTTACAATGCCCCATCTGGTATTTGTGTCAGTGGATGGGGTGTTCATGGAGCACTGCATTTCACGGTGCCCTCCAGTTAGCAAAGCCCGCCAGAAATGGTCTCATACAATGTTATTGCCCATGGCCGACCACAGCTAATGGGCTTTGTTTGTAATCAAAAGCTTGCCCAAGAACAGGCTTCAACTAGTTCCTCTGAAAATCAAGCATACAGAGAACAAGTCGTTGAATTACTCCTGCATCAAGAAAACGAGAATCTTGAAAAAGCCTCTCATTTGGAGCAAGCACGTCACCAAGTGAGAGAAGTGTCAGAAATCATCCAACGGTCTTTTGAACCGGGTGATAAAAGTGGATACAGGTTAATGCATCCAGCTAATTTCCAGAATAAGGTTCACAAGATCAGGAGAGCTTTTAAGAAAGTCTCATACATAGCATGTCAAGATCCACCCCAGTTCACCAGACTGGGGACTCTTTTAAACCAACCCTCGGAATCAACAAATAGGATTCGAGGAGTTAAGCGAGAACAGCAGGAACAGCACCAGTCCACCAGACTGGGGAATTTTTCAAATCATCAATCCACTCCTCATAGGAAGTCAGTCTTTTCTCGATTGGGGAAGAAACCACAAGAGGAACGAAGAGCCAAATTATCAGGAGATTCCCTCCAAATTATGGTTCTTAAAGAAGTTCATGAGGGATCGAATCAACAAAAGGAAATGTCTCATCAAAGTCATAGAGGAAGACAATATCACAGAAATGCTGATAGAAGGGATGCGATGCATTATGCATCAATCTATGTCATCAATGTCGTTGTTGCTGATCCACCAAATGAGGTTCACTCAGGGGACTCAGATGAAGAGGATCCTTCTCAAGAAGATGTATGCACCGACACAAATGAAGAAGGTGTGCGTACACGAAATCAAAGGATTAATCAGAACCTAGGTAATCTTTCAAGTAACCCACTTCCCCCTCTCCAAAAAGGATCCAACAAAGGGAGGGGAAAGAATCAGGTTATATATCCTTCCTCTGGAGAAGTTCAATCACTCTCACTAGAGAAAAGGTTTGCACAAAAAGAGGAAGAAATGAAGTAATTAAGAAGGTTGAATGCAGAAATACTTTAGGGTAGTCTTCTTCATGAGCGTGCTGGAGTTAGTCAGCCAAGGGAATTTGTTGCATCTACTGAGATGGATCAAAAATATCCTCCTCTATTAGTACACCCTCACAGGCCTAATCCTATGGGTAAAGTGCCACAACAGTTGGCAGTGCTACCATCAGTTGCAGCACTAGCCACCACATCTGTCCAAGCTCCAGTCATTGCACCTACCCAGGGCCAAGTTCAACCAGATGTTTCTCAAAAGTTAATAACTACCATTGAGTCATTAACAGCTCGGTTAGAAACTATGGAAGGGAAACTTGCACACGTTCAACTAGAAAAGAATGTTTACCCTAAATGGGTAGATTCAATCTCTTCTCCATCCAGTTTTGGAAACCCTGTATTCCCTATTTTCGATGGATCAGGCGACCCTGAACAGCATTAGATGCATTATGTGTCTTTTTGTGATCCTATGATGGGAACTCCCGAGCAACAAGAAGCAGTAAAACTCAGATTCTTCGTACGGACCTTGCAAGGACCAGCCTTTGTCTGGTATACAAGCTTGCAATCCCGGTCAATTACCGGATGGGAGGATCTTTGCCAAAAATTCCTTCTTCTGTTCAGCTCAACTTTGCCAAAGAAAACAGTTTTCGATCTTACAAACTGTAAGTAGAGAGAGAATGAAAGGTTCTTAGATTTCATTGCTCGCTGGAAGGGATTAACATATTCTCTAATCTTAGCACTTCCTCTGGAGGAATTGTTGCTTATCTGTGTGGACAATCTGCGTAACGAATTCCGCACGCCGTTGATCCCTGTGAAATATAAAGGAGGGTTTCGAGACCTTACTTCAATCGATCAGCAGATTGAAGATTCCCTTATACAGGCTAAGTCTAAATCTCGTGTAATTCCATTAGCTCCAGTAAGGAGAATGGGTAAAGCAGAAACTGCTACAGTTATTCTTAAACAAGCACCTGTACCTATTTTTACTTCAAAACCTTCATCTTCTTGAAGGGCTCCACCTTTTGAGCGCCAAAAACAAATACTGTTTCATCCAGATGATCAAAGAGATCAAAGATGAAAACAATTTTAGGATTTTAAGAGCAAAACATACTCTTTAAAAAATGAAAAAGTTCCTTGTTACTTCATTTCGGCTCTCGAAAATAATCTGGTTCAACTGCCAAAGCCCAAGAGGACAAATAAGGAAGGAGTTGAAGACCGTCCCAATTATTTCCCCTTTCATAAAATGTCGGGGCATCCCATCTAGGAGTGTTTAGTCTTCAAAGACCTCCTGCAAAAGATGGTCGACTCGGGACAAGTCACATTGAAAGGCTCCTCAGCCCAGGTAGCATGTGTCACTGATACAGTTCCAGAGGAGCAAGGTGAATGGAAATAAGTCAAAAGAAAAAATGCACAGAAGTATGATGATTGGATGGTCAGAAAGACAATAAACTGAACTCATGCTATTTTGTGAACACAATTAAAGAAACCGATTGTGTCTTCTACCATTAATATTGCTGCAAAACCCTCTTTATCAGAGGGAAAGCACTCAAAAAAAACGACATGATTCAAAGAAAGAAAAATAATCAGAAGAAGATGAGTATGTGTCAAAGCCTAAGTTGTCTTTGACTCTGGAAGACTTCATTCCATCTACTTAAAAGCCACGAGCACCGCCCCACCAAATGGAACAGCCTAAACAGGCTAATCAGGCAGAGTATTCATCATACGAAGAGTTAATCTTCAGTTCTGTTAATATGATTCGATTACAAGATCCATATGCCAGTAACAGTTTCAATTTTGATGAGCCTGAATTCCCTGTATCAAACAAGGGAATCAGAAGAAGTTCCAGAGGCTCAGGATACAGGGGAAGATGTGGATCTTTCAGAAGCCCCTACTCTAATTCTACCCCTGCTAGAACTGTGTATGCAACAGACACTCGTGGTATATCCTTTTAGCAAGCTCAGCAGGAACAAGCAAGTTCTTCTACCAATAGAAAATTCAGTCCTATCATAGTTATTTTGGAAGACCGGTTAAAGGATCCATCCTCTTCCTCTCAGCAAGTAAATGGATCTAATCAGTTTAATCTTCCAAAATCAGGGATATTGTCAACTCCTATTCTGATAAAAGATGCATCAACTTCCAAAGCATTTTCTTCCAAGGTACCTGCTAAACCACATATTCTTGTTGGGAAACACAGACCTCTGGATCAAAATTATGATGTATTGAAACACTTGGCCCATGTACCGGCCAAGTTATTCATTCTGGGTGATTTGAATCTGTCAAAAGATCTTCAGGAAGAACTCATCGAGGCTTTGTCAAGTCTTCGGGTGTTTGAAACTGAAATTGCTGCAGCTGAAGTCTATCACATAGAGAATAATCTTGCAGAATGCCATGAAATAATATCTTTTACAGATAAAAATTAAGATGATGTTTTGCATGGGAATATTAGACCTTTGTACTTATCTGGAAAGGTCAATGGTGTAGATGTTCGAAGAGCTTTCATTGACAATGGTTCAGGAGTAAACCTCATGCCCATTCGTACACCTCGTTGATTGGGCCTCATGGAATCTGATTTATCTCCTTCTACAATGATGTTACAAGGATATGATAAAAATGAACAAGAACCACTAAGAAAAGTTACACTCATAACTGAGTTTGGAGATCTTGTATCCAATTCAGATTTCATGGTTGTTGATCAAGACTCAGCCTTCAACATCTTGCTTGGAAGACCCTGGCTACATCAGCACGCAGCTATCCCTTCATCATACCATCAATGTCTCAAATATTGTTTTAATGGTCAAGTTGAGACATTTTATGTTGATAAGTCCCTGTTCAAGACATGTGATTCTCAATACATTGAGGCGGAATTCTATCACATGAATGGAAGGGAGAAATCCATAACAAATAATATTACCAAAGTTAATGCTCCATATGGTTTAGAGAAGATTCCAGTAAATCCATTTACACATGTGAGTACAGATTATGTGTTTCCTATCAGTCAAATTGACAAGATAGACCCAAATCAAAATACTCTTATAGAAAGATCCATAATCTCAATTATGGTAATCGAGCCAGACAACATGGGAGAAATTGGTTACCCACCAAGCAGTGATGAAAGCACAAATGGTGACGTCTTCATTTCATCTGCTGAAATCCGACAAGTCTATACATTTCCAATTAGGCCAGAAGAAGTTATAGAAACATCGGAGGTGAACAATGATGTCGATTTTAAATCCATCATATCCTCTTTAATACCCAAAGAAGAGCCTTCATCATCAATCGGGTCGGAAATAGAAGCTTTTTCTTCAAGATGTGCGAATTATGACATCTCTTCTAATCATGAATGTTCTGCTTTATCATCTACTACGCAAGTAGAAATGGAAGAAATAAAACATAAAGAAGAAGAAGAGGAAGATCTCAGAGATTCTCCTCCAGCATTTTAAGAGGGCATCTCTACCACTGTGGATGAACTCAGAGAAATAAATATGGGTACAAAAGAAGATCCACGCCCCACTTTAATCAGTGAAGCCATGAATCTTGAAGAGAAAGAGATTTATATTTTTTTTCTAAAGAAAAATAGAGATATATTTTCTTGGAACTATACAGAAATGTATGGGCATGATCCTGATGTTGTTACTCATCATTTGGGTTTACCAGAAGAACATAGAGGATTTAAGCAAGCCACGAGAAGAACACACCCAACTTATGCTTCCAAAATTGAGGCTAAAGTGGATAAGCTTATCAAATATAACTTCATTAGAGAAGTTCAATATCCCAAGTGGTTGGCTAATATCGTCCCTGTAAAGAAGAAGAACAGAAAAATTAGAGTTTGCATCGATTTTAGAGATCTTAATCAGCATTGTCCTAAGGATGATTTCCCAGTTCTGATTACAGAACATTTAATTGATGAAACAACTGGCTATGAAGCACTTTCCTTCATGGATGGATATTCCGGATATAATCAGATTCGAATGGCCCCAGAAGACGAGGAATTTACAGCAATCAGAGCCCCTCAGGGTGTGTTTTGCTACCAGGTAATTCCCTTTGGCTTAAAGAATGCAGGTGAAACTTATCAGCGTGCCATGCATCGTATATTCAAAAGCTTCTTAGGGATGTTTTTTGAATGCTATGTAGATGATTTGGTAGTTAAATCCAAACAATGTTCTAATCACTTGGCTGATTTGGAAGTCATATTCTGCAATCTTAGACAACATAATTTGAAGATGAACCCCTTAAAATGTGATTTTGGGGTAACCTCAAGAAAATTTATCGGCTTTATTGTACACCATCATGGTATTGAAGTCGGTG
The DNA here is from genome assembly GCA_963277665.1 of Viscum album. Lineage (NCBI taxonomy): Eukaryota > Viridiplantae > Streptophyta > Magnoliopsida > Santalales > Viscaceae > Viscum > Viscum album. Next base: position 886,287,037 of record OY728159.1, on the reverse strand, counting down.
TTGAGAAGACCAAGTCAATCCTTGGTACATATCCTCGTCAAAATTTGAAATAATTAAGAGGACTTCAAGGACACTTAGCCAATATTCGGCGTTTCATCGCCAATTTGGCAGGAAAAATTTTACCCTTCACCAAATTGATGAAGAAGGGAGTCACTTACCAGTGGACAGAAGAATGTTAAGAAGAATTCGATATTCTCAAGAAATACCTCTTGAGTCCACCAGTACTTATTCCACCTGTTGAAGGAAGACCACTTATCCTCTACGTGACAGCCTTAGAGCGATCATTGGGTGCATTTCTTTCTCAAGAGAATGATGTTGGGAATGAAAACAACCTCTACTATCTCAGTGAAACCATGCTTGAAGCAGAAACCCGGTATTCAAGTATTGAGAAGTGCTGCATGGCATTAATCTTTGCAGTTCATAAGTTGAGACACTACCTACAACATCACGAGGTCCAATTGGTATCTCGCAATAACCTGCTCAAATTTATCCTTAGTCGTCCAATGCTTACAGGACGTCTGGCAAGGTGGACAGTTATTTTGCAGCAATTCGACATTCAGTATGTGTCTCAAAAGGCGATAAAGGACCAAGCTCTGGCTGATTTCCTGGCTGAACACCCTTCAGTGGAAGACACATCTTCAGATATTGAATTCCCTGATGAGGAAGCCTTCTCTGTTCAAGAAATTCCTCAAGCATGGGAAATGTATTTTGACGGTGCTTCTAGAAGTCCAACAGGGAGGAAAATGGAAAATCCGAAATTCAACAAATTTGGCTTAGGAATTGTGCTCATTTATCCAGAAAAGGTAGTGTTACCTTATTCCTTCTTATTGTGGGAAGGTGGTACCAATAATGAAGCAGAATACCAAGCTCTCATTGTAGGCTTGGAATTAGCACTTCAAGCACAAGTGAATCACTTAAAGGTGAAAGGTGATTCAGACCTGATAATCAAACAAGTCAATAGGGATTATTCTATCAGAAAAGAAGAACTAATCCCTTTGTATGATTATGTCGGAGAGTTAATGGCGGAATTCCCTTCGGAACCGACATTTTCTTATGTCCCAGGATCATAAAATGCTCAAGCTGATTCACTAGCTAATATAGCTACAGCTCTGGTAGATCCAAATCGGGACGAGACAACCATCAATATTACCCATCGTCGTGCAATTTCACCTTATGTTCGAATCAGAATAGATGAAATTAATGAAATTAGTCCCATTCCTGAACCGTATGGTCATACTACAGGATGGATGTCACCTATCAGGGAATACTTTCAAAATGGAACACTTCCACCTGATAGAGCCGAGAATGAACAAATCTGGCGACATGTGGTCAATTTTACTCTTTATTATAGCCTAGATCACTTATAGAAAATTCTCTGAAAATGTGGTTTTGATGGAGTTCTCTTTAGATTCATTTATGTGGAAGAAACAATGGCTGTCATGAAAGAAGTGCATGTAGGAGTCTGTGGTGCCCACCAATCTGGATAGACTGTCTGATCAGATTTCAAAGGCTTGGATACTGTTGGCCTTCAATGATACAAGATTTTGTCGATTTCACAATAAAGTTTAATTCATGCCGAGTACATGCCAATTTCATTCATCAACCTCCAGAGTTGCTTCATACAAATAAATACTAATGGACATTTTCCACATGGGGAATATATGTGGTGGGACCTTATCCTTTGGCTATAGCCAAGCAATTTAAGTACATTCTTACTGCTACTGACTTCTTTTCCAAATGGGCAGAGGTAATAACTCTCAAAGAAGTCAGTTCTAAATGTGTTGTTAGCTTCATCAAGTCTAACATCATTACCAGATTTGGTGTCCCTCATACCATATTGACGGACAATGGCACCAATTTCTGTTCATCTGAGGTGAATAATTCGTATCAAGAATACAACATCAAATCCAACCATTCATCTCGGTATCATGCAGTGGCCAATGGATAGATAGAAGCCTTTAACAATATTCATTCAAATATAATACAAAATATGGTAGATAATGATAAGAGGTCATGGACTGATAATATATTTCATGCTTTATGGGCTTATCGGACTACCACCCGCACTGCAACCCGGTCTACTCCATATTCACTGGTATATGGAACAGAAGCCGTCTTTCCCATTGAAGTTCAATTTCCTTCCCTCAGAGTAGCCATTTGTGATCATTCATCTACATATGAACAATCTCAAAAGTGATTGAATTAATTGGAATGGTTATATGAAAAACGATTGTGCACTTTGCACCACTTGTAAGTCTATCAGAATCGAATAGCACGGGCTTTTAACAAAAAAGTTCATCTTCGTTCATTCACTCAGGGAGAATTGGTATTATTTCTCAGAACTCCAATGATACCAGGAAAGAAACCTCCCAAGATTGATCCAAAATGGGAAGAACCTTACTCAATACATAGGGTCTACTCCAATAGAGATTATTCATTAATCTTGATGGATGTAGAACTCATCACTACTCTATCAAATGCCAGATTTTTGAAGAAGTATTTTGTATAAACACAAAATACATCGCAACATGGTCCAACATGACGTTAAACTATGACCCCAACATGTTCCGGTATGACCTTAAACTGTAACTTGGTCCAGCAAGATGTTAAACTGCATCATCAACGGTCCATGCATATGACCCTAAACTATTTGCAGGTCCCTTACGTCTAGCAAGACATTAAACTGTGATTTCCTAACTACATGACGCTAAACTTTATAGAAGTCCCTTACATCTGAAAAGACGTTAAACTACATAATCATCAAAGGTCATGTATGACCTTAAACTACTCTTTTGTCCAGCATGACATTGAACTGCACCATCCACGGTCCATGCATATGACCTTAAACTATTCTCACTTTCATCCAACATGACGCTAAACAGTGGGAAGAAAAAAAAGTCCCCAATGCGTCCAACATGATGTTAAATGGTGTACAATTTTGTCCTCACTGCATGACATTAAACTGCAAAGTCCCCCTATCGTCCAACATGACGTTAAACTATATTGTCCCCATCGTCCTAAATACATGACGCTTGTAACACCCTGAGACTTTATGAAAAATATTCTTTTAATTTCATTAATGTATTGTGTTGTATTCTACACCAATATTACCTTGCGCTATACGCAACACCGTATTAGCTTGCAGTATACGCAACACTATTCTTGGATCGTGTTACACGCAATTTTGATAATAGTTATTCTACGCAAAATTGAGTGTATATATATATATTCAATGTATAAATGAAATATGGTTGGATTCTGTTATACGAAACAATGAAGGATTCTTTCACAACACGCAACCCTGACTTGGCTTGCATTACATGCAATCGCGACCTTCCTCGATAGCGTGTGTTGTACGCAATACTGGGTTTTAATAAACAACGATATATTATTATAATATTGTCATGAACTAGCCGTTATGAATAGTGTTAACTAAATTTTGAATTTTATAACATTATTATTCATCTTACACATTTCTAGAACATGGTATAAGAAAAAAATAATTTTTTCGGGTAAAATAAGTATTTTTCAAAAAATGAAGTTTTTCCGCCTTTTGATGGTGCACCCACTTTAAATCTAGTTTTTGACATGTTTATAAGTTCAATTTGACAAAATAAATTTCTTATTTTGAATCAGGATATAAAACTTTACATTAGATAATGTTTTGGTATTTTTCCGATAACTTTCATATTTTAATGAATAGTAAAAACACGCTATATATTTTAATTAAAAACAACTTTTTTCATCGTAATATCTTATGTGGTTAAATTATAATATTGAATGGTTTTAAATTATAAATAGAATATATTTTTACCATTTAATATAATTTATGACATTATCATTGATTTTACCTTGAATTCGTAGGTTAAATCAATTCAATCTTTTGCAATGTTTTAAAGAAAACCCGTTTTCTTTCGACAACAGGATTAATTTTAATTTAATTTCTACAACTTTTGTGTATTGAATTTGGAAAAATGGATTCCATATTTGGAATCATTGGATCCAAATTATGTTAATAAGCTACTTTATATTTTTGGAAATTATGAATAGTAACTACGGTAAATTTTATTTACCATAGTTACAGGTAAATCGGGTAATTAAGGGTAAATATAATATTTTAAAATTACCCTAACAAATGTCAAAATCCTATTGGATGACTAAAAGTAGACCCATATCACCTAAGGGTCGGATTAGAATCATTTAATTAAATTTTTTCAATGAAAATAATTTAATTATTATTAAAACCAAAGAATGTGACAACATGTCACTTTCTTAAATATTATAAGTATAATAATTTTAATCTAGTGATAAACTTCATGAAACTTCGAACATTAATAGTCTACAGAAATCTAATACAATTTTCTACATCATATGAATTTATTTAGAATTTTTAGGGATTAAATAATTATCATTTATTATGACACAAAGATGATGCAGTAATTGTCTTATTAATGAAATATTGAATAAATGATGTTATAAATGCCCAAATAAATGTAATTTGAGACTTTTTATGACTTAAACTAATTTTATAGGTTAATATGACATGTTATTGTTGATTTAAGTAACTTGTTTCGAACTTATCATTCTGTTATGAATTTCATAAAAATCATGTACCAAATAGTGTCAAAATTAACATAAAATAGTTTTTAAAACAAATATTATATTATTAATTGTTATTTTATTCCTAAAAATCTAAGGTTCGGCCAAATGACTTAGATAAGATTGTATATATTAAAAATAAACAACTTGGGGTTCTTTTGGCTTGATATAGTAAGTTTATTAACCATATAGTGTAAGAAAACAAAAAGACACGGTAAAAGTTAAAGTATTTAACTTAGAGTTAAATCTAATTGATAAGGTTAAAATAATAACCTAAACTTGTCTAAATTCTATTGGATGGGGGTATTTCGACCCATACCCACCTTATCCTCGAAATAAATCAATTTTTAGCTATTTAAAACCGAACTTGACTTTATAATAAAATAATATTTTTAGTTATTCCAAAGGTGCCCCTCTCCTCCCTTATAAAAGGGCACCTCCTCCCTATCTTCCTCACACAACTTTGAGCCTTCAAGATCGGCCAACCCCTGAAAATTTCTCTTCTCCACTTTCCAAGAAACATCCTAGAGGTTCTGGTCTTCCTCAAAGACAAATTTTAGTTCCCTAAGAGGAGGTCTCAAAGAGGCGCTTCAAAGAAGAGGTAATTTCCGTTACCAATTCCTTCACCTTTATTTCTTCTTCCACTTATTCTTATTAGGTTGTTTCATTATGAAGTAATAACATCAGTATAAATCATATACTTCTATGTTATTATAAGTATGAAACAATCCTATTTCACCATCTATCCATCCTACGGAAAACGAAATCACCGCGCGTGCGTACGTACGGAATACCGTCTCCACGCCGTGGTGAAATCTATTTTCCACCACCACCTTACTTGGATGGGTATAATGGTGTACATAATAACTATATATTATTATTGTAAAGTGATATTGATTCTGAAATAGTATACATACACTCCAATACAATTCCATGATCATGAGAACGATATCATCGCTCGTGCGTACGTACGGACTACCGTCTCCACGACGCGATGAGATTCATTCTCCATGTTAACCATTTAGGAATGATTATAAAGTATATATAAGCAATAATAATAAAAATATATGACATTATAAAGCTACTGGATTTATGTGTATATATATGTATGTCATCTACTTAATTCCATTCAACTCAATAAGGAAACGAAAACAGCGTTCATGCGTACGAACGGTCTACCGTCTCTATGAACCGTGCATTTCTTTCCATTTACTGATCTATTATATATATATATATTCTGAATATATATTATATATAAATCATGTTTTATATTCTGGAATTAATTAATCATTATCTAAGTAATCATATGAATAATTACAAGTTAAAACACGAACGACAAATGAGATGACTTTTACCCAAAACGCTACTTTAACATGAATTTACAAAAGAACGGGTAATATAAAGTCATAAGTGAACCATATATGATATAATAACAATGAATATGATTCTTTAATAAGTCAATGACATTATTTAAATCATTATACAGGAGGTTCAGACACTTACGAAGCAAATCAGACCTAAGGTAAGGGAAATATCACAATCTCATTTTTATCCGAGATTGTTTATACTTTGAAATTTACTGGGGTGTATTTTATCATACACATCCACGTTTCTTCAATATGTAATATTATTTCTATCCACCTACAATTGTTTAAATCCAATTTTACCCTTCTGTGAGTTTTTAGTAAAAGATATGAAAGGAATCTTTTGTCGTTTTTCGTACGAGGTACTTTTTGATTTTTCCGACAAAAGTACGAAGAATGTTTTTTTAACTTATACGACATGAATGGATTTTTAAAACATTATTTCCAAGAAGAATCCTTTAGAAGTTTTCAAGTTTATTTTTAATCAACTTCTTTTAGTTTAAATTTGTATGACATGTTAAGAAAGGAAAGAATGTTTTTGAAGAAGAAAGGATATTTTCCTCAAGATTGGAGTTCAAGTGTTTTATCAAAATTATTTTCCATATAAGATAATAAATAGTTCTGTTTTTATCCCTATTATTAAATTGATTTGATTATGTTGTGATGGAATTATTTTTATGAATTCCTTTATCTTATATGAATTGTTTTATGATGTCATGATGTTTAAGATTCCCATTTGTATTACATGGGTTATGCAATGATGTATGATTTATGATTTTGTGGCACACATAAGAATGCTATCATTATGAGATGGGTGGGACCTATATCCCCCTACAATACATTGGGTAAAGATTTTATATCTCATGAGATAGACATGGCTGGAATGGTAGGTTATACCGGTTCAGTGAAACAGGACTGAAATGAGGGTGACTCGGTTCAGAAATGGACTTTGTCCACTAAGATAGTCTTGGAAATGAGTCTTGACTAATAAGATATGATTATCTATGATTATGTGTGCATGCCAAAGAGTTTAATGTTTTATGTTATGATTATTGTGATTACATTTCACTGCCATGAGTTATCCCAGGTTATGAAATTATGATCTCTTTTACAGGTTAAGATTTCCAAAAGTTTTGTGCTTATGTATATGATGTGATTGATATTTCTTTTGTTTACCCTTACTGAGCATTTGAGCTCACCCTTTTATGTTTAATTTTCCCCAGGATATAAAGAAAAGTTTTAGGTATAAAAAAAAGGAAGATCTTTATGGGAGATGTTGAAGATCTTTCACCAGGATTAGAAGATTATATTCCGAGTTTCCAAAGACACTAAACTATTACGATCCTTATGTGTGTGTTTTTTTTATGTACTAAGTATTCCGAAAATGTAATGTAATGTCAATGTACGTCAAGCTTCGAGTCTCTAAAGTTGGTATCAGAGGAAATGTTTAGTCAACCTTTGGAAACTAGGATGCGAAAATGTTCGTGAGATCCCTAGAGATATTTCTAAGGTATGTCTAGGGATGTCCCTAAGGATAAGTATACGTATAGTTTATAGTACTAGAATTACGCTAAAGATCATATAATTAAACCTAAGATGTTAGATATTGAGGGTGCTCCCCCTTTATTATGTTTTTTTCCCTAGCATGATTTTTTCCTCTCACACTATTCTTTTTGGGGTTTAGACGATGGCTGGAACCTGAAGGAACCGTGTTGATCAATTCAATGGACAATGCAATTATTTCCCTCCTGAACAAACAAATGTTATAGGAGATGGAGTGCAAAATCTTATTGCTATACTTACACAAGCTATGAATCATTCTGGACTTCAAAATGAGCAGAGAAGGGAAAAATATTCTATTGAGTCCTTCATGAGGCAACGTCCACCTTCTTTCAGTGGGTCTTCCGATCCACTTGTTGCTGAACAATGGATCAGTACCACTGGAAAGATATTTTCAGTTCTTCAATGTTCTGAACATGATAAAGTCATCTTAGCAGTATATCGTTTGGAAGGTGAAGCTGATCAATGGTGGAATCTTATCAAGAATATGAGACCAAGAGATGAAATTGAGTCTATGGAATGGGACGAGTTCAAGAACTTGTTTTTCAGTAAGTACATCCCTTGTATTCTTCAAACAAAGATGGAAAAGGAGTTTCTTGAGCTGAAGCAGAAGGATAATGAATCTGTTGGTATATACGAAGCGAATTTTACAAGACTTGCAAGGTATGCATCTGGCATTATCATCCAACCTGAAAGTAAAGTTGATCGATTTTTCAGTGGCTTAAAACCAAGTCTTCGAAGGGCGTTATCTATAAGAGACTTCAATAGCTATGAAGAAATTGTGCATTGTGCTATGAAGGTAGAAATGGAAGTTGGTGTTACATATCCATCTCATGGTTTTGAAAAGAAACGAAAGATGGAGTTCAAGGAGAAATCTCAAAATAATGGTGAAAAGAAGATGAATGTTTCCTTATGCACAAAGTATGGAAAGAAGCATGGTGGAGATTGTCTTAAAGGGACTAGAAAATGTTTTAAGTGTGGAAAAGAAGGTCATTGAGTAGCTGAGTGTCGAAGTAATGGAAAAAGGGTTTCTAATGATGTGAATAAAGAAAACACTGCAGAGAATGCACCACCAACACTTTAATGCTTCAAGTGCAAGGAAATGGGGCATTATGCTAATAAATGACCTAATCCAAGTGTTAGTGATGATCGACATGAGCAACCGCTTAAGGCAAAGGACAAAGGGAAGTCACATGCGATCTCTATTGGCGATGTTGAATATGACAACAATGTGGTGGAATGATTAAGTGTTTATTTAATGGGATTCCAAAATAATGTTGTATCATAAAGTAATGGAATATTTATGTATTGGTCTAATGTGGTATTCAAAGTGATTGAGATATTTTTGGAAATAAGATGATATGCGCATAATGAAGGGAAAACGAGAAAGCGAAATGTTTAACAGTATTCATGAGCTCATGATTGATATAAGGACTAAGTGATATCATGGTTTGAGTATATAGAATTTTGAGGATTTTGGTATGTGGAAAGTGTTAACTTTTAACTGCATTCATGTTTTCACTAAGGTTCAATGGGTATTCAAGAGAGTACATGATTAAGGCCTTTGAATGTTCGGAATGTGACCACCAAGACATATTTTATGATATATGGGGATCAACGATGGTATTAAATCTCTTGTAATCGTTTTCACTATATTATGAGAGTGGAATGAAGTATTATGGATAAGCCTAAAGATTGGAATGGATTATGTTGGACATAAGTTAGTATTGTTTAAGGATAGAAGTTTTTTCAATATTATTGATGGGATGTTATAGCATTATAGTTTTAGAAAAAGGACAACCTGCAGGACGGGCGACAGCCGATCGCGTCGGACAAGGCTTTGGGAATCGAACCCACAACTGAAGTGCGACTGGCCTTTATCGCCTACCACTGACCTACAGGAAGTCCCTGTTTAGTAGAAACTAGTTTTATTATATTACGCAGTATGATATATGAAGTATAAGTCCATTTTAGGAACCCTATATGATGAATCTCACTATAGATGGACTTATGTATTTTTTGATAACTTTTCTAACCTTTTTTTGAGATAGATGGAATGACCCATCATTCTATCACATGATCTGCTAACACATCATGAATGAAAAATTCAACTTCATTTCTTTAAGAGATGAAGTGGAAATTATCCAAAGAACGACAAACGGTGAGACTATACCAAAATCACGAAAGTATTTCTTCTAATTCCAATTTCATAAACTTTAGGGAAATGATCTTGAAAACCAAAAATGTTGTACTAGTGCTCTTATATCTGATGAATCAGAAGGTACCTTAGATCATCAAAAATTTATGGCTTTGTGATTGCTGGATTTTCCATAGCCATGTTCTCTACCACTTTCCATCAGAACATAATGGTTAGATTTCTCTTCCATATCCATATTTTAACCTATGTGGAAACCCAGTGATTAGTTTATTTGGGTAACCGTTACGTTTCATACTTTTGTTTTTAATGATTGGTTTTGGTATTCCTTTTTACGATGTGGGTTTCTATTAAAGAAACTTTCGAATAGTAAACCATTTATAACCACAACGAATTTTGAGGGCGAAATTCATTTTAAGGGGGGTAGAATGTAACACCCTGAGATTTTCTAAAAAATATTCTTTTAATTTCATTAATGTATTGTGTTTTATTCTACACCAAGATTACCTTGCGCTATACGCAACACCGTATTAGCTTGTAGTATACGCAACACTATTCTTGGATCGTGTTACACACAATTTTGATAATAGTTATTCTATGGAACATTGAGTATATATATATATATTCAATTTATAAATGAAATATGATTGGATTCTGTTATACGAAACAACGAAGGATTCTTTCACAACACGCAACCCTGACTTGGCTTGCATTACATGCAATCGCAACCTTCCTCGATAGCGTGTGTTGTACACAATACTGGGTTTTAATAAACAACGATATATTATTATAATATTGTCATGAACTAGCCGTTATGAATAGTGTTAACTAAATTTTGAATTTTATAACATTATTATTCATCTTACACATTTCTAGAACATGGTATAAGAACAAAATAAATTTTTCGGGTAAAATAAGTATTTTTCAAAAAATGCAGTTTTGCCGCCTTTTGATGGCACACCCACTTTAAATCTAGTTTTTGACATGTTTATAAGTTAAATTTGACAAAATAAAATTCTTCTTTTGAATCAGGATATAAAAATTTACATTAGATAATGTTTTGGTATTTTTCCGATAACTTTCATATTTTAATGAATAGTAAAAACACGCTATATATTTTAATTAAAAACAACTTTTTTCATCGTAATATCTTATGTGGTTAAATTATAATATTGAATGGTTTTAAATTATAAATAGAATATATTTTTACCATTTAATATAATTTATGACATTATCATTGATTTTACCTTGAATTCGTAGGTTAAATCAATTCAATCTTTTGCAATGTTTTAAAGAAAACCCGTTTTCTTTCGACAACGGGATTAATTTTAATTTAATTTCTACAACTTTTGTGTATTGAATTTGGAAAAATGGATTCCATATTTGGAATAATTGGATCCAAATTATGTTAATAAGCTACTTTATATTTTTGGAAATTATGAATAGTAACTACGGTAAATTTTATTTACCATAGTTAAAGGTAAATCGGGTAATTAAGGGTAAATATAATATTTTAAAATTACCCTAACAAATGTCAAAATCCTATTGGATGACTAAAAGTCGACCCATATCACCTAAGGGTCGGATTAGATTAATTTAATTAAATTTTGTCAATGAAAATAATTTAATTATTATTAAAACCAACGAATGTGACAACATGTCACTTTCTTAAATCTTATAAGTATAATAATTTTAATCTAGTGATAAACTTCATGAAACTTCGAACATTAATAGTCTCCAGAAATCTAATACAATTTTATACATCATAGGAATTTATTTAGAATTTTTAGGGATTAAATAATTATCATTTATTATGACACAAAGATGATGCAGTAATTGTCTTATTAATGAAATATTGAATAAATGATGTTATAAATGCCCAAATAAATGTAATTTGAGACTTTTTATGACTTAAACTAATTTTATAGGTTAAAATGACATGTTATTGTTGATTTAAGTAACTTGGTTCGAACTTATCATTCTGTTATGAATTTCATAAAAATCATGTACCAAATAGTATCAAAATTGACATAAAATAGTTTTTAAAACAAATATTATATTATTAATTGTTATTTTATTCCTAAAAATCTAAGGTTCGGCCAAATGACTTAGATAAGATTGTATATATTAAAAATAAACAACTTGGGGTTCTTTTGGCTTGATATAGTACGTTTATTAACCATATAGTGTAAGAAAAGAAAAAGACACGGTAAAAGTTAAATTATTTAACTTAGAGTTAAATCTAATTGATAAGGTTAAAATAATAACATAAACTTTTCTAAATCCTATTTAATGAGAGTATTTCTACCCATACCCACCTTATCCTCGATATAAATCAATTTGGAGCTATTTAAAACCGAACTTGACTTTATAATAAAATAATATTTTTAGTTATTCCAAAGGTGTCCCTCTCCTCCCTTATAAAAGGGCACCTCCTACCCCTCTTCCTCACGCAACTTTGAGCCTTAAAGCTCGGAAAAACCCTGAAAAATTCTCTTCTACACTTTCATAGAAACATACTAGAGGTTCTGGTCTCCCTCAATGACCAATTTTAGTTCCCTAAGAGGAGGTCTCAAAGAGGCACTTAAAAGAAGAGGTAATTTCCGTTACCAATTCTTTCACCTTTATTTCTTCTTCCACTTATTCTTCTTAGGTTGTTTCATTATGAAGTAATAACATCTGTATCACTCATATACTGCTATGTTATTATACGTATGAAACAATCCTATTTCACCATCTATCCATCCTACGGAAAACGAAATCACCGCGCGTGCGTACGTACGGAATACCGTCTCCACGCTGTGGTGAAATCTATTTTCCACCACCACCTTACTTGGATGGGTTTAATGGTGTAAATAATAACTATATATTATTATTTTAAAGTGATATTGATCCTGAAATAGTATACATACACTCCAATACAATTCCACGATCATGAGAACGATATCATCGCTCGTGCGTACGTACGGACTATCGTCTCCATGACGCGATGAGATTCATTCTCCATGTTCACCATTTAAGAATGATTATAAAGTATATATAAGCAATAATAATGAAAATATATGACATTATAAAGCTACTGGATTTATGTGTATATATATGTATGTCATCTACTTAATTCCATTCAACTCAATAAGGAAACGAAAACAGAGTTCATGCATACGAACGGTCTACCGTCTCCATGAACGGTGTATTTATTTCCATTTACTGATCTATTATATATATATATATATTCTGAATATATATTATATATAAATCATGTTTTATATTATGTAATTAAGTAATCATTACTTATGTAATCATATGAATAATTACAAGTTAAAACACGAACGACAAATGAGATGATTTTTACCCAAAACGCCACTTTAACATGAATTTACAAAAGAACGGGTAATATAAAGTCATAAGTGAACCATATATGATATAATAACAATGAATATGATTCTGTAATAAGTCAATGACTTTATTTAAATCATTATACAGGAGGTTCGGACACTTACGAAGCAAATCGGACCTAAGGTAAGGGAAATATCACAATCTCATTTTTATCCGAGATTGTTTATACTTTGAAATTTACTGGGGTGTATTTTATCATCCACATCCATGTTTCTTCAATATGTAATATTATTTCCATCCACCTACAATTTTTTAAATCCAATTTTACCCTTCGGTGAGTTTTTAGTAAAAGATATGAAAAGAATCTTTTGCCATTTTTCGTACGAGGTACTTTTTGACTTTTCCGACAAAAGTACGAAGAATGTTTTTTTAACTTATACGACATGAATGGATTTTTAAAACATTATTTCCAAGAAGCATCCTTTAAAAGTCTTCAAGTTTATTTTTAATCAACTTATTTTAGTTTAAAGTTGTATGACATGTTAAGAAAGGAAAAAATGTTTTTGAAGAAGAAAGGATATTTTCCTCAAGATTGGAGTTCAAGTGTTTTATCAAAATTATTTTCCATCTAAGATAATAAATAGTTTTTTTATCCCTATTATTTCATTGATTTGATTATGTTGTGATGGAATTATTTTTATGAATTCCTTTATCTTATATGAATTGTTTTATGATGTCATGATGTTTAAGATTCCCATTTGTATTACATGGGTTATGCAATGATGTATGATTTATGATTTTGTGGCACACATAAGAATGGAATCATTATGAGATGGGTGGGACCTATATACCTCTCCAATGCATTGGGTAAAGATTTTATATCTCATGAGATAGAAATGGCTGGAATGGTAGGTTATACCGGTTCAGTGAAACAGGACTGAAACGAGGGTGACTCGGTTCAGAAATGGACTTTGTCCACTAAGATAGTCCTGGCAATGAGTCTTGACTAATAAGATATGATTCTCTATGATTATGTGTGCATGCCACAAAGTTTAATGTTTTATGTTATGATTATTGTGATTACATTTCACTGCCATGAGTTATCCCAGGTTATGAAATTATGATCTCTTTTACAAGTTAAGATTTCCAAAAGTTATGTGCTTATTTATATGATGTGATTGATATTTCTTTTTTTACCCTTACTGAGCATTTGAGCTCATCCTTTTATGTTTACTTTTCCCCAGGATATATAGAAAAGTTTTAGGTATAAAAAAGGAAGATCTTTATGGGAGATGTTGAAGATATTTCACCAGAATTAGAAGATTATATTCAGAGTTTCCAAAGACACTAAACTATTACGATCCTTGTGTGTGTGTTTTTTTTATGTACTAAGTATTCCACAAATGTAATGTAATGTCAATGTACGTCAAGCTTTGGGTCTCTACAACGCTAAAATGTACATAAAGTCATTGATAAGTCTTACATGACATTAAACTATATTTTGTCCCTGTTATATGACATTAAACTGTGTAGCACCAATAGTCCTACCTGTAAGACTTTAAACTGCCTAGTCCCTTCATACGTCCTACATGACGTTATACTATGTCTCGTTAATGTTGTTGCTACCTCTTGTTTCTCATACCGAGTATGACTCACATGAGCTTAAAGAAAACCTCAACCATAACACTCTCTCTGGGCCACTAACCATGTGTAAGTCCCAACATCATTTTTTAGGTCGTTTTCCCCAAGAACAACTTGATCATTAATTCATTCTTTAATTGAACTACACAGACTTTGATCCTTGCCTTCCAGGCTGGGTACGTAGGCAACCTCCCAATGTTTATCCCCAAAACCAATCTCCTCACATCGGTTCACCTCCATCTCATACGATGTTGATTCGTGAAACCGCCCCTAGAATCAATATCATTACATTGGTTCAGTTTCGTCCTTGTTATACGACGTTAAACTATAAAACAATTTTGTCCAGTATGATAATAAACTACAATATTCTTTTATACCCTCACTTGAGAAAGAATCATTATTTACATTTATTTTCAATCATGTTTCATTTCAAAGACTACGTGCATAAATGGAAATGCCCAAACCTTTTATCTTGGGTTAAACCATCACTGTACTAAAGTCCCCTTTCACCCTTCACATGTACAAACCAAATTTGTACAGAGGTTATTTCTAGAACTAAGTGGGCTTGATTCCCATCCTAATGGGATACGTAGGAACGTTCGAGTGTCCCTCGAATTCAGCCCGAAGTCTTTGGGCCTAACCCCAAATTCCACTTTCAGTCCCTTGGCTGAAAAGCCCCCATGAAAACACACCTTGTGTATTTCTTACAATGGTCTAAGGTCTATAATCCTAAACTAAGATCTCTAATCCTTTTTCCCACATGACGTTAAACTGTAATTTAAGAACTACGTATGAGCTTGATTCCCATCTTTAGGGGATACGTAGTGAAGTCCAACATTTCAATTCAGGACCGAGCCACAACATGATTATGGTTAGCATTGATCTGTGTATCTCTATATACATTGAACAATACCCATCTTTATGTGTCATAATACTAACCTTAATTATTTTCAGATCTTCATAAACCATTTTCATGACTTCTAGGTCACAAAAATGTCAAACTTCTTCGAATTCTTTTTCCTGACTATGCAGCACGTGCCCATAGGCGGCCTTGCATAAACAGTCTACATAACAGACTTGTTATCCAAAAGATATTATTATCTGACTATACAACCAATGCCCTTAGGTGGCCCTGCATAATTCAACCCCCTAACGGGTTTTTCGGATAGTGGTAACTTCATTCTTGGGAAAAATGCCTCTTTTGTCTTTATTTTTCTTAAATGACAGTATGTAAGGATCCGCAAAACAGCCATCCTTAACATATTTGTCCCATATCCTTTTTCATAATCTGAATGTATTCAAGTCTATGGTTTATATTCTTCTTCCCTACGATTGGGTCAGACCTTCGTAGGAGTGATATTCATCCAGTTCTTCGATAATCTTGTTTGTAAATATCTTCTCCATATTCAAGTACCTCTTTCCATACAACAAACTCTATACTTTGGAAAATTTGAATCTCCATAAACTTTCACAGGCTTTTAGCACTAGGAAATTAAATTTATGAGAGTTATTTTTCCTGACTATGCAACACGTGCCCATAGGCGGCCTTGCATAAACAGTCTACATAACAGACTTGTTAGCCAAAAGATACTATTTTATTTAACTATGCAGCCAATGCCCTTAGGTGGTCTGCATAATTCACCCCCCTAACGGGTTTGTTAAATAATGGTAACTTCATTATTGGGAACTTCTTCTTCTAATGCCTTTTATCTCTTTTTTATATCATTACTCAAGTTCAAATATTCTTAAGTCATAGTTTACATATTTTTTACTCATACTTGAGTATGGTACTATGTTTTCAGATGAATTGTCAAAGAATTGAGTCAATTCTAATTCATTAGGTCAAAGCTATTTCGACCTTAAACATTAGCCTTTTTATGTCTGGCGTGCATGACTCTAAACTGCACACAAAATACAAAGGAAATATGAATAAAAGTCAAGTTCCATGCTCACTAAACATACATTTTGTATGATTTAGGTAATATTGAGCAATTAAAAGGTTTAAAGTTTGTAGGGTTATTTACATTAATCCTAGTAAAAATAAAACTATGCTTACTAGGCCCATGGGCTTAGGTAAAATCTAAAGTATGTAGCAAAAGAGAATGCAGGTACACATGAGTGAAGGTGAAAGTGTTTTTCATTGATACATAAGAGATAGAAGGACATCCACAGACTAGAGTCTCTTCTCCTTTTCAAGAATTACAATAGGCTTTCAACATAACTCTTCATTTGATTTACTGCATACCAAGCTTCATCAGCAACCACCTGGAATTAATTCATTCAACTGGATACAATAAGAGATGTTGTGATACAAGCTCTTCTTGGAACAGTTGTAAAAGGATGTTCTTGAGTGCGGCTTGAGGAAAATTTTCTTCTGATCAAAGAGTGACTCTGTTTCTGTCCAAGAGACTTGGAAGATGGATACATGGATTTGAGAATGGAGCATTGGAAGTAAAGATCCATTTGGAGAGAGTACTCTTTTCAGATATTTCTCTAATTCCATGTTTGTATTCACTCCACCAACCAACAGCGAAAAACATTTCAGCCCATGGGTTTGCCGTTTTCATATCAGCAAGGAAATGGAATGGAAGGAGAATTTGAAAGTTCACACCATTTTTGTTGCTCTTAATGCACAACATAACCGAAATAGAGGAGTAGCAGTGCAGCTGCATTTCAGGTGTATAGTTATTTTCATTTGGAACATTGACTCCTTGTAGATGAACATGACCATACAGGGATAGGTAGATTCTCTGTGGGAAATTGAGATGATATTTCTTCAAGTACTTAGCCAAATCTGGGAAAGTTCTATCACAGATATCATAGTAATCATGGACAACAATGTTCATCATGTCATCAATCCGCTTGCTATCCAGTTCATCATCCATTATGATTCTCCTAGGATCCATTGAATATGCACAATAGTTGAATAAACTAACTCTTAAATGGGTTTATTTTTCATAAAATTTGTGAAAGAATTCAGAAAAATGGAAAAGGCCTTAAGGCGCGCAAGTCTAAAACTTGGCGCGCAAGTATGGACGTGCCACACAAGTGTTTGATGCGCAAGTATCACCGCATAGGCCCAGATACCTTGAAAGCAGTGCGACATCAAGGAAACAGCGGGAAACAGAGCAAATTGCGCAGCAAATGAAACTTGCGCGACAAGAGATTGAGAGTTTCAAATCCATGTGCTTGTACGGAAGTGAGGCCCTCTATTTATAAACAAGGCCGTAACCCTGCGCGACCAAAGGCCCTACCCTACGCGCCAAATCCTGTGCGCCCGAAGCTCATTTGCGCGCCTTAACATGCGCTCCGCCTTTCCATTGGTTTTATTCTTTTCCTCAGAGTCAAATCCTCTTTTCTCTCTGGATCCAACTCTGAGGGGGGACTTTTGTTGATTCTCCTTTTCGTCACATTGTCTAAAATAATGGAAAGGGAAATGACTTAGCACAAATTGATTCATCCTTTGAGGAAAACATCAAAAATCAACAAAGGCGCAAACAAGGGATCAAAACCACATATGCCATGCATGTTCTATCACTTTCGCGCAAGTCCCCTTGCACGCCGCCTAGTGGTTGCGCAAGTGACTTGCGTGACCTATAGGATAACCGCCCAGGTCTTCTTCATCCTATAAATAGACCATGTAGGCCCCCCATTGAAGGGGGGATTTGTTCCAGAAACTCAGATTTGAGCTCCTGGCACCCTAGTCTCTTCTCAAAGCTTCTGAAACACTTCTAAGGTAATTTCTTACCTAGAACGGAAGATCTAAAGAGGGGGAGAAGGGCCTAAGTGTTGAAACTCATCAACAATTGCGTGCCTGAGTGGCCATCCCTTAAGAGAAAAGGCCACACTTGCACGCCGCCTTACTCCTTCAATAGAACTTGTGCGCCACTCTTCTAGAAGAACCTCAAGAGGATTATAAAGTCTTTAATCAAGGATCTCTCAAGTATTACCCTGCTGGTTAACCGTTGCACAAGTACCCATGTGTCGCGTAGGTATACCTGCGCGACCAGGACTTGCGCTTCCATGCAGTACCTACATGCTTTCCAGGACTTGCGCGCCCCTGCCTTTTTGGGTGCCCTTCTTTCCCATTTCAACCCTCTTAAGCCATTCCACCTCTCTTATTCAAGATTCAGTCTTCAAGACACTCTTAAAATCCATTTATGGCATGATTTATTGATTTGAATTCCTTATCTGAAAGGAATTATGTGGAATATATCTCAAAACCTAGTGATTTTCACATATTTATGTCACTAAAGATTGAGATTTCATTCATTCAACCTCATCCTTTAAGATGAGAGAATCCATAACCTGGGTCTCCTTTTCAAGAATAATTCCCAGTCATAATTATCAAATTTGGGCATCCTCTTTAGGATTATGCCCCAAGTCCTCTAATCTGGGAATCCTTCTTCGGAGTAAGCCCCAGATCCCCTAACCTGGGCCTCCTTTTCAGGAGTAAGCCCCAGTTATAATCCCCCAAATTATGGGCATCTTACTCAGGAGTAAGCCCCAAACCTTAATTCCTTTAACCAGGGCCTCCTTTTCAAGAGTAAACCCAGTCCAAGTTCTTTAATCTGGGCATCCTCTTTAGGAGTAAGCCCCAAGTCCTCTAATCTAGGCATCCTTTTTTAGGAGTAAGCCTCAGTCACAATATGGGCATCCTCTTCAGGAGTATGCCCCAGTCTTAATTCTTCTTAACCAGTCCTAATTTACCTTTGATCTGGGATTCCTTCTCAGGAGTAAAACTCAATCACCAGTCGTATCCCAATTTGGGCCTCCTTTTCAGGAGTAATCCCCAAGTTAGAGTATTCAAATCTCCATGAAGAACATATACCTTTATGTACCTTGTTCCGAGATTTCTTCCCTGAAGTAAATCCTAATCTTTATTTATCTGGGCAGTCATACATACATAAGTCCCACATTATTTCTTATGATTGCATCTTTTATGGAACAATTGTATAATTCTTACCAATACCTCTTGTTTCTCACACCGATCATGACTCACATGAGCATAGATTGTAATAGTGATTATGACATCCTTCTTTGAGCCATCAATCATAAACATCATACTCCCTTACTCGAACTACGTGGGTTCTGATTCCTTTTTTTAAACAAAGGATACGTAGGTAGCCCATCTGCGGGTTTGATCCCAACTCTGAAATAATCCATGTCCTTATGAATGACAATAAACTTCAAGTGCCCCACTGAGTTGCTTTAAAACTAGCATGGTCATCATAATGACCAATAGACTTCTATATAAATTTTTCAAAGGGTACCATTGACAAAGAATCTATAATAAATACAGATGATTCTCTATCGATGAAGAACCTCAAATACATATAAAAGATTCTATAAATTTCCTACATATTTAATCATTGATTGTCAGATATGAAGGAAATATCATTTGATACTTGGTAATGTAATAAGGATTCACGAACATAACTTAAATCTATAAAGAGAGTCCTAGAGTAGACAATAATGCCCCTAAAAAAGGTGTGTTGAGTCCAAACTCCCATCCTCTCGACCAATAAAAATTACTAAGACTCATCAGTCCACAAAGTAATGAGCGCCTACCATTGGAAAGTAGGTCTAAGTAGATGTGGAATCATTGGATGTTTCCAGTTCTACAAACAAACCTGTAAGAAACCGATCAGAATGTTTGAACCTCCCATCAAGGCGGTCATCCCCGGATTCCGAGGGAAACAATGGTGTGTCCCGAACATACATACTATGTAGTGAATTTCTCATACCCTTTACCAAATATATAAATAATTGAAATTATTTATTTGAACTAAACAATTTTTATTTAGGTTTCTTAAATAAAAATTCCTTATGATCAACATGAAACCCCTGATTCTATAGAAAACTCTCCTTGGGGGCTTTCATGGAACCAAAAAAAATACACATAAGTATTTAAATACTAGAAGTAATTAATCTAAATTGATGTTAGTGAAAAACATATGAAAAAACAACCATAAGATGAAAATGTCAAAACTATGATCCTAGATCGACACACCCCAACAACCGACTCCCAATCCAGCCCCAGATAATCTCTCTACTGCACCTCCTCCCACTCCATATCCCTATGCACTATTAGATGCATGACACTCACATATAGAGAGACTGTGTTTGTGATAATTCATAGATAAAGGGAGGAAAAATAAGAAATAAAAATTAAAAGAAAAAAGAAAAATGGGGAATGTACTCATCCTTGGGGACTATGACAGGGTTGTTCCTCTCTTAGAAAAAAGTAACCATTTAAAACTCAACTATAGTGTCTTCAAATATGAGGTTTCATTCAAAAAAATAACGAAATTAGAATGTTGAAATAATTGATACTAAATTAATTATATTTTAAATATTTAGTTAAAAAAAGAGTGGTTTAGAATTCCAAAAACACCTTTCCTAGGGTATAATCTATATTCCCAGACTAATAGATTGGTTATAAAAATTATTTAAGAACTTGTAATTGGAAAATTTACCATTTTCCCATTAAAATAGTACAATATGTTTTTACTACTTATAGGAATTTTTTCATCACGTGATGTTACCAGTCAACATAATCATTATCCTAAATGAAATTATTATGAGCTTCATATTATTTACTATTTAACCAATTCATTCCAAATTCAGTGTGTAATATTATTGAAATTTGTAGAATTAATGGAATTGATTCATTTAGTTTTTCATATTTTCCAGTAATATATTCTTCAATAAATTTTATTCTAATTCTAAAATTTTTGAGTAAGAGAAATGACCTATAAAAATATTCAAATAATTAGACTTCTCCCTAAATGTATCTATTTGGATTGAGAATTGATCTACATAATATGTTTTTGTAATTTTTTAATTTTTATCCCCTACCTTGTATTTAATTTCCTTTTTTTCAAGTATAAAATATTATATATTTTCTCATGGTTTAAATATTATTATATTGAAACTAGAGAGTGTAATGATTTGATTTGTTATCAATTTGAATTAAATTGGATGTTATATTTGTATGTTTGAATTGTGAGATGTTTTTTTGGAGTAGATTTGAGGTGGTTAGAAATATAAATTTGGATTCATATAGATATTTCTTGAATTTATCATGATGAAAGAATTTGGGTGATGCTGTGAGAATTATTTATCAATCCATGAGTACAAGAGTTACATTTTTGATAAAATATTACATAAGATTCAACCAGTTTAATAATGCTTCCAAATTTAAAGAAATATATTGGTCATTATGTGGGATATTTGACATGATGTGAAGAAAATCAATCAATTTTTTTATTACACAAAGATATAATGATCACATAATTAATGTAGGAACCAAATTATGATATTTACTCAATAAAGGAAAAAGGAAGGCCATGAACATTTTGATTTAGGATTATTTGTAGTGAAAATCCATAACATACAAAGAAAATAAATTTCACACTATTATTAATGTAACACCCGAGACTTTTATGTTATATAAATCATCAAAGGAATCTTTTTCTACACAACACTTGCTTGGCTTGCTTTACACGCAATCGCGACCTTCCTCGATAGCTTGCATCGTACGCAATACCGAGTTTCACTAAACAACAATATGCTATTAAAACTAGCCGTTATGAATAGTAATAACCACTTTTTGAAATTTTATAAATTTTATTTTTCAAAATGGACTTCATTTTTGGACTCAGAATATCGAAATTATCCTAGGGTGAAATTTTGGTATTTTTCTGAAAACTTTCAATTTTTTGATGAATAGTGAAACCACTAAGTGGTAGGTTAAAAACTGAATTTTGCATAAAACTTAATTTTACCGCTTCTGTGAATGGAATTTCGAAAATCCGAGAGACACGGTTAATATCAAGGACTAAAATGTGGTTCAATGAGATGAAAATAATTTTTTGGTGAATAGTAACTTTTTACGATTTTTACCGCGGTTAATAGTAAATAGGGTAACTAAGGGTAAATATGATATTAATATTACCCTAACACATGTCCTAATTCTATTGGACAAGTGTAATTCGACCAAAAACAAACTTAGGAATAAAATATGACCATTTAGGCCCACTTGGATTAGATTAGGACATTTATTATTAATTTATTTAAAGAAGGGTTAAAATAGTTAAAATCAAAGTTTAATAAGTAAATCATTTTTAATATGGGGTTATACATAAGATAAATTCCATTGTAAATATTCATTAGAAAGATAAAAAAATTTCCTACATGATGGTATTTTATTTGTAATTTTTAGACATCAAATAATTTAATTTATTTATGACACAAAGATGATGCAGTAATTATCTTATTAATGAAATATTGAAAAAATTGATAATATAAATACCAAAATAAATGTAATTTAAGACTTTTTATGAATTCCACTAATTTTATAGGTTACTATGATATATTAATGTTGATTTAATAAACTTGGTTCGAACATATAATTCTGTTATGACTTTCACAAAAATCATATATCAAATAGTGTCAAAATTGTCACAAAATAGTTTTTAAATAAAATATTATATTATTAATTGTTATTTTATTCCTAAAAATCTAAGTTTCGGCCAAATGACTTAGATAAGGATATATATATTAATAATAAACAATTTGGGGTTCTTTTGGCATCTTATAGTAAGTGTATTAACCATATTGTGAAAGAAAACAAAAAGACACGGTAAAAGTTAAATTAATTAACTTAGAGTTAAATCTAATTGATAAGGTTAAAATAATACCCTAAACTTGTTTAAATCCTATTGGTTGATAGGATTTCGACCCATCCCCACTTTATCTTAGAAATAAGACCCTTTGGAACCATTATAAACCGATTTTGACTTTAATATAAAATAATATTTTGAGATATTCCTAAGGTGCCCCTCTCCTCCCTTATAAAAGGGAACCTCCTCCCCCTCCTCCTCACACCAATTTGAGCACTAAAGCTCGGCCAACCCCTGCCATTTTCTCCTCTCCACTTCCCTAGAATAATCCTAGAGGTCCTGGTCTTCTCCAAATACCAATCTTAGTTCCTTAAGTGAAGGATTCAAAGAGGCGTTCCAAAGAAGAGGTAATATCCATTACCGATCTTTTCAATTTCTTTCTTCTTCAACTTCTTCTTCTTTAGTTGTTTCATGATAAAGTAATAACATCAGTATTACTTACATACTGATATTTTATTATAAATATGAAACAACCCTAATTCACCTTCTATCCATCCTACGGAAAAATGAAATCACCGCGCGTGCGTACGTACGGAATACCGTCTCCACGCCGTGGTGTAATCTATTTTCCACCATCACCTTACAAGGATGGTTATAATGGTGTAATGAGTAACTACATATGATTATTATAAAGTAATATTGATACTGAAATAATATATATATACTCCAATACAATTCCACGATCATAGGAACGATATCATCACTTGTGCGTACGTACGGAATACCGTCTCCACGATGTGATGCGACTCGTTCTACATGATCTTCATTTCATAATGATTATATAAATGAATTTAATAAATGAATATGGTATATACTACACTAATACCATTCTGGAAATGAATTATCTATAACCTAAAGATAAGAATAAGAATTTATTCGACAAAACACGCATAAGAACAAAAAGTTATAAAGACCCGAGTAACAAGTAACAATGAAATAATACTAACAAGAAGCTAATAATATGACCATATATGATCTCATATAAATATGTATGATTCTGGAATAAGTCAATAACATTATTTAAACCATTATACAGGAGCTTCGGACACGAACAAAGCAAATCGGACCTAAGGTAAGGGAAATATCACAATCTCATTTTATCCGAGATTGTTTATTCGTAAGTAATTACTGGGGTGTATTTTATCATCCACATCCATGTTCCCTCAATATGTAATATTGTTTCCATACACTTGCAATAGTTTAAATCCAATTTTACCCTTAGGTGAGTTTTTAGTAAAGAATATGAAAGGAATCTTTTGTCGTTTTTCCGTACGAGGTACTTTTTGACTTTTCCGACAAAAGTACGAAGAATGTTTTTTTTAACTTATACGGCATGAATGGATTTTTAAAACATTGTTTCCAAGAAGCTTCCTTTACAAGTTTTCAAGTTTATTTTTAATCAACTTCTTTTATTTTAAAGTTGTATGACATGTTATGAAAGGAAAAATGTTTTTGAAGAAGAAAGGATATTTTCCTCAAGAATGGAGTTCAAGTGATTTTCAAAATTATTTTCCATCTAAGATAATAAAGGGTTCTGTTTTTATCCCTATTATTAAATTGATTTGATCATGTTGTGATGGAATTATTTTTATGAATTACTTTATCTTATATGAATTGTTTTATGATGTCATGTTGTTTAAGAATCCCATTTTTATTACATGGGTTATGTGATGATGTAAGATTTATGATTATGTGGCACACATAAGAAAGGATTCATTATAAGATGGGTGGGACCTATATCTCCCTCCAATGCATTGGTTAAAGATTTTATATCTCATGAGATAGACATGGCTGGAACGGAAGGTTATTTCGGTTCAGTGATACAGGACTGAAACGAGGAGTGAACTCGGTTCAGAAAGGGACTTTGTCCACTAAGATAGTCTTGGAAATGAGTCATGACTAACAAGAAATGATTTTCCATGATTATGTGTGCATGCCACAAAGTTTCAAGTTTTATGTTATGATTATGGGGATCTCATTTTCACTTCTATGATTTATTCCATGTTAAGATATTATGATCTCTTTTGCAGGTTTTGATTTTCAAAAAGATATGATATGATTTTTATTTCCTTTATTTTCCCTTGCTGAGCATTTGAGCTCACCCCTTTATGTTTTCTTTTCCCCAGGTCAGGAAGATGGATATTAAGTAGAATATGCTAAAAGGGACCCTAGATATGATGAAATAAATGGGAGACACTGTAGAAGATTTATGAACCAGTTGTTTATGTTTCCCAGTTTCTAAAGACACTATACCTATATGGTCCTTTGTGGTTTTGTCATATGTTGTAATAAGTGTGCTTCAATTTTGAAGTATTAACAATGTATGTAAAGTATGGGTCGTTATAGTTGGTATCAGAGGAAAGGTATAGTCAACCTTTGGAAACTATGATGTGAAAGCCTTAGTAAGAACCCTAAGAATAAGTCTAAGCATAGAACACAATCTTAGAAATGGCCATGAATAACCTAGGATAAGACCATAAGCATGAAAATTTTATTCTTGAATTATGTGGTTTCCTATTATAATTAGTGTTGCTCACACTATTCTTCTTGGTTTTAGTCAATGGCTGGAACCCGAAGGAACCGTGTTAATGCGGAATGCGATGGGCAATGCAATGATTGTCCCCCTGAGCAACCAAACGATATGGGAGCTGGAATGCAAAATCTTGTAGCCATGCTCACACAACTTTCTCAAGCTATGAATCATGCAGGATTTCCAAACGAACAAAGGAGGGAGCAACATTCTGTTGAATCCTTCATGAGGCAGCGTCCACCATCTTTCAGCGGGTCTACTGATCCATTAGTTTCTGAACAATGGATTAATACTACTGAAAAGATATTTTCAGTTCTTCAATGTTCTGAGCATGATAAAGTCATCCTAGCAGTGTACCGTTTGGAAGGAGATGCTGATCAATGGTGGAATCTTGTTAAGAATACGAGGCAAAGGGATGAAATTGAGTCTATGGAATGGGACGAGTTCAAGAACTTATTTTTCAATAAGTACTTCCCTCGTATTCTCCGAACAAAGATGGAGAAAGAGTTTCTTGAACTGAAGCAAAGGGATGATGAATCTGTTAGTACCTATGAAGCAAATTTTACAAGACTTGCAAGGTACGCTTCTGGTATTATTATCCAACCTGAGAGTAAGATCGATCGATTCTTTAGTGGCTTAAAACCAAGTCTTCGAAGGGCGTTAGCCATAAGGGACTTCAATAGCTACGAGGAAATCGTTCGATGTGCTCTCAAAGTCGAGATGGAGATTGGAGTAACCCATCAGTCACATGGGTTTGATAAGAAGAGGAAGATGGAATTCAAAAGAAACTCTAAAGAGCACACTGAAAAGAAGATGAACTTTCCATTATGCTCAATGTGTGGAAAGAAACATGGAGGGAGTTGTCTTAAAGGGACAAGTAAATGTTTTAAATGTGGAAAGGAAGGTCATCGGGCATTTGAATGCCGTGATAATGGGAAGAAGATGTCTAATGATGCAAACAAAGGAAGGGATACACAGAATGAACCTACTACACTTCAATGTTTCAAGTGCAAGGAGATGGGGCATTATGCCAATCAATGCCCAAATCCAAGGGTTGATGATGATGGTCGACGTCAACAAAATCTTAAGGCTAAAGACAAAGGAAAGTCACATGCAATTTCTATCAGCGATGTGGAGTACGATAACGATGTGGTGAAAGGTAAACTTACCATCCATTCTAAAGTAGCAAATGTTTTATTTGATTCTGGATCCACCCACTCTTTTATTTCTGAAGACTTTTCTAAGGGTATCACCGTATTACCTCAACAATTAGATGTTGAGTTAGCTGTGACAACACCTAATGGCACATCAATCGAATCAAAAGTTTATAATTCTTCTCCGATCGAAGTTTGTGGGAAAGTGCTTCCTGCAAATCTTGTGATCCTTCCTTTAGTGGAATTTGATGTGATTCTTGGCATGGATTGGCTTTCTCTACATAGAGCTCATATCAATTTCCAAAGAAGGGAAGTCACATTTCATATTCCAGATCAATCTACGATCGTCTATCAATGCAAGGATGAACATAACCTTCCAGTGGAAATTTCTTCCATCTTATGGGTATTGATTCCACTAAATGAAGGTTATTTATCTCAAATGGTTGGTGAGAAACTCACGATTAAGAATATGCCCATTGTACGAGAGTTTGATGATGTCTTTCCGGAGGAATTGCCGGGTCTTCCACCAAATCGTGAAGTTGAGTTTTCAATAGAACTCGTACCGGGTGCTTTGCCTATTTCAAAGACACCTTATAGAATGGCCCCAATTGAGTTGCAGGAATTGAAGAAGCAACTCCAAGAGAATCTTGATAAGGGATTCATACGCCCTAGTGCGTCACCTTGGGGAGCACCTGTTCTATTTGTTAAGAAGAAAGATGGATCAATGAGACTCTGCATTGATTATCGAGAACTTAACAAGATCACTATCAAGAACAAATATCCTCTCCCACACATTGATGACTTATTTGACCAACTACGCGGAGCTCAATACTTTTCCAAGATTGATCTTCGTTCAGGGTATCATCAATTAAGGGTCAAAAGGGAGGATATACCAAAGACGACTTTCCGTACAAGGTATGGACACTATGAATTTATAGTGATGCCATTTGGTCTTACTAATGCCCCTGCTATCTTCATGGATCTAATGAATAGAGTCTTTAGAGACTATCTTGATCAATTTGTGGTAGTCTTTATAGACGATATTCTTGTCTATTCAAAGAGAAAGGAAGAGCATGAAGATCACTTGAGAATTATATTGAAGACCCTGAGAAAGGAGAAGCTTTATGCCAAATTTACCAAGTGTGAATTTTGGCTTAAAAAAGTTGCATTTTTGGGTCATATAATCTCAAAAGAGGGGATATCTATGGATCCAGCAAAAACAGAGGTTATCGAAAGATGGTCAAGACCAACAAAAGTAACTGAGATCCGAAGTTTTCTTGGTTTGGCTGGATATTATCGACGTTTTGTAAAAGATTTTTCACGATTATCTAATCCACTCACCAAGTTGACTCGGAAAGGATTTAAGTTTGTCTGGACAGAGGAATGTGAAGAGAATTTCAAGGAGTTGAAAAGAAGGTTATCCAGTGCACCTGTGCTCACACTTCCTTGTAGTGGAGAAAGGTTTGTGATCTACAGTGATGCATCCAAGAAGGGATTGGGGTGTGTTCTTATGCAAAATGATATGGTGATAGCTTATGCCTCACGACAGTTGAAAA
The DNA here is from genome assembly GCA_963277665.1 of Viscum album. NCBI lineage: Eukaryota > Viridiplantae > Streptophyta > Magnoliopsida > Santalales > Viscaceae > Viscum > Viscum album. The sequence continues at coordinate 886,258,455 of OY728159.1, read as the reverse complement.
TCCATGAGCAAAATTACCCAACACATGATTTGGAGTTGGCTGCGGTAATCTTTGCATTAAAGATTTGGAGGCATTACCTTTATGGTGAAAGGTGTGATATTTATACTGATCATAAAAGTTTAAAGTATATTTTCACACAAAAGGAGCTGAATATGCGCCAAAGAAGATGGTTGGAGCTGATTAAGGATTATGACTGCTCAATCCATTACCACCCTGGGAAAGCAAACAAGGTGGAAGATGCATTAAGTCGACAAGACCATGCTAGTTTATCCATGATGAGGATCACAAAAGATCCAATATTTATGGATTTACAAAGGATGGATCTTGGAATTATAATGGAAAGGGAAAAATCTTATCTTTCTCAAAAGAATGTTCAACCATCTATACATGTGAAGATTAAAGAGGCACAGAAAGAAGATGTCGAGTTACAAAAGAAGGTGAGAAATGTTCCTGAATTCAACCTTGATTGTGATGGGATAATAAAGTTCAGGAATCGGGTTTGTGTTCCTCCCATCCCCGAATTAAAGAAAGAGCTGCTGGATGAAGCTCATAGTTCTTCATTCTCTATTCATCCTGGAAGCACGAAGATGTATAGGGACCTGAAAGAGTACTTCTGGTGGGATGGCATGAAAAGAGATGTTGCTGAATATGTCTCTCGATGCTTGGTTTGTCAACAAGTTAAAGCTGAGAGACAGAAGTATAAGAGGATGTTACAACCATTACCCATACCCGAATGGAAATGGGAAAACATCACTATGGACTTTGTCACAGGACTTCCTAAAACATCCAAAGGCAATAATGCTATCTGGGTCATAGTTGATCGTCTTACAAAGTCTGCACACTTCATTCCTATTAGAGAGGATTTCTCTCTAGATCAGCTTGCCAGGATATATGTAAAGGAAGTGGTAAGATTACATGGAGTACCACTTTCTATTATATCTGATCGGGATCCGAGATTTACCTCGAAGTTCTGGCGAAGTCTTCAGCATACTCTGGATACAGAGTTGAGTTTCAGCACTGCTTATCATCCCCAGACAGACGGTCAGTCTGAGAGAACAATTCAAACCCTAGAAGATATGTTGAGAGCTTGCTCTATGGATTTCAAAGGAGGTTGGGATCAACACCTACCTTTGGTGGAATTTTCTTATAATAATAGCTTTCACTCCAGTATTCAGATGGCTCCTTATGAAGCTCTCTATGGAAAGAAATGCAGGACTCCAACTTGCTGGGATGAAGTTGGGGAAAGAAAGCTATTAGGACCTGATCTCGTTGATGAAATGGCAGAAAAGGTCAGATCTATTCAACAACACATAAGAGAAGCTCAGAGTCGACAGAAAAGTTATGCCGACAACCGAAGAAAAGACCTAGAGTTTGAAGTGGGTGATAAAGTGTTCTTACGAATATCTCCCTGGAAGAGGGTTATGAGATTTGGAAAGAAGGGGAAGTTGAGCCCTAGATATATCGGTCCTTTCGAAATACTGGATCGTGTTGGGAAGGTAGCTTACCGATTGGCGCTTCCACCGAATCTCTCTCAAGTTCACGATGTGTTCCATGTATCTCTCCTGAGAAAGTACATACCAGATCCTTCACATGTACTCAGCTCAGAAGTTGTACCGCTGGAGCAAGATCTTTCTTATGAAGAACAACCGATAGAGATTCTGGATCGTAGCGAAAAAGTCCTACGAAACAAGACCACTCGCTTAGTAAAAGTTTTATGGAGGAACCACCAACTTGAAGAAGCTACATGGGAGCTTGAGGATATGATGAGGGAGAAGTATCCTCATCTGTTTGTTGCAAAGTGACGAATTTCGAGGGCGAAATTCTTTTTAAGGGGGGTAGAATGTAACACCCGAGACTTTTATGTTATATAAATCATCAAAGGAATCTTTTTCTACACAACACTTGCTTGGCTTGCTTTACACGCAATCGCGACCTTCCTCGATAGCTTGCGTCGTACGCAATACCGAGTTTCACTAAACACCAATATGCTATTAAAACTAGCCGTTATGAATAGTAATAACCACTTTTTGAAATTTTATAAATTTTATTTTTCAAAATGGACTTCATTTTTGGACTCAGAATATCGAAATTAGCCTAGGGTGAAATTTTGGTATTTTTCTGAAAACTTTCAATTTTTGATGAATAGTGAAACCACTAAGTGGTAGGTTAAAAACTGAATTTTGCATAAAACTTAATTTTACCGCTTCTGTGAATGGAATTTCGAAAATCCGAGAGACACGGTTAATATCAAGGACTAAAATGTGGTTCAATGAGATGAAAATAATTTTTTGGTGAATAGTAACTTTTTACGATTTTTACCGCGGTTAATAGTAAATAGTGTAACTAAGGGTAAATATGATATTAATATTACCCTAACACATGTCCTAATTCTATTGGACAAGTGTAATTCGACCAAAAACAAACTTAGGAATACAATATGACCATTTAGGCCCACTTGGATTAGATTAGGACATTTATTATTAATTTATTTAAAGAAGGGTTAAAATAGTTAAAATCAAAGTTTAATAAGTAAATCATTTTTAATATGGGGTTATACATAAGATAAATTCCATTGTAAATATTCATTAGAAAGATAAAAAAATTTCCTACATGATGGTATTTTATTTGTAATTTTTAGACATCAAATAATTTAATTTATTTATGACACAAAGATGATGCAGTAATTATCTTATTAATGAAATATTGAAAAAATTGAAAATATAAATACCAAAATAAATGTAATTTAAGACTTTTTATGAATTCCACTAATTTTCTATGTTACTATGATATATTAATGTTGATTTAATCAACTTGGTTCAAACATATAATTCTGTTATGACTTTCACAAAAATCATATATCAAATAGTGTCAAAATTGACACAAAATAGTTTTTAAATCAAATATTATATTATTAATTGTTATTTTATTCCTAAAAATCTAAGGTTCGGTCAAATGACTTAGATAAGGATATATATATTAATAATAAACAATTTGGGGTTCGTTTGGCATGTTATAGTAAGTGTATTAACCATATTGTGAAAGAAAACAAAAAGACACGGTAAAAGTTAAATTAATTAACTTAGAGTTAAATCTAATTGATAAGGTTAAAATAATACCCTAAACTTGTTTAAATCCTATTGGTTGATAGGATTTCGACCCATCCCCACTTTATCTTCGAAATAAGACCCTTTGGAACCATTATAAACCGATTTTGACTTTAATATAAAATAATCTTTTGAGATATTCCTAAGGTGCCCCTCTCCTCCCTTATAAAAGGGAACCTCCTCCCCCTCCTCGTCACACCAATTTGAGCACTAAAGCTCGGCCAACCCCTGCCATTTTCTCCTCTCCACTTCCCTAGAATAATCCTAGAGGTCCTGGTCTTCTCCAAAGACCAATCTTAGTTCCTTAAGTGAAGGATTCAAAGAGGCGTTCCAAAGAAGAGGTAATATCCATTACCGATCTTTTCAATTTCTTTCTTCTTCAACTTATTCTTATTTAGTTGTTTCATGATAAAGTAATAACATCAGTATTAATTACATACTGATATGTTATTATAAATATGAAACAACCCTAATTCACCTTATATCCATCCTACGGAAAAATGAAATCACCGCGCGTGCGTACGTACGGAATACCGTCTCCACGCCGTGGTGTAATCTATTTTCCACCATCACCTTACAAGGATGGTTATAATGGTGTAATGAGTAACTACATATGATTATTATAAAGTAATATTGATACTGAAATAATATATATATACTCCAATACAATTCCACGATCATAGGTACGATATCATCACTTGTGCGTACGTACGGAATACCGTCTCCACGATGTGATGCGACTCGTTCTACATGATCTTCATTTCATAATGATTATATAAATGAATTTAATAAATGAATATGGTATATACTACACTAATACCATTCTGGAAATTAATTATCTATAACCTAAAGATAAGAATAAGAATTTATTCGACAAAACACGCATAAGAACAAAAAGTTATAAAGACCCGGGTAACAAGTAACAATGAAATAATACTAACAAGAAGCTAATAATATGACCATATATGATCTCATATAAATATGTATGATTCTGGAATAAGTCAATAACATTATTTAAACCATTATACAGGAGCTTCGGACACGAACAAAGCAAATCGGACCTAAGGTAAGGGAAATATCACAATCTCATTTTATCCGAGATTGTTTATTCGTAAGTAATTACTGGGGTGTATTTTATCATCCACATCCATGTTCCCTCAATATGTAATATTGTTTCCATCCACTTGCAATAGTTTAAATCTAATTTTACCCTTAGGTGAGTTTTTAGTAAAGAATATGAAAGGAATCATTTGTCGTTTTTCCGTACGAGGTACTTTTTGACTTTTCCGACAAAAGTACGAAGAATGTTTTTTTTAACTTATACGGCATGAATGGATTTTTAAAACATTTTTTCCAAGAAGCTTCCTTTACAAGTTTTCATGTTTATTTTTAATCAACTTCTTTTATTTTAAAGTTGTATGACATGTTATGAAAGGAAAAATGTTTTTGAAGAAGAAAGGATATTTTCCTCAAGAATGGAGTTCAAGTGATTTTCAAAATTATTTTCCATCTAAGATAATAAAGGGTTCTGTTTTTATCCCTATTATTAAATTGATTTGATCATGTTGTGATGGAATTATTTTTATGAATTACTTTATCTTATATGAATTGTTTAATGATGTCATGTTGTTTAAGAATCCCATTTTTATTACATGGGTTATGTGATGATGTAAGATTTATGTTTATGTGGCACACATAAGAAAGGATTCATTATAAGATGGGTGGGACCTATATCTCCCTCCAATGCATTGGGTAAAGATTTTATATCTCATGAGATAGACATGACTGGAACGGAAGGTTATTTCGGTTCAGTGATACAGGACTGAAACGAGGAGTGAACTCGGTTCAGAAAGGGACTTTGTCCACTAAGATAGTCTTGGCAATGAGTCATGACTAACAAGAAATGATTTTCCATGATTATGTGTGCATGCCACAAAGTTTCAAGTTTTATGTTATGATTATGGGGATCTCATTTTCACTTCTATGATTTATTCCATGTTAAGATATTATGATCTCTTTTGCAGGTTTTGATTTTCAAAAAGATATGATATGATTTTTATTTCCTTTATTTGCCCTTGCTGAGCATTTGAGCTCACCCTTTTATGTTTTCTTTTCCCCAGGTCAGGAAGATGGATATTAAGTAGAATATGCTAAAAGGGACCCTAGATATTATGAAATAAATGGGAGACACTGTAGAAGATTTATGAACCAGTTGTTTATGTTTCCCAGTTTCTAAAGACACTATACCTATACGGTCCTTTGTGGTTTTGTCATATGTTGTAATAAGTGTGCTTCAATTTTGAAGTATTAACAATGTATGTAAAGTATGGGTCGTTATAATTATAGAAACCATGAGATGGAATTTATACCATAAATAAATATACTAGGATGTGGATGTTATGTTTTGGTCTATTTTTCATTGAAAACAAGATCTTTTTATGAATCTCTATGTCTTTCCATGATGCTACTCATAGTTGAAGAAAATGAAAGAAGGAATTGATCTATCATGATATGATCATAATTTCCCTACTATAACTATTTGAATCTAGAGATTTTGTAAAGATTATATGACTTATATTTCTAAATTATGTTGGATAGTTTTTGGCGCAGCTATTAGCTACCTATTTGAACATCAACAGAGTAAGTGTTCTTAGAAATGATCTAATGGTTGTATTTGAAGTAGAGAGTGGTGGAAGTTGATTGTTGATTGAATTCTGAATTTAAAAATTCTAAAGATTTAGTAGAACATATTTTATAGAAGTAAAATAGATATACACATTGAAAAATGGAGGTAGTATAAAATATCAAGAAGAAGAGTGTATTATCATTTTATATTTTGAATTAAAAGTGAATTGAGATTAGATTAAATTATATCAAAGAATACAATTGGATGTAAAAAATTTCTATGTATATTATTATATACATGGACATCAAAATATTACATTATTGATAACAAAAAATTTTGTTTGGGGTTTTACCTATATTTTCTATCATTTTGAGTTCAAAATATGTATAAATATATTTTTTACAACATTATTGAGAAGCAGTTAGTCGGAGAGAAGAAGAGGTTATGGACCTCGTATAAATGGTGAGATTATCCTAAATATTGTAATCATGAACTAATATAGTATTTTTTATTAGTTATATCAATACATTATTGGTATGTGCTCCATGGATGTATCCCAGTGTGAGTGAGTTATATAAAATATTATTTCTATGATTCCTTATATTTCTACATTTGGTAGTGAATATGTATGATCATTGTGGTATAATAAAGTCATATTTTCCTATGTGAAGATAATATCATGTTTAACTTAAGAAAAGATGAAATTTTAGGATACCCTAATTCATCCCCCTCTTAGGCTGTAAAGTGGTCATACATGTTACAATAAGTTGCATCAGAGCCACATGTTATTTCTTGGGGAAAATTTCATAGTAAGTTATCGTCATGGATAGTGATATGAGTTCAAAGGGAGTAAACTTAATTTATTGATAAATCTTATAGATATAAAACACTACAATAAGATCACATTTACGATCTCTTACGCTTGATATTTATTCATTGGTAGTTTATGGAAACCAAGTAAGTGTTTTTACTAGAATATCGATGATAGAATTAGATAATAAATTATAAATAGATGATTAAAAGGCACTAAATGACAAGTATATATAATTTTATAATGATATATAAATCAAATTAACAGATTGAATACTTGAAAAATGAAATCGGGAATTTATTTTGAATATATATGTAGGTGAACAAAATGCGGTTGAAGTAATATAATATGTTATTAATTTTTTTCATGATTTAGAGATGGGTATAAGTGAAAATATGTAAGGTTTACTCAAACATATTATTGACCTGGTTGGTGTTATACTTATATTTGGTCGTGAGATGAATGATGTTGATATATAGAAGAAGAATATATCAAGAAAGCCACCAATTTAAAATCAAAAAATGTTACCCCTTGAAGAAGTAATGTTTTGGGATTTATTTCTCGACGATACACATAGTAAAATAGTTGCATATGAAATGAGATTGAATATAGAATTTCATTTAGAATATTAAAATTACGACATGACATTCCAGATAGTAGAAAATAGGAATTTATAGAAATTGAAGTTGAAGAAAATATTAGTAATGACTTCTTATCAATTGTTAAACGACAAAATTTAATAGAGGTAAAACAAAATTTTTAGGTAAGTTACCTTTAGATTTAATTCATTGTATAAATTTTTTTTAATTTTTTTTATGTGTGTAAAATGGTTTTATGAAGAGGAGGGTGAGTTTTAATTTTACAAAAAAAGTTAGAAAACCCTATAGAAGGACCTATAATTCATGCCTCGGGTCGGACAGATTGGCCCTTGAGTACAAAGGCAGAATGGAGTTTGATAACAGGATCCACTCATCGAGCTGGGATGAATGTCGGCCTAATATACGGATTAGTATCCGGTTTTATAAAATATTATCATCCTTGAATATTTTTTTAATAAATTAACGTTCAATAAAGGGACAAAAAATTACACTATTTATTACTATACTACATCTACAAAATTTAAAAGTTTTATTAGAAATTTTTTTATTGAATGGTTCTGGAAAAAAATTAGAATAAGATACTAAATAATATATATTAAAAGTAATTGAAACTTATTTTATCCGAGACAAAAAATATTCTACGATTGATTTAGTATACATGTTTAAAACTGAAGTAAAAAAAGATGAATAAATAGGTTGAGTTTTTGACCTCAAAGTGGAATTAGAAGTGATTCTTGAGGTGAATGATTTTCAAAAAAAGGAAAAATAATACTAGGGAATAATAAAGGATAACCCATGTTATATTAATGATCTTGAATAAAACCTTCACCATCAATCTAAAGTTAAGTAATATAAGAATAAATGTCATGTAAAACACGAAGAGGAATAAGAATACATGATAATGATTAAAGAATGGAAAAAATTATTGAAGATGGTAACTTGTCTATAGAAGAGAATTTTTTTAATATTGAATCACTTGTAGAGGTAGTACTATCAACAAGAAAAAATCTTGGGTCTAAAATAAAAAATATGGCTTAATGAAGAAGCTAATGTTTGGGATTTTTTTTGATGAATTATTAAGAAAATGTATGAATAAGGTTTTTGACTTTCTTGAGGATGTTTTGAGTGATAAAAGAACTAATTACATGGTAAAATTGGTCATGAATATATTTCAATACGATTGATAGTACATACCTCAAATGCGAAGAGCAAAGGAAAATATATGAAATGTTAATGTTCTCAAACAGTAATAAGAAAGAAATAATCAAGGAGTTATTCAAAATTTGGGAACATGGGGAGAATTTAAAATAAACCAAATTTTCCTTTGATTAAGTGAAAAGTTTGTGGATACTTGGTTAAGAAAATCCCATACTACAGGTAAGATTAATGTTTTTTGAGAGGAGAAATAATAAGATGCTAGAAAATGAGAAAATAAATATTGCCTTCATATTGGTATGTAAATTCATTATAGGAATATTGTTTCAATTACCCTTAATTTGGGTATAAAGGTGTTAGTTATTGGAAAAAATGAATTTATTACAATAGAAGATAAATAATTTTATATGTTAGTCAATCCAATAAAATTACTTCGAGAAATAGATTATTCTTATTGGAGGAAGTGGAATATGATTTGATTTATTTTGATGATGAAGATGAGAAAAGATCAAAGTATGTTTCAACTCATTCTAGAATTTAATTGAATTATAAGAAGTTGAAAATTAAAGATAAATTTATTCTTGTTTAGATATATTTAAAGGATATAAATAATAGTAGTAAGTGAATTATTTATAGTGGGAGTTTATACCACATTATAAGTAAGATGAATCAACTCAAGAGTGTAAAATGAACAATTGATGGTAAAGTATTGTTCTTAAATAATGGTTCTCTAAAACATTGTGTAAAACCCAATTTCATCGTAGATATATTGAAGAATATAGAGTTTCTATAAGTATATGTCCTTAAAAATTATTTTTTATGTTTGAATCATTCTTGTAATTTATGTTTGGAAGTCACATTCACCTAAATAGCATGTAATTTCAAAATAAAGGCTAGATATTATCTTATATAAGAAAGAAGAACCATTTGGAACATATATCATGTGAAAAAATGGATAATAATTTTCTTCATACAGATAAAATTAAATTATATATAAATTTTACTGTAATTTAGTTAAGGATTTTAAATGATTTATTCGACAATGTGTTTGGAATGTGAAAAAATTTATAGAAATGAGGCTTAAAAAGTTTCAAAAGAAAAAATGCAGAAAAAAAAGAAATTTTTCCTGCTAAACGTTGTGAAACAGAATTAAATGAAATGTATTATACTTTCATAACATGATGCAAGTAATGAAGCATGTAATGAAATAATTCATGAAAATTACAATTGGAGAAGTTGTTTTTTGGTGTGATTTGACAATACACGTCATGAACCCTTTGAAAACAATTACCACTCCAAAGAAAAATATTGAAGGAAATTACACATCATACATCTTGGATACATGATGTGAAAGGAGTCCAAACTTAAAATCTTGGATGAGATACACAAAAGATATGCATATATTAAAAATCCATGGATGAATACATAGATATAAATTACATATTATGAATACCCATTATGCGTCGTGTAATTTTTTTCATATAAATAAAGAATTAGGGAAACTAATTTGAGAGAGCTCATGAGAATATGATTTCTATTTTTTTCATTCATCTCCAATTTAGTTCTATTTCCTCAACCCTAATATCAAATTTATTTATTTTATTTAATTATTTTACTTCAATACACGTGTTTTGGATTCATTTCAAGGCTTTTGTTCATTTACATTCCATTCCTAATGTCGTTTTTCTCATCTTCATGTGACCATAAAGATATGATGAACTGTTGGTGTGAATATTCTCTTCTTAAATTCAAGTAAGCAGTTAATTGGATTCTCTTTGATTTGATATATAAATTTCTTAATCCAGGTTTCATGCTCATCCCATTTAGTTATCTTAAATCATTTTATTTTTGTTAACTATTTATACACAATTTATCTTAGCATGTTTTGAAAAATTCTACATTTACTTGCATTCAATCCTACCATGATTGGATAAAACACATATGGTAGGGATCAAGAGTTGGTGTATCTTAATTCAGTTAATATTTAATTATTAACTTGGTAACATTAAGGACTAGTAATCAGGATAAATTTTAATTTTCAATCCAATTCATTTGAAAATCCATGACCACAAGATATTTGAGTGAAAGAACCGGTCCTAGTTAGAGTAGATTAGGTTATGAACAATAGCCTAAAATAATTTCTACCTTATATAAGATTTATGAATATAGTTTTTCACTATTTCACAATCAAATAATAGTTACCACTTAGGAAGAACTATTTTATTTGACCATAGTCAACTAGTGACCTCCATTTTCTTCACAGCCTAAACCATAAGATCATACCAAGTTAGAATTAAGATCATCCTTTTTTTAGATCCTTGAAATTGATCTTGATCCCTCTCTTATTACTGATGTAATCCATGAAACCTCTCGAAATATCTTTCCCAAACCGAAACAATTTAAAAGGACTCCTACACCAAAGGCTTCCAAGCTGTAGGTTTCCTATTCCATCTTAACTCTCTATGGGATCGGCCCCAGACATTCTTCGCACTACATCTTAGTATCAAGACAAGTATGGGAAACAATGAATTTTAATCTGAATGCATCCCATGTGAATTAAATGATGTGTGCGGGCATGTAAAATTTTAGTGTCGTTTCTAGGGAAAGTAATGATTTTCATTGAAAATTCAACCCTATGGAAAATACATGGGATTACCTTTCCCTCACCCCATTTCATTCTATATATATTTTCAAGATGCCACTTTGAATCTAATTTTGCAGAATAGTGCATGTATCAGGGCCCTTAAACTTGTTCAAGGATCCCTGAAATGAAAGATATGTTATCCTTCGATCTTGAAATTAAACAGCATCTCTTTGCATGCCGCCAGTCAAACATAGATGATCAACATAATCTGGCGGTACCCAATCCGCCAAACCCTCCAAACATGCAACAAGTAATTCGTGGAGATCACTCAATTCAAAAAGATATAACCATCAAAGATTATGGATTTCTATCAAAATATGGTGCTACACCAAGCATCATGTGTCCTCCCATGGAATCCCATACATTTGAAATAAAACCTGGACTCATTCAAATGATCCATTACATGGTCCCATTCTGTGGACTTCACAGTGAAGACCCACATGAGCACATCTCCAACTACATGTAAGTTTGTGATACCTTTTGCAACCAAGGGGTATCATCAGATGAAATCAGACTCAACATCTTTCCCTTCTCTTAATTATATTGAGATGAGGATTGGCTAAAGAGTCAAGCTCTCAAGTTGATCATGACTTGGGACGATCTAGAAAAAAGACAAATACTTCCCACTAATCTGGACATGGAAACTCCAAAATGAAATTCAGAAATTTTCTTAGAATTATAGAGAGTTATAATGGGATACTTGGGACAAAGTCATGTAACTTATGAGGATGTACCAACACTATGAACTAGACATGTGGATCTATCTCCAGAAATTATACCAAGGTCCCCAACTAGCTACATGCATAGTCGTCGATGCATCCGCTGATGGCATTCTAATGTTCATGAATCCTAAAGTCGGAAGATCCATTTTGGATGATGACCATCACAATGTCATCCTATGGAAAATGATCATGGACAACATCAGTGTGGAATCCACCACATGATGAGAACACTAGACTATAAGTGCAAGTCGAAGTGCTAAAAAAGAAGCTAGAATCATTCTATCTACCTACTACACACCCCCTCCTGCTCTTGTAATAGAAATATTTTCATGTGATATGTGTGTTGTCCTACACTTATAACAATACAAAAAGATAGGATTTGAGGAACCACAAGATCAGGATTGTAATTAATTTAATTAAAATTAGTATAACCCACCATTCTAATAGTATAAATAGTATTATATGCATATTCCATATCAATGGACAACCTAAAACAACCAAGGATTTTAACAACAATGAAGTGGTCAAGAACAATTTAATAACCAAGGACCACCAGGGTACCCCCCATGAACCCTATACCAATACCAAAATAACAAGTGCAACAACAAACTTTCCTATAGAGAGAACAACAATAGTTTCAATAAGCTCAACCAAGACCTCAACAACAACCTGTTTCTCTTTAGTTTAACTTCGAGGACCTTCATTCTACTTTGTTTTCAAAAAGAAAACTATATAATGTCTACTCAAGAGACATAGATTCATAACCAATGAGATTTTTTGTGCAATCATGAAGATTAGACGGTCTAGATCTCAAAGTCTTTGTCTAAATATATACAAGGTAATAATGATATATACCCAAGGGAAGAAGCTAAGGCTATAATGCTGAGAAGTGGAAATTTTTAGGATTTTCAACAACCTTGTAGAAGTGATGAAGGACAAAACAAATAACCTAATAAGTATTCACCAATGTAAGAAGATAATGTTGATAGAACCACTCAAGTAAAACCCAAGAGGCATCACTATAAACAAATAACAAAACACTTTACCAAACAAAAGATCCAGTTTAAGTTTTCCAACCACAATACAAGACACCTCATCCTTTTCAAAAAAATAGTAAGACAAGGAAAACATGAAGTACAATATATGAAGTTATTATAAGTGTTCAAACAACTACAAATCAATATAACCTTTGTATATGACATTTCTCAGAAGCCAATTTTTTCCAAATTACTAAAAGATCAAATTTCCAAAAAGAAAAAAGAAAAATATGAGATCTTTGTTTTATCTCACTGAATGAGAAATGATTTAATTTTGTTCAATATAAAATCCCACAAAATATGAGAGACCCAAGATGTTTTTTAATCCCATGTTCTATCGAAGACTGTAAATTTGGAAGGGCTCTGTGAGATCTTGTAGTAAGCATCAAGTTCATGCCAGTGAGTGTATTTCACAACATGAGTTTACAAGATATCAAAAGAAATTGAGTAGAACTAATGCATGTAGAGTAATCAGTGAAATATCCAAGAGAAACTCTTAAATATGTTCAAGTCAGTGTTAGTAAATTAATCTTTCCATCAAGATTCCTAGTTTTAGATTTGGAAGGAAAATGTGACATCACCATTATTCTAAAAGACCATGATTATCAACAGGAATAACTCAAACAGATTTTCATCAAGGATGCCTATTCTTTTGAGTCAGAGTAGAAAAAGTAGTCTTCTACCTTGTCAAAGCTTCCCAACAATCAAATGAGCCCATTTATTACAACTCTATCTCTCTTACCCAAGATATAAGTTAATACATGGATATAGAAGAAAATAGTGAGGAGTCACACTCATATTAAAAAGAAGAATATTATTTTTATAAAGTTAGATTTAGTGAACCTCTCACAAGGGATAAAATTACCCCCTTAACACCTTCAATCATTCAACCACTGACACTAGAATTAAAGCCTCTACCCAATACTCTTAAGTATTCATACATAGGATCATCAACCACCCTGATAGTAATAATTCACTTTGAGCGATCTCAGTTACAATAAGAATTTTTTTTAAGTATTTAAAAGAGGAAATTAGTCAATTTTTTTGGGGGAGTGGTTAAAATTAAAGGAATCAATACTACCATGTGCACCCATAAGATTATATGTTAGGAAAATGAAAAACCAAAACTCCAACCTCAATAACTAATCAGACCACCAATAACAGAAGTTGTTTAAAAGGAAGTGTTGAAACTTATGGATATAGGAATAATCTTTTCAATCTCTGTTAGTGAGTGGGTGAGCCCACTACAATTATTTCCAGGGAAATGTGGACTCACAGTGGAAAAGACTGATGAAATTGATTTGATATCAACATACACCACCACTGGATGGAGAGCTTTCTTGAATTACAGTAGCCTAAATGAAGCACTATGGAAGGAACATTTTCCTTTTATCTTTATAGATAAAATGTTTGAAAGACATACATGAAATGAATTCTACTATTTCCTTGATGGATATTTAGGATACAATCAGATTGTAGTCAAAAAAATTTATTACTCCAAAACCTCATTCACATGTCCATTTGGAACTTTTTCTAATATGTGCATTTCAATTGGTACATGTAATGATCCAAAAAAATTTCAAATATTAATGAATCATATTTTTCATGATATGGAAGGGTAATTCTTAGAAAATTTCATGGATGACTTCTCATTTTATGGAATATATTTTGAAGTCTTTCTAAGCATTCTGGAGTTAGTCTTGCAATGATGTGAAGAGAAATGTATAGTTTTGAATTGGGAAAAGCTTCATTTTATTGTTTAATGAGGAATATTCCTCACACATAAAATTTCCAATGAAGGAATAGAAGTTTATCCAACTAATATAATGTTCATCAAATATTTACATGAACCTTCAATAGTTAAGGGTGTAAGAATCTTTCTGTTACATGAGGGATTCTATAGAATATTTGTAAAAGACATTGAAAAAATTTATTTCCCTATAAAACACCTATGGTCAAAGTTAGTTCTATTTTAAATCACTAAATATTGTTGGAATACATTCAATACATTGAATAAAAGCCTGATAATAGCCCCAATAATCATTTCACCCGACTAGGATATGAAATTTTAATTAATGTGTGATTCCATCGACTTTACTGTTGGCGCTATTTTAAGACAGAGAGTTGGTCACATATTCTGTACTATCAATTTTTCCATACACACACTAAATTAATCTCAATTAAATTACACAACTATAGAGAATGAACAATTATCCACTATGTATACCTTTGAAAAATTACATTCATATTTGGTCTTATCTAAGGTGATTGTACAAACCAATCACATTTCCCTAAGGTATTTAACGAACCAGAATGATGCCAAGACAAGGATGATAAGGCCAATATTCCTA
This sequence comes from Viscum album, assembly GCA_963277665.1. Classification (NCBI taxonomy): domain Eukaryota; kingdom Viridiplantae; phylum Streptophyta; class Magnoliopsida; order Santalales; family Viscaceae; genus Viscum; species Viscum album. The sequence goes on along the minus strand of OY728159.1, from coordinate 886,243,406 downwards.
CTCCAAGAATTTGATATTATAATAAAAGAAACCAAAGGTATGAAAAGTGTGATCACTGATCATTTATCATGACTTCCTCTGCCACTCATCAAGGATAGTGACAATACTGGCATCGAAGTCAGTTTTTCGGATGAAACCCTTTTCAAAATTATGGTTTAACCATGGTTTTAATATATTTCTAATTATATCCCCACCACATTTTACACCATGGTATATCTTATCAATAAAGGAAAATATTTTTAGATGAATTTAAATATTACTACTTGGATGAACCACTCCTATTCCAGAATTGCATGTATGGAATGTTGAGACATTTCATTCCAAAAAGTTTAATCCCAAATGAGATAGAATTGTGTCATACATTACAAAATAGTGGAAATCATAGACCTAAGCACACTATATAAAAAATATTCAAAGTGTACTCTTCTGGCCCACACTACAACAAGCCACAAGAAAATTTTTTCAGAGATGTGATAGGTTCCAATGATCTGGGAATATTGGGAAATGGAAGAAAATGAATCAAAAAACTATCATAGAATTAGAAATAATCAACGTATGGTTGATAGAAATCATGGGGACCATTTCCCAATTCATAGGGTAAGTCCTACATTCTTGTTGGCATTGACTACATCTCAAAATGGGTTGAAGGTGAAGCTATATCACATGACACATCAAAAGTGTTCATGAATTTCATGAAAAATATTGTGTTCTCAAGATTTGGATTTTTTATATTACTCATTAGTGATAAAGGAAAATATTTTACCAATCATTATATTAATGGAATGCTAGAAGAATATGGAATCTGATAGAATACAAGAAAACCCTACCCCTTAAAATAAGTGGGCAAGTTGAATTGTCAAATAGAGAGATCAAGCACATATTGAAAAAGACTGTGAACACAAGACAATGTGATTGGAGATTAAAAATATTTGATTCACTATGGGAATAAGAGAGGGATCATGTACCTAGTACTCTTAAGACTTCATACATTATAGATTCAATGGATCTTCCATTAATCATCAACTTTGAACATTCTTAGTCACAAGAAGAAAAATTGGTTGAAGTATTGAAAAGACAGAAGTAGTAAATTGTATGGGGAGTGGATGAAATTAAATAAATTTATCCTACCATGTGATCCCATAAGATTCTACGTGAGGAAAATGATAAACCAAAACACCATCCTCAAAGGCGGACCACATCGCCAATGAAGGAAGTTGTTAAAAAGGACGTGATGAAGCTTATGGATGTAGGAATAATATTTTCAATCACTTATAGTGATTTACTGATCCCTCTATATGTATTTCTAAATAATGGTGAACTCACAATGCCAAAGACTGATGAAAATGAATTGATCTCAACAACCACCATCATTGGATGTAGAGTTTTTGTGGATTATGGAAGCTTGAATGAAGAAACAAAGAAGGGTCATTTTTATTTTACCATTATAGATCAAATGTTGGAAAGAGTTACAGGACATTAATTCAACTATTTAAAGGAAAAATATTTAGGATACAATTATATTTCAGTCGACCCACCAGATTACTGAAAAAACACATTCACATGTCCATTTCACACTTTTTCTTACAGGTCCATGTCCTTAGGTATGTGTAATTCTATAGCAATTATTCAAGTATGAATGATGAATATTTTTCATGATATGGTAGAGTAATTCATAGAAATATTCTTGGATGACTTCCTAGTTAATGGAAGATCTTTTGAAGTCCTCCTATGAAATCTGGAGTTAGTCATGTGATGTTGTGAAAAAATATTCCTAGTTTCGAATTGCGAAAAGTGACATTATTTGGTTCAAGGAGGCATAGTACTCATACATAAAATTTACAAAGGAGTCATAGAAGTCGATCCAGCTAAGATAAAGGTGATCAAATATTGACCAGAACATTCAACATTTAAGGGTATAAGAAGCTTTCTGGTACATGTGGGATTCTAGAGGTGATTTATAAAAGACTTTGAAAAAGTTATTTCCATCAGACACAGCTATTTAAAAATGATGTTCCATTTGAATTCACTGAATAAAGTTGAAATGAATTCAATAATTTGAAGAAAATATTGATAGGATCCCCTATAATAATTTCACCTAATGAGGACAAGAAATTTGAATTAATGTGTGATGCCAGGGGAATTGTTGTTGGAACTGTTTTAGGACAATGAGTTGGTCACATATTCTATCATATCTACTATTCTAGAAACACAATGAATAAATCTCAAGTCAACTACACAACTATATAGAAATAACTGTTAGCCATTGTTTGTGCCTTTGAAAAATTGAATTCCTATTTGGTATTCTCAAAGGTGATCATGCACACTGATCATGCTTCCCTAAGGTATTTAATTAACAAGAAGGATGCCAAGACATTGCTGATAAGGTGGATCCTCTTACTCAAAGAATTTGATATTGTGATCAAAGAATACAAAGGCATAGAAAATGTGATCTCTAATAATTTATCTTGACCACCTATACCACTCATCTAGGAAGACGACGATACTGACATTGAAGTTGATTTTCCTAATGAAACCCTTTTTAACATTAAGGTTCCACTGTGGTTTGATGATATTTATAATTATCACACCTTTGTATTTTTTCACCAAAGCCTCTCCTTTCAACAAAGGAAATTGTTTTTGGCTAAAGGGAAACATTACTATACATATGAATCACTTCTTTTCAAGAATTTCACTGATGGCTTGTAGTGAAATTTAATTTTTGTAAATGAAATACCAAATTTCATACGTCACCAAATAGAAGAAATAATGGACCCATGAACACTATATAAAAAAATCTAAAAGGTGGACTCCGTTGGACAATGATACACCAAGACACTAGGGAATTTTATTAGAGCTGTAACAGGTTCCATCAAACTAGGAACATTGAGACAAGAAACAAAATGTCTAAAATCCCTATAATGGAAGTCAAAATCATTCTTTTATGAAGGATATACTTCGTGGGACCATTTTTTAATTCACATGTAAATTCCTACATTTTTTGGTGTTGATTTCATCTCAAAATGGTTAGTAGATGAAGCCACATCACATGACACAACAAAAGTGTTTAGGAAATTCCTAAAAAATATTTTGTTCTCAAGATTTACATTTCCTAAATTACTCATTAGTTGTCAAGGAACACATTTAACAAATAAAGATGTTAAAGTATTGTGGAAAAAATATGGAATCAGGTACAATACATGAACTCTCTATCACCCAAAAACAAATGGGAAAGTTGAACTTTCAAATAGGGAGATCAACCATATATTGGAAGGGACTGCGAAAACATGCTGAGGTGACTGGAGAATGAAATTGGATGATGCAATATGGGTGTACCACACTGCATAAAAAACACATATTGGTACTACACCATTTAGAATGGATTATAGGAAATTGTGTCATCTTCCAGTTGAACTAGAGCATCCCTCGTACTAGGAAATTAATAAGCTAAATAAGTATTCTCAGAAAGATGGGAGAATATAACATGTTGGAACTGGATGAATTGGAAGAAATTAGGAAATATGCTTATGATAATGCCAAGAACTACAAGGATAGAACTAAGAAATGGTTTGATCAATGCATTACCAGATGCATCTTTTTCCTAGAAAATAATGTCCTCTTATTCAATTCAAGATTGAAATTATTCCCTAGGAAACTAAAATATTGATGGTTTAAACCATTCAAAGTCTTTTAAATTTTTTGTATGAGACCATTGAAATTCAAAGGGATGGTGGACCACCACTCAAATTAAACTGTCAAGGATTGAAAATCTTTCAAGAAATGTTTCGTAAAGGCTGTTTCATCATCCTTAAGTTCATATAATCCTTAAATTAGTTATAATTTTTATGTTAAATAAAGCACTGACTGGGAGGAAACCCACAGTAGGTCATCTTAGATTGGATTAGATTAGAATAACCTTATTAAATATTAGGAGGTTATGGGAGTTTGAGGATAGGGTTTGAACAATATTTGATCCAAAAATATCAATTACATGTTGTGTAACCCTGTTACATGAATTCTACCTTTTATGTAAAAAATACTATAAAAATTATAAGTACATTTCCTGAAATTTGGTTAATGATCAAGTAGAACCCTGAGATAGTTTTTTTAAATCAAGTTGTTATCCTATTTTCATGACTCGAAATCCCATCTCCCTCCCAACCATTCAGCTTCATCCTATGTAAAAAAGGCGACCCCCTTCCCAATCCACCATCCCTCCCCTAATCCTCGTCCCTCCCCTCCAAACCGGCCAAAACCCTGTTCCCCTATTCACCTACTTCCAAACCAGAACAACCTTCCCTCGACCTTCAGCCTCACTCCCACTAAACCCTTCCATCCCCTTCTCACTCGCACGCATCAACACCATCCAACCCCCTCTCCTTCCCATTGGCCCATGACTTTCTCCACACCCCTATTCCCCTCCCTCTATTTTAGAATCAACTAAACCCCCTTCCATCATACGCACGCCACTACTTTCCTACAGTGATGGAAAGGAGAAAAACCTTGTGACAAACGTACTCTAATTCTTCATAGAACACGAATAGAATCCGCCTGGAAAATGGCCATGAGTGCCACACCTAGCCCACCTTCTTCACCTCCCGCAGTAGCTCGTGCTACAAAAGATATTCAAGATGAATCCTCATCTAGATTAGAGAACTCATCCAGTGATCACAAACTTTATCTTCATCCAATTATATTCTTCTCGAACCTGAATCACTGTTTCAACCTCAACTGGTTGCAGTCGAATCCCATGAGAACAAATAATATTATAGAATTTCCCATTCTTTTCTTCTTTATATCAACAATCACATCCTAGAACTCCTGAAAAACATCATTTTGATTGAATTATTGTGGTACTATAGATAACATATAAATATCTTTTACTTTTGTTCCTGTATTTATTTGAGGTATCATTGGGTAACCTGTGTTTTTTCTGAATGATTGACCATATGGGGTATCATTTTCTGAGTTTGACATTAACTTGTGAATCTATATAGAGAAGTTTTACACATCCATGGTCTTTTTGAAACATCAGATCGAGCCTCCCTGAACTAATAAGAGGCACCAATGATAGATGTTTTCATGAGATGCATAGTCAGTGCGTGAAATGTGGATCACAAAATCCACTCATTTGCGCATCCCAATATTACAGGTACTCCATAGAGCCCTAACACATGCATGGTTTTCCCAAACGGAGTCTCATTGGAGTGTTAGCTAGGTTGACATAATCATTTTGGCAGTATCCATGGGTGGCCTATCCATCAACATGGATTCTTAGTTCACCTACTATTATAAGGATCATGAATAGCAGAACAAAGGTACCTTGATGGGTGATTCATTCATTACCCACCTCACTAGACATCTCGACGTTTTTGATGATGTTATTCCCCTCACATCACTGAGATATATAGAGATCACTGATTTTATGATGCTATAAAAGTTGATGATATTATTGAGGGAAGATGGTATTTATAATTGGGAATGAGTCATTCATGAGGAAACACCTATAGTAGACCCACCACCAGCATCAGACCCACCACATACTCGGCCCACTACTTCACCTTCGACAACTCCCTCCCAAAGTCCAGGCTCTACCACCACCACATCTACTATTGCTCCACCCACCCATCCCCCCTCCATATATTTGAGCCATACAACTATACATAATTTAGAACCTATGAAGGATCTCATCCCATGTGCACATGTAACGTCCTGGTTCCGAAAGCCACCTAGAGGCCCCCCTTACCCGGTTGGTCACCTGGCCTCAAGTGAATTTCCCCGAACGCCAGAGGCTGCCGACAAGCAGTGAGGGCCTTGGGTGTGATATTGGGGAATCTATGCCCTCATTGACAGAGTACACAGTGGAAATAAACAAATATATACAAGAGCGGAAGTAGTAATAATATCATACAAAAATAAACATCAAAAGACTGATAGAATAAACTAGAGAACATATATAAAATGATGCATGATAAATATGTCTAGGAAAGTAGCGAAACAAAGCACAATACTGAAACATAGTAGTAAACCATGTACAAAAGAAAAATAGTAATCATCTCCACCGCATCGCAAGCCTAAGCTTGGTCCCATTATCTCCTGCTCCACATCATTTAAAGTACCTGAAGTGGAAGGGAACTTGCCCTTGTCTATACCTACAAAAATTTAATCTGTTTGGGCCCAAAATCATGGCACAAACAGGGTGTGAGACTAAATCCATGTTGGAAACCACCATGATATATGTTCCTAATAGTCAATGACTATATGGAAGGTAAAAGTACAGCAAAATAGTAAACATAAATGTACTCAATAGTAAACAATCCATAGTTTCAATATCCAGAAACAACTAACCAAGATGATAAACACCAACATGTAACCCTTTAGAAAGTACCCACAACCTATCCCCTCTAGTTCTACATAATAGGTACAAGAATCCCTCTGGGTAGTACACTCTTTCTAACCCCTCTGGTTCAGCTTAAGAATAGACTCTATGAGGAAGCACTAGTCGTCAATTCCCCCTATAGTCTCGTATCATAACTAAAGGCACTCTAGGGAAGCACTTACATCACATTACCTATGTGGCCCGCATTGATGAACTAAAAACACTTTTTAGAAGCACTCAACATCAATCCCCCCTATGGTCTCGCATCGTAAGTAAAATAGACACTCTGGAGAAGACCTCAACGTTCATTCTCCCTATAGTCTATACACTAGGTTCTCATGGCCCTGTGTAAGTCAAGAAAGTGTAGTAGTGTGTATCGGCCAAGGTAAACCTCAAGAACTACTTGGATAGAATTCTACAGCATAACATCATAACAGAATAACAGTCACACCATCCTACAATAGAAGGCATGGAAGGCAAACAGCTGTCTAACAGGAAAACTAGACCCAAAGGGTCAAAACAGGCATAAAATTCATGGTAAACACATCTAAAGAAAAAAAATTCACCCTATTCACAGTCAAATATCATCTAATTAAGCATACAAGCATAGTAGGAAAACAACAGGGCTAAAACGGTAAATGAGTAATACCCAGTTCATGGGTATTGGGAAAATTTTCACATAAAACTCAGACATTCAACAAAAAGGCACAAACCACCTATCTCGGTGTTGGGAGATCTCTATACGTGAACCTTGAGGCTTGAATCACCTTAGAACGCCAAAGATCTACAAAAACATCTAAAACGTTCATTATAGGGTAACTTGAGAAAGAAGTGGAATCATGAAACAAGGCTCAATAAGAAGAGAGAGCTTACCGAGGCGATCCCAATGCAATCGACGACAGTCAAATCAGAGATAAGATGGAGACTTGGGGTCTCAGATAAGGATCGTGGCCATATGAGTTCCCTTAGACAAATAAAACCTAGAAGAACATAGTTATGGTGATTAGACGCGACCCCGATCCATTTAATGAAAAAAAAGTAAAGTACATGGAGTGTACTCACCATTTCTATACTCCACTTTAGGTGACCTCCAAGTCACCCCCACACGGCCGTGTGCATGGCCGCTACACGGCCAGCACCAGACTACCTGCGGTAACCGAGTACACGATGTATACTCATAAAGTACACGACCTATACTTAGAAAATTTCATGAAAAAATTCTTTTACAAAAAAAATGTTTAGAAAAGGAAAACATACCAGAATAGAAGATTCAGGTTCTTACAAACTTCTTCCCTTAAAGAAATTCATCCCTGAATTTCCCTAGCAAGGTGGGGTAGAAGAAGAAACCCCGAACAACTCTGGCCATTGCGATCGTACATCTGCCTCCCTCTCCCAAGTCTTGTCCTGTACTCACCCATGCTGCCAAAGCACCCATACCAGAGGAACAGACCGGCCACAGAGACCCCTCGTACTGTGATCAACAATATAGATTGGATGCTCCCCGAAAGATGTGTCCACTTCCAACTCAACCTCGTCGGTTTGGAAAACATGAGATGGGTCTGCAAACTAACATCAAAGTTGAGAAACATGGAAGATGTTGTGCGTAGATCGGTACCTCTGAGGTTATTTTAATAGATAGGAAATTGGATAACTCTCTCCAACACCTCCAATGGCCCGACGTACCTCGGCGAAATCCTACCCTATCTCCTAATCATTTTGTGACCCAAAATCATTGTGAATCATAGGAAAACCTGATCCCCGACCTCGAACTCTAGAGGTCGTCTCCGCTGATCCACATAAGACTTTTGTCGAGACTACGCAATAGCCATCCTCTTCCATATGAACTTTATCTGATCTGTGGTCTCTAGAACAAGATGAGGTCCCAGCAAAGCTGCCTCTCCTACCTCCAACTAACATAAGGGTGATAGGCATGGACTACCGTACAAGGCCTCATAAGTTTCCATCTGAATAGTTTCTTGAAAACTATTTTTGTAGTAAACCCCCACAAGAGGTATATGCTTTTCCCATGAACATCTAAAATCCAGGATGCATGCTCATAGCATGTCCTCAAGAACCTGAATCGTACACTCGGACTGGCCATTAATTTGGGGGTGGTAAGCTGTACTCAAAAGCATTCTATATCCCCTGCAAGACCGAAGAAGTAAAACTTCCATCCCTGTCTAAAATGATGGAGTGTGGAACTCCATGAAGACGTAAAATCTAATGGATGTACAGCCGTCCCAACTCATCAATATTGAAAGTCTCCTTGATTGGAAATAAGTGAAAAAACTTATTGAGTTAATAAATGAAAACCCATACTGCATCATTTCCTCGAGGCGACCTCGGAAACCCTGTTATGAAATCCATCGCGACATCATTCCACTTCCACTCAGGAATGGGTAACTGCTGCAAAAGCCCTGCTGGTCACTGATGCTCCTCCTTCACCTGTTGACTGGTGGAACACCTCATGATGAAACTTGCAACGTCCCTCTTTATACTTGGCCACAAATACTGATAGTTAAGATCACGAAACATCTTGGTGACACCAGGATGAACTGCCCAAACCAAGGAATGAGAGTTCTGCATCAACTCCTCGAGTATGTCTGTTGGAACCCATACGAGCCCTGAGAAATTCAAGATCTCATCCTCGCCTATAGTCCATCCATGAATAGGGTCCTCTCCTAACACACATTCCTATAGGACTAGGCCTTAAGAATTTGATAGCTTCCTCATTCATACTCGATCAAGATGGGTAGAGGTAACCGCTACAGAAGAAATGACATTCTACCCCAGTCTGTTGTGCACCACCAAATACATCTCAGTGAATAGATCCATAAGATTCCAGTCATTTCTGGCCTCCTGAACTACCTATATCTAAGTCCTCCTGCTTAATGAATCAGCTACCGCATTGTCTTTCCCAGGAGTGTAGGAAATATTGATGTCAAAAGACTGAAGGTACTCAACCCAACTTCGCTGTCTCAAATTCAGATCATGCTGAGTGAAGATGTACTTGAGACTTTTGTGGTCGGTGAAAACAAAAAAATGCTCTCCCAGAAGATAATGTCACCAACAGTGTAAGGCATAAAAAACTGCAACCAACTTGAAATCGTGTGTCGGGTAGTTCTCTCACGTGGTCTCAACTGCCGAGACCGAAACACAACGACTCCATCTCCCTGCATAAGCACAGATCCTAGCCCGATACCTGAACCATCACAATAAAAAGTATTACTCGTGCCTGGATTTGGAAATACTAGTATAGGTGATGAAGTAAACCTCCCTTTCATCTCCTGAAAGGCTGACTCACAAAAATCTGACCATAAGAACTTCACACCCTTATTAGTCAGACCCTTCAGTGGTGCTGCTAAGCATGAAAAGTATTTAATGAAACATCTATAGTATCCATCCAGCTCAAGAAAACTCTGCACCTCAAAGATGTTCTCCGACTGTTCCCAAGAAACTACTACTATCACTTTCTCTCGGTCTATTGACACTCCTATCTCTGAGATAAAATTACCCAAGAAGTGAATTTGATCCATCCAAAAGTGTCATTTTGATATAATAGCATATAACTAATTCTTTCTCAGTGTACTCAGAATGATCTCAATATGGGTATCTTGGCCGTTTCGAGTATGAGAGTACACCAAGATATCATCCACGAAGACAACCATTAAATAATCCAAGTACGGATGTAACACTCGGTTCATCAGTGCCATGAAAACTGCATGCGCGATCGTCAGACCGAACGGCATAACCATATACTCGTATAGACCATACCTACTCCAGAAGGCTATGAGAGGTATAACAGATGGTCTAACACACAACAGATGATAACCGGACTACAAGTCAATCTTCGAGAACACCTGTGATCCTTGAAGATTATCAAAGAGATCATCAATCCTTGGTAATTGATATCAGTTCTTGACCGTCAACTGGACCAACTTCTGGTAATCCACACAAAGCCTAAGGGTTCTATCTTCCTTCTTCACCAACAGGGATGGAGAACCCCAAGGAGAAGTACTAGGTTTAATGAAACCCATTGGCACCAACTCCTCCAACTACTTCTTGAGATCTTGAAACTTTGGTGTAGCCATCCTATAAGGAGGGATGGACACCAGTGCCGCTTCTGGATCGATCTCAATAGAATAGTCCACCACTCCCTCTAGAGGAAAACCTAAAAAGTCCTCTGGAATGACATCCTCGAAACGATCCACCATTGGAGGAATGTATAATTGTGTATTCTCCTTATCATCAAGATATAAACTAGCAATATGAGATGTAACTCCTCCTAACCCATGATGCTCTGGACCCGCTTTGCTCACCTGGACATCCCACCCGACCTTATAAAGAAACGATACGCCCTCTGGTGATGTGAATCCCACCCTGTGATGATAACAGTCGATGAATTCCTAGATAGGAACTAACAAGTCCATTCCGAGAATGAAATCATAGCTTTTCATCTCTAGGACATAGAGGTCCCATAGGAAGTGACACCCACAAACATCTAGATGGAACTCCCTACACTAACGTACACTAGCCGTTCTAGTCGCCAATAGAGTGTCTAGTGTCAAAATATCGACAGAAGAAAAGATGCATAGCCCAAAGCTCTCCACAACAACAACAAATATAAAGCTATGGGAAACCCCTGTATTGAAAAGAGTTGAAGATAAATCTGAGGCAACGATAATCGTACCTCGAACTGTAGAGGGTCTGTGATCCTGCTCCTGTTGGGTCTACTCCACTGCAAAAGTATGACCTAAACTGTGGCCCTGTGACCATGTCTGGCCACCCTGAGCTGATCCACACTGTTGTTGCTGAAAACCGGGCGGCTGGCTACCACAGACACGACCTCCACTATAAGGACCCGACATTAAAACATTACATAATATTGATTTAAATGAATAGTTCACATTGAGGATCATTTTAGGCTTATAGTTTTAGATAATTAGACCACAACTGTTATATAACAACTTGAATATCACATGTAGACACTACTACTCAGTACCTATTTTTTTTATAAAATAAAAACTCTTAAAAGAAACATGTCTGGTTCCATGTTTTAGATAGCATGACTTTTCCGTGATCCAATCCTTGACCCTATTCATCTTTAAGTCTGGTGGAAAACATTTCAAAAACATGGGATGGGCATAAAAAACTCAGTAAGGGTTATAAAATAAGGAAGGAAAGCATTATCCCATCAATAAATACAGTTCAATGAAACCATACTTTTCAATCATAACAAACCTTAAGAAATGAAAAGATTTATGAATAACACACACAAATCCTAAATCATAAAGGTTACTTGTGACATCCATATCAAACTTATATTTTAGCTATAACAACTACATAGGGACGTACACTTGGAATACACATCACAGTATATTCCCTAAATATCTTTGGAGAAATATCCCGTTTACCTCTGTCATGTTACCCAATGAATTGGAGAGCTATCTCAGGCTCACCCGCCCTAGGTTTATCACGGAACCACCAGTATACGTAAAAAATTCCCAATTACCATAACATAATAATAACACATAACACAAGTATAAAGGAATTAAAACATTTCCACATTCCAATATATCAAATCAAGATATTAAATTAAACAATGCTTTATCAAATAATTTTCAAAACCATTTAAAAATAGATTTTTGAATCAAGGTGTCTCATAAAACTTTGAAGATTTTAAATGAATTATCATTTGAAAATATTAGTGTCTATATAAATAAATCCAAAACCCATTTTGAAAACATGGACATTAATGACATATATTTAGAAGAATAAATCTTTAAAACATTTAAAATGATATTTTAGTTAGAGTTACTAACCAAAAGAGAGACACTTGAATACAAATAATTGAGGTAATAAAAACTTTATAATATCATGAGAATAAAGGTATTCATTAAATACTATTTCAAAGTACATTATATACACCATATAAAAGGGAATTGGTGTATAACAACAAAAAAGTCACAATGGAATGTAAATTGAGATGTAATCTCTTATAAAGACCGTATCCTTATGTTAAGGATAAATCAAGGAAATAATTATGTTTGAAAAATATAAATACACTCAATATGATTGTATATTAAATTTAAATCAATCAGATGAAATTCACACATATTCTTGTAAAAAAACCACCAATGAATTGGATTTTTAACTCAGTAAATGGAGATTGAGTTAAAAATTACTCTTATTAAGTTCATATCAATGACTTGAGAATTTTTAAATGGGGTGATTATGTGTATCAAAATTATATCCATAGAAAGGGTAGTGTAAATTACTACCAAAATAATAAATAGTTATTCCACACATAATCATGGAGTAAAATAATCAATGAAGTATGCATAAATCCCACTAAGTGGAAATTGAAGTATGAAATTCCTTTACCGATTTGGTAACTTATGAAACATACAACCCATGAAAGAAGGATCATACAATGAAGATTTAAATAACCATAAATTTAATTATATTACACAATTAATACAATCATGGTTAGTACATACACCACACAAAAGTAAATAGTGGCAAATATAGCATGAATCTTACAAGAATAAAAAAGTGAGATGAAAATCCCTTACCACGTTGTAATCAATCGAGTCGTATGAAAAAAAGTTAATAACCACCAAATGATTCAAAAAATAACAGAAATATATAGAAAATAATGATAATATATATATATATCAATTAGAAGTACACAATACACCACATCTAATAAATTAGTGGTGAACAATGCGAATCTCACCGAATTGAATGTGAGATAAGAAATCCCTTACCTCATGTCACACTTGACTCGATCGTTCATTAATCTCCAGAATAATAAACTAAAGATAATTTATACTTTCTTAAGATCCCTTTACAAGTTTATTATTCCATTTATATCACTTATTACCATGTTATAAACATTATTTAATCATTTAAGTTAATAACGTTCATTTTATCGATATTTGGTACTTGAGTCAAAAAATGAACACCTTATATTTACAAGTTGTCCATGTGGTCAATAGTTCATTATATCCAGAATGAAATACATTATTTAGATATCATATATATTCTGTATATATATATATATATATTTATAATAGTATATATCATTTCGAGGTAAGAAATGAAATGCACTGTTCATGGAGACGGTAAGTCGTACGTACGCATGAATGCTACTTTCATTTATATTTTTTATTTTAATGGAATTTATACATAATTATACATAGGTATATTATAATTCCAGTATAATATCATATATAATATCATCAAATCCATCATTTATACGTCCCACATAGGTTATTAATGAGTTTATCACTTTGAGGGGGGCGGTAGTCCGCCCTTCCTCAAATGAAATTATCGCATTTACCCATAATGGAAACCATAAAGGTATTATATAAAAGAAAAATACTGAAGAATGAAGAAAAAGTAAACATAATATATATCACATATAAATATAGTGTCATCTTAATGGCCACCATGAGAGGAGATATGAGATAATCAAACAATCATCGTTTCGTGAGGCGTTAGTTTTCCATCCACAGAAATAATATGTTCTTCACACATTAGATGGAGGTGTGTGTTAGTGTAGTTTGAATCATTATCATAACAACATACTAGTATATTGAGGATACTGGTGTTGTTATAAAATAAGGTAATAAAAAGAGTTTAGGGGCTGGAGAAGTAAAATAAAGGAAAATAATTTAAGAGAAACTATTACCTTTAATTTGGGTAACTTCCTTTGGTTTGAACCAAAAGGACTTCTTGAAGTGCCATCTGCCTAAGTTAAAGCTTCTAAGAGGAATATAGGTATGTAGAGAGCTTACTTGGGTAGGGTTTGAACGTACCAAAAGGCTTGAGCGGTGTGATTATTTTGTTAAAATTGGTGTCCTTTTATAAGGGGGAGGAGGGGCTCTTTAGGAATGTGTGAAAATATTATTTTATTATATAATGATATTTTGTTTCTAAACGTACAGAACTAAATAAAGTCGAATATAAGATGACTCATGGTCGAAATAAAATCATAAAATAATAATTGTACAGGTTTTGGATGTTAGTTTAATATTTATAATAATATTTTTTAAAATCATTTATTAATGTGGTATATAATGCATCATTGTTGTCTCATAAATAATATAATTTATTTTCTATATAAAAATTATAAAAAACTACCATGATGTAGGAAATATTTTTATCATTCCAATTAATATTGATAGTCGAAATGATAATTTATATATCCCCTTGTAAAAACTAATTTACTAAAAGATATTTGTTTTTTTCATTTTTGCCTTTACTTTATGTTAATTAATATAAAGTGTCATTATCACTCCCAAGTGGCTAAATGGGGTCCAAAAATGGACCCAAATATCCCCATGGTCATAAAGGACTAAACCAATAAGGTTAGGACAATTGTTGAGGTAATTTTGTATTATTATAATATTCTTTTTACCTTGAATTGCCCTATTTACCTTTAACCGTGGTCAATAAAACTAAAAAGTTACTGTTAACCAAAAATTATTTTCATCTTATTGAACCAAATTTTACTTATTTATAACAACCATTTATGTCATATTTTTGAAATCAAATTCACAGAAGTGGTAAAATTTCAATTAAATGAAAAAGGCAGTATTTTTAACTACTACAAAGTGGTTTCACTATTCATCAAAAATTGATGTTTTTCAAAAAAATACCAAAAATTAAGCCTAAACTATAATTTTGTATTTAAAATTAAAAAATGATGTCTATTTTACCAAATTAAAAACATAGAATTTGAATTAATTAATTTAATATTAATTTCCATTGTCAAACCAAATAGCATGTTTAAAAAAACAATATCTATCAAAAGATTGACACTTGTTTATGTCCAATTTAAAAGTGAAATTAATTACAATGACCACCATTAGATTAAATGGTAAAAGTATAATCTAATTAAACTTTAAAAAAAATTAAAAAAATAATCTAATCGTAAAAATAAATTATATTAAAAATTAGATTTGAATTAAAATACAGTATTTTTCACTATTCATTATAAATGATTTTTATCAAAAAATACCAAAATTATACCCAAGGTAAATTTTAATGTTCTGATTCTAAATAAGAATATTATTTTTTCAAATAGAACATCTAAAAGTTACCAAAACTATATTTAAGGACGGTTCACCATCAAAAGGCAGTAAATAATCCTTTTAAAGTAAATTATGTTTAAAATTAGATTATTTCACATTTTAGCCTCTAACTTTTATCGGATAAATGTAAAAAAATTTAACAAACATGTATAATAATTTTGTATTTAGTTCTGTTCATTTCCGCCTTTTCAATGAATAGGCGTTAACTACTATTTAAAATCATAATATTATTTTATCAGTGTGTAATGTAAGATTTCAAAGAACTCTGTTGTTGCGTATCAGGTAAGCTATCGAACATAACAACCCCTTTAAAGTAAAATTAATATTTTATTGAAAAATATAAAAAAAATATGAAAATATCATATTCTTTATTTATCTGGTATGTTACATCCTTCCCTCCTTTTGGAAATTGCATCCTCGTAATTTTAAAATTGGGATCAAAAACTTCATTCAAAGTCCCACATCGGAAAAAGAGTCAATAAAACTATCAATTTAAAAATAAAGGAATAGAAGTAAAAAGGTTACCCGAGACAACAGATACTAGGATTCCATGAAAACATGGATATGGAGGGGAAAAACCATCATGTTCTGATGGATAGTGATAGAAAACATGTTTAGGAGAAAGTTAACCACCAGAAAATCACAAACTTGTGATGGGTTAAACAGTATTTGATTCCCCAGTAGGAAAAGTTAACAGCCATGGTTTTTGTTTTTAGTTACTTTTCAATGAGGAATTTATTAATGAGATTAACTAAAAACATAATGAAATATACTTAATTTTCATGTAGACATGCATCTTTTACTAGATTTCTAACACAAAAACGAATTTTCTCCAAACGATGAGTATTCAGGATGACTTTTTTCACATTAAGATTGATATAATCAACTTCTATAGAATCACATAATCCAAGAAAGATGAACTATATATATTTCCCATGTCTTTAGACCTTAACCAAAACCAAAATTGTTAGCACCAGATCAGATAATCCCCCAAAAATATAATCTTTTACAAAAATAAAAACTACTCTGCATCTCCAAAATTTGTCAAAAAAAAACTCAAAGTTCATCAAAGACCATTCAATAAACAGCTGCCCATAAAATTCTTCGAAGTAATCCAAACTATGATTGAAACCAAAATCTCAAAAGGATTTAATCACATAGTCTTCCAAGATAAATCTTAACATTTATCTCTAAATAACATCAGTTACCCTTAAAGTCTCATATTGAAAAGTAATTAACCTAATCATATATCCTACATGATAGGTTAATATATTCCATAGATAACCCAAAACTGACTTATTTGTGATTTATAAAATCTTCTAACTAAAAATAATTAGTCATATTAACCTGGTACTTCACGTAGTCTAGTGGTAGGTGATAAATACCAGTCGCACATTGGTTGTGGGTTTGATTCCCGCAGCTTTTTCCGACGCGACGGGTTGTCGCACAATCCGTATGTTTTCCTTTTTTCAAAAACTATATAATTTTATAAAATTCCCGAAAAGAGATAAATTAATCAAAAATAACCATAACATATTTTAAACATTAAGGTTATTTAATAACTTTAATTTTGCATCCCAAAAATTTATTAGCTTGTAATTGCCTCAAATTCAAGGATCATATAAACCCAAATGGTTCTTTATAACTATATCCACAAAAGAAAAGATAATTATTCCTTGAATAAAATGTTCATATATCAAACTTCAGGGTTATACATACTAAAAATTTTTCTATTGTAATTCCCCTCATCAAAAGAGCCTTAACTCTGATAAGCATCTCACCATCCTAAAATCTACGATAACTCTTGAATCCCTTATATGTTGACTTCTTACTCATTCAACATTCTTCATGATCCATTAATCATTCCCTTTTATCTTATTATAATATAATTCTTTCCTACAAATAGAATCATGAATCATATCCTATGATTCAATGATATCCAAAAATATGTTTAGACATAATCCATACCTTTCATTTGTCATTGTCAGTTTCTTCATCCTCAATCAGAATGGAATTAGGTATTGGTAAACATAAATTTGTATGATCCTGGTGATCCCATTCCCAAAACATCTTCATAGGACATGTGTTTGTATAATGACCATGCACACCACATTTAAAACATTCAATTTATCCCTCGGAAATAAATTTATTCCCTTTCCTAGAGTCAACTAGATGCTTCCTTTTTCCATTGAAGGTTCTTGCTTTATGACCTTCATTTCCACATCTATAGCATCTTCATGTCCCTTTGAAGCATTTTACAAGGTGTTTCTTTCCACATCCTTGACACATAGGTTTTTGAACATACTTACCTTTATGATTATTAGTTTAACTTCCATAGGGATTTGTTTCTCGCATATATGTTGCCTTATAAGAATCACTAAGGTTCAAGTGGTAAATCATGACTCCAAATAGCTGGTTGAGAATAACCACAAGAGTTCTCATTGTAGCTCCAATATCATTTTGTTTCTCGTTTAGAAAAACGTCACAGTTTCCTTCACATCCACTATTACTTTGGTTCCTGCTAGATCTATAAATTTACTAAACCCAAAAAGGTCAGTTTGAGTATATTAGTAAAATCATCATATAATATCTTATGAGGAGGGAAAATACTAAGATATAATTATTAATGTTATCTTAAACTCATTCACTTTATCTTAAAAAACTATGACTCTTTCTGAAATCCTAACCATTATGGTAATGTCGTTTATGCTTAAAGAATACCCTAACCTCCAAAGTTATCTAAACCGACCTCTAATACCCACTATAAGGACCCAGCCTTAAAAAATTACATATTATTTAATTAAATGAATAATTCAAATTGAGGATATTTTCAGGTTTAGAGTTTTAGCGAATGAGGCCATAACTATTACATAACAACTTGAATATTAGATGCAGACACTACAACTCAGTACACATTTTTTTATAAAATAAAAACTCTTAAAAAGAAACATGTCTAGTTACATATTTTAGACAGAATGAATTTTCCTGGATCCCATCCTTGACCATATTCATATTTAAGTCCTGTGAAAAACATTTCAAAGACATGGTATGAGCATAAAAATATTAGTATGGGTTATAAAATAAGGAAGAAAAACTTTATCCCATCAATAATTACAAATCAACAAAACCATACTTTTAAATCATTACATACCTTATGAAATCATAATATTTATGAATAACACACACAAATCCTAAATCATAATGGTTACTTATGGCATCCATATCAAACATACATTGTATCAATCACACTTACATAGGGAGTTACACTTGTAATACCCATCATAGTATATTCCCAAAATCTCTTTGGAGAAACATCACATTTACCTCCATCACGTTACCCAATGCATTGGAGAGCTATCTCAGGCTCACCCACCCTAGGTTTTTCACAGAACCACCCATATATATAAACAATTCCCAATAACCATAACATAATAATAACACATAACACAAGTATAAAGGAAATATATCATTTCCACATTCCAATATATCAAATAAAGATATTGAAATAAACAATGCTTTATCAAATCATTTTCAAAACCATTTAAAAAGAGATTTTTGAATCAAAGTGTCCCATAACACATTGAATATTTTAAATGAATTATCATTTGAAAACATTAATGTCCATATAAATAAATACAAAAACCCATTTTGAAAACATGGACATTAATGAGAAATATTTAGAAGAATAAATCTTTAAAACATTTAAAATGATATTTTAGTTAGAGTTCCTAACCAAAAGATAGACACTTGAATAAAAATAATTTAGGTAATTAAAACATTATAATATCATGAGAATAAATGGATTCATGATATACTATGTCAATGTACATTATATACACCATATAAAAGTAAATTGTTGTATAACAACAAAGAAGGCTAAATGGAATGTAAATTGAGATGAAATCTCTTATAAAGACCGTATTCTTAGGTTAAGGAAAAATCAAGGACATAATTATGTGTGAAAAATATAAATACACTCAATATGATTATATATTCAGTGTAAATAAATCAGAGAATATTCGCACATATTCTTGTAAAAACAACACCAATTAATTAGATTTTTAACTCAATAAATGGCGATCGAGTTAAAAATTACTCTTATTAAGTTCATATCGATGACTTATGAATTTATCAATGGAGTGATTATGTCTATAAAAAGTATATCCAAAGAAAGGGGAGTGTAAATTACTACACAAATAATAAATAGTGATTCCACACATAATCATGGAGTAAAATAATCAAGGAAGTATGCGTAAATCCCACTGAGTGGAAAATGAAGTTTGAGATTATGTTACCGATTTGGTAACTTATGAAAAAAAACACATGAAATAAGTATCATACAATGAAGATGTAAATACCCATAAATTTAATTATATTACACAATTAATACTGTAATGGGCAGTACATACACCACACAAAAGGAAATAGTGGCAAATATAACATGAGTCTCACAGGAATAAAAAAGTGGGATGAAAATCCCTTACCACGTTGTGATCAATCGAGTCGTAAAACAAAAAGTTAATGACCAAAAAAATAATTCTTAAAATAACATGAATATAAAGAGAATAATGATAATATATATATATATCAATTGGCTATACACAATACACCACATCCAATAAATTAGTGGTGAACAATGTAAATATCACGGAATTGAAAGTGAGATAAGAAATCCCTTACCTCGTGTCCGACATGACTCGATCATTCTTTAATATCCTGAATAATAAACTAAAGTTAATTTATAATTTCTTAAGAACCTTTTCAAGTTTATTATTCCCTTTATATCACTTATTACCATGTTTTAAACATTATGAAATCATTTAAGTTATTAACATTCATTTTGTCGATATTTGGTACTTGAGTCAAAAATAAACAACTTATATTTACAAGTTGTCCATGTGGTCAATAGTACATTATATCCAGAACGAAATTAATGATTTAGATATCATATATATGATATATATCCAGTATATATATATATTTATAATAGTACATATCATTTGGAGGTAAGAAATGAAATGCACAGTTCATGGAGACGGTAAGCCGTACGTACGCGTGAACGCTACTTTCATTTCTATTTCTTATTTTAATGGAAATGAAACATAATGATAGATAGGTATATTATAATTCCTGTATAATATCATATATAATATATTTAACACCATCCTTTATACATCCCACATATGGTATTAACGAGTCATATCACTTTGAGGGGGCGGTAGTCCGCACTTCCTCAAATGAAATTATCGCGTTTACCCATAATGGAAACCATAAAGATATGATATAAAAGAGAAATACAGAAGAATTAAGAAAACATAAACATAATATATATCATATATAAATATAGTGTCATATTAATATCCACCATGAGATGTGGTAGGAGATAATCGAACAATCATCATTTCATGAGGCTTTAGTTTTCCATCCCCAGAAACAGTATGTTCTTCAACCATTAGATAGAGGTGTGTGTAAGTGTAGTGAGAATACTTATCATAAAAACATCCTAGTATATTTAGGATACTGGTTTTGTTATAAAATAAAGGAATAAAAAGAGTTTAGGGGATGGAGATGTAAAATAAAAGAAAAGAAGTTAAGAGAAACCATTACCTTTAATTTGGGTAACTTCTTTTGGTTTAGACCAAAAGGACTTCTAGAAGTACCTTCTGCCTAAGGTAAGGATTTTAGGAGGAATATAGGGGTGTATGGAGATTAATTGGGATGATTTTGGATGATCCAAATGGCTTGAGATATTTTATGAATTGGTTAAAAGTGGTGTCTTTTTATAAGGGGGAGGAGAGGCTCTTTAGGAAAGTGTGAAAATATTATTTTATTATATAATGATATTCAGTTTCTAAAGGTCCAAAACTAACTAAAGTCGAAGATAAGATGACTCATGGTCGAAATAAAATAATCCAATAATAATTTGACAGGTTTTGGATGTTATTTTAATATTTATAATCTTATTTATTTAAATAATTTATTAATGAGGTATATACTGCATCATTATTGCGTCATAAATAATTTAATTTATTGTTGTCTAAGAATTATAAAAAAAATACCATGATGCAGGAAATATTTTTAAATTTTCAATGAAGATTGATAGTCGAAAATATAATTTTAATAACTCATAGTAAAAATTATTTTACTAAAAGATATTTGTTTTTGTCATTTTTGCCTTTACTTTAAGTTAATTAATCTAAAGTGTAATTATCACTCCCAAGTGGCTCAATGGGGTCCCAAAATAGACCCAAAGATTCCCATGGGAATAAATGACTCATCCAATATGGTTAGGACAAGTGTTATGTTAATTTTTTATTATTATAATATTCTGTTTACCTTAAATTACCCTATTTACCTTTAACCGTGGTAAATAAAAGTAAAAAGTTACTATTCATCAAAAATTATTTTCATCTTATTGAACCAAATTTTACTTATTAATAACATCCAAGTATTTTATATTTTTGAAATTTGATTCACAAAAGCGGTAAAATTTCATTTAAATGAAAAAGTCAGTTTTTTTAACTACTGCTAAGTGATTTCACAATTAATAAAAAATTGACGTTTTTCAGAAAAATACCAAAAATTCATCCTAAGCTATAATTTTTTATTCCAAATTCTAAAATGATGTCTATTTTACCAAACTAAAAACATATAATTTTCATTAATTAAATTAAAATTATTTCCCATTGTGAAAACAAATAGCGCGTTAAAAAAACAATATCTATCCAAAGATTGAAACTTGTTTATGTCCAATTTCAAAGTGAAATTAATTCCAATGATAAACATTAGATTAAATGGTAAAAAAATAATCTAATTATACATTAAAACCAATTAAAAATACAATCTAATCATAAAAATAAATTATATTAAAAATAAGATTTGAATTAAAATACAATATTTTACATTATTCATTAAAAAATGTATTTTATAAGAAAAATACCAATATTTTACCCAAGGTAAATTTTAATTTTCTCATTATAAAGAAGATTTTTATTTTGTCAAATAGAACATATAAAAGTGAACAAAACCATATTTAAGGAGGATTCTCCATAAAAAGGCGGTAAATAAACCTTTTATAGTAAATTATGTTTAAAATTAGATTCTTTCACATTTAAGCCTATGAATTTTATTGGATAAATGTAAAAACATTTAACAAAAATGTATAATAATTTTTTATTTAGTTCTGTTCATTTCCTCCAATACAACGACTTTCCGTTAATTACCATTTAAAATAATAATATTATATTGTTAGTGTGCAACATAAGATTTCAAAGAAACCCGTTGTTGTGTATCGAGTACGCTATCAAACATAGAAACCCTTTTAAAGTAAAAATAATATTTAATTCACAAATATAAAAAAATATGAAAATTTCATATTATTTATTTATTTGGTTTGTTACATCCACCTCGGTCTGAACGGATAGAAGAACTCCAATTTCATGACTGGTGAGAAACTGGCGGTGCTGCTCCCGAATGCGGAGTTATAGAAGAACCCCTATCACCAGATGCTGGTGAGAAGATCAGACAAAATCACTGAAGATGACCCATCTTTCTATAAGAGCAGCACTCCACTAGGTCTTTCGGGCAGTGTGGCCTTGTAGGCCTGCTCTTCCCGCACTGGTAGCACACCACCTGGCTACCAGAAGAAGTGTCTCGCCTCCTTGGATCACCGTGTGAGGACTCCCTATGGTGATTCCTGCTGTCAGTAGGAGGATTACTAACCCCAGATGTCAAGCCACCCTGGCTCATATCTCCAGAATCCCTCAGATTGTGCTCCGTGATCAGTGCCTGGTTTACAATAGAAGTGATGGAAGTCAACCTGAAGATGTTCACCTATGAACAGATGTCGTGCCTCAGACCATCCTTAAACGTCCTTGCCAGTAATAACTATTCACCTCCTAGAATAGGCATGATGTGCTCCACCTTGATAATGCATGACGAATACTCCATAACAGAAAGAGTACCCTACTCCAGACTCATAAACTCCCGGGCTCTATCGGCCCTCAGTGTCTCTGGATAGAAGTATCTATAGAAGATGTGCTGAAACTCATCCCAATCCATGACCTACTGGCATCCCACCTGTGTGATCACATACCACAACCTCTTTGCGGAGTCCCGAAGCATATAGAGAGTGAGATTGACCCCCCTCTCTAGAGGTGTCTCCAAATTCTCAAAGATCGTTAGCATGGCTTCTAGCCACGACTCTATAGCTTGAGGTACTCCTTTCCCTGAGAAGGTGGGAGGATGCTGCTACTAGAAAACCCATGTCAAATCTCCCATTGACGGGGTAGGAGGTAGTGCTCCCTAAATAGTATGCATCATCCTCATAAATCTTTCCCAAAATTGTGCATCAGTACTGGTATCATTTATAAATTCTGGTTCCAAGATTAGAACAACAGGAGGATCTGTAGGAAGTCCTTGATCAGCTGTATCCGGCGTCTGATCACTGCCCTGTAACTGGCGGACAACTAGAGGAAGTCTCAGTGGCATGAATCTGTAAGCTCAAACACACACCTTAGATCAGGATTAATAGGGACTAAAACATAGAAGTGTATGAAGGGAAAAAGATAAATAAAACATTCATGTTTTACAAAACATTACTACACGACGTGTATAAACCCTACACGGCGTGTTCACTTAAGTCACTCACATGGGCGTGTACTTTTTCCAACATAGGTCATGTAGCACCCCATACACATGGTGTGTTTTCTTAACACACGATGTGTACATGAATCCTCTTTCTCTGAACGTGTCCTTCTGTAGGGTTAAGCCACACAGTTATCCTAAGACAAGATTACACAGCGTGTTCACAGTAGACACGATGTTTACTATAAAAGCTTCACCTGGCCCTTGTTGTTAGTGACACGGCCTGACACATAGCTCACTCTACACGGCATGTTCAAGGTGGACAAGGCATGAATGTGAAGGGATAACACAGACCCGTGTTGTTAGTGACACAGCCGGGTACCTACGCCAAACTACACGACGTGTTAAATCCTGACATGGCGTGTGTAGCTTAAGGATTATCCGTCTGTGTTGTTAGTTACATGGGAGGACACTGGTTCAACACTACACAGTGTGTTCAACTGGTACACGGTGTGTTCCCACCATACCTTTCCCATCCCGTGTCTCTGCCCACGTGGCCTATGACACAGATAGGGATTACACGGTGTGTACATAAAGTACAGGGCATGTACTTATGAAAAACAATTTCTTCTTGAACAGAAGAACACAAGGCATGTAGCCAAAACTACACGGCGTGTATTCTGGGTTCTTTCAGACAGTAAGCCTCAGAAACTACTCTAGAACCTAGAAAAACAATGAAATGAACATTTAAGGTTCCAAATTCTGATATGTGAGGGCCCATAATCCCCGCGAATCCAAGCTTGGAATCTTATACATGTTATAACAAGGTAAACAAGTCAATGATCCACTAAGTTCCGGTCCATGAGGGACCATATCACCTCAAGAACCAATGTTTGGCATTCATTCAGACCAAACATTACAAAAAACAATACCCTATCAAAAATCAGGTAATTTATTAAGGAATATATCACAATATCTTTCATATTCTACAAAACATCTATCACAACAACACGCAACTGCTAATGCACCCTAAATAGTATGGAAAGAATGAATGAAATGTGATTTCTAGCAAGTTCCTACATGATGAATTAGATGAAATACCCTCATATCATCTAGTTTCAATTGAAATAGAACCTCAATAACATAAATAACAACTAGTAAAAAACATGTGAGTCACCTAACAGAGAAAATAAAGGAAACTAAAAACTTAAAAACCGGAAATTTTCATTAACGAGGTAGATTGGATTTTCCCTGTACATAGGTTAGCTACCGCCGAGAACATATTATTAACATGTACCTATTCCGCACTATCCTTGACTATGGGATCCAAAAAATATGTTAGGAGAAAATAATTCCTTTGATACCACTTTGTAACATCCCGGTTCTGGAAGCCACCCAGAGGCGCCCCGTACCTGGTTGGTCACATGGCCTCAAGCACATTTCCCCGAACTCCAGAGGTTACCGACGAGCAGTGAGGTCCTTAGGTGTGATATTGGGGAAAATATGCCCTCATCGACTGAGTACATAGTGTAAATAAACAAATAAATAAAAGAGAGGAAGCAGTAATAATATCATACAAAAATAAATAGTAGAATACTGATAGAATAAACTGGAGCACATTTATAAAATGATGCATGTTGCATATGTCTAGGAAAGAGAAAAAAAGAACAATGTTGAAATAAAGTACTAAACCAAGTACAAAATAAAAATAGTAATCAGCTTCATAGCATCACAACCTTAATCTTGGTCCCGTTCTCTCCAGCTCCACAACATGTCAAGTACCTAAAGTAGAAGGGCGCCTGCCCTTATCTATACCCGCAACAAGATATTGTTTTTTGGGCCCAAAATCAGGGCCCAAAAAGGGTGTGAGACTATATCCCAGTATGAAAACACCACGAGATATGTTCCTAATAGTTAATGAGTATATGGAAGGTAAAAGTGCAAGAAAACAGTAAACAAGAAAGTACTCCACAGTAAACAATCCACAATTTCAATATCATGAAACAACTAACCAAGCTGATAAACACAAAAAGGTAACCCTGTAGAAAGTACCCATATCCTATCCCCTATAGTCCTACTTAATAAGTAAAAGCAACCCTCTGGGCAGTATACTCTGTCTAACCCCTCTGGTTCAGCTGAAGCATAGAATCTCTGAGGAAGCACTCGCCATCAATTCCCCCTATAGTCTTGTATCGTAACTAAATACGCTCTTGGGAAGCACTTACGTCCCATTCCCTCTATGGACCACTTCGAGGAACTAAAGAAACTCTGAGGAAGAACTCGACGACCATTCCCCATGTGGTCTCACATCGTAAGTAAAACAGACACTCTGGAGAAGCCCTTAACATCCATTCTCCCTATGGCCTATACACTAGGTTCTCATGGCCCTGTGTAAGTCAAGAAAGTGTAACAGCGCATATCGGCCAAGGTAATCCTCAAGAACAAATTGGATAGCATTCTAAAACATTATAGCATAACAGAACAATAGTCACACCATCATACAATACTAGGCATGAAAAGTAAATAGCCGCCTAACAGGAAAACTAGACCCAAAGGGACAAAACATGATAAACATGTATGGGAAACACATCCAAAGCACACAAATTCACCCTATTCATAGACAAATATCATCTACATAAACATAAAAGAATACCAGGAAAACAACAGGGCTAAAACGATAAATGTGCAATACCCCGTTCATGGGTATTGGGAAAATTGGCACATAAAACTCAAAGAATTTCAACAAAAAGGAACAAACCACCTACCTATGTGTTGGGAGATCACTATATTTGAACCTAAAGGATTGAATCACCTTATAATGATGAATATATATAAAAAAATAAAAAAAATTCATTGGAGGATAACTTGAGAAAGAAGAGGAATCATGGAAGGAGGATCAAGAAGAAGAGAGAGCTTACTGAGGCGATCCCAACACAATCAACTACGGTCGAATTGTAGATCGGATGGAGGCTTACAGGATTAGAGAAGGATCACGGCCGTACGAGTTCTCTCAAATGAAAAAAACTTATAAGAAGACGGTTCTGGGGATTAGACACGACCCCGATGCGTTTAATGAAAATAAAGGAAAGTACACGACATGTACTTTTGATGTACACATAGTGTACTTTCCATTTCCATACTCCACTTTAGGTGGCCCCCAAGTCACCCCCACATGGCCATGTGAATGGCCACTACATGGCCAACACCTGACTACTTGCGGTAATAAAGTACACGACGTGTACTCATAAAGTACACGACGTGTACTTCAAAAATTTCAAGAAAACCCTCTTTTCTTAAAAAACATCTAGAAAAGGGAAACATACCTGAAAATAAGATCTGGGTTCTTACAGCACACACCCTTCACCAATATTTTTGATTTCACCCCCACCACCACACCATTTCTACCACAGACTATCTACCACCACCTTCACCTTCCAGCTTCTCCTCTTCTAACACTCCCACCCCACACACAGCTTACCCTAACCAACCCTTAGATCCCTGAACCTACTAACTAGTAGAATTATCTCACAGAGAAGGCCCAGTGAGGAAAGGGACCAGCCACTTCTATATCTACCAAGGTTCCACTTTTCGATCTAGCTACCAGACTCACAACCCCACTTCAGATCAATAACTCTCCACCACCTACACCATACCATCTATCCATCTCCATGACTCCACCCACCGTAGCTATTCCACCTCCCACAACTTCAGCTACTACCACCAATCCATCTAGAAAACCATCACCACTATCAGATAGCAAGTTGATGTTGGTGGATATTTTTTTGGTTCTAATAAATTATCTTATGCGACCAGTTTTTCAATTTTTTTTTGAAATGTTTGTGATAGGGTGAGCTATTTTTATATTTTTATCTATGTAATCCCACATTTTGTACTGCTAAAATCATTTATATATTCAGGGAAAAAAATTTCATCACTATTACTTTGCTAAATTTTCAAGTCTTACAATTTTTGAATAGCCTTGTCTAGCACCTATGTGTCATCTATAGTTGTTGATGGACTGGTACGATCATATGTTTTGGATCAAAGGGTGACTTATCACATGACCAAAATATAATGTCATCCTCAAGAACACTCACTAGAGATTCATGCATAGCAATAAAAACCATGAGCTATGATACCCTTCCTTCTACATCTGATCCATGATCGTAATTCTTTTGAAGTCATAAATCCTATAAATAGACCCCATGAGTTGTAGGATGCCCCTGTAATTAGTTGTAGACGCAAGAGGATACAATAAGATGATGGTCATCACTGCAGGATATTTCGGTCCATCTATATGGTTGCATACATTTTTGATAATTGTTTATAGGAAGAAACCCATAGTTCATCATTTTTCATGTCTGATTCCTTATGAGTATTTTAGTTCTTGGGTCTTTTTTCTTTTTTTTCTTTAGGAGTTCCTTTCACATTATTGTATAAAAATGCTTGATATTTAATAAAAATGATATCCATTTCAAATCATTATGTGTACCTTCTTGTATTTATACTTAATAATATTTTAAACCAATGGGATAATGTTTCATATAGTGCATTATTTGTATCTATAACCCATTTTTTAGGTGACTCAGACTCATCATCATGACAACCCAAGTTCACTCATGGCACACCAATTTTACAGGCATCTCTCAATTCACTGAGTTTTAAAAGTTTCAATTACCATTTCATTTTTTCGATCTTTATTTTCTCATAATACACACCCATAATAAGTCCATGGTCTATGTATCCAGTATCTCTTTATAAGTGTGGGTTTTTTTCATGACTTACTGTTTCGACACACTTGAATTGTTTTCTATTTTCATCTATCTAGGAGACATTTTTCAAATTCGAAGCATACTTTAAACCTAAAAAACAATATGCCCATTTAAATGAAAGAAAAATATAAGTTGGAAATTGTTTGAATTAATGTTTTTTCTATATTTAGATTTTTAGAATGATTGCTGAGATTAATGATTTAATTCAAAATTCAATATTTTTGAAATTATGGTTAATTGACTTGCTACTTGGTTTTATACCCTTAGTGATTGATAACATTTATTTTTATTCTCTTTCTTTATAGGATTAAAAGCCTAAAATTTCGTATTATTTCTAAATATATTATTTGATTGATACTTGGGATGTTTGAACCTATCATAACTCACATTGAGATATTATTGATGTTCTAACTGAACATGTAAAATTTTAAAAAAATTGAGGAAATATTTACTGAGATAGATCTTTTTCCTAATACCGACCTTGCATCTTTCCTTCATTAAGCCTATAATTTCCATTAATGATCCTTTATTATGCAGTTATTCTATGAAAATTATATCATCCTGCCCTTCTCTTTGTATAATGCATGAATTTATTTTAAACAAGTGTGGGGGAGGCTTTAAAACAACACAATATGATTATATTTTGGAGATTTATTGTGTCACTCATCAAACCATTTGATTGGGATCCATGTAAACTATGTATCATTTCACTACGACCGTTTTCCTTTGAAAAATAACAATAAAAAGAAATTTTTGGACATGGGTTGTGTATTAAGAAGATCATAAATCACTATTTCTGGACCGATGAATAAAAAAATTAAAATACAAAAGAAAAAAAGGAAAAGGATACCCTTCTTGCAGTTAGATGACATTTACATTGATCAAATTTGAGCAGCTAGGAGTGTGGAAATTTTTAGGTGGGAGGATCAATTTTATTACACTTTTCATGACATTCAGGCATTACACTTCTGAGCCTACCCTCCTTTTAGAGATTTTTTTTTCACTTTTTACCTACCTTCCCATAACCATAGAGTTATTAGAACTCAATTGCTGAATCCATCATGATTAAGTTTGTATTTGTATTTACAATGTGGAGATGATAGAACTAAGTCATTCCTATGGTAATGAGCACATTCTCAAGGTATTAGCAAAACTACAGTAATATATTACCATGAGTGAAAAGAGAAAATTATTTTTTTTGGTAAATTTAAAATGATTATAGAATTCAAGGAATAGTTAAGAGATTGTAATTAATATATTAGAATTTTTTTTTTAAAAGATGATCTTTGAGAAATGAATGAATTTCTAGGAAGGGATGATTTGGAAGACCAAACTATTCTCCTTGCACTTAGTTTTATTTTCATAGACATAATGAATGTTTCTTATTTAAAAAATTACATACCTTTTTAAAATCACTTTTGAGCTCTTTTTTCTTGAGGAAAAAAATTCTTTAAGTGTGGGGGAATTTGATTAGATGATATCATATATATATATATTATACCATTTAGTTAAGGATTTTCAATGATTTATTCGATAATGTGTTTGGTATGTGATGAAATTTGATGAAATGTGGCTTCAAAAGTTTCAAAAAATATAATGCCGAAAATGAGCAGTTTTTCCTATTACACATTATGAAATAGCATTACATGATGTGTAGTATAATTTCACAACACGTTGGACGTTGTGAAGGAAGTGATGATAGATATTGTGAGAACTACAAGTGGAGATGTCATTACATGACAAGAGTTTCCGATACACGTCATGAACCCATTAAAAACTATTCTTGCTCTAGACATAAATCTTGAAGGAAGTTATACATTATGAGACTTGGATATGTGATGTGAAAGAAGTAAAATTTTAAATCTTAGAAGAGACATGTGCCAAATTAATGTAGACTTAAAATATATATAGGAATACATGTATATTCATTACACAATAAGAATTCCCATTACACGTCCTGTAAGATTTCACCTAAAAATAAAGTAATAGGGAAACTAATTTGAGAGAGCTCTATAGTAGATGATTTCAGTGTTTTTCATTCCTCTCTCATTCCATTCTATTTCAACAACCATAAAATCAAATTTCTTAGTTCCCTTTCATTACTTTAAATCAAAAAAAGTTTCATGGCCGATTTTAAGGCTGTTTTTCATTTCGTTTTCATTCCCGATGCCTTTTTTCCCATCCCAGTCTAACTAAAAAGATACAAAGAACTATTGATGTGATAGTTATCTTCCTAAATTAAATTTATCAGTTAATTGTATTGTTTTTTATTCAAGACATACATTTATTAATCTTAGCTACATGCTCATCCCATTTATTTAAATTAAATCATTGCATTTTTGTTAACTATTTAAACTCAATTTCTCTTAGCATGTTGAGCATAATTCATCATTTACTTATATTCAATCCTACCATGATTGGCTAAACCACCCAGGGGAGGGGTCAAGAGTAGGTATATCTAAATTCAATAAATCATTAATTCTTAACATAACAACCTTAAGGATTGGTAATCAGGATAAATTTCAATTATCTTTTCAATTCATTAGAACATCCCCGACAACAAGATATTTGAGTGAAAGAACCTGTCACGACCCGTCCTCGGGGCCCGTGCCGTGACTACCCCAAGACCGCCTTCCATTGGCCAGGGGCTGGCGACTAGCACCAAGGTGTAAATCCCAGAAAAAAGGGAAGGCATTGCCTTTGTAAAGTAAACAAGAACCACAGAGTAAGTAAGCGGAAAAGTAAACACTAAGTAAAACAGAGTGCAACTGTAAGTGCGGAAAAGTAAGTGGGCCAGTATACAAATACCAACTTAAAGTAAAGTATAACTCGAAAGGGAAAATAGCAACTGTAATGTAAAATCCGCTACACCGAGCTGTCCACTGGAGATCCCACCTGAAGGGTGGGTACAGATAGTTCCACTGCTCCTCGGGTCCCGCCATCCGCTCCGAGTACGTCCCGCCCAGTGGTCCACCTCCAGGTAACGTCCTGCTCTGAAAGCCTCAACCATGATCAACGCTGTCTGTCGTCTGCAACCAACACAACGTAGTGCGGGCATAGCCCGTTCAGGGGTTAGTATAAGCTACTCAGTAGGGCCCCCGAGACCCCTGAAGGTCTCCCAAAATCGACAAAGGATAAACCAAAAAGGAAAGATACAATCACGAAGTAACAACTGACACTGCTTAGGTATATGCCCATACATATACATAAGTCATCATTTCAATACGCTCCAACCTCCGAGCCCAAGTACAACTCAGTCCACACAGGAAAGTATACATATTCCACACAGGAAAGCAAAACGTAATCCACACAGGATAGCACAACTCAATCCACACAGGAAGGTAAACATGATTTAGCTCACACAGGTATACTTCTTCGAAAGTTGATAGAGATCATCACTGATCCATCTAAGTCGTCGGACCCACAAAGTATCGATAGGTACTAACCCCCGCAAAGACCCACACAGGATCAGACCCACACAATATCTGTAGGCGCTGTTTCACACAGGACCACTGAGCGCTGACCCACACAGGATCAGACCCACACAGGATTGGTAGCACTGATCCACACAGGATCGCTGAGTGCTGTAGTTGTCGTTGTTTAATCCACTGAGGATCTCTGCACGGCCGTCGTCGCAGTCACAGTAGCAGTCGCAGCCAGCTCTAGGGTTCCCGCACACAGCAAGCTCGTTCGGGAGGGTCCGCTCCATGAGCCGAGAGGCTGATACTTTAACTGTCACACAGTCCAGAGTTGATGTATCCAAAAGTTCTGTATCGTCAATAGGAACTCAACGCAACAGACGGCGCGTCAATCAGACACCCGGTCTGAGAGTTATTGGCTTTTTCGTACCAGGGGCCCGGTTGGTTTTTAAGGCAAAACCAACCCGACCGTACTCCACCTGTGTCCAAACCTTGGGAGGAGTATGAAAAAAGATCCATCTCACTAAGAGGAACTCAACAAAGCTGACGGCACATCAATCGGACGTCCGTAGCTCAAGATACGAGCGTTTCCGCTCCGAGGGCCCGGTTGGTTTCGTGTACGAACCAACCCGGGCGAACACAAAGTAATCCTAAACCTTGAGTGCGATATACCGAAATGACCGTCTCGATCCAAGGATCACATCGCCGCTGACGGCCCGTCGTTTGGTGGTCCGTAACCCGAGTTATGTGCATTTGAACCCAAACAGTTCGGTATCGGGGGTTTCGGGCCCGGGCCGACCTGGCCCGAGACCCCCCCGGCTGGCCCGAACCGGGTCGACCCGCCCCGGACAGGGTCGGCCCGGCCCGGCCCGGCGCGGCGCGGCGCGACGCGGCCTGGCGGACCAGCCAGGCGCAGGTCCGGCTGAAGGCAGCGCGGTTGGCGCGCTGCGAGCTCGGCCTTCGGCCGAGCTGATTGAGAAAACGGGGGGCGCCTGCCCCCCCTTTGTAACTGCGGCCCCCCCCTCATAATGGGGGGGCATTCCGCTAGCCGGGGGAATTAAATTCCCCCGGGTTTCTCCATTCCGGCCGGCCCGACTTGGCTGGCCGGCTCCCTCTCAACGGGACCGGCAAAGGCCGGTCCCCTTCCGGCTTCCAACACCGGCGGCCCGGCTGGCCGCCGGTCACCTTGTTCTGCCGCGGCCCGGAACCGGTCGCGGCCTCTACAGTCCGGTGCGGTGCGACGACACCGCACCCCTCCGCCGAGGCCCCGCTTCGGCCGCGACGCCTTTGATTTCCTTCGACGCGGCGCGACGGCGTCACGTTCTTGAAAATTCTTTCCACGGCGCGGCGCGACGGCACCACACGTATCTTCCGCAATATACCGGGTGGTGCGACGACACGACGTTTTCTCATACCAACCTCAAGAAACCATCACAAAAAAAGGAGGAGGGTCGGCCAAGTTTGTGCGGTCCGACCCCCTCGCGTTATTCAATAACAAAAAGGGTTTTAATCCACGATCATCACCAAGTTGGTATTCACGAACAATTAAATAAATAAAACCCCTACCTCGGTTTCAAGAGCGGAGCACGTCAACAAGACGCGGAAGACAAGCGTCAGAAATCTCGGGCGTCGCGGTAATCGTACGTCGATTCCGTTGACGTCGAGGTGCGTCCGAAGAGGTAGCGTCGCTAGAGAAGCTTCGTAAGGTAACAGAGAAAGCCCGAAGAGGAAGCGGTGTCTCCTTTCATTGACACGGGAAGAAGATCGAAAGAAGCGGCATCGTCGATCTTCGGAAACACACCGGCTACGAAGAAGAGAATAGAAGACACGTCTTTCTCTTCTAATGGTGTCGGCGTTCTTCGTCAGAGCCTAAGTGTTCTTCATGTTCTTCGTCGTGGTTGAAGAAGATGAAGAATGCTTCCCAAATTCTCTCAAGGTGGCAAGAGAAAACTAACAAAAATAAAATAAGCTTAAGACTTATTTTATTTACACAACTTCACCTCTTTGAATTTCCAAAGTTTGAAAAACAATAACTCATCTCAATTAAAACTCAAGTTCTCAAAATTAAATTGAGTGGAGTTATTGGGAGTTTAAATGGGAGTTGAGGAGTTAGGGTTCGTGTGGGCCCCACCACACTTAATCCTCTCAAGGGAGGTTAAGTGGATGTGGGTCCCACCTCTAACTCCCTTTGGGAGGATATAACCAACATGGATAAAAATAAATTGTGTTTCCACAATTTATTTAACATCATTTTATTTCCCCCAAAACTAACTCTCAACCCGCCTAAAACGCAACCTTGGAAAAGATCTCCTTAAGTGAATATCGACGCTGCGAGTTTATCGGTGCCCTCAGAATTCGATTCCGGGCAACAGTTCAAAAGTTAGAAATTCCCGCTCGTTCGTTCACAGAACGTACCCGAGCCAAACTTTAGAAATTGATTCCAGGCACACCGGGCCTCGGAATCAGGTGCCGTCAGAAACCGCGCTCTTGTAAAATTTCCAAAGAAAATTAAGAAAAAATTTCCCTTGAATTTTACAGGTATTTACATTACTTCCACCTCAGGGCTTTACGTCCCCGTAAAGATACATCAAAACTAGGGAAACAAATGAGGGTACTGAGAATGCATCTGAGCCTCCCGCTCCCAAGTTCTCTCCTGGAGATTCCCGTGCTGCCATCTGATGCGCACAAGAGGAATCGACCGTCCACGTAGGACCCTCTCCTGTCGATCCTCAATCTCCACCGGGACCTCCGTAAAAGTCACCCCATCGTCAACTTCAAGCTCCCCATGGTCAATGATGTGCTTTGGGTCGTGCACGTATCTCCTCAGGTGAGACACGTAGAAGACGTCGTGCACCCGGTGCAACTGAGGTGGTAGAGCCAGGCGATAAGCCACCTCGCCAATCCTGCTGAGGACCTAGAAGGGTCCGATGAAGTGTGGAGATAACTTTCCACCTCGGCCAAATCTCTGTATACCACGTCGAGGTGAGACCCGCAAGAAGACGTGGTCTCCATCCTCGAACTGTAATGGCATCCTCCTCCTGTCAGCGTATAACTTCTGCCGGCTCTGAGCTATCCTCATCCGCTCCTGGATGACCTGGACCTTCTCTGTCATGGCCTGGACCATCTTCGGTCCCACAAGTGCTGACTCCCCAGGGTCTGTCCAACACAAAGGAGATCTACAAGGTCGGCCGTACAACGCCTCGTACGGTGCCATCCCGATGGTGGAGTGGTAGCTGTTGTTGTACACAAACTCCACCAAGGGTAGGTGGTCCTCCCAGCTATGACCAAAGTTGAGGACACATGCGCGGGGCATGTCCTCGAGAGTCTGAATGGTCCTCTCCGTCTGACCATCCGTCTGAGGGTGAAAGGCTGTGCTCAGACGTAGCTGCGTCCCGAACGCCTCCTGCAATCACTTCCAAAGCCAGGAAGTAAAGCCAGCATCTCGATCGGAGACAATAGATGATGGCACACCGTGAAGCCGTACAATCTCCTGAAATTATATACGTCCCAAGCTCTCCACTGAGCCCTGCTCTCTGATGGGTAAGAAGTGAGACGACTTGGTGAGTCGGTCGACAATCACCCAGATGGAGTCGTGACCTCTGGAAGTGTGTGGAAGTCCAGTCACGAAATCCATAGATATGCCGTCCCACTTCCACTCCAGGACCTCCAAGGGCTGTACCAAGCCTGCTGGTACCTGGTGCTATGCCTTCACCTGCTGGCAGGTGAGGCATCGAGAAACGAACTCTGCCACAGCCTTCTTCATGCCCGGCCACCAGTGCTATCTTCTGAGATCCTGGTACATATTCGCCACTCCAGGATGTACTGCCAAAGGAGAAGTGTGAAACTCTCTCAGCACCTCCTCTCGCAAAGAGACTGGTACCATGGTACATCCTCTGAAAAGGATGGCGTGCTCTTCTACAAAGTAGAAACCATCAGGTGCTTGTCCTGAGGATATCTGTGCACGCCGTGTCTCACAGTCAGCGTCCCCACGCTGTGCCTCTCTGACCCACTGTAGAAGAGGAGGTGTGACTGTGAGAGACTGAAGGAAGGATGCTCCATCTTTATCCATGAATGATATCTGCAAAGAGGCTAACTGCTCCGTTGCCTCCTGAAGTAGCTGAATGCTCATCCTCCTGCTGAGGGAATCAGCTACTACATTCCCATTCCCAAGATTATAGACTATCTCAAAGTCATATTCCTAGAGAAACTCAAGACATCGTCGCTGTCTCAGGTTAAGGAACTTCTGTGAGAAGATATACTTGAGACTTTGATGATCATAAAAGACTGTAAAGCGCTCGCCCATCAGATAGTGTCTCCATGTCTTCAGAGCAAAGACAACTGCTGCTAACTCCAGGTCATGGGTAGCGTAGTTCTGCTCATGCGGTGTCAAATGATGTGATCCATAGGCGATCACTTCCCTCTCCTGCATCAGAACACATCCGAGTCCGGTCCCTGATGCATCGCATTAAACTACGTATCCAACTCCCTCCTCAGGAAACCTCAAGATAGGTGCGCTGGTCAATCTCTCTCTCAGCTTCTGGAAGCTCTGCTGACATCTTTCTGACCACACAAATGGTTTCCCCTTCTTCGTAAAAGCTGAGAGTGGTTCCACAACTCTAGAGAAGTCTAACACGAATCTCCGGTAGTATCCAGCTAATCCCAAGAAACTCCGAACCTCCGTCACACTCCTGGGTGGCTCCCAAGCTAACACTGCCTTAATATTTTCAGGATCGAATGCAACTCCCGCCTCAGAGATGACGTGTCCCAAGAAGGGGACCTCACGTATCCAGAACTGGTACTTCGAGAGCTTACCATAAAGCTGGTTCTCTCGGAGTGTGTCCAGTACAACCTGTAAGTGGTAGGCGTGCTCCTCCTCAGTCGTCGAGTAGATCAAAATTTCGTCGATGAAGACCATGCCAAATTGATCGAGGTATGGCTAAAATATCCTGTTCATGAGGACCATGAACACTGTTGGAGCATTGGTTACGCCGAAGGGCATAACCAAGAACTCATAGTGGCCATACCGACATCTTAAGGCCATCTTCTGCACGTCCTCGTCTCTAACTCTGAGCTGATGATAGCCTGACCTGAGGTCTATCATCAAGAACCACCGTGCTCCCTTGAGCTGATCAAAGAGGTCACCAATCCTCGGTAGTGGATACTTGTTCCTCACTGTTACCTGGTTTAGGCGACAATAGTCAATACAAAGTCGCAAGCTCCCGTCCTCCTTCTTGGCGAACAAAATCGGGGAAGCCCAGGGTGAGACACTGGGTCGGATGAACCCCTTTCCCTACAAGTCCTCCAACTATACCCGTAGCTCACGAAGCTCGGCGGGGGCCATCCGATATGTTGGAGTCGATATCGGGGCTGTCCCGGGGTACAAGTCAATATAAAAGTCTACCTCCCTGCGAGGAGGTAACCCTGGGACGTTGTCGGGAAAAACGTCTGCAAACTGATCCACCATTGCAGGAAAACTAGGACTCCGCACGTCGACTGCTCCTAGGATGAGGCTAGGCAACTGATGATTGATGGGCTGTCCTCTCCTCTGCGGAAGTCCATCCTGTCCTGCAAAGGCTCCCTTCTCGCCGGGGAAGGTGAACCTGCTCCCGTCGGTGCGTACACATCGCACCTTGCGCCTAAAACAGTCAATCTGTGCATGGACTGTAGATAACCAATCCATGCCCATGATGACGTCGTAAGGCCTCGACGCTGCTACAAGAAGATCCCAGCCAAAGCTCTCGCCTCCTAGAGTAAGCTCACACTGCCGACACCAGTGTGTAATCGTCGAGTCTGCTCCCGTAGGAGTCTCTTGCCGTAAGGATCAAGCCAACGTCTCTGTCGGAATCTCCGAGCTCCGAAAAAGGGCGTCGGCTATGAAAGAGTGACTCGCTCATATGTCTATAAGTACTGCAACAAGGGTGGAATAGACACAGATAGTACCTCGAATCATCTCTGGCGTGCCGTGGTCGTAGGCCTCTGCAGCCTGGAGCTGTGCCTGTCTCTGCCCGCCAGCTCCCTGTGGTCGGGGTGGACCTCCTGGTGGTGGTGGTGGTAGAGCCTCAAAGCATCTCCTACCACCTGCTGCTCGGCCAGCTCCTCTGCCTCGTCCGCATCCTCCCTACGGACTGCCACGGTCGACCCTCTGCCTCTTCCTCGGTGGTCCCTCAACCGTCTACTACTCCTCGACACGGCGGGTCGGGCAGTCACGAGCCATGTGGCCCTGCCCGCCGCACGAGTAGAACTGTCTGCCTCTCGAAAGACTGACTCCGCGTTGTGTGCCCCGTACTGCTGAGCCAGTTTCCGGAGGTCGTCTGCCTGAGGGTATGGTCTGCCTGGACCCCTGAGTCATCCGTTGAATGCCTGCTACAGAAGACTCTGCTACGTGCCGCCCTGCTGTGGGTCTCGGCGCTGGTGTAGACTCAGCAAGAAAGCTCTCGATCAAAAGGGCCCGCTCCAGTACTCCCGTCTGAGTCGGTATGCTGAGGGAGATCAGCGATGCCCTGATCTCGTTTCTCAATCCCTGCTCAAAGGTACGGGCCCGGAAGAATGGGTCTCGTACCATGTCGGTCGAGTAGCGCGAGAGATTGGTAAATCTCGCAGAGTACTGAGCGACCGTCATGCTGCCCTGTCGCAGTTGAAGAAGCTCCTGAATGCACAACACACGGAGGGTGGCTGGGACGAACTCCGAGCGGAAGAGGCTCTCAAAGTCCATCCAAAGTAGAGATGCCTCATCGTGCACCTAGAGCATCAAGCTCCACCATCGTCCTGCTGCTGCGTGCAGTAGGCTCTCCACGAGGATCACCATGAGGTCTGGTGGTGTCCTCACTAGCCTAAAAACTCGTACGACTGCCTCCAGCCAGTCCTCGGCTGCCTGGGGGTCCGTCTCTCCACGAAACCTGGGTGGTCGCTGGCGCTGAAACTCATGCAGTGCGCTGAGGCGACATGCATCGTCAGCAGATGGTGCTGGAAGTATCGGTGGCTCGACGGGTAGTGCTACCGCCGGTGCCACTGCTGACAAAGGGCCCTGCACCGAGGCCTCGTCGCTCGGTGGGCTGTCGTCACACTCGACTCTCGGAACCATAGCTGGCTGCCGCCGTGGGGCCATCCTGAAAAGGAAACAGGTGCGTCACGGTCAGAACCGTATACCTGGTGACCTGTTACAAAGTAATCACAAAGAAAACATGAAACACACACGCAATCAATGTTTTCGTGCATTAAGTCGGAAATCAGAAGTCAGGGTCCTGGTGTACGGATACGTCGGCCGCCACACCAACACTGGACTCTCTGGACTGACAACCACACTCAATACGCTAAACACTATTTCTTCACATAGAAAAGATCAGAGTTCACGGTAGAACCGAACTCTTCTGATACCAATTTGTCACGACCCGTCCTCGGGGCCCGTGCCTTGACTACCCCAAGCCCGCCTTCCATAGGCCAAGGGCTGGCGACTAGCACCAAGGCGTAAATCCCAGTAAAAAAGGAAGGCATTGCCTTTGTAAAGTAAACAAGCACTACAGAGTAAGCAAGCAGAAAAGTATACACTAAGTAAAACAGAGTACAACTGTAAGTGCGGAAAAGTATGTGGGCCAGTATACAAACCCAAACTGAAAGTAAAGTACAACTCGAAAGGGAAAACAACAACTGTAAAGTAAAAGCCGCTACACCGAGCTGTCCACTGGAGATCCCACCTGAAGGGTGGGTACAGATAGTTCCACTGCTCATCGGGTCCCGCCGTCCGCTCCGAGTACGTCCCGCCCAGTGGCCCACCTCTAGGTACTGTCCTGCTCTGCGAGCCTCAACCACGATCAAGGTTGTCCGTCGTCTGCAACAAACACAACGTAGTGCGGGCATAGCCCGTGCAGGGGTGAGTATAAGCTTCTCAGTAGGGACCCCGAGACCCCTGAAGGTCTCCCAAAATCCACAAAGGATAAATCACAAAGGAAAGATACAATCACGAAGTAACAACCGACACTGCTTAGGTATATTCCCATACATATACCTAAGTCATCATTTCAATACGCTCCAACCTCCGAGCCCAAGTACAACTCATTCCACACAGGAAAGTATACGTATTCCACACAAGAAAGAAAAACGTAATCCACACAAGATAGCACAACTCAATCCACACAGGAATGTAAATAGGATTCACCTCACACAGGTATACTTCTTCGAAAGACGATAGAGATGATCACTAATCCATCTAAGTCGTCGGACCCACAAAGTATCGATAGGTACTAACCCCCGCAAAGACCCACAGAGGATCGGACCCACACAGGATCTGTAGGCGCTGGTTCACACAGGACCGCTGAGCGCTGACCCACACAGGATCGGACCCACACAGGATTGGTAGCACTGATCCACATAGGATCGCTGAGTATTGTAGTCGTCGTCGTCGAATCCACTGAGGATCTCTGCACAGCCGTCGTCGCAGTCACAGTAGCAGTCACAGCCAGCTCTAGGGTTCCCGCACACAGCAAGCTCATTCGGGAGGGTCCGCTCCACGAGCCGAGAGGCTGATACATCAACTGTCACACAGTCCAGAGTTGATGTATCCAAAAGTTCTGTATCGTCAACAGAAACTCAACGCAACAGACGACGCGTCAATCGGACGCCCGGTCTGAGAGTTATTGGCTTTTTCGTACCAGGGGCCCGGTTGGTTTTTAAGGTAACACCAACCTGACCGTACTCCACCTGCGTCCAAACCTCGGGCGGAGTATGGCAAAAGATCTGTCTTACTAAGAGGAACTCAATAAAGCTGAAGGCACGTCAATCGGACGTCCGTAGCTCAAGATATGAGCGTTTCCGCTCTGAGGGCCAGGTTGGTTTCGTGTACGAACCAACCCGGCCGAACTCAAAGTAATCTGAAACCTTGAGTGCGATATAGCGAAACGACAGTCTCGATCCATGGATCTCATTTCCATTGACGGCGCGTCGTTTGGAGGTCCGTAGCCCGAGTTATGGGCATTTGAACCCAAACAGTTCGGTATTGGGGGTTTTGGGCCCAGGCCGACCCGGCCCGAGACCCCCCCGGCTAGCCCGAACCGGGTCGACCCGCCCCAGACAGGGTTGGCCCTGCCCGGCCTAGCGGACCGGCCAGGAGCCGGTCCGGCTCAAGGCAGCGCACTGGGCGCGCTGCCAGCTCGGCCTTCGGCCGAGCTGATTGAGAAAACGGGGGGCGCCTACCCCCCCCCCCCCCCCCTTTGTAACCGCGGCCCCCATCATAATGGGGGGCCGTTCCGCTGGCCGGGGGAATTAAATTCCCCCGGGTTTCTCCATTCCAGCCGGCCCGACTTGGCCAGCCGGCTCCCTCTCAACGGGACTGGCAAAGGCCGGTCCCCTTCCGGCTTCCAACACTGGCGGCCCAGCTGGTCGCCGGTCACCTTGTTACGCCGCGGCCCGGAACCGGCCGCAGCCTTTGCCGTCTGGTGCGGTGCGACGACACCACGCCCCTCCGCCACAGCCCCGCTCCGACCGCGGCGCCTTTGATTTCCTTCGACGCGGCACGACGACGTCATGTTCTTGAAATTTCATTCCACGGCGCGGCGCGACGACGCCACACGTATCTTCCGCAATATACCGCGTGGTGCAACGGCACCACGTTTTCTCGTACCAACCTCAAGAAACCATCACAAAAAAAGGAGGAGGGTCGGCCGTGTTTGTGCGGTCCAACCCCCTCGCGTTATTCGATAACAAAAAGGGTTTTAATCCACGATCATCACCAAGTTGGTATTCACGAATAATTAAATAAATAAAACCCCTACCTCAGTTTCAAGAGCAGAGCACGTCAACAAGCCGCAGAAGACAAGCGTCACGGAGGTCGGGCGTTGCGGTAATCGTACGTCGATTCCGTTGACGTCGAGGTGCGTCCGAAGAGGTAGAGTCGCTGGAGACGCTTCGTAAGATGACGGAGAAAGCCCGAAGAGGAAGCGGCATCTCCTTTCATTTACACGGGAAGAAGATCGAAAGAAGCGGCGTCGTCGATCTTCGGAAACACACCGGCTGCGAAGAAGAGAAGAGACGGCACGTCTTTCTCTTCTTATGGTGTCGGCGTTCTTCGTCGGAGCCTAAGTGTTCTTCGTGTTCTTCGTCGTGGTTGAAGAAGATGAAGATTGCTTCCCTAATTCTCTCAAGGTGGCAAGAGAAAACTAACAAAAATAAAATAAGCTTAAGCCTTATTTTATTTACACAACTTCACCTCTTTGAATTTCAAAAGTTTGAAAAACAATAACTCATCTCAATTAAAACTCAAGTTGTCAAAATTGAATTGAGTGGAGTTATTGGGAGTTTAAAGGGGAGTTGAAGAGTTAGGGTTTGTGTGGGCCCCACCACACTTAATCCTCTCAA
The DNA here is from genome assembly GCA_963277665.1 of Viscum album. NCBI lineage: Eukaryota > Viridiplantae > Streptophyta > Magnoliopsida > Santalales > Viscaceae > Viscum > Viscum album. Next base: position 886,200,805 of record OY728159.1, on the reverse strand, counting down.
GGGAGGTTAAGTGGATGTGGGTCCCACCTCTAACTCCCTTTGGGATGATATAACCAACATGGATAAAAATAAATTGTGTTTCCACAATTTATTTAACTTCATTTTATTTCCCCCAAAACTAACTCTCAACCTGCATAAAACACAACCTCGGAAAAGGTCTCCTTAAGCGAATATCGACGCTGCGAGTTTATCGGTGCCCTCAGAATTCGATTCCGGGCACCGGTTCAAAAGTTAGAAATTCCCACTCATTCGTTCACTGAACGTACCTGATCCAAACTTCGGAAATTGATTCCGGGCACACAGGGCCTCAGAATCAGGTGTCGTCAGAAACCGTGCTCTTGTAAAATTTCCAAAGAAAATTAAGAAAAAATTTCCCTTGAATTTTACGGGTCTTTACAGAACCTATCATGGTTAGGTTATGACTCATAGACTAAAATACTTTCTACCTTAGAATCTATGAATAATGCATATAGGTTTTAACTATTTCCAAATCAAAGATTAGTTACCTCTTAGGTGGAACTTGTTGATTTGACCATAGAAAACTAGCGACCTCCTCTTACTTAGAAGCCTAAACCTTTGGATCCTACCAATTTAGAATTAAGATCACCTTTTCTACAGATCCCTGAAATTGATCACAATCATTATCTTATTCCAGAACTAAAAAGTCAATCCATTATAAATTGATTTCCCAAATAGAACCAAATTTAATGGACTCAGACACCAAAGGGGTCCAAGCTATATGTTGCTATTTCCAGTTTCACTCCCCATGGGAAAGACCCAAGACGTTCACCACACTACGTCTCCATAGGAATACAATATTGGGAAATAATAAATTATAATTTTACCACATCCCATTTCAATTAAATGATTCTTAATGATTCATTAATCACTATAGAAGAGTAGAAAATTTATATAACCAGAGGTTTTTTTACATTAATCTAGAGAGTATGGTGAATCTATAAATGTTAAAATTTGAATTTGATATTCCATAATCGAAGAGGAATTTTAAAAATAAATATGATTCATTATTGAGGGTAAATATGAATAGAAACCCATATTGTCTGAATAAGAATCAAGAAAAAAATTATTCAAACATATCTATAATAATGTATGTTGTACAATAATTCTATCAAAAACATATGGTGATAAATACTTCATTTTATTTTTTAATGACTATAATAGGATGGGAATAACTATTTTTATGTCTTCAAAGAGAGATGTGTTAGACTGAATCAAAGGATTCTAAATAAGACTTAAAAATGATTATGAATGAAAAATCTAAATTCTATTTTCAAATAATGGAATTGAATATAATTCCATAGAAATTGAAAATTATCTAGAGAAACACGAAATAAAACAAGATTTTTTTGTGCTAAGAACTCCTAAATAGAATTGAATCATGGAAATGAGGAAACACATGTTAAATAATAAGTCAAATACATAGTTGATAGAAATTGGAATCTCTCAACACTATTTTAAAAAGGTGATTTAATTGGATATGTACACTCAAAATAGATATTTTCCCATTCATATAGAAGTGAATATTCCATATGAAATATGGTATTGTAGGAAACCCCCACTAAATAATATTAGACTATTAAAAAAATGATTTATGAAGAATAAAGAGGGAAATCATGGAATTTATGGTGATTTAGTATATGAAGGAATATATTTAGGCTACGGATCAAAGAGTAAAATCTATCAACAATTTAATAAAAGGATTAACAAAATAGTTGTAAGTAGTGATGTAAATGTTGTGGAAAATAATGATAAAGATATTTCTATATTTTTTATTCATAGTTTTTTGAATGAAAAATAAAAATATTTAATTATAGATTATATAGAATTTTATAAACAAACAATTGATGATGAATCTAAAATTGAATCAATAGAAGAGCACAAAAATGATACTAGTTTACTTATGACATAAATAAGAATAATTTGAGTTGAAATTGATGAAAAAACATTATTATATTTAATTAAAATCCAATATAAACTTTAATAATGGTAAGAATAAATAAAATAACTCTATTGTAATAGGTAGAACCAAATTATTTTGAAAGAGCAGTAACAGAGGAATCATGGGTGAAATCCAAGAATGGATATTTTGACCAAATTGACAAGAACCAAAATTTGGTTCCCTAGTAAAACAAAAGAAAAAAAATAAAGTTATCATTTAAAAAATGGAATTAAAAAAAATATTTATAAGCATGGAAGACTGTTTTAGAATGAGGAAAGGGTAGTGTATAAAGAACATGCATAGGTAGAAGGAGTTGATGTTGAGGAAACATTTACTCCATTAGTAAGAATGTAATAATTAAGACTATATATTGTAATTTCTATGAAAATAATGTTTTGATTTTAGAAAATGGATGTGAAGAAAATATATATTCAATATAGTCTGGAATAAACAATAATAAATCAAATAATCAATAGGATTCATTAAAGGAAATGATGATTTAAAGGTATGAATATTGAAAAAGGCACTGTATTGCATGAAGAAAGCTCCATATGATTGGTTTGAATGAAAGGAATTATATCATGGAATATAGAAGTTAAGAATAGGAGGAATAAATCAAAACCTATATATGAATGTCTTAGATAAAGAGTAGTTTATAGATGTTTTGCATATGGATGATATCATATTTGGTAGCAACGAATAATAATAGCTTGATAGGATAGTAAATATAATTAAATCATAATTTTAGTTTTTTATGATTATAGAGATAACATATTTTCTTGGGTTATAATGTCATCAAATTTATGTTTACACTTTCATCAAATGGGGTTAGTATGACACCCTATGATTTTATGATATATTTCTCTTCAAATAAATTAAATTTCTTCAATATCTTATGATATATGATAAAAAAAGTCTCAATGAACCATAATATAATATATAATTATATACTATAAATTAATATTTGGGAATAATAAGGAATGAAAAAATTGTTGAAATTATGTAAAAAAGTTGTAGATAATAAAAATATATTGATAACTAAGTACACAATTCTGAGTAATGTCTTTGTATACTTCGAAAAAACATTTTTACACAAAAATGGTTTTTATTTTTTTTGTGAGAAAATAATATGATTATATAGTTATATTTTATAAAATGAAATTAATTATTTAAATCATAATTTAAAAATTATCTTAGAATTAAGTTTTGATAATTTTCTAAAAGGATTTATTTTTTGATTAATAGTGAAAATTACTGATTTTTGTTGAAAACTATATTTTCGTTTAATGAATTTACAATGTTCCATTTTTAGGTGGTTTTAAATTTAAATTTTCTTAATCAATATTAAAAATAGTCTAATTTAGGAAACATTTATCAATTTCATTTTGGATTTTTGTTTAATGTTTTTATACATATGAAAACATTTTTTTGAAAAACGTATTTTGCTACGTTTTTATGGTTTAATTTTAAATCAAATTCAACCACTTCTATAAATTTAATTTGATGAAATTTATTAAATATTTTAAATAAAATTAATTAATATTTTTTGAAAAATAAAACTTTATTTTTTTAATGAATAATAAAACTAGTAATAATCTATTACAACTTATAATGTGAAAATGACTTTACTGAGGGGGTGGGGTGGGAGATGGGGTTAAACCAAGACATAAGTATAATATAGAAAAATAAACTTTTATAAGTCCTATTTAATGGATATATTTAGACCTAATACTATCCTATGATTGAATATATGGACATTTTGAATTATTTCAATTGAGTATGACTCTATTATATTTTAATCATTTAAGGAATTCCATGTGTGTCCCCTCCCACACTTTTAAATGGACACACATTATTTATATTATTTACACCACATTAATCTCTATATTTCAACCATAATTGGAACAATTGTCTTTTCAACTTAAATATCCATGAATTTGAGGTTATGTTATTCTAAAAAGTCCTTTCCAAGGTTCCTTATGAAGGGATAAAAATCTGTCTTATCGAAGAAGAGGTAATCATCCTACACATATTCATTCAATTTATTTTAATTCTAACTCCTATAATTATATTTTATTAATAATAAAATATTGAGTAAATTATCCTTAATATACTAATTTATTTTGATTATGTGACCATAATTATCAAACTTGTTTCCATCAAATGGGAAGTGAAAGTATCACTCATGCATTTGTGTGGAATACTGCCTCCACATAGTGATATAATTAATTTTCCGTATCTATATTACATGTATGGTTTTCATGATGGGTTTAATATTTATATATGATATTTAAGATATAGTTATTATTAAGTAATTATATTACTATACATTTTTTCTTACTTTTCTAACTATTAGAGAATGATAATGTCGCACGTGTGTGAATGTGGACCACCACCATCACGAAGTTACATTGTTTATTTTTTTTGATTTATATGTATGGAAATATGGATATATTTATTGAATATATAGGATATATATTATATAATAACGATTTTATAAAGGTTCATTATCATTTAGATTACTATTATTCCACAATTCAAAAAGTTAAAACAACGTTCGTGTGTAGGTATGACCTACAGTCTCCAAGATCAGTGTAATTCATTTTTCAATACCTACTATTTAAAAATGAGTATATATATATAATGAATATATATGATTATTAAAATTCTTGATATTATTTAACCATGATCAATGTAAAATTACCAGAACCCCTAAACCAGAATTCTCATGAAAAATGAAACAGTTAACACCTATAAGTACGGATTTTAATATTGAATTATTAATAAATACATGTTGAAATATTATAGGTTTATCATATAAGATATTGTATATACATAAATTATTCTTCTATATAAGTATAATATATTTATACTTAATATATTGTAGGTTAGTGTGTTTTCAAATTATGTCAAACTTGAGGTAGGGTAGTTATTTTTCAAACCCAGTTTAATAGGGATTATTTATGAAAGAATTTACTTTGAACAAAATTTAATGATACATTTTTAATAAAACTATCTAACATTCTTCTCTTATTGTTATTTCTATAGAATAAATGGGTTTTGTTCTTTTTCCTCACCTTAATTACTCAACTGACCCAAAAAATGTTTTTCAGTAAAACAAGCATTAATTCTATATTTAGTAATTTTTATTCTTCATTATCCATGTATTTTAAAAAACAAAATCTCGAATTTTTTTATGAATATAAAATGATTTTTAAATTAATTTTTACCTATGTCTGATTTTCAAATTTTTTTTCAAATGAATAATTTTTATATTTTCTGAAAGAGAGAATTTTGATTTTTTGTTTCTAAAAATGTGTAAACAGTATTTGTTTTAATGTAAAAGAAATGGAAAACATTTCCCACCATCATTAACATTCATTTTTTGAGTCTTAATTTACAATTTTCCAGGATTAATTTTTATAAAAAAATTCCATAATATTTTTAACATTTTTTGTTTTTAAATATTTGATTTAAAAATAATAATTGTATTTTCCGCAAAAAATATTCTAGTGATATTTTAAAGCTATTTTTCATCAATGATTACATCCTTTTATAGTAAATATACTTTTATGGGGACATGTTCCAATTATATTATCATTATTCTTTCTCTGGATGATTTATGTTTATGAGGATGTAATATCAATGAAACCCATTTTTTCCAAGGGTTATGTTATAATGAAATATTTTATGATTTTGCGGCTACATACAAATAGATTTATAATTATGTGATAGGTGGGACCATAATTATATATCCCTAAAATGAATTGGGTAATTATTGATATTTTATGAGCTGAAATGACTTATCATTGGATATCCCAAGCCTAAAAGGTGTTATAAGTAAGGTTATCATATGCCTTAAAGAGGGTTCATGGGAGTTTATCCAAATATCAATATAAGTACACTATATGTTAACCAAAGGATAACATGTTATGAATCTCTTAGTGATTAACGTTGAAAAATATTTCTATGACTATGATTATTCCACAATTTTGTTACAAACTTATGAAATAATCTTATGGAAATGTTATGTTTCTAGGGTTCATTTTTTGGTGATTCCTTTGTAATTAATGTCTTATAAAATACCAAGATTTATGATATGAATCTTCTTTATGACCTAATAAATGACGATTATGATTATATAATGTTAATATGATGTTCTCATAACCTTTACTCTCAAATTATGTTTAAATGTTCATTGATATCTCTCATTTTTTCCCATACCGATCTTTCAATCTCACTCTTTCTTATGATTCCTTTCCAATAGTTATGAAGTGTAGTTTTAAGTATTATACATCTATTAATGGTGTTATTTATATAGAAATTTATAGTAATGGATAAATATCTAATATAAACAAGTTATTTATGTATCCAAGTTTCTAAATACCCTAAAACTATATGATTCTAGAATAGATTGTAATGTTCTATATTGAATATCTGCTTAAGAATATGTAATATTTATATATGAAAATTACTTTTCCACTATAGATAGTGTTTTAGTAACGTTTAGTTACTTTTGGAAACAATGATGAGAAAAATTTAGTAATAACCCAGAGGATAACCCTTTGTATTGTAGAACATCCAATGTTTTGGTAAAATATGAGTGTGGTATTCCAAGAAAAACAACAATGTGTTGATACTACAAGGGGAAGTGGTTTTGAAATAGATGGATATGTGGGAAATAAACATAATAAATTTTTTGAAGTATATATTGACCATAATTATAGTTAATATTGAGTGTTACCTTAATGGGAAGATGGTATAACACTTACCAGGGATATACTTTAGTTCAATCGAATTTTCATTATAAACCATTACGAAGGACTTCTAAAGATGGTTATCATGGATGACCTATGTTAAAACTAATAATTAATAAATAGAAAATATATTTTCCTGATATATACATCCTATAAATAATTTTTTATGATTATGGCGTTTCCCACTATGATTATTGTGGCTCAGACTATGTTTTTTTATTTTAGTCAGTGGATGGAAATAGAAGAAACCAAGTTAATGTAGAATGAGATAGAAAATAAAATTATTTTCCTCTTGTGAAACCATATGTCATGGGATATTTAATTAAAAATCCCATTTCTATGTATACTAAACTTTTTCAATCCATGAATCATGTTTAGAATCCAATTGATTAGAAGAGGTAAGAATATTCTATACTGTCCTTCACGAAGAAACGACCACATAACATTAGTGGGTATCTTAATATAACGATTAATGGTTAATATATTAGTTCCATTTAAATTATATTTTATGTTATCTAATGTTTTACGTATGTAAAATTCATTTTGGTTGTCTATCACTTGGAAGGTGTAGTAGATAAATGGTGGGCTCTCATCAAGTACGCAAAGAAAAAAGAAAAAATTTAATATATATAGTGAGATGAGTTAATTTTTTTTCAACAAGCACATTCCCTGTATTTTTAATAAAATATAAATAAGGGGTTTGATGACAAAAGGAATAAGGATGATGAAACCCATAGTATTTATGAGTGGGATTTTATAGGACTTTCGAGGTACATTTATGGTATTATTATTGTAATACAAAGTAAGATTTATTGAGTCATTAGTGGATTATAAAAAAGTATCTAAAGTTATTTATCCATATGGGACTTTTGTAGTTATGAATAAATTATTATATGTGCTATTATGGTGGAAATGAATATTGGAGTTACCTATCAATCTCACGACTTTGATAAGAAAATAAAGATATAATTAAATTGAAATTCTGATAAGAAATACAGTATTGGAAAAAATATAAGCCTTACAATATGCTGAAGTGTAAAAGGAAACATAGAGAATATTTCATTAAAGGTATTAGTAAATATAATAAATATGAATTTAAAGGTCAATAATCAATCAAATATTGAAGTGATGGGAAGAATTCAACTAATGATTGAGAAAGAGAACCACAAAATCTACCACCCACACTCTGGTGTTCAAATGAAATGGAGTATGGGTATTATGCTGACCGATGCTCAAATATAAAGGTTAATGATGATTATTGATGTCATAAACCTATTAATACTAAATAAAAATGTAAATATCATATGATTACAGTTTCCAATGTGTGGTATGATAAAGAAGTGGTAAATGGTACACATACCATCCAATCTAGAAATGCTTATGTATATTTTTGATATAACAACTCTTTTAAACTGTAATAATTTTATAGGAATATCACAATACCACATTAATAATTAAATTCTTAATTAATAATGAAATCCCATAATTCTATGACGATTGCATATCAAATCCATGATTCATATTTGATTATTTTTTATGGGAATGTGATACTTGGAAATCTTATTAGTCTCCCTTTAGATTAATTTTATATTATTTTAGGACTATATTGGATTTAGTTACATAAATCTCACAAATATTGCAGAGGAAGGGTATTAATGATTTATATAATGAACCATCATAGAATCATCTATCAATGTGATGATAAATATCAACCTCTAATAGAAATTGTATCCAATTTATGGGTGTTGATTCCTATTAAAATTAGGTGTTTCTCTTAAATGGTTGGGGATAAACTCAACATCAAAATTATTCCAACTGTATGTTACATTGATAAATTTTTAGGGAAGAATTTTCTAGTGTTCTTGCAAATTGTGATGTTTTTTTAATTGAACTAATACATAGTACTACACCTTTTTCAAAAACACTATTTATAATGGCACCGATTGAGTTGCATGAATTGAAGAAGAAGCATTAGGATAATCATGAAACAAGATTAATTCATCCACGATATTTACCTTGGGGGTAAAAATATTCTATTTATTAATAAGAAATATGGTTCAATGTGACTATGTATTGATTAGTTGAAACCTAACAAAATCACAATCAAGATTAAGTATCATTTTCCATTTATTGATGTTTTTTTTCAATTAATTGTGAGGAGAAAAATACTTTTCTAAGATTGATATTCTCTATGGATACGATTAGTTGAGGGTTAAAAGTGAATACTTACTGAATACATCCTTCAATATGAATAATGGAATCTATAAATTTATAGTGATTCTATTTGGTATTACATATTACTCTAATATCTTCATAGATTTAATAATTAACATCCTTAGAGATTACCTTGATCAGTTTGTGGTAGTATTTATAGTTGGAATCCTTATATCATCCAAGAGTAAAGAAGAATATAAATATCACTTTAGGAATGTACAAACGTCCTTTTTGAAAGATAAATTATATGAAAATTTGACAAGTTTGGATTTTGGATAAAAAAAGTTTCCTTTTGGGTCATATAATATCAAGTGAGGGTATATAAGTAGATACATTAAGGATATAATTCATTAAACACAAGCCCAAAACAACCACTATGACCAAGACTTGTAATTTTCTTGGTTTTGGTGGATATTTTAATCACATTTTATAGAATTTATCATTCATTTATAATCTACTCAGAAAGTCAACTCAAAAGGGATCCAAGTTACTTTTGATAAATAAATGTGAATAACATTTCAAGGAACTAAAGATTTGGTTATTAAATACACTTATTCTTACATTACCCAATAGTGGATAAGGGTTTCTGATCTATAACGATGAATTGAATAATAAAATATGTTCTATACTCATGTAGGATGATATGGTGATACCTTATTCCGGAAAACAATTGAAGGTTCATGAGAATAATTAACAAACTCATCATTTGGTGTTATCCTTGATAATTTTTACATTATTGATATGGATTCATTGTCTTTATAGAGAAAGGTCTGACATTTATACTCATAATAAATGATTAAAGTATATATTCACTTATAAAGAGTTGTATATACACAAGAGAATATTGTTAGAGTTGATAAAATATTATTACTACTCAATAAATTACAATAATAGGAATGTTAACAATGTGGAAGATTTTTTGAGTCAAAATTATCATGCAAGATTTTCCGTGATGAGGATAAAGAAAGATACAAGATTTATTTATTTTCAATGGATAGATTAGAAAATATTGAATAAATGGGATAAATTTTATCTTGCTTAAACGAGTGTTTAACTATCTATACAAGTGAATTTTAATGTGGCATATAAAGAATATATAGGATTGAAAAAGAACTAAATAAATGTTCTCCTATTCAACCTTGATTGAGATGTAATTACAATGTTTCAGAATAATGTATGTGTCCTACCCATACTAGATTTGAAGAAGGATATATTTGATGATGCTCATACTTGATCATTCTTTATTCATTATGGATGAATGAATATGTATAATGCTCTAAATGAGTATTTATAGTGGGAAAACATAAAGCGAGATATTTTCGAGTACATATCTTAGTTCTTATTATGTCATCAAGTTAATACTAAGTGATATAAGTCTATTGAGAAGATATAACCATTAACCATAAAAAATGGAAATGAGAAAACATCACAATGGATTTTTTCATTAGACTCCCCAAAAAATAAAAAGTTTATAATGATAGTCTATCATCTTATGTAGTCAACACACTTCATTTTAATCCAATAATATATCTATGTTGATTAAATTTCTTGAATATACATTAAGGAAGTGGTAGGATTTCATGAAGTATGAAATTCTATTATATCTGATTGAGATCTGAGGGTTACCAGAATGTTTTAGCAAAGTATTCAACAAAATTTGGATTTAGATTTGTGTTTTAGTAATACTTATCATCATTGGATAGTGGTCAGTCTAATAGAACAATGAAAACTATGGAGGATATGTGGGGATCATGTTCAATGAATTTTAAATGTGGTTGGGATCAACTCATTCTATTTGAGTATTTTTAAAATAACACCATTCACTTGACCTTTCAAATAGATCCTTATGAATACTTATATGAAAATATGTATTGAATACAAATGTTTAGGGATGAATTGGGAGAAGGAAAGATATTGGGAATTATGATACCTGAGGAAATCTCATATAAATTATTTTCTATTTATCATCACAATAAGGTATCTTAGTTTTGATAGAGAATACATACTGAAAATCATCAGTGAACTCTGAAATTTGATGTTGGTGAGAAGTTATATCTATGAATTTATTTATAGAATAAGGTTATGAGACTAAAAATCAAGGTAATGAAAATACCTATGTATATTTAACACTTCAAAATTCTTGATCAAGTCCAGTCATTATATTATTTCATGGCACATTTCATCATTTGTTCCATGTATCTCTCTTAAAGATGAATATACCTGATGTCTCACATGTACTGAAATGAGTGGTTATATCACTGGAGAATGATATTTTCTATAATTACCATATTTTATAAATCTTGTATTGTAGATATTAAATGTTATTCAATATGGTTAATCACTTGATTAATGTCATATATTGGAATAGAAAATTCAGATAAATTACTTGAGAACTTGATGATGTGATGAAATAGAGATACCCAAATTTTTTATATCGGATTGATGTATTTTCAATAGACAAACTCATTTTAAGGGGTTATAATGTGATACACAGATATTTTATGATATATTTTAGATCAAATAAATTTATTTTCTTTAATAGATTGTAATACACACTGACTTGAGTCTCAATGAACTATAATATAATATACTATTACAACCTAGTTGTTAAATTGGATGAATGAATATGAATAAAAACATTTTTAAAATTATATATAAAAGTTTTAGATAAATAAAATATAATAATAAATAAATACATAATTTTTATTAAAGTATTTATATGATTCTAAAATACAATTTTCCCAAAATAGTATTTATTTCACTTTGTGAGAAAAAAATATAATTAAATATTCCAATTTTATGAATTTTATTTTAAAAATGAAACTTAAATTTTGAAATTATCATATAAAAATTATCTTAGAGTGAATTTTTTATAATTTTAAGAAAAGACTAATTTATCAATGAATGCAAAATACACGTTTTTATTGAAAACTATATTTTTGTTTAAAGAATCTATAATGTTAAAAAAATTATATGTTTTTAAAAATTAGAATTATTTCAATTATATTACAAAGAATATAATTTATTAAATTGTAAATAATTTTATCTTGGATTTTGTTAAAAAAACGTTTTATTCTCTAGAAATTTTTTTTAGGAAAAGTGTATTTCGTTTCTTTTTATGGGTATAATTTTAAATTAAATTCTGATAATTATGTGATTTTAATTTGATAAAATGGATTCTAGATTAGGAATCATAATAATTAATATTTTTTAATAAGTTCAACATAATTTTTGAACATAATGAATAGTAAAAAAAGGAAATATATACTATTAATTAATCCATGGTATAAGAGTATGTTTTCTATTAAGATTGTTTAAATCTTATTTTCTATCCTAGCCATTTGGATTCTTCTGGCTTGAGTTTGACTCTATTATATTTTTATCTTTCAACAAATTTCAAGTTTCTTCTCCCTCAAACTTATAAAAGGACACCATTTATTTCTCTTATTTACACCATATTTAGCCATGTATCTTGACAAAAAACATCCCAATTATCTTTTAAAATTCCTTATCTAGGATATTGATGTGTTGGTTTTCTTAAATGTCCATTATAAGTGTCCTTAAAAAGGATCCAATGGAGGATTACCAAAGAAGAGGTAATTAACCTCCCCAAACAATATAAATTTATTTATACATACAAATTCTATAATTATATGGTATTAATCATAATATAATAAATTAAGTATCCTCAATATACAAAAATTTTATTATGATTATGTAAACACCATTATTCAACCAATTTTTTATTAAATGGGAAGTGAATGTTTTTCTTATTCGTACGTGTGGAATACCGGCTCCACATAGCGATATAATTCATTTTCCATCACTTTATTTCCTGGATGGTTATTATTATGGGTTTAATTATTATATATATATATATATATTAAATCTTGTGGGCAAAGCCTCATTTTATTATTAAAGAAAATTCCTCTTTTTTTTCTGGGTAGAGGGAGACCCATTACATAGCTCGAAGGGAAAGGCTAAGTGGCCTGAATATAAGGCATGAAGGCCCAGTTTTTACCCAAAGGGCCATTTTATGAATAGTACTGCTACAATATCCTGGAAGCTATAGTACTTGAAACAGTACCGCCTCCGCTACAGTCCCTCCTATAGTACTGCCGCCTCTATAGTGCAAACGTGTGGACTGATACCTAAACAAAGTGATAAGATTTATTTTTCATTTATGATTTACGTGAATTGTAATAATAATATATTTAATGAATATATATGATATATATGATATAACAATGACTCCATATTAGTGAATTACTATTTAAATTTATTTTATTCCAGCCTATGAAATGTTAAAATGGTGTACATCTGTACATATGACCCACCATCTCCATGAATTGTGTAAATCAATTTTCAATATCAATATTTTATTTTTGAGTATATATATAATTAATATATAAGATATTTATAATATTATTAAATTTATTGATGTGATGTAACCACTATGAATGTATAAGGATTGGAACTACTAAACCAAAATTCACATAAAAAAGAAACAGTTTATAGGAAGAAGTGATGATTTCAATAATGAATTATTATTAAATGTGTATCAAAATATTATAAGTGGGTCATATATGATAGTTTATATTTTCAAATTATTATGGTTAAAAAGAATAATAATGTTAAATTTATTATAGAAGAGGTTATAGTGCTTTCAATGAAAGTCAAACTTGAGGTAAGATATTTATGTTTCAATATCATTTTAATCAAAAAATTTTATGATTAAATATAATTTAATGTAAATTATATGTTTCTTTTATAAGATACACATTTAATTTTATTATACTCTTTTTATATTTCAGGAGATTACATGTTTTCCTTTCATTTACCTCACTTTTTGAACACAATAGATTGAAAGAACATTTTAATGGAAATATGACTTTAATTTTCTTTTCCACTAACATCAGTTTTTCCTCAATATCATTGTTTTATAAAATGTTTGAAGAAATATTTTTACTAACTTATATATATATATTTTAAATCCATTTTAACAATTTTCTAGTTTCTATAAATATTTTTCACATGTATCTTCTTATCATTTTCCAAATGAGTTACTTTTGATTTTTTTACCAAAAATATGATATGAATAATTTTTTATCAGGCATGACATGAAAATAATTTAATATAAACATTATTTTTAAGGAATTTAATATTCCATTATATGTTTCCTAGCCTAATTTCAATGAAAATATTTCCTTAATATTTAAGAAAATTTTAAATTTTAAATTATATAATTTTAAAATATAAAGGGAATTTTATAGAAGAAATAATATAGTGGACTTTTAAAGGAATTTTTCATCCTTGATAAAATCATTTGATGACAATTATTATTTACCAGGGATATGATCCAATAATTCCCACTTTATTATTTATTTGGATGTTTTATACTTATAGGGATGAAATATTAATGAAACCTATTATTTTCCATAGGTTAAGTTATGATGAATGTTTTTGTGATCTTGTGGGATACATATGAAGGGATTTATAATTATATGATAGGTGGGACAAAAATTATATAGCCTTTCTCTGAATTTGGTAAAGATTAAATTATTATGATCTTAAAGTGTAAATATAATATTATCCCAAGAATGATATAGGGTACACAATATGTTATCCCAAACCTAAAAAGGGTATATGAGAGGATATCCCAATCCTAAAGTAGGTAAATGAGAAATTAGATCAAACCAAAAATGTTATGAATATATTTTTTTGTATCATTGACACAATAGTTATAGGATTATGAGTATTCCACACTTATGCCACAAATATATGAAATGATATTATGAAATGTTACGTTTTCATGGATCATGTTATTTGATTACTTTATGATTCATGTATTATGAACTGATAAGAAGTATTCCATGAATCATGTTTATGATCTAAGAATTACTGGGTATTAATTTCAAATTTTATGATCATGTTCTCATACCCTTTATGATCATATTATGTATAAATGTTCCTTGATATCTCCTTTATATTTACTTACAACACTTTTGAGTTCACCATCTCTTATGTTTGATTTATCAAGTTATAAAGAAAGTTTTTATGTATGATATGTCTAATAAGGTAGATAGTTATGATAAACAGAGTGTGGAATTATTTAGATCTATTGTGAATAATTTTTTTATGTTTCAAAGTTCACAAATACATTAAAACTATACTATTTTGGTGTGTATTGTAATGTGATATATTTAATATTCATCTAATAAGATGTAATATTTATGCAAGAAATTTTTGGGACACTGTATTAAATATGTAAGAGTTATGTTGAATATTTTTATAATGTAAGAATAAAAACTAGTTTCAACACCAATAGTAGTTAGAATGAAACATGGAAATCTTAAGGAAAATATAAGAGTGGATTTAACTTTTTATATAATAATTAATATAAGATGAGTATATCTTATAGAAACAAGGAAAAATATATTCAATTTTAGGTGCTTGGAAACACATTTTTAGAGTTATCCAAAGGAAGATCATCTCTTAATAATAACAAGGACTCTATGGTATATGTAAGGAACATTAAAATATGGTTTTGTTTTAAAAGTTGTTGAAAATATTTATTTTATGAATTATTATAATACCAAATGTGATATAGATATTATGAATAAAATAATACACAATTTAACGTGTTTTATTAATTAGTATAAATATCACCATTAATATAACTAAAATATCAAGAATATGTATAATTTAGTATAATAGAAACATAATATATTATGGATTCCAAAGAAAAGATATAGTTGATATGGATGAACCAATGGTTGGATGATCCAGAAGAAGTAGTACGATAACCGATGTTAATTAAGTGACATGAAAAGTGTGTCATTGATTAAAAAATAATATAATTCAACACTATTTCACAATATTCAATGAGATCAGTTACCACCTTATAAAGGAGAAGGTTGAGAAAAAATTCTGAAATAGGATTTCGTTGGTACTCAACATCTAATGGTAGATATATTTAGCAAACCATTAGTCATACTTGTGTTTAAAAAGAATAATTTGAGCCTCATAGTTTAATCAATCTCTTTATCCAAATGTGGTTTGATAACCCCTTTGACCATTTCACATAATGATTAATTTTTTATTGTTTTTTAATTAATAAAATTTAGTTTTATATTTAAGATGTTTGGGGGTGGAAAATCTATGGAGACATAGTTGTAGAAAGAAAAATACATGACAATAATAAATGTATAACATTTTAGTTTTTGAATTAATTTCTTATTTATTATAATTTTTGTTGAATCATGTAGGTTTATAAAGTTTATTAATTGATCTTATCTCATTTTTTGTCATAGTGGAAGTTTCATATTACATGGAGAAGATCAAATCTAGAAAAATTGAGAATCTATTTGAATTTTACTATCAAAAAGGTATTGTAAATGCAATGATGAAATATATATATCGAGGTGTAAGGAGTCCGAAGTTACAAAAAATAAAAAGGTTTAGAATATTGAAACCAAAAGTAATAGAGATTGGATTTTTATTAAACAATAATTTTGTTGAATGTTTGTTGAGAAATTATGATATGTTTGGATTTTATTTATGTTGAGTTGAGGTGGTTATATATAGAAAAATAGAGTTCAACAGAGGTTATATGAAATGATTTTGGTTCAAGAATGGGGGTCCTGTTATCATGATTGTTTCCCATGAAATTAGTATAGGATTCATAGTTCGAATGAATGATATATAAGGTTTTCATGGTTTCTTACTTATCAAAATTTAATTAGCTCGATATTTCATTCTGTTGGAACAAATTCGTGACATGAAGAAGACTAGTCAATGTTTTTATTATGCTATGATATAAAGATCACAATGTTATTAAATGAACAAAGTCATTAAATGTTGTGCATAAAGGAAGAAACCAGAATGAGAAGGATAAGATTTAGGGTACTTTAGAATAATAAAAAAAAGTAAAATCTAGGAATTTCCATGGCATGTCATGACAAAAGAATCCAAATCCAGATATAGAGGCTATGAAGAAAAAACAGAGTCATGAATGTTAATATTTGATCTATTTTTTAATGTAAAAAAATATCACACCATGAACCATTGTGCCATGCTATGATGCTATTGGTAATTGAATAAAACAAAAGAAGTAACATATCTATCATACTCTGTAAGTACCTGGATCTCTACATTATATATTTTAATTATTTTTAAAACAAGAAATAAATTTCTTATCCCAAATATATTTGATGTTTAGTGGTTTATAGAATTAGGATAATCTATTAAATAGTAAACCCATAAATTATAAGTCTAAACTTATACTCAATATATATATTTTTTCACAAAAAAAAGGCAATTTTTTTTTAAAAAAATAATTGTTTCACTTTTTGAAAAAACATCACAATTTTCAGCTTGATCTCATCCTTGTACAAGCTTTTCCTTAAAACCTATGAAAAAAAATTGTAAACATGGGATGAGAAAAAAATCTTAGTATGGTTTATAAAATGATAGAAAACAGTTAGTTGAATAAATACATGATAACCCTTGAGAAATAATTTTCCTAAAAACATAAAAGTTTACTAATATATATAACTAACATTCCATAAAAAATTATTTATTTTACCTTTTGAAAATAAATTATTCACTTAGAAACACATTAGCTAACATAAAAAAAATCATGTAGGTACCTTGGGACACCATCATATATAACCCTTAAATAACCCTTACATATTGGAATAAATATACAACTAACTTACAATATAATTATATAGAGAATATAAACATTACCTAATATATTGGAGTGTTATCTTGTAACATATATCATTTTAGATATAAAGGGATCTCTCGATACTATCTGGGCACACCAATCATTTATAAAGTCCAAGAACCACATAATGATTAAAAATTTCAAATTTCATTTAAAAAACATAGAATTTTCGGTAGAATAATTATAAGAAAAATAATAAATGATATTTTTTTCAAAGAGAATCCACTTATCACTTTGGAAGCACTTAAATTGTAAAATCCATTAATGAATGTTAATAAACACTAAATACAATGAGAATAGTAAAATTAATGTTATATAAAAGGAGAGAAAATGTATTTAAACCTTATAAGAGAATAAAGTTACATAACATAAAATTTTTCTCAATGAATGGAAATTGAGATGACATCCCTTATATTGAGTCTGATTCATCACATATGTCCTTTATTTTCCACTTCTTCAGACGATCTCCTTTGACTAACACCTTGACACCTCTAATGAATGTGTTTTACATAAAATAAAGTCCTCTAGGATGTAGGGATGGATTCTAGGAAGGGATTTTTCTAGATGTTGTCTGAAACATATAGGTTATGATGTGTGAAGAAAATAGAAGAGGGGGTGCCCTTTTATAAGGGAGGGGAGGGACATACATTGAATTATTCAAATTATTAGATTAATATTGATTAATATTCAATTAAAAATCCATAAAAATTGAGTTATATTCAATATATGATGAGGATGGGTAAAAATACATTCATTAAATAAAAATGAGAATTTTTTTATCATTTCCTATCCTTAATTTTCTGTTTTAATAATTATTTAACCCTTTTAATTCTTACTATGATATCATACATTATACCCTCAGAGGGTTAATATAATGAATCTAAAATGAAAAAAGAACAATAAATGAGTAATTGATTAAATTTTAAGACTAATACCAATAATTTGGATAAAATTTATACTTTGAAAAAATTTATATCATTTAATAAAATATTATTTATTTTAAAATATCAATAATGTCAATTTTGACACAATTATTTACTTGATTTTTTAAAAATAACATAACTACTCAATAAATTCGATGAAAAAACTTCTAAAACATCAATAAAATGTTAATAAAATCTAAAAAATTTGTGTATCACATTAATCATCACAAATTATTTATATTTTTGTATTTCTAATGTTGCTTATTTGAAAATTTTATTAATTAGACAATTACTGCATCAACATTGTGAAAGCCTTTAATTTATTTATTTTATTCCTAAAAATTAAAAATAAATATTCATAATAAATAAAAACATTTTATCTTTTAAAATAATATTTATTATCGAACATATCCCTAATATAATTCCATATTAAAAATATTTCACTTTTTAAAAACAAAATTGTGACAAAATAGAGTTTTCTTTGATTATAATATTATAAAGGTTATATTATCATCCAAAAAAAATAATTGTTCTCATTAATGATCCTTTAATTATTAAGACTGAAAAAATACTCATCCAAAAAAGTATGATATGTGTTAGGGTAATTTTATAATATTTATAATATTTTTTTACTCTAAATTTCCTGATTTACCATTAATCATGGTAATAAAAAAATACAAAAGATACTATTTATATTTTATTCAAAAATAAAATGGGCTTATTTAATAAATGTATAACATATAATTTAAATTATTAAATCCTTTTTAAAAAATAAAAAACAAATATTTTTCAGAAATTAAGGAAACATTAATCTTATTAAAAGATCAAGAATATGAGTTTTTAAATTAAAAACATACAAAAGAGTTATATGTTTTTATATCTATATTCTATTTGAAGTTTAATCCAATTATTTAAATTATATTAAATAATAAAAAATCTATGTATGTATTATTTAAACCCATTAAAAAAATACAATTTTCCACTATAAATAAAATTTATGAAAAAGATGTTTCTAATTATAATGATATAGGTTTCACTATTCATCAAAACGTGCTGCTGAAAATTACTTTTTTATTTTCCAATCACTTTTAAGGGGAAAGTGAGAACCCATGACATCAAGACTTAACCACAAAACAACAGTCTCTAATAGACCAAAACAAAAGATCAAAAACAATGCTCACTGCAAAAGAGAAGATCCTCCCCGCAAAAAATTACCATAAAATCCAGATTCCAAAGTCACATCGCATCATGGAAAGAAAACCCATGCCAAAGCACAGGCATGGTACTGATGGCCAAATACATACCCTCTCAATCTTCAGATTCTACAAAGCCATGAAATAGTGGAACCTCTTTGTCGTCAACCTCATCTGAAGCATCGTTTTGTAAGTAAAACATTGTAGAATCCCTTGAGCAGCGGCCTTCTGAGACCCAAACCAACATAACTTCCAGAAAACCACAAATATCAAGACATCAAGTCCAAATGAGGAAAATTAAATGAGAACAGCATAATGGGTAGAGCTAGAAAAAATCTCCCGAATCAATCACCCTGAATCCATTACAGTTGGAACTGAAGCCACATGAACCCCGTCGCAACAGTGAAGATCCCTTCGAACATCCACTACAACTCAAAAAAGTCAAGCCACTGGAGGCAGAAGGAACCAGGGATGAACAGGGACCTATGGTGATGATAACACCAAAAAACACCAACCATGCACCACAAACTAAAATCTAGAATGAAACCAAATCTCCCCCTCCGAATCACATCGTAGCAGACACCAGACCACACTGGAATGCACTTGAAGCCAAGAAACAGCCGAGACTATATCCCGAGCCCAGAATTCGTCGCCAATCCACATCGACACGCACCAGATCCCAGTTGATATCCCAAAGTCGAAGCTTCACCATGCTGATGCCAAGTCGAGATCCAGCCACTGAAAGATGATGCGGAGATCCAGACCACAGTAGCACGTTGAGTCAAGATCCAAACCACACCATCACCAAACACCGATCCTGGAGCTTCAGCAGTCCACGCCAATGCCGAGCGAGAATCCAGAGTGTCAATTTCGAGCCTTCGAGATGCATTGGAGTGGGAAGGAGAAGGGCCCGATGGGGAAACCCTTGGCGCGTGAGAGAGAAATAGGGGAACACCGCTCAGAGGCTGAATCCAAAATGTTTAGAAAAATACCAAAAAAATCAGCCAAAGTAAATATTAATACTCTCATTTCAAGTAATGAGTTTATTTTTTCAAATATAATTAATGATAATTTCAAAAACTAGATTTGAAAGTAGTGCTTCATCAAAAGGTGACACAACATAATTTTTAGAAAAAAAACTTCTTTTACGAGTGAAATATGATTTGTTCTTATATCATGTCTAAAAAACACATAATATGAATTTTAAACATTAGATTAAGTAATATATACACATATATATTATTAACATACTCCAATAATATTGATTTTATTATTTTATAAACACACTTGTTTTCATTTAAATTTTTTTTTCAAATAGACATTTCCTTTAATTTTATAAAGGGTTTTACAATCATTTATAAATTATTAGTAACCAAAGAATTAATTAGATATTCATATGTAAACCATATTTTCATAATTCATTTAATACTTTTCATTACCACCATTAAAAGGGCTAGTCTACAATGGTAATATTTAAATAATAGTATTCAATTTTCCCTTTAATCTTGATGTGGTGTATCATGTACTTTATCAAACATAGTATTTATATTAAAAGAAAACTCAGGATGTTACATCCTCCACCAATTTTCAAATTTCATCCTTGTTATTTTGAATTCGGGATTAGTAACTAAGGTTAGAATTTTAAAAATAACTATATTTAAATCCCACAACAGAAAAAGGATTAATAACACTACCACTTTAAATGAAAGAAAGGAAAGTACAAATCTTACATGAGATGAGACATAATCAGTTTCTATCTTGGAAAATATCGATATAAAATAAAAAATAACTATCAATTTCTGAAGGAGAGTGATAGAAAACATGGTCATGAGAATGTTAAAAATCAATAAAACCATAAATATGTTATGGGTTAAAATATCAATGATTTCATAGTATGAAAAGTAAATAGATAATGTTTTTTTGAAGATCCTTTAACTAAATTTGAGAAAATATTTTACTACCCAAGATAATAACATAAATTAATATACTTAATTTGTAAGTATAGTTTCATCCTTTAATAAATTTCTACCAAAAATAATCTTTTTCTCCAAACAATGAGTATTTAAGATGAATTTTTGATATTTGAAGCACTAGAATTAAATTCTAGAGAACCGCATAATGAAAATATATTAACTATATATTCCTCCCATCATGAATTATTAACAAAAAAAAGGTTATAATAAGATAAAAAATTCCTAAAGAAAGATAAACCTTTATATGATAAAAAACTATATTAATCTCTAAAATTCAATTGTAATATCCAATGTTCAGAATAGACCATTCCAAAAATATATATGCTTTAAATTCCCCAAAAATCCCATGGTATTTTTCCAACCTTAATATTATACGATTTTCAAAATAGTGAACATCTTATGAAATGAAATTAATCAATATATCAAAAAATCATTTCCAATCTCATGGTTATATATACAACCTATTTTCCCCAAAACGACCTTAACTATTATCCATCAAATGGATTAAATAATGAAATACAATTTTATACTAAAGTTGAAATAACATAGGCTAGTGGTTGCTGATACACTATTTCCACCCTTTGGATTTGAATTAAATTACCATGACCTTACCATACACTACATATTGTCACCAATCCTATGACTTGTACTTTTTTTAAATCTATGTTAATATAATCCTTATAAAATGGTATAAATCTGTTCAACATCATAAAAAATAACCTTAATATTTCTTAACCTTAATGTTTATCTCATACCTTTAATTTTTAATCATAAAAATTAATAACCCATGATAACCTCAAAAATGAGTTCCTCCAAAAATACCATTATTCACCTTATAATTTAATTACTGAAAGACTCAATATGGGTTTCTAGGACACTGATCTTAGGATCAACCTAAATATTTTAAACCCATTGTGATATCCAGAAATCATAATAAAACAACATAATTTTCAATATTTTTTAAACCTTTCACTCATACTAATTATAAAGAATATTCCTTAAACATTACATATTCTTGTTATTTTTAAAACAAAAAATCAATTAATTTTTCCAAAGTTCTTTTTGTTTTATAGTTTTTGAGAAATAGGAAAAAAACTTACATAGTAAAAACATTAATAAAAAGTTGACACTTATACTCAGTATAAATTTTTACACAAAACAAAGGAATCATTTTTAAAAATTAATCATGGTTTATCTTTTTGAAAAATCTTCACAATTTTCCCCTTCATCTCAATATTATCAAAAATCTTCTTGAAACCATGTGAAATACATTTTAAAACATGGTATGAGTAAGAAATCTCAATATTGGATATAAAATGAAAGGAAACCATTAGTTCAATAAAAACATCAAAACCCATAGAAAAAATTTCTTAAAAACATAACATTTTACCTATAAAGTCAATTGGCATTCGTTTAAAAATCCCATTTATTTATCCTTTTGGAAAATAAATGAATCCCAAAAAAACTAATTAGAAACATAGAAAATTTAAGTAGGTACCTAGGGAAACCATAAAATATAACCATAACCCTTACATATTTGAATAACCCTATGGAAAAATTCCAATATAATTATCCGTATAATATAATCATTATAAAATTTATTGGAGTTCAATATTGGTGAACCCATCATTTAAGCTATAATGTGATCACTCGATGCTATCTGGGTGCACCCGTCATTTATAATGTTCAAGAACCACATCATAAATAAAAAATTTCAAATATCATTTCAAATTAATGGAAATGGAAGAAAAAGAGTTCGATGGAAAACCATAAAAGAGTATTTTTTCAAAGAGAAGCCCCTTATCTCATAGGAAACACTTGAACTATAAATCTAATTAAAAAATGGAATTAAACACTAAATAACATGTGAATAGAACAATTATGGATATAGAATGTCAAATAAGAAATATATACACCTTATAATACAATTAAGGTGCATGAAATCAAAATTTCATTAATGAAAGTAAATTGAGATGAAATTCCTTAAATTTTGTCCAATTTGTCAAATATGTCCAAAACTTTCCACTTCTTTGTAAGATCCCTTTTGATTAACAGATTAATACAAATAAGGAGGGTCTTTTTCCTAATATAAGGCTTCTCAGATGTGGGTATGTATTATAGGAAGGTATTTGGGAGGATCATGGTCAAACCAAATAAATTTTTATGTTTGAAGAAAATAGTAGAAGGGGTTCCCATTTATAAGAGATGGGAGGGACACTCTCTGAATTTTTAACATTATTAAATTTATATAAATTTATATTCAATTGTAAATTTATACAAATTGATTCATTTATATTATATGATGAGGATGGGTTTAAATTCATTTATTAAATAAAAATTAGACAAGTCTTTATTATTTTCTTATCCTTATCTTTTTGTTTCAACCCTTATTTAACCCTTTTAATTCTTACTGTGATATCGTGGTTTATTACACTCTAAGAGTTAATATAATTAATCTAAAATTAAAAACAACCAATAAATGAGTAATTTATGATATATTAATAATTATCCTTATCTATTTGATGAAATTGAGTTTTTTTTCCGAAATTTTATGTCATTTAATAAAATATTATTTATTTCAAAATAACTATAATCCCAATTTTGACACTATTCATTACTTGATATTATAATAACATAAAAACAAGATAAATCTGAAACAAAACTTATAAAACATCAAAAACATGAAAATTTCATCCTAAAAATTCCTTTATTACATTAATCATCTAAAATTATATTTATTTTTTTATTTTAACATCATTTATTTTATATTATCTATAATTAAACAATTAATTCATCATCATTGTGGTTAGTTTTAATTAATTATTTCTTCCCTAAAAAATAGAAATAAATTTTCATGATAAATATAAACATTTTATATTTTAAAATAATATTTATTGTTGAAAAAATACTCTATAAAAACCGATTATAAAAATATTTCACATGTTAAAAACAATAGTGTGACAAAATTGATGTTTCTTTTAATATTATATTATATAGGTTTTATTCTCATAAAAGAGGCCATTAATGGTCTCATAACCAATCATTTAATGCCTAGTGATGAGAAATAATCATGCATTAAGAATCTGATAAGTTTTTGGGCAATTGTATAATATTTATAATAATATTTATAATTTAATTAACGATTTACCTTTAACCACGGTATAAAAACTAAAAAAATTAATATTCATATTTAAAAAAATAAAGGGAATTTGTTAAAAAATTTAGAACTTTTGATTCCAAATTTTAAATTAATTTTTCAAATTCAAAACACATAATTTTTAGAAATAAATTTAAAAGTAATCTCACTGATGGATTGAGAAAACTTGTTTTTAAAGTAAAAATGACCAAAACATTGAAATTTTTTTATATCCAAATTCAATTTAAATATTATTCAAATTATTTACATTGGAATATCTGAAAAAATAATGATATAATTATACTTTTTAAACCAATTAGGAATATAATTTAATATTATGAATAAATTTTATGAAAATTCTATTTCCAATTAAAATGAAATATTTTTTCACTGTTAATCAAAACATGAGACTTTTTAGAAAAAAACAAACATTATGCCAAAGTAAATTTTTGAGTCTCTTTTTTAGAATATTAAGTTTATTTTTTCCAAATATAATTTATATAAGAGTCAAAAAATATAATCAAAATAAGTACGCCCTTAAATGGTGACAAAACTGAATTTTTAGAAAAATACATCTTTTATGTGTAAAATTTGATTTGTTCATATATAATGTCATGAAAAAACATATGATGAATTTAAATGACTATAATATATATATATATATATATTTCATTAATATAATCCAAAAATAGTGATTTTATTATTTTGTAAACACACTTATTCAAATTTAATTTTTTTCTGAAAGAAAATTCCTTTTTTAAAAAAGGGGTTTGCATTCATTTATAATTAGTTTTTAGAGATGAATTAATTATATATACATGTGTCAATCATATTTTCAAAATTATGTTTACATTAGACATTGGATTCATTATAATGACTAATTTATAATGGTAACATTTAAATAATAAAATTTAGTTGTTAATTTAATATTGATGTGGCGTAACAAGCACACTATCAAACATATTATTTATTTTTAACGAAAAATCATGATATGAAATACTTTGAAAAATAATTTTAATTTTATGACTACTCTAATATAGATTATTTTGATAGATTATTTGACTTGATTCATCATTTAATTTTGGAATTTTTGGTGCATCCATCAATAAACTATTTTAATATTAATGTTGGAGATTTTCTTAGAAATGATCCAATGAATAGATTTAATATATAATATTATAGAATTTGATTTATATTTGAATTTTGAATTTTAAAATTTATTTATTTTTATAAACCTTCTATACAGAAATAGAAGATATACACATATATAAAAAATTGATGGAAATAAATCATAAAATAAAGAAGAGTGTATTAACATTTAATATAATTGAATTTCAAGAATTAAAAGTTACATGATATTGGATTAAACACCATTTAAGACTAGTGTTGGAAGTAAAGTGTTATTATGTATATCATTTAAGATCTATAAGTTAAGAATAAATAATTATAGAGAACACTGATTTTTGTTTGATGTTTCATCTATATTTTCAATCATTGTTATTTTGAAATGTATATTGATATTTTCTATTTATAACCCTCTTGAGTAGTAGTGATCAGAGGGGAGGAAGGATTGATGGACCTTGTATGATTAGTTATACTATCACAAACATTATTATAAAAAAATAGCAGGGTAGTGACTATTAGAAATATCAGCACACAATTGATATTATCTCCTTGGATGAATCCTAGTGTGGGTGAACCAAGTAAAATATCTATATATATGATTCTTTATATTTTTAGCACTTGGTTAAGAAATTTTGTGAACACTGTGATAGATCCAATGTTTCTATTTGAATGGGAATAAAATATTCAATTGAATTTATGATAAGAATAAATTTTAGGTTACCCTAATTCACCCCCTTATGTGGTATATAGTGGAACAATAGGTTACACAAACTTCTCATTATTGGACATTCCTTAAATAATTTTTAACTTATTTATTTTTTCATAAATAATTTATAGGTTATGTTTAATTAATATATTTTTTCTAGAGTGTTTTTTTATTATCAAAAAAATTATCTATTTTTATTAGATATATCATCATATAGAATATAAAAAGTCAATTTTATCCACTTTTATTCTTGCAAGACTTAGACAAATATTTTTTTTAACAACATATCTCACTAAAAAACATTAATTGCGATACTCAAAACATAATGAAAAAAGGGATGGATACCTATAGATTATATTTATAAGACTATTAATGTAATGTATTGGAAATGTTCAAAGTATTAATTTATATATTTTAGGTGTTGGAGGTGTCTGGAGAAGGTTACAGGTGTTATGTGAATGTTGGAGGAAGGGATGTGTTGCTAAGGCTGAGATTTCAACTATAAGGGAAGAATTATAGAATGTATATATGTGTTTTTCTGTGAAGAGTTAGTTATAAGAGGGTAGTTCTGTAGTGTGGTTTGTTGGTCTGTCATGCTCAATTTTTTAGAAAAGTCAAGGTTTACCCTTAATTATTGGGTAACACTTACACATCACCCTAGGTTGTAGTGTGAATAACCATTATGTATCACAATTTATAAATCACTGAGTAATCCTTTTTTATTAATGTGACATATAAATAATGGTTATTAAGACTCACTAAAAAATGCATAAGGGTTTCACTGTTGGAACCTAGGATATAAAAAGAATTTCCTTTGTATGAATAAGTATATTACATATTGAAGGAAATAAAATACATATTTGACATTTTGATAAAAGAAAGAATATCACATATTGGATGCATCTTATATATTAATTTTTTTGTATATGGAAATTATCCTACATATGATGTCAATATATTATGTATGAATGAAATATATTATAAATGGAAGAAATATATTACATATCAAGGAAATATATTTTGTACTATATGGAAAATTGCTTTTCATATGATGTGAAGTTCATTATCATGTTTTGAAAATTTAGAAATGTACGGATGCACAAATGGTGAAGTGGGAGAAAAGTATCCATAATTTCTAATACAAAATAGTAATCCCTTTTCCCATAATTTATTTTGGAGTAAGGAGTGATGCATCTAGATTGTTGTCTTCTTACTATAGAGTAAGAGATGATTTAATTTCTTAGTTATACTATATTGTATTTGAATTTACAAAATGATTTCATTGCATCATGACCTTATTTAATGTGTTGGTAATTTAAAAACATTCACCGTGTTATTTCCTATAGATATAAGGTGGAGATCACAATGTTATTTCTAAGGATTTTTGTTGACTCAACACCACTTTACCATGGTTTTTACTACCTTACCATGATTCTTATATTTTCTGAATCTACTATAAAATTAGGTGTCCTGTCATATTTTATTCTATTTATTATAACCTCAGTCACCTTGGGTGATATTTTTTTTGATTATATATTCAATAGGAAAATATATTGGCCATGGATTTGTGTAATCAATTCACCCTTGATCTAAGGTGCTTATCTCTTCTCATTTCATCTTTTATTACTAGTTCTCCCATTTTGGAAGCTAAAAAATGGACTTTATTGGTCTTGATTGGAAGTGTATGACTAATTCTATTGGGGATTGTTTTTTATAGGTTTGAGGTAGATTTTTATGATTTTTTTGTAGATCATATTTGTATTCATTGAGGAAAGGGACTTATAAACTAAAATTTTATCTTTTGGAATAATATTATTGACTAGATTTCTACGGTTCTTTCAAAAAATATTTTCATAATTTGTAATGTGTATTTTGGTTTCATCTTCTTGACTATTCTTCTTTTTTGATTTAGTTGATTTTTTTTGGAAAACTCCATTACGATAGAATTAATTAAATTAAGACAATAAACTGAGTATGATATTTTGTAAATGGAAAGCAAGGTCACATTTGATTTTTGAATTTTTATGTAATTATATTTATATATATAGATTATAAATTAACTAAATTTGTTATTTTAATTTCTTATTTCCAATTATTGTTGAATAACATTTTCACCTTCAACATATTTTAATCACTTAAGAAAAGTGACACCTTGAGATTTTAGTATGAATTACTTTAAAAAAATGTATTTTTGAAAATCTCATTATATACATAATGTGAATTATAATTTCTTAAAATTACATGAGAAAATAATTATATTAAGAATATACGATGTTAAAAAATAAATTTATACACATTGTTTATTAATATGAAATAAGTTTATAAAAAATAAAAAATTAAAAAGGGTCATTTTTCCCTAATTTTTTTTTTAATATTATTTTTTTCATTTAAAAACTAATTTCATAATTTTTATAATTTTAATTTGTTAAAATTTTCTTTTTTTACCTTCATGATGTTGAAAGTATCCTAGTGTGTTTTTTTGGTATTTTATTAAATGGTTTATTTTTGGGTGAATAATAAATGAATATATTTTTTAGAAATACTATCCTTTTTTCTGACACCATCAATATTTATGACTGACTTATAAGTTTTATAAACCTTTTCATATACAAAATCGTTTTTTAAAGATTAAAATAAATCAATTAATATTTTTATTTCTAATTTATAAACATATTTATGGCATTTTAAAACCAAGGGAATGATTTATTCTTATAAAATGACTAATTTAAATCCTTCTCTTTAAAAACTTATTTATAAGGTTACATTAATTTTGTAATGGTTTTATAGTCACATAAAATGTTTTTTATTTTTATCCTTGTAAATGTCCAAAGTATCAATTCTACACAATATTTTCTTGTAAAATCCGTTTTATGCATAAAAAATACCTTTTCTAAAAATAGTTTTTCTTTACATTTTGTTTAATTATATAAATAGTAATTTTTTATCACATATATAAATTTAATCCTATAAAATAAATTCCATATTAAGAATCTATATATTCAAATAATTTAATAATTACCCTTTCTTTTTTATGGATAATATTACATTAAAACATTAAATGTTAGCTATTATTATAAATCTTAAAAGGGTTAAAGAGGGGATTAATATAATGGTCCAATAAAGATTGTATAAATTTTATTTTATGGGTGGATGTATACCATATATTATCATATCACTTAATAAATGTACATTTTGAGCCACTATACCATGATAAATATATTTGCATTATTTTTAAGTTAAAAAGAATTTACAAGAGTGCCACTCCCCTAATAAATAAATGAACCCTACTATCCTCCATTTTACTCAATCTTTTAGAGCATTATTTCAACTAATATTATAAATAATTACATTAAAAAAACCTTATCCATGAACTGTAGGTTCTTGTGTCCCTAAATAAATAACGAAAGAAGTCTTAAGGAGAGATCTAAGGAATGATTTTCAAGGGATATACATTTGCCTGAACAAGTTTTTTTTGAGTTTATTTCTTTTTAAAATTCATAAAAATATTCTATAACCATATTAAAATAATTAAATAATTATAATTATTTAAAATAAATTTCATTATCTTGATTAAGAAAACATATTTTAGCTCCTCTCCATCTATTGTAAAATAAAAACATCATCCGTGTGTATGTTCAGACTACAACCTTCACGAATGATGCATTTAATTTTTCTTCGATGTATAATATGGAAGGTTATAAAACATTTTTTAGTAGGTAAATATTATATTTAAGAAATAATTATTATTTTGGGAGGATAAACCATTATCTCATTACATTAATTAGAAAATGAAAATGCCACTCATGTGTATGTGCAGACTATTGCATCCATGTACATTGTATTTCATTTTTAATCACTTTATTCCATTGATATTGGTAAAAGTATATTTAATGTATAAATCTGATATTTATAACATTGTTAATGTTATTTAATGGTTATATACATGTTTGTTGGTCTAATGAAATCAATTATTTCTGTGGAATCAATATTTCTAAAAAATGAAATTTTTTAAAATTCATTGAGAATAATCACCATAAGTTCCATGAAGTGACCATGAAACTACATAAATAAATAAAAAATAAATTATAAACATTTAAAAAAATTCTATATAAGGTTAAACCATGAATATAGTTTAACGAACCAAATTTTTGAATCAGAACATGTGTCAAAAATTTAATTGTTAACCAAAAAATATTTATTTTAACAAAGAATTATTACTATATCAGTAATAAGTAATTAGAAGTGAATGTTATCTAGTAAGATAAATATAATGTTGTTATAATATATTTTATAAAAAAATACTAATTTATTATAAAAGGAATTTATTGTGTGTCTGATTATATAGGAATAATTATTCGGAGATTCTCATCTGAAACTTCTTTCATTGAGAGGTGGTATGAATTGAACATGAATTTCCACTATATAGTGCATATGTTTTCATTTATAAATATTATTTAATGATAAATTTTTTTATCCATGTTGATTAATGTTCCAATTTATATCACCTCATTCAATATGTTTTTATTCAACTGTTATAAGAACCTTAAGGGTTCATGGTCACGATTTTGATTTCTTGATACATGTTACATGTTATGCAGCATGATTTCTTTTATATGGTGTATTTTGTTCACCTTGAATATATTTTAATATAATATTTTATGTAACTGATGGAATTTAAATATCTATATAATGTTATAACTTTCCTTGTATTTTTATTTTAATGTTACCAAATCCATAATGGTTAACTTTAAAATCTCACTTTTATCAGAATTTTTCATGTTTCAACTACAATTTTTTAAAATTATATATTATTTATCTTATAAAACCCACATATTTTCTTATACATTGGTTATTTATAAGATTTTTAATTATTATTTCCATTATAACTTTTTTCCAGAAATCTACTTGATGAATTTTTAATTGACATGTTGGCCATACTTCTAATTTTTTGGTAAGAAATTTTTTTCTTCCATACCCATATTAATTATATTGTTTCAAGATAGCTATTATCTATAAATAAATTATTTATTAAGTTAATTTTCTATTAAATTTTACATAATATTATAATTTTTTAAATGATTATTTTTAATTTTCTTATAAGTAATTTTTTTTATTTTCTTTAAAGAACTCTGAAAAGAAACAATTTTTAAATATTATCTATATATATGAATTTCACCACAATCATGGCCAAATATAGTTATTTAATTTACTATTTGTTTTTTATTTTTATCCAAATTAATACCTATTATACTAATTCCATAAATATTTCTAAAATAGAAGGATATTATGTTATTAATTTTTTTGAATAGGGCTTTCATTCCACTTGTGTATTTTATATTCCATTCCTTATATTTTTAGTTTTTCATAGTTTAATTTAAATATTCCATTATTATAAATAATTTTAAAAAAAATATATTTTAATTTTACTCTTAAAATACCATGAAAATAATTTTTAAAAAAACTTTTATCATATTTTAACAATAATGTTACAAAATATTTAAAGGAAAATCATTTTAATAACTAAAATTCCATTTTACCATATATTTTTAAAAGCCATGTCTTATTTAGAATGACTTAATTTATGATGTTTTTATTTTATTCTACCGGAATATGTTATTTATCATTATTTATTCATTATACATTATTTATAGTACTGACTTAACCCTGTACTCAAATTTCATGTTTTTTATAAATACTTTATCGTATATAAATCATACTCGAGGGAGTTTATCATAAAATATCTTTTAGTTGTTGATTGATAAAATATCAAACATTTATATATTTGTTAATTCCATATATATGTGAATTTGTTATTAAAATAATTTTTATTATATTCTGGTAAAATATTGAGATTTTTTATTACATGATTAAATATATAAATTTACTGATTATTAAGGAATATTAATGATGAATTATACAGTTTATTCAACAGATGAGGAAATACACTGGGCATATGTAAGTAATTTTTGGGGACCATTATAGTCCTGTGATTCATTTAGTATTTTACTATCTGACTATAAATAATGGGTATCAATTGGTGATTATGATCCCATATAAGGAAATATGCCTTGGTTGTGGTCTTGATTGTATGAAATATGTTCAGAAGAGTCCTTGATGGTATGAAATATGACATGGAAATAGAACTGACAGAATGATTAAGATATTTTTATTTATGAATTTGATTACTATGAACATAGTTATTGATATTAATGTTATTATTTACTTTTTTAATGTTATCTATGGATATATTTTAAACTCATTTTATTGATTATATAACACATTTATATATTATTTACTATAACATATTACTCATGTTTATTTATCTATAAAATCTTCCATTGTTCACTTATCTTACTCAATGTTTGAGCTCACTATTATTATGATTTCATTTCCCCAAATTATGAGTAATAATAAAAAATATGATATATCTCTAAGGGTATCATGTGTGGAGAATTTTGTTGAAGATATTTAAGAAATATAGAGAATAATA
Organism: Viscum album; assembly: GCA_963277665.1. NCBI lineage: Eukaryota > Viridiplantae > Streptophyta > Magnoliopsida > Santalales > Viscaceae > Viscum > Viscum album. The sequence goes on along the minus strand of OY728159.1, from coordinate 886,167,597 downwards.
AAATCTAGGTATAGTTGCCGAACTTTCTGTTGGATGGGAATAAAATGGGTTATGAAAAGTAATTTTTTTCCCTCATTATCTGGAGATATAAACCTAGAAAGGTCTTAGATATGTTAGAGAATCAATAATTTCTTCTGAATTTTTCATTATGGATTGTTAAAATTAACTCATATATGTAGGTATAAAATCCAATCTATAGAGAATATTCTTCACCACCAGATCTGGTAGTGTAGGTTCAGCGAATTATAGGTAGTTTCAAAGAGGAGTTTAAAAAATAATAGATATTAATATTTTATTAATTAAATATAATTTAAGAGTTATAAATAACAATATGGGTTTATAAATTTAAGGTTAATCATTACTTATATGTTATAGATACCATTTTTAAGTATTATGTTACTATATTTTAATGGTATTAAAAATATTATTTGTAAAATTTATGGGAATAAATTATTAACGTAAACATATACATTTATTTTAATATATCATTTAGTGTGGGGTTTATTTGATAAAAATTATATTTTTAGATGTAATTTGATGGTATAAATAACCATTAAGATATTATGTGAAATATTTTATTGTAATTATGGTTATTTTTTGAGAAATAAGGTTATGATATTTTTGGAAATTTATTGATATTATTTATGATCGAAAGTTAATTTAAAAACATCATGATTAATTGAAATTTTCATTTTAATTTGATATTATGGTATATATTGTACAGTGTGTAAGGGGATTATATTACTTAAGGAATAAGTATTGAGTTAAATTTTGGAATCATGTATTATTATTTTTTGGTTTTATATCAAAGTGATTCAGGTTTTTTTAAGGTTGATAAATATATTTTTAGGCACATATATTTCCATGATTTTTTATTTTATAATATAATAAGGGTGATTTTATTTAATTATTTTAATGTTCAATTATTTTTTTGATGATAGTTAAGTTGATTTTGGAAGACTATGTAAACAAATATTTCCAATATTTGGGTTTTTAATTTAGTTGACGATACTTTGAAAATTATCATGGTTTACTTATTTGTGGAATTATTTAAGTTAAAAACTAGCCATCATTTTTTCGGTTTTGGATATTAATGTATTTCTTATTCATAAAAAGGTGTATTCATAATGAGTATTATCCTATATTCTGAAAATAATTTTGGTATTTGTAAATAGAGAGGGATAGGAGGAAGGTATTTTCATTCCATTATAAATATTGTAATCCATTGAGAAGTTTATTTTATTTCTTTAAGCATGTATTATAAATCCTTATTGTTTATCATTTAGAATATGAGATTAATTATAAGTGGAAAACTGATTTAGATTCAACTAAAGGATGAAATTAGTCTTATTGAATGCAAATAAATGAAGTAAGTATATTTTATTATATTCTCTATCTTGATAGTAAAATTATTCCTCAAAACTCTCGTAAGAGGAAGACAAATCATTCACGTCACATTTGTAAAAGACCTCTTATCTATTTAGGTAATATTTGGGAAAGTCATTCAAATGTATGAGTCTTATAATTGTATATACAATGTTTTAGATATATATAATTATGAAATATTATGTTTTATATTAGTAAGATACAAATTTATTAAAATAATCTATACATGTTTGATATATATATTTCAATATACATTCATTTTGGGTGGAATAAATCGACATTGCGGGGACCAATTTTTTTTAAGACCAGGAGAATGCAACACCATGGTATTTTAGTATGAATTACTTTAAATAAATTACTTATTGAATATACTATAATATAAAAAAATTTAATAATACTTTATTAAAATGAATGGTGGACATAAATACCACAGGATTATGAAAATTTTAAACAAATAAATTACCACTCATTTTATTTAATATGAAACACTTTTAAGAAGACTTATTGTTTAAGAGAATTATATTTCTAGTAATTGTTTTTTAATTATGTTTTTTAACTTCATTTAAATGATTAATTTATAAATTTTAGAATTATAATTTAACAGAATAAACATCATATATTTTTTCATCATTTGAAAATTATCATTGACTGAATGTTTTAGATTTTTTATGAAATGGTTGATTTTTGGGTGAATAGAAAAAAATTACATTTTTTAAAAATACGATGATTTTTATGACATCATTATGAAATTTGAATGATTAAAAAGTTTATGAAAAACTTTTTCAGACCAAATATGTATTTATTTATTAAAATAAATCATTTAAAATGTAATGTTGAATTTAGAAACCTATGTTTGACATTTTAACACAGGTGAAGCTTTATTCTAATAAAAGAACTAATTTTGATCCTTAAATTTTATTAATTATTAAAAAGTTTTCATTATTTTTTGAATTGGTTTTAAATTAAAATAAATATAATTTTTTATACATAAACTAATACATTTCATGTTGATTAATTCTACATTTTATTTTGGTGGAATATCATTTTTATTCATTAAAATACAATTTTCTAAAAAATTTCTTTCTTTATGTTTTGTGAACTTATATAAAAAGTAATTTTTACCACTTATTGAAATTGAATCATTTAAAAATAATTAAGTATTTTTAATAATTATAATAAAAATAATATAATATTTCCTATTTAATTTTAGGTCATAAATTTATGTTAGTATATTAAAAGTTAATGACCATGGTAAAGGTCAAAGGGTTAAAGAGGGGATTAAAAAAATGTATGAGGCTTCAAATATCATTTAAAAATGAATAATTTTGTTTTTATTGGTTAATATTGACTATAAATTATCCTAACTTGGAAAAATTTTACTTTTGGTGCCACATTATAATGAGATATAAAATTATATTATTTTAAAGTTAAGAGTATTTACAAGTTTTCCAGTTGCATCACTTATAAAATAACCCCTTCTCTCATCACTTCTACACAAAACTTTGACACTTTAGAACAAAAAATATATATTCAAATATCTTTTTAAAGAAAATTTCAATGAACTATAGTGTATGGAATCACCAAAACATGAACCTATTAAGGCTTAAGGAGAGATTCAAGGGAGGAAATCTATTGAAGATGTATCTACCTTAACTGAGTTCTTTCAGGTACTTTTATTCTAAAACCTAATCCTAGTCATCTATAACCATATTAAAATAATATAATCAGTATCATTAGTTTAATTAATATATATTATATTTAAGTAAAAACCATAAATGACCTAATTTTAATCTATTCTAATATGAAAATGTCTCCCGTGTATACCTGTAGATTACCACCTCCATGAATGATAAATTTAATTTTTCATCACAAAATTACATGGATGGTTATAAAACATTAATTTAATTAATTAGTATTATATTTATGTCATATTTTTAAGGTTAAAACTATATCTATCTTCTTTTCCTACCATTCATCACAAAATGAAAACATCTCTCGTGTGCACATGAAGACAATCGCCTCCATGAACAACATATTACAGTTTCCATCACCACCTAACATAGATTATAGTAAAAAGATATTTAATATATAAATATTATATTCAGAATATCATTGGGGTTTTAATGGTTATATATAAATTTTTATTCACCAATAATATTAATTATATTATGAAATTAGACTTTCTAAAAAAATGATATTTTTAATATTTCCATGTCAATTATCTCCATAATTTCCATCAAGAGTCCTTTAAAATACATAAAAATATTTAAAAAATAATATTAAAATTCATAAAAATTATTTATATGATGAAACCATGAGCAAGGTTCAAGTATTAGAACCGCATAATCAGAAGATGATGAGAAAATTGGATCGTTATTGAAAAATTATTGATTTGAACATAGAATTATGACTAAGTGGGTAATAAGAAATTTTAAGTGAATGGTATAAAATATAATTAATATAAATATGTACATGATACAAATTTATTATAAATATAATTTTTTCATATAGTCATGATAGAGAATTTCAGATAAAACAAGTTTATAAGGAAATGATTTCTTGTCTCAAAATTTATTCTTCGAGACATGTTTTGAATTAAACACTAACTTCCATTATATAGTGTATAGGGAAACTATTTGAAATATTATATCATGAGAAAAAATATAATAATTTTATTTGACATTCCATTTTATATTATCTCTTCTAAGAGGTTTTTATTAAAATGTTATGATATCCATAATGGTTCACAGACTCAATTTTTATTTCCTCAAAACTATTTCATATAGTGAACCATGATTTATTTTATATGGTGTAATTAATGTCCCATGAAAGTATTTTGGTATAATATTTTATTTAAATCATGGGATGTATAGAACTATATGGTTTTTTATCTTCCCATGGAATTCTATTCTAATGTTACTAATGTTAAAAGGGTTTATTTTACAATCTCATTTATATAGGGATTGTTTATGTTTCAATTTAAATTGGGGGAAATTATATTCTATTTATATAAGAATCTAAATATATTTTATTATCATCTCGGTATTTTTAGTTTTTTCAATTATTATTGAAATTTTTAGTTATTTTAGTCCTAAAATCATCCTGGTAAATATTTGAAATAAAAACTAACCTGATATCTCTTTTTTTATGGGGAATATTTCTCCTCAATACCCATATTCTATATTTATATGAAAATTTTTATTCTATACTTTAATGGTTAATAAATTTCAATTTAAATTAATTTATAATTTCTATTCCAAATTTTGAAATCAATCTTTTTAATTTTTTCTGAAGAAGTCGTTTTTTATTTTCTTTACAACAGTGTAAAAAGAATATATTTTTAAATGTTTTATAGATGCACATCTTTTAACACCATCATAAACATTCAAAACAATTTATATTAATTTCTATGTTTTGAAATTTTTACAAATTCATATATATTCATAGAATTCTATAAATTTTTGAAAATATAAGGATGTTATTTTCCTAAATTTATTGATATGGTATTTAATTCCACTTATGTATATTTCCATCTTCTACAACACATTTTCTTAATTAATCATATTTTTTTTTGAGATTCCACTATTTTAAATTAAATTATTTTTTATAGTACTTATTTAATTACCTTGAAAAGTGTTTTAAAAGTGAATAATAACTTTGTTTTTTAAAAAATGTTTCATTATATTTAAAGGAAATTCTTTTTAAAATAAGTGCTTTTTAATTTTCCTCTTTATTTTCCAAGGGACTTTTATTTATTGAAATACCTTCATTTATGATGAATTTATGGTCTATTTCATTTCCTTGTTATTTATTATCCCGGATGAATTCTATATTTTTTTATGTATTGATTTAGCCATATTATCATTACTCTATACAATATTAATACCATATTATAAATGAATCAAATTGGAACAAAATAGATTGATAATAGGTATATTTTTTAATTTCATTCAGATGGGTATTAATTTTCAAAGAAATCTTAGTTTTGTTATGGAGCAATATTGAAATTATATATTACATGATTCAATTCATATATTTTTTCAATGTTAAGGAATATTGGTTATGAGTTTTATTATTCATTCAATATATGAGGAATGCATTGGACATGTGTACGTAATGTGTAGTGTTTATTATAGGCCATTAACGCATCACATATGCTCTCATGAGATAAAAATTAATGGTTATATCTTGGTGTATTCCTACACATACTGTGAAATTTATCTCAGAAGAGGCATTTAAAGTATTAAATATTCCATGGAAGAAGCCTTGATGGCATGGAATTTGTTTTGGATGAGGCCTTAATAGAAAAATTAAGATATATACTATTATAAATTTCATCAATATAAAGAAAATTAGTTATGTTTATGTTATTATTTTCATTTCCATGATATCCATGGATATATTTCTCCCTTAACTTATTAATTATATGACACATTTTTTTTTTATTATTTACTCTCCCATATTATTCAATATTATTTATCTATAGACGATTCCATTTTACACCTCCCTTATTGAGTGTTTGAGATAACCCTTATTATGTTTCCATTTCCCAAGTTCATGAATAAGAGTAATACATATGGTGTATCTAGAAGGGTATCATATCAAGAAAATTTTGTGAGTGATATTTGAGACATATTATGGAATAAAAAAAATCTAATAATAGAAAAAATATTGGCATTGATGGTAAATATATTAGTTTTGATAAGTAAACATTTTTTTTAATTATCTAGACATCTAAACATAAAAAGGTATTGTGTATATAAGTGATTCAATAATTTCAAATAATGATGTAATTATTATGCATGGTAATAGTTGGGACACATATATTGGTTGCAAATGACACAATATAAGGAATATTTCTTTATGACCTGATCTGAGAGTGCGGGTGTGGGGTGTGATAAATACAATAATAAAAATGGGATGTTTGAAACATGGAATATGTGGATATATCGTTTCTATTGAATATTTACACTTGAAACCATATTTTATACTATATAATCATGTTATTATTTGGTTGATCAAAGTTGTGTTAATTTGATATGGTTAGAAAGGGGTGATAATGTGTTGTTTTTTGTATCAACTACAAAAAACTAATTAATTTATATATCATGTAAAGATGATAATGGGAATTAGAATGGAAATTAAAATTTCAGGTTGGTTTTTAATATTAATTATAATTTAAATATATCTTCAAATGTTGGTGTATGATATTTTGGGGTTTCCATTGTGCTTAGGTGGTGATTTGGTCTTGTTGTGAATCTATTATTTATCATTGTGAGGGTTGTGTGGTGTTAATTAAGTATTGGAACTTTATTATATTCCTTATATTTCATTTGTACATGTTAGTTGGGGGATGATTTGGTAATGGGATTGTTGTGGGAGTTGGTGTCCAAATGTTAAGGTTTTATTAGTAGGTTGAGTTAGAAGGTGACTATGTGGGATGTTATCTTATATATTTTATTCTCCAAGTGGTTTTGTGAGTTCTGTACAAGTTGGGAAGTGTGTGGATGCTAAAATAAGTGGAGATTGTGTCTTGTATGATTAGATTTATTGGTTATGTGATGTTGTTAAATGTAAAATGATGGGTTGAAAAAAATTGAAATTGAATTAATATGTTATTAATATAATGACTAAAAGCTAGTAAAACTAACATTAAGTAAATTAAAAGAATGTTGACGTCATAATGTCAATGAAAACGAGGCTAAAATTGGTGGAATTACTTACCTGATATAATACCAATTGAATATGAAAAACCTATGAATCTGGATCATCTCTAATAATATCCTCAAAATGAGTGGTGATATTGTCTTATACAAGGATGTATTCCTCCACATTGATCATCCTTTCATTGAAGCCACAATATAGGTTTTTATTTTTTTGTTGATCTAACACATCTGAACTCTATTGGAATTAATAAGAAGTTCCCTCTCTATGATTTTCTCCTTATTTTTATCTGAATCCTTGAGCTCCATTTTCTCAACCAGCATTTCTTTATTTGAGTGAAGAACAAGATTGAGATGATTCAGTAGTTCTTTTGAAGAAATATGCTCAACCTATTTATTTCCCTTTTGAGTGTCCACTCACTTATTTTCATCCCCCGAATTTGGCTTCAATCTCCATAATATTTTTCCTCCCTGATGATCTGGTTACAATTGTTTTAGGTGTATTCGAGTAATCCTTTCAAGGTCTGACTCCCCCATCATTTGGATTAGGAAATATACAAGGAGAGTGCTTCTAAGATTTCCCTTTCTTGATCTATCTCTAAAAAATGTGTGGCCATGAGATATCTCATGATCCTTTATTAGTTGAGAATCAACCTCACTATCAATTGATTCTAAATATTAAGACTGAACCTGCATTCTTTTCCATCTTGGGATGACAGTTTACATCTTTCGGGATCCCCATTAACCTTTCCAACTCCATACAAAGTAGAAAAACTATTTTGGGACTTAAATGACTTTTATTATTCCCATTGTATAGTCACCCCTTGACCCATAAACACTATCACATTTAGATCAGGGGATTTAAATTTATATGTAACAACTCTTACATTAGAGTAAATACTTTCATTTTTAAAAGGACCCTCCTGGTAAGTATATATATATATATATATATACGGGTTGTGATAGTCAATGATGGGTATATATATACCAGAAATACATTCTTTTGGGTTTAATAATTATATATATATATATATAGGGTCACCTATTTATATGTTTTTGTTGTGTATGCATAGTGGGAGTCATGCATAGTAGTTTAACAGACATAGTTGACACACTCATTGTTCATTATACCCTAATATGATTAAAAAGATGTGAATATGTTGATGTGGGTGGGGGATGCATAAGGAAGGAGGAGGGCATGAGGTTGATATCATTCATGTTTATATCACCTTAAAAATATTTTGTTATGATATGTCGGTATGCGATGGTTTGTTAGGTGGTTATGGATTTATGGTTATGGTTGAATATTTTTGGTATGTAAATGTGTGGTGCATAGGTTAGTTTGTGGTATGAATATATAGTGTTTCTTTGTTTCATTTTTGAATTAATAATTATATATGTATAGGTTTTATTACCGAATCACTACTCGTTTTAGGTGGAACGACTCCTATCAGATTGGCACGAGTATTGGTAAATTGTTTTTCCCTCTTCTTTGGTTGATTTTGATGATGTAAATGGAGTTGATGAAATTTTTCACTAATTATTATTACAATGTTATTAAAATATTTGGCCATAATTATAATTGGTTTAGAATATTTCATAGGTAAAATGGATGTGGATTTTGTATCTAATAAATGAAAATGTGTTATTCATAGTGAAACTATGATTTTTAGGGGATTTCCTTCTTATGCTTAGCCTATTTTTATTTATGGTTATGTTTTTCAAGGTTGATATCACTCTTTTATACCATTTGATATTTTATATCCCATGGATATTTATTTGTTTTGAGAAATGGTTAACTAAATACTCCAAAGTTTCCACCCTTCCAATGTTTTATAACTCTTTTATATTATAGTTCGAGAGGAATGGGAGAATCTATTTGGGTATCGAAGATGGTTTTAGTGGGAGATTTTGATTCTTAAGATCTCATTATCTCATGTTCTTTCATGATGATTACAAAGTTTTACAAATAAGTGACATTCATATTGAGATAATTAATTTGTGGAATGGAAATTATTGGAAGTTTATTAGTGGTTTCACTTGACCATTTCCTATGTTATGAGGAAAATTACTCCCATTTTTTATTTTTATAAACCTAATTCTAGTATCCAACCAATTTCCAATTAGAATAAGGATTTATAGGTCGCTCCTTCCTTCAATTCTAGAATAAAATGGGTTACTAGTGGGGGTGGGTCATGATAGAGTGGTATCCAATTTATTTCTTGAGAGTTGGGGTAGAGTTTAAAGTTAGTCATAGGAGAGTATTATATAGGATTTGTAGGATAGTAGTGAAACATGAGAATAAAAAGTGATGTTGACTGAGGAATTCATCTGGGATAAAAACATTCAGGGGCCTATATGATTTGATACAAGGAGTTTGATATCATATTTATTTTTTTATGTGAAAGTATAACTATTATTCTATAGAAATCATATAGAGGTACATGAATCATTTTTATTAATTGCACTTTCATTGAATTTGGAACTTATCTATGTTCTTATGGTTATTTTTCTAGGAAATATCTATTGATAACATATATTTCTATTTCTAAAATGATTACATTGTCATAAACAAATAGTAAATGATAATTAATAGGAATACATATTCTAAATAAACCCTTCTTAATTATTTAATCTATTATTTCCCTATATGATATAAATTGTTTTACCTTAAATTTAATTTCATTTCATTGTTAAAATATATATTATTTTAATATAATCCTTTAATGTTTAAAATTATTATAAAAGTATGTTTAGAAAACCATTTTTACATATGATTCAAAACATGTAGAATATTTTTTTCTATTTAGTGAAACCATCATGAAAAACTTCATGTTACTATGTTTTGATGATATTGTTTAGTAGAATATATTTGGATCTTTTAATTTCCCGATCAAATAGACATACCAAATATAGTTTTCATGATGGTTAGTATGCTTTTTTAGGGGTAAATTTTTTAACTTAAGGGTTACTAATCATACATAAGGAGTAAATATGAACTAATAAATGTTGATATATAATATAAATTTGAAATAATTTGAGAATTATTTTGAGTACCTATTAGAATATATATTACATCTTATTTCAGTGCTCCTTTAATTAGAATTACTATACATATTTCATTAATCATATTTTCATGCTGAGCATGCTTCACCTAAAATACGAATATAAATTTATTTCTCCCTTTATGTAATATAAAATCATGTTTAATTGTGATAAAATGTTTTAAAAAATGTTTTCTGAGCATGTAATGCCAGATTAATGAGAAAAAATCATTTCTGGTTTTTTATTCACAATTAAAAAGAATTATTAAGTAATATAACTGAATTTAAAGGTATAATGTTTTATCTAAAAATAATATTTAATGAAATATGAGTATTGTGCATGATGTTGTATATGATGATTGTTACCTCAAAGTGCTAAAATGGTTCTCCAATAACATATATTTAATGAAAAAAACTATAATTAAAATTTTGGTTAATATGAATTTTTCTTACGATAAAATTTATATTTGGAAGTTATATTCCATATTTTGAAAACATTGGGTGAAGTGATAATTATTATTTAGAATCCATTAGGAATGATATTTCTTGGTGGGTCTTGATATGTTTGTTTTATGAGTAATGGGTTTGATGGGGAGATTTTATTATTATGGAAAAATATTCTTATGGATGTTGGATAGTGGATCGATGATGTTTATAGTGGTAATGTAGCTATTTTAAGTGTTTCTCCGATGAGTTGGTTAGGAATATTGAATATGGGCTGATGTGTTTTTATATGAAATGTTACTTTATATGATATTTATGTGACTTTTTTGTTTTATGATAAAATTAGTATTATATTATGGAAATATATTCCATCAAAACATTATAAATATTTTAGTCATAAGATTGGGAAAAATGAATATTAGGATTGGGAATTATGGAAGGATTAGTAAAATGATGTTACAATGTTCATCAATAGGGAATATATCCATAATGATGTGGGAATATTATAAGATATTGAGGTTTATATTGATCAATTAAAGAATAAATATTGAATATGAGTTGTTTTTCTAGTTGTATTATTTTAGAAGGTGGCTCAATCATGGTAGGAGATGAGTCATGGAATCTTGGAATTGATGTCATGGAAGGATGTTCCTGAATTTTTCAAGAAGGATTTCACTTCATGAATGAAGATGGGTGATTATATGATGAAGCATAAGGAAATTAAATATGGGGATGAGAGAATGTGTATCTCATTATATGGATCTGATTATTCAGTTTCTATATTTTTCAATCAGTGAGGAAGATCAAGTGCAATATTTTAATTCCTCCTCGGGGCCAACGATACAAGAATCTGTCATGGATTTTCATATATTTTCTTATACAAAAGTAAGAAATTATATATATTATGGATAAAGGTATATCTATGATGGAGGATTCCATTAAAGGCCACTCATAGGTTTTCAGGAAGGTTGAGATGAATTTTCTGTGTTCGGGGACTTGAGGTCCATGGATGAAGAGGGTAAGATGATCTTCTACAGATATGTATTGGCTTCAAACCTTATTATTTATTCAGTAGATCAAGGTATCTTATTTATATAGATTTGACATGTTTTTTAAATTATTTTTTCCATCTTCTCTAAAATTTATATGATGGTTAGGGTAAATCTCACTCATCGGTTCTTGGTGAGGTATGACTTGGGGGTTGAAGCTTGTTATGGGAGGCTGATTATACTATTTTCTCTAATACCACATTGGATATTTTTTAATATATTTTAAATGTATTTTTTGATTTAGATTAATGTTAATGTTAATGTGTTTTCTTCAAGAATAATTTTTGGGACTAATTTTCAAAATAATTTAAATTTATTTAGGGGTTGTTCTCAAAAGGTATCTATTTGGAAATATGGTTAAGGACAAGGGTTTAATTAATGAGTAGTAAGTAGTAATCCAATGTGTTTGGTGTTATTATTGGTTTCTTTTGAAGGAGAAGTTATTATTTGGGAGGTATCTCCCATGGTGTTGAGGATTTGGGCCATTTCCCTAATTTTATGATAGTTAGTGTTTTTGATAATCCTTTACCATAAGGGTGTTAATAAGGAATTCACCATGTATCATACGTGTTTATCCCCCATTAAATAGGTTACAAGGACATTTTATTAAATTTATAAGGGTTATACTACTAGAATACATAATATGTAAGTGGATTTATTTTGTAATAATAAATATATATCATATCAAATAAAATATCTTTTATATTGGATATTTTGTTAAATGAAAAAAAATCATACATATTAGAATTATCTTATATATTGATTTATTCTATATAGGAATTTTATTACATTTGAAGGGAACATATTACTTATGAAGGAAATATATTACATACAAAGGAAAAATATTACCAATGAAGGAAATATTTTATGTATTTCAAGGAAAATACATTTATGTATGAAGTTATGTTAACTCTTATGTATTAAAAATCTATAAAATTATAGATTAAAAATGGGTTTTATAAGAGAAAATCAGACTAAAATTTTGATACATAAGAGTAATACCTTTAAAAATATTTTGTTATGACTTGAGAAGTGTTGTAGGGTGGTTGACATCTTTGCACTGTCGAGTCCTAGGTGATTGATTTTAATAGTTCTCTTATCATTATTTATTCTAGGTTGTAGTTAATTCATGAATAATGTCCTTCATTAGTGCATCTATTTTTAAATAGTTCAACCCTGAGAGTTTTGGGTGATAAAAGGGGGACATCACCACATGATTTTTAGGGATTCATTTGAATCAACACCATTTCACTGTGAATCTTTTATTTTTTAGTATTATTATAAAATTTGGTATCCTATAAGATTTGATTATTATTTTTTGATTCTATGTGATCTTGGGAACTCTTCTTAGTGATTATAGATTCTTTAGGATGATTCTTCGGACATTAATTCATGTGGTTGATTCTCCCAAGATTTTAGGTGCTCTTATCCTCTATTTTCTTATTTCATACTCGATTATTAATTTCGAGAGGTCGTGGAAGTGGTTGTGCTTGGTCTTGATGGGTCGTGGATGAATTTTTTTTAATGCCTTAGCCATGGGACACTCAACCTTTCCAAGGTCAAGGTCAACACAAGGCCCCATGATTATATCCCCATATAAAAAGGCTACTTACTACTAGTAAGGGACAGATCCGTATAATGTGGAGACTATACCATTTAATTGGAGTTATAAAATCATGTTAAAACCACCAAAATATCCATTAAATAATTATTGTATAAATAAATTTATAAAGATAGTTATTTTTAAAATGAATGTAGTTAACAAACATACAATTATAAAAATCATAGGCTAATCTCCCATGAATCTGATACCATTTACAAATAAAAAAAAGGTGATCCCTAATTACATCCTTGGGCCTCAACAACCCTATCTCCGCATACCCATTGATCTTCCCCATCCTGATCTATTTCATGTGCTATAATCAACTTGAAAACAAACATATGGTCATCATGTACACTGGTGTTCCCATATAATGTGTGATAAGTAAATCTAAGTAGGGTCTTATAAAGTTCCCCATTTGTTCTCAATCATATATATATATATATATATATAAATATTCAAGATTTAAAAAAACATTTTACAAATGCACATTGGATTTCCTATTCTAACTATACCACCATGACTCCCTACATGTCAGGTCATCATGATTTAATGAATTTCCCATGGAATCCAATCAAACCAACTTCAAATTGATACTAGAATCCACCTAGTTTCCTCTCATGTGAAATTGCCAAGTCATCATGTGCTTGCCAAGCCAATCCAATTTCCAACCTTACTTTCTTCATCAATTTTTGGAATCTCATCATCATCCTTTCATGTTCCATCACAAAAGATGCACAACCCATACACAAAGACATAGTGTAGACAACATCCAAACCTCAACCCACTACCCAAGGGGAAAAGGCATGATCATACATCCACATATGGACCCACTACCTCATCACCAATGGCATGGTCAATCGATCATGTCTCATATTTCATTATGAACCAACCCACTCATGTGAGGTCCTCTTCCACGACCCAATTCTATCACAGAAAGGTCCATCTCCCATATTCTCTATGGTAACATGACCCAGCCCCAATGGAATTCTTCGACCCAAGACACTCATGGAATGTTCCACCATATCACCCAACACAATATGAGATAAGATCTTATTTCATCCATTAATAAATACTTTATTATTCGAAAAGTGTTTAGGTAATTTCACTTAAGTTAAAGGCCCCTTTCGCAACCACTACTTTATCACTCAATATATGGCATTCCTTCATGATCATAAGGACTCCATCTATACTATTGAAATCCAAAAAATTTCTATCTCAACTCATAGTGATCCTTGGCCTTAGGATCCACTTCCCCACTAACATCTATCACCTATCTGAAGCATACACATGAAACAAAATATTTTTCCTGCAACCCATCAAAAAATTCACCAAGTCATCATAGGGAAATAGTTTATTGATTCCTATACCCCCATAAAAACACATCACAAATGGCCCATCAGGGTATTTACTAGGTCCTCTAAACCCACCAAGGTAAGTCCTTACTGACACAATTCCATACTCATACTTATTGGAGGAAACACTGTCATATGATTCATCCCAATAAAGGGCTCAGTGTATGGTCCAATAATAGTAATGTATCTCACCCCTTATGGTCCCACTATCCCGGGAATACCCTAATCTACCATGATTTAAGCCCCTGGAAATCCATATTCTAAGTCACAAATAATTCCTAGGACCCCACCTGAGCCCCATATCACATCTCATAAGGGAGATTCATATCATTTCACTGAGAGGAAACCCTCTTCATCACATCATTTATACTCATTTCATCCACAACACTCACTAAGTCTCATAACACCCTCTTAATGGTGTATCTCAATAAGCATGATTCATATGGTCTCCTCACCCATAATTCCATGACCAAGCCTCTCATATTTTCCCTACTATGCCTTCGAAAAAATCATAGTCTACGAACATCTGATCAAACATCATGTGACCACCCAAGTTCTCTCATCTGGTTATTCATCACTCTCTCTACTTGGAGACAAAGTCACAACATGATCCCAAATCAATGATGTTCTAATGTGAACTTATATCCTACATGGGAGGTCTAAAGAAGTCAAATATATTATAACTACACACTCCTAGTCCCTAGCCATAAATCCAATCCCTTGGAACATGAATATAGGGAATTATTTAGGAATATAAAGACATATAACTTTACATTAATTGGACCACCTATCTCTATCAAGGAGTTAAAAACCAATCCAAGCATCACATCACATCGGCCAAGCATGTTTGCATCTCACCCAAGATCATACAACCACTATAGTTTCTATCTCATGCTATATGATATGAATATTTAATTATATAAATTTATAATTAATTACTTAAATTAAACCAAAGAGGAATATTCAACTAAAAAATCACCTAGCACTTCAATCACATTGAAACCTCAACTAACCATCCATATATGGTATGTGGTACACCCTCAACACTATCTCGGTCAAAATTACTAACCACTAGAACCCTATAAACAACTAATTTCATTTAATTAGGAAAATAACCCTATATAAAATTCCCAAGAAACAAACCTCAACTAAAAAAATTCTAAAGGTTTTCATACATCATTTTAGATCATCCTCTAGATGCTTTACATGAATTCAATTACAATTTCACTTTATTCCACCAGGATTTGGCAGGATTATTTCCAAAACAGAACCAAAATTGGATCTGAATTAGTCTAAGCCACCAAAAACCAAAATAGATGAAAATGGGGGGAGATAAATACTAGTAATAACTAAGAAAACTATCAAGAACCACACACATCAAGGTGGATAGAAGAGTCAGGGAGAGAAAACCAATTTGGATCACCAATGAATGTGCCTAAGACAAAAAATGAGGGTGGAATAAATTGGTTATATTTATTGATAAAGATCCACAAATATGATTCATGACATAAACCATGGTTCACACTATGAAATCCTTGAGTAACATTTACTTGAATTTAAACACAACATTTTCACGGTGTGAAACCATGGTTTATGTTTTGAAATTATCAGGCAAGGGTTCTCCCCCCAACCAATCCCATACACAATATGAATGGATGTAAGATATATAATTTTAGCCTCTAGGAAACCTTATCCCTTCTGGACATCCACCTGATCACACGTACAAAAAATCAGGCCTTAAACAACATCCAAAACAATAATTTTAAGATATCAAGACACTTGGATTACCAATACCAATAATATTTCTCAAAATATACCCCTCAAAAGACACAGAATACTAATTCCCTATCAATATAATGTCTCATAAAATGCAGGCTGTTGTAAACTCTCAACCACAATACTTCTCATCCCTGAGAAGTTGTGGTAGTCCTCAAACCTTTTCTTCCATCCTATCTCAGTCATTAATTCACATATAACTCATCGAATGTCATTTACAAATGGAAAATATGAATCCAATGTGTAACTAAAAATTTGAATTTCACTACTCAACATATTCCTTTCCACCTTCTGGCCACCAACACTAACTCTAGGAAGGAACTCACCACACCCATCCAACCAGACACTATAATGTATCCTATTCTGATTCACCCAAAGGCTTATGGTGATCACCATTATAAGGATCTAATCAAAATGGATGATTATAAGGAATGAAATTCCACACCATAGGATAACCTATAATTTTTTCCCCATGATACTCTACCCCACCAGCCATGTTTCGAATTATGAGCCTATCAAGTTTCTAATGACACAACATCTAAACTCATGAAAAAGCACCGACAAGACCACATATGGATGATTTTTTATGGAAATTATTAGTTTTCCTTTTAACCCTTTATCTCAACCTCTGATCATGATTCTTTAACTCCTTGAGGCATCCCTTAACTATCTAACTCCCAAAAAGAACTAAAAACCTAAGTCTTAGTGTAATCACATGGTTGGATCACTAACCACCTACTCTGACTATCATAACCGCACCCTAAGAGCCATATTAAAATATAGATGACTTTCTTTCAAATCAAATCACCACTACCTTGAGACCAATTATAGAATACTAAATCTATTATCCACTACATCCAAACATCAAATATGGTATTACCCATGGAAATAGAAATCAATAATCTTACTTCTCACTAGTAACCTAGTTTTTTAATGACTATCCACCGACTGTCCTCACCACACCCAAAACCCAACCAATATGAGAATCATTCACCCATGACTAATAGGGTTATCCCCATTGTAGGAGTATCATTATTCCCACCCTAACATAAACAATTTCTCAAAATCTATGACCCATGCTCTATACATTATCACACACAATGAAAGGATGTTTCCATCCCACATGTACCCAAGAAACAACACCAGAAAACATTCACCAGACGTTCCTAACTCACCAAGAACATCATATTCTAATAGCCAAATTTTTTCTCCCCCCATATATCTCCCCTTAAATGAATACTTATGAAAAAACAAAACGGGTCCTAAAAACCATGCCACCCTGAAAATTATTGACATGGGAAAAAACATTAGGCCATCATGCTTGCTCATGTATCATGTCCACACTAACAACGTTCCACTACTTTAGTTCATAAAAAACCGAAAACAAATTCAATAAACCCACTCATAAATAATGCCATCAATTATATAAACCAAACTAGTACTACATGAATCTAATGCATGATTTTTATCATATATAATTTTTCCCCCAATTTATATGTTGACCACCACTCTCCTCCATATGGAAGACTGATCTATGGTTAACCTCTAAAAGGTTGTCATTCATCATCCTACCAAATATCACATGAAACCAATGGTTTCATGATCCCATACTACCCGACCAGATAACCAGATTCATACTTCCATCAGTTAAATTTCTCTGAACATATGATCACATGGTTATCCCACGGACGATGCCCCACTATTTGTCAAGATCACCCAATATCCAAAGGAATCTCAGTCATTCAAAGGATAAATGCAAAACTGCATTGTATATA
Source organism: Viscum album (assembly GCA_963277665.1). Classification (NCBI taxonomy): domain Eukaryota; kingdom Viridiplantae; phylum Streptophyta; class Magnoliopsida; order Santalales; family Viscaceae; genus Viscum; species Viscum album. The sequence continues at coordinate 886,149,505 of OY728159.1, read as the reverse complement.
TAAATTATTCCAAAACCATGAGAATATATCCGCACTCTCACCATGATATTGAATGTGTATCCCATGAACCCTAGTACATGTGTATAACTAATCCTAACTGTAATCCTGCTTTGATACATGGAGGTACTCTAATTCTCTACATAACATTCAAAGGCATATTACTTAGGCATTTCCTAACTAAATAGTTTAGTTAGGTAGAATACTAGCAAGATCCTTTACGGGAAAACCCATTATAGGTTTTTTTAAACATTAAGTGACCAATCCCATATCTTAATGGAAATCCATGCCTATACACAGATCATTCTTTAGGAATATAATTCTTATAATTAAAGCACTAAGGTTCCATTGATGAGGCATAAAATGTCAGATCCTACCCACATTAGGTATCCACACATCCCTTAATGAAGGGAATAAATTTATATCACCAAAGTTCCTCCTATATCAAGATACACATGGCCTTCCATTAATGATAATATCACAGTTTAGTTAATTATAATTCCAATAACAATTTATATATAAAACTTCCTTTTACGATTTTGTTGAAACTATAAACGAATAAAACCCCATAAGAAAATACAATCATACACATGTGGTTGTATGTCATGTGAGTACTACATGTCAAATATAATGCATAGACATAGGATTATTACTAATGGTCTATGATCTGAAACAATCAGTAACATCTCTGAGAAACAAACCATATTCAATAAACATCTGAATCATAATTACACAAACTAAGAAAATATTTTTTTTACACAATAAATAAGGATCTCCAATAAAAAAAGGTGATTTTGAATCACTAGTCCAAGGTCTATAAGAAATATGGTATATTACAAGACTACCTATCTATATATACAAAAAATCATAAAAATGATACTGTTTTGGGATTACTTGACCCTGGACTAGGAGAGTGTGCTTGATTTTAGGTCACCACATGGCATTAATTTCACCCCCATGTTGTGGAGGAAACCAATTAGTAGATAGGGAATAATACATACAATAGGGAGTATATTCCCTCAAATAAGAGTTATAAAATAGTGTGAAAATAAAAAAAAAATCAACCACACAATCATAATATGTATAAATAAATAAACATGATGTTGTAACAAATAAAATGTAGTATAAAAACCCATGATCATACATATCATAAACTGATCACCCATCGAAATGATCCCATATACAAATAAAAAAAATAAAAAAAATAAAAATAGATCCTTACTATCATCCCTAAGACTCATCAACACTATCTCCACTTACATGTCAAGATTACCTAGACTGATCCAATTCACATCCCATGCTTAACCTAAAAGCAGAAAAAGGTCTAATACATTCAGATTCCCATTTATGGTATGAGAAATAAATATATATAGTATCCCACCAATTTTCCCTAGTGTAGATAACCATATATGTGTATTAATAATAAAAAATTGATATGTCACACTTTCACGTTAGATGCCATCGAATAAGTAGGTCACTATGACTCACTATTCTTCACGTCACCATCTTCTCATCAGGCTACCACAATTCACATTCATACCTATTTTGGTACCATGGAAAAATCATCCTTTTTTCTCAAAAATAAATATGTCGAGTTATCTTGTTCCTATCAGAGCACTTCGATTCCAAAAATTACTTACATTGGACTTAGTATGAATACCATTTTCACCATGTCTAGTACTATCACACTTGATGCTCATTGTTTTTCCTAAAGACATTGGGTAAGAATAATCTAACCATTAACCCACTACTTGTAGGTACATGCCCTGTAAATATTTACACATCTCATCCCACTATATCATCACTCAGGGAAGAGTCCATCAGTCACATGAAACAATATATCATGACCTATAACTCTCCTAGTTGGTCATTTTCCATGAACCTAGCCTCTTAGAGAGAGGTCCATTATCCACATTCTACATCTCAAGATGACCTAGTCCATAAGGAGGTCATCAACCTAAGAAACTCATAGAAAGGTCCATAACATGAACCAATCATACATGAAGAAATGTGTTATTTAATCCATAAATCCATTGATTCCAACTCATTACATTGTTAAATAGGACTTCTTAGTCAAGTAAGAGGACACTTTCACAACCAAAACCTTATCACTCAAGATATGGATTAAATTCATGCAGAAGAGGACTTTGTCTCTACTATAGTTGTCTGATGACCACATATATAAACTCTTGGTGAGGCCAATTCTGGGTATTCACTCATACAGTGACACATATATCCAATCATAATCACAAAAATGAAATAAAACATACGTTCTAAAGATCATCACATATCTCTTCATCAGATTCAAGGGTGTTAATCACTCTACAATGAGACCCTCATGAAAACACATCATAACATGCATGATTGGGATTTCACTAGTTCCTATAGACCTGTCAAGATATATCATACCTAATACCAGCCAACACTCATCACCCATTAGTGGAAAAAATTCCTGATTTCTCATCTTGAACTAGATATCAAGGTTTGTCCCAATCTAACAAAAATATATCATCACTCTCTATATCGCTACCCAAGGACTGTCCCAAGTCACTGCACTCTAATAGCCTCACCATCTCGATGTCGAGTCTTAATAAATCCATGTTACTTGAACCAAGGTATCATATCACATCTTCTAAGTGTGATGGATAATCTTGTTACTCATATGAGACCCTCAAGATCTCTTCCCAAATAGTTTGGGAGGAGTCATTTCACCCACAATGTTAACCATGTCTTAGACCACCCTATAGAGGTAGTCTCTCAATAAGAATGAGATGTACAATCATCTCAATAATCTTTCTAGAAATAATCATATCATACCAGCCCAAATACCCCTTAAGCAAACATCATAGGCTACATACATCCTATCACACATCATGAGACCACCCAAGGCATCACTTTAATTTAGTTTACACTCTCACTCCACGAAGATTTAATCTCCATGTCATCCTATTTCAAATATGTTATAAAGTGAACTAATCAAAAGAATTGGAGACCCAACACCACCCTATCTATTATACACAAACAATATATATCCCTATACATATACCCCACCTCATGTAATACGGTTGAAGGAAAACAGTCATGCCTAAACACAACCATGGATTTTTATTAAAGGGACCACCTACTTCTATAATGGTGTTACCATGACACATAAGCTCTACATCACCTTGTCAAATCTTATCCATGTCTTAACCGATCTTGTACTATTTACCAAGTTCATAAAAACAGGATTAATGTATAAATAATTATAAATAATTATTTAAATTTTAAAAAAAGAATCATATTTGGATTAAAACTCACCGAGAACCACCATCACCCTGAAACCTCAACAAACCATCTGTTGAATGTTTAGGGTACACCCCTAAAATGATCCTATAAAAAATCCATAATCACTAGAAACTAACTAACCATTAATTTCATAAAATTTTGGTGAAACCAATAAATAAAATCATTTAGTGGCATACCCTCATCAAAACCACTTCCAATAGTGTGAAAACATCATCTCAGGCCCTCCTCTAGACACTACTCATAAAATCCCTTTCAACTACACATGATTATACTATGATCTAGTTGAATAAGTTCCAAAAACTAACCAACATTATACTAGAATTAGGGATAAAAACTGAAAACCAAATTAGAGAACATTGAAAGTAGAGACTTACCTAGAATTTCTACAAAATTCCACTAAGAACCACCTTATATAAAGGGGTTAATAAAGAGGGCAGCGACATACAATTTCTCTCCCCATGAGTGATCCTCAATCAAAACCACCTCATGATGGGGGTGGGGGAAAATGGGTCATCTTGATTTTAAAAAAAATCCACTTGACATTATTCACTATGTGAACCCCTTTTCATGTTGTGAAATCCTCAATAAAAAGAGACCCAAAGTTTAACCAAATATCCTTTCGGTATAAACCCTGGGTTTACACCATAAAATGTTCATGATGTGATTTTATCTCCTCAACCAACCTCATTCAAGGTGTGAAACATTGTTCATGGTGTAAATGGATATGAACTATTGAATTTCATCCTATGGGACACCTCGCATTTTCCCAACATGAAATAAAGAACACGTACAACCAACAATGCCTTAGAACACATCCAAAACATTATTTTGAGACATAAAAACATTTGAATTACTAATATATGTCCCCATTCTCAAAACAAACTCCTCACCAAACCAAAAAATTAAATTCACTCTAAAAATAAGGACCTTTAAATCCATATATTTTTACAGATTTTTTGAGTAATGATATGTTATAGTTTAGAAGAATCGTCTTGTGGGTTTTTTGGGGATCAAATTTAGCTTTATTTTGGTTAAGGATTTATAATATATTAACATATATTATTGAATAATATGCTTCACTAGATTATTGTAACTTGTTATAAAGTTTATCTCATATTATTTTATCATGTTTTTATTGATTCTGGTGTGAGGAACTCTAATAATTTCATACATAAATTCTACCTCTTATTAGATGGATATTAATTTAATATTATTACAATCTATTCTATAAATATAATGATTTAGTGTCTTTGGAAACATGGATTAATAAAAAATAGGAATATAAAAGATATTGATAATATCCCACTATGTTTTTCACTATCATCAATTGTTTTAGTCATATAATACTCAAAACCATTCTACATATCATATTAAAAACAAAATAAATGGTGATATAAAAATAATTGTTTGTTTAATCAAGGGGGGATATGAATAAATTATCATTTTTATCTATATAATTAGAGTAAGGGTATGAGAAAAAGATTTTAACATTTGAAAATTATACCCAACGATTCATAGATCATAATCTCAAGTCATGGTATAATTCATGGTAGTTCATTAGACATGAATAATATAGGAATTGATGAACATGAACCATTAGTGTATAAAATTAGAAGAATATCATTTCATAAAAGTGAATTATAAAGTGTGAAAAAATCATAATCATAAAAATCATACATCAAGAATACTCCCCAAGACATTCATCGCATGTTAGTATTGGGATAACCACCCATGTACCTAATTTAGACTTGGGATTACCTCTCATATACCATTATTAGGGTTGTGATTACCTCTCATGTACACATTGAGATCATAAAAAATTAATCTTTACACAATTAATTGGATTGATATAATAGAACTATCCATAAAATAACCACATCCCATTTATATGTATTCCATAAGATCATAAAAACATATATAATTTAATCATATCTTAACCCATGGAAAAAACTAGTATTCATAAATATTTCATCATCATAATCATAAAATATCTAGAGAAGGAATAATTATGGTATCATATGATCATTTATCCAGTGAATCATAAGTAACACAATGGATTTTTATCAAAGATGGATAATTGAATTAAAATATCATTCGAATCTTCCATGAGGAAAATTCTCTTTTCATTTGGAAATCACGCATTTAAAATTTAAAAAGTTCAAAAATATTAAGGATTTTTAAGGGAACTATGAAAAATTATATGGGATTATTCAAAGTTAAGAGTAATCATAATGGCCAGAAAATATGTTGGTATGGTGTTTGTTAAATAGAGACTATTTTCACACCTTTTATAAAAGTACTTTATTTAGAAAATTATACGAATGTTCAATTTAAATTTTATTATCATAAGTAAAACCTAGATATAAATAAATTTTAAAAGTAATTAGAGAATAGTAAAAACCATTATGTAAACATTTAAAAAACTACGGGTATGGGAGAAAATATTCCCAACTGAATAGAATACAATGTCATTTTCAATAAAAACATTACTTCTGACCATTAATTCATAGTGGGTGGAAAATTAAATGAAAACTTGTAATTTATACAAATAACTAGATGAGGATAAAATATATAATATTTATGATAAATATATCATATATGTATGATACTATCATTTTTCTATTTATGTACCTTTTTTATTTTTGGTTGAATCTCTTTTATTTTGGGTTTCCATCTTCTTTAAACCTTTGTGTTTGAGACTCATTTAGGTGTAGGAAGATATTTCTTGGTAAATTTTTTTAAATTTCAGGGTTGTATGTTTTTTTGTTTTAATTGAGTCTAAGTAAATTTTTCAAGGTATTATCAAGGTTATATGTGGTTTGGTATTCTTTATAGGTCATTCATGTTTTTTCATCTGGAGTTGGGATAAAAGAAGTTTGGATGGTACCATTACATAATTAATGGTTTACATGACATAAAACCACTTCTTAGAATAATCCAAGAAATTGGTTTAGATACCAAAAATGTTAATGTATGTAAAACAAGTTCACATCATGAAATGTTTTAATGGGGTTATTTTAAAAGGAGGTGAAGTTTTTTTGGCATATCTCTTAAATTGAGAAAATTATGTTTTGAAAGGGATTAATGTCATGAATCTATCAGGATAAGAATTTTTTAATCTACATATTATGTATGTTATATTTATAATTCTCTATGAAGATCCCTCTCTCAAACCCTAGAGAATCTAGAGGTAATTTTGGAGCCATTATCTCCCTTCGGGACATCTTGTTCAGGCGTTTAATCTCTAGAGATTATTTTTATTTAATTTTCCTCTCTAATACAATTTTTATATATTATCAGGTTACTAAATATTTACCTCTATTGAACTAGTATTGGATATTATGTGATCTAGGATTCTACTGGTGATCTCCTTCACCAAAATTCTTTATTGGTGTTTCTGGTTGATATTGTTTCTTGAGTCATCAGATAAATGAAGTTACTCTAAAACAATGAAATATGGTTTGTTTCTATTAGTTCTTGTATATGAAATATTATGAAATTTCATAGAAATAACATACACATTAACAAAACAAATAATGAGTAATGATCATCAGGTGTTTAGAATAATCCTTGGATCCCTTTAGACCGAATGATGTTGTGACCTACATTGTGGCCACCTACAGGGTGAGCCCACCAATGAATAATTTATAATTGGATAAGTGCATACAGATATTTTTTACCATGAAATGACACCTCATGTGATACATTGTGATAAATTTACCATGGAAAATGGATTCATTTATTATTGAAAGGTTTTGTAATGATTTTTTTAAAAATGAGTTTGAAAACTCCCATGAAAACGGCTTAAGATATTATTTAAAGAATGAATGGGTAATAAAAAGTCAAATGGTAGTCAAATGAATTGAACATTTTAGATTTTGAAATTTTGTTCTATTTTTATTTCCATTGTGACTTCTGATTTGAAAGATACTGAAATTATTATATAAACGGCTATGTGTGGTAATGTAAAAATGCTTATATAAATGGCTATTCCCAGTAATACTGAAATTATTAAATAATGTATTTTTCTCAATTACAGTGAAAATATTATATAAAGGTATTATCATAGTTATATTATACCTATTATTGGGATTTAAATTAATGTGTGATAATTCCATGAAATTTTGGTTATGGTTGGTATGGTTGTGCTATATGCTCAGAGATATTCAAGACGATGATAAAATAGGTTGATTATTGTATTATATTAATGGATTTATTAATAATATTAATTATTTCATTACTAAATGAACTTATTATCAAACTAGTTTTTTAGTAGGGTGGTGTTAACTGACTATGTTTTACTCATAGCCAATTCAGGTCTCTATTTAGTACCATATTATATTACATGGATGTAACTTTTGATAAGGGAATGGGAACTTGTTGTTGATTATTTATTAACTGATGGGTAAGATCTTGGAGATGGGACCAATATGGGTTTTAGGAAAGTGGTATTTTTTGTTTTTTTTGCGTCACCATGGACTTTTATCTATATTAAATTCATTTTGAATTTTAGATTCATTATAACCGGACATTACATGGCTTATTATTCAATTAAATTGGTTAATCCTTTATATTCATGTTTTATGGTGTACTATTTTCTCTATTTCTACTACTCATATATTTGTCTATTTCTGATGTCTTTTAACTTTATACAGGGGGCATAGTATCTCCATAATTTTCTTTACACACCCACTCTTAGTCCGTAGACACTGACATATAGGGAGGTTCACATGAGGTCTAGTAACCAACTTGATTTGGACATCTGAGGGAGTTATGGATCTGTGGGAATTAAAAAGTGGTATCAGAGGAGAAGATTTTTCATTTCAATTTTATTACTATTTGGTAAAGGTAGAAAGAAGACTAGGATGTGTCAGGGCTCGGTAACGAGATTTTAAATTAGAATATCTGACCTATGTATGGGGGAAATCTGAGCACCTCGGAATGGGATTGTTGTTCAAGCTGTTTTGTTTATTGGTTGATGTTATTTCACCGTGGATAATGCACATTTGTGTGATCTTATTGTTTATTGAGATTCATACTTGTGGCCTAGTATAGAGTGGGATGATTATACATGTATCAGGATTGGAACATAGGGATATATATTGAATTTTTGTGTTCATGATAGGGACATATTTATTACATGTTATATATTTTCTTATATAAACTGTGAAATGAGATACAAGTTATATCCTATAAATGAAAATGAAGGCACAATTTTGTAATTCTAATTAACTATTTAATAAACGTTTAGAGAGGCCATGATCCCCTGATTTCTATGGATTTCACCTTTTGTGGTTGAACATGTTGTTATCTAGTTTTCTAAGTAGTGTATTTGTCTTGTATAGAAAATTCTTCCTTATCATATTCGAGCTGGGCATTTGGAGAGAGGTAATAAAGATGATCCTGAAATAGATAAATTGGAGAAGTATATAGCAAATAAATATTAGATGGATTATTAGCTTCAAATAAAATTTCTAAGTGTCATGTATTCTAGGGAAATAGAGATAGTACGCACCATGCATTCAATGTCTGAGATGAAGAGTGAGTCTCAGCTTCAATATCCACCAATATTCATTGGGATGTGATGACCCTAGGAATCCATGTCTTGGATTGAGTCAGTCCAGATGATCCTCAAGAACATCGGGATACCCACATATAAGAGGGTGAAGCTTACTATATACATGCTTCATGGACCATCCCATAAATTGCGGGTGACTATAAGAAAATATGGATAGAATGGGGAGTTTTCTTGGAAGGACTTCGAGGTGAAATTTTTGAGTCACTTTCATACTAAAAAACATGGGATGAGAAGTCTTGTGAGTTCATGAACCATACATAGGATGGATTCTTAGTGATGTATTATGCTATATATTTCACCTATTTGAAAAAAGTTTCTCCATATTTAGTAGCTGATGAGATTTATAGGGAGATGCATTTCTAGGATGAACTTAACTATGTGATCATGTCACATGTGAACATTTTTATTTTGAGTATCTTTTCTGATGTGATGAATTAGGATCTTGTGACAAAAGGGAATTTGAGATAGAACCTAATTGGAATCCATTCTCTTTCAGTATGGAGAACTAGGAGGTCTTATCTTTGTTCCAAGAAGTGACCCTATTATAGTTATCACCAAGGAAACAATAGGAAAATAATTTATTGTAATGGGCAGCCAATTGAAGACCATTTTCCATTGTTGTGCTATCAGTGTGAGAAGTGAGGTCACAAGTGGACATAGTGTATATAATCCTTTTTGGACTCTTGTAATTATGTTAGGATAAGATAACCATATAGGTTATGAAGGGGAATGCCACTATAGAGAATTGGAAGTAGATCAGGAGTGGTACCAATGTATTAAAAGAACATAGCCACCCCTCAGTAGACTGGTAGTTAGAGTTCCATTGGATGTTTAGGTTGAGGTAAGGGATGTGGTACCCTAGTGCCAGATGTACATTACTATTTATAGATCACAACACATTGGAGTCATACTAGAAACTAGGGAAGAGCGTCATGTAAGCTAAATTCTATGTTTTATAATCTAGCTAATTTGGATGCATGAACTTCTACTGTCAAAGGAATCATTCTTTTATTATTTACCCTATCATGGAATTTTTTTGATATTGGATCATAACATTACTTTATATTTGATATCTTTGTAAATGGTTTCTGATCTGTTTTGTAAATATTTTATGGTCTCTTGGCTATCAATACACCATAGGGTGTAGAGTCATAGAATATCAAACATTTTGATGTGTATTCCCCAGAAATTGGTGGTTACTATTTCTTTTGGAAACTATATATACAAGAAATGATAGGTTTCAATATTATTCTAGGTATGGTTTTTCTAGTTCTATAAAAATATCATATCATATGATATTATAGGAGAGTTACCCTTCAATATCTTGAAGGAGGAAGCTCTTTTCACTAGGGTGAGTGGGTTCTTGAGGAAGGTCATGCTGGAACAATTTAGTGTAGATTGGATTGTGGCACAACTCATATAGATGGTCTAATTCAAGATTATAGTGCAATGTAGCATGATACTTTTACTATAGTGGTATAAAATTTTAAAGATGTATTTCATGAGGAGTTCTATAGCTTACCACCTGAGTAGGAGATAGAGTTCAAGATAGAGTATGTTATAGGAGTATAAAAAATTTCTTTTCTACCTTACAGAATGTAAAGAGAAGAGTACTTGAGTTGAAAGTTCTATTGGATGATCTAGATGCCATGAGTTTAATATGGCGTAGTACATCATCATGGGGTTCTCCAATCATTTTTCCCAAGAAGTTTTATGATACTTTGCAGTTATGTGTGGATTATCAGATATTGAACATGATGATGTTTAAAAACTAGTACTCCTTCCATTAATCATAAATATATTGTATTAGGTGAGATGTTCCCATAATTTATATATGATTAAGTTGATATTAGGGTATCAGAAGTTGAGGGTGATACTATGAACAATAACTTTGACTCTTTTAGGAGCATTTTATAAAACATGTCGGTGGTATTCTGGACCTTGATGAATTAGATCTTTCATCCATTTCTGTATTAGTCTATGGTGGATTTTTCTATGATATCATAGTGTACTCTTTGTTATTATGTGATCAGTCCCAACATCTAGAAATAATCAATAATACATTAAGATAGAATTATCTTTACATCATGCTAACCAAATACAGTTTCTAGTTTGATAAAGTGCACTTCATAGGTCATGTCATATCATATGTTGGAGTAGAAATAGACCTTGAGAAGGTTTTATCCATAGTACCATAGGAGAACACCAATAATTTATTTGATATTAAGTGAATTTTTGGTTTAGTAAGATATTATTGGTGTATTATCTAAGACTTTCCTATATGTGAGCACTAATTTTTGTGAAGACCAATAAAGGGGAAATGTTTGTTTGGTCATATTATTATAAGAGATATTTTCAAGAGATATAGATAAGGATGACATAATCACCAATCCACACATTACCTATATTTGTTATGGAAAATAAAATGCACTATAATTTATCTAGAGTTTCACTCAGAGCGGTTATAATGTAAGAAGACATAGTATTTACTTATGGATCCAGACATCTAATACCGCATGAGGGGAATTATCATACTCATGATATAGTGGTAGAGGAAGTGGAATATACCATGAGATTTTGGATATATAATCATTTGGTTGAGAGGTTTCTGGTAAACAAGGAACAAAAGAGACTTAGGTATAACTTTTCTCTATGGGATTTCAACCTTCTATAGAGGATGTAGGTTGAGTATCTGTAGTCTTTCGATACCGAGAAAGGGAAACTTAATTACTAATTCCTTTAGCCTAATGATTAAAAGAGATGTAGTTAGGGAGTCTTGTGTAAAGTGGTTTATGAAAAAACTATTTTCAAACATGAATCTATCTTTTCAGGTGTCATAGTAACGAGTAACTCTGAATTCAACATTGGTTATACTCATTTTTCTTGTCCTAATCAAGACATATTAGTAATCTACTATAGAGGGATTACATCTAAGAGTCAAATTATATTATGGGGAGGAAACATAAATATATTCTATTGGTCGAGGAAATTTTATTCATTATCATTGCAAAGTGTTGGTTATTATGAAATTTCATGAGAATCTAATGAGAATGTTTCATGATTCAAGATGGGTGGTACATCCATGTTTGAAAAAGATATATTGTGATACACATAGATAATACTGGTGTCCATGGATGAAGAATACAGTCTCAAGATTTTTGGAATGTTGTTTCACCTTTAATTAGGTGAATGCTGAGCATAAAAGGCTTGGTCGGTTGCTACAACCTCTTCCCATTATTAAATGGAAAACAGATGATGTCTCTGTGGATTTTTTTATAGGATTACCTAGGACCGATTATATAAATTATGCATTATGGATGAGTTTAGATCAACTAAAAATGTTATCCTACTTATTTTCTATTAGGGAGACCAGTACTTTTGATGATCTAGGTAGTATTCACACGTTTGTGATTGTCTAATTTCATGGTTTTTCAAGGAGTTTAATTTCTAATAGATATCATTATTTCACATCTCAAATCTGGAAGGGTCTTCAAAAGGCTATGGGAACACAAGTTAGTCTTAGCATGAACTATCATCTATAGACTGATAAACAATATGAATGGAATGTTTAGATTCTAAAGGATATGTTACAAGCCAATGTTTTTAATTTTGGTGGTTCATGGGAGAAATACATAACACACATGGTGTTTCGTAAAATAATATCTTTGAGACATTGATCCAAATTTATCCTTATAAGGATTTTATTGATGGTCATTTTGTTCACCTATTTGTTGGTTTGAGATTGGTTAGTCAACTCTGATTTGACCTAGTATAATAAAGGAGTTTTTTAAATAGGTTCAGTTTATCAGGAGGTGGTTAGTGACCATAAAGATAATGCATCAATCTTACATAGAATAGTAGAGATAAACTCTAATGTTTGTGTTTGGTCATCTAGTTTGCTTTTAGGTGTCATCTTTATAGGGGGAACTTCGTATCAGGAAATAGGGAAATAAAAACCTCCAATTTTTTGGACCATTTGAGATAGTGGAAATAGTCAGTCTAGTGACATAATGACTGTAATTTTCATAACATTATAGTTTCTTTGATGAAATGTTCTAATTATCATAGATCCAGATATATCAGCCAGACCCATCTCATGTGGAATAAATTGACGATTTCAAGCATAGTACAAATATTTCCATTAAGGAGAATTTAATACATATTGTGGTCTATAGTGGGAAGTATCTCTAGTGAAGGGATATAATTCGGGTTCAAGTGTAGTGGAAGAAAGTGAATGATTAAAAGGAGACATGGTACAAGGAATCTAATATACGAGCATTGTGTCTAGAATTTTTTTTCCAGAACCCACATTGATTCTTGGAGAATCTTGGGGATGAGTTTCTATATGGGGGGGGCTTGTAAGATCTTATATATTTTAGATATGTCCCTCGTTGAATTTTGGTTGAATCTATTTTCTTTTGGGTTATTCTTCATCTTTCAAACTTGGTGGGTGAGTCTCATTTGGGGATAGAGATGTTTTCTTGGGGAAAAAACCTAAAGATTGGGGATTTAGGTTTTTTTTAATTTAATAGAGCCTAGGTAAAAATTTCAAGTGATAATGAGGGTTATCTAGGGTTTGGTAGGATTTATAGGTGCTTCAAGTTCTTCCTATAGGATTCGGGATGATAGATTTATGTCAAAAAATTTAATATTGTGAATAGTTTACATGATTCTAAACTATTTATAGATAGAAGCCATGAAATTGGTTCAGATTGGGAAAATTTACATTCCATGAAATTGGTTGACATCCTGAGATGTTTGATCGAGGTTTTTTTTAACCAAAGGTAATGATGTTTTTAGTATATCTCTTAAAAATAGAAACTCACATTGTGAAAGGGTGTCACACCACGACTCTCTCAGGATCAGCGGGTTTAAAGACTAGCTGAGAATATGTTCTATCTCTAATCCACTATGTAGATCCAACAATCAATCCATAATGTGACTCCATGCATTTTTTGGTCCATTTTCACCCTTATGGATGTCTTGAATATAAATTTAATCTCTGGTGAGTTTTTTTCCTTTGGTTTTCCCCTCCCCTATATTTTTCTCTATTGTCACAATGAAATCTATTGACCGATTGTGAATTAGGTTTTGATCATGTGTTATCTAGGTTTTGTTATTATGATATCATTTTCCTTCATTTTTTTTGGTGTTTTAGGTTGAGGGTGTTTCATGAATCATAAGAGAAAGGTAGGTGGTCTAAAAAAATCCCTACAGTTTGATTCTATTTGTTCATGTATGTGAAATATTATGCCATTTCAATGAAAAAAATGTGCATTAACAAATAGAATAATGGGTAATAATAATCATGTATTTAGAATACTCCTTCGATCCCTTTGGACCTAATTCTATTGACAAATATCTTGAGTATACCCCTAGGGTGATACTGCCCTTGAATAGTCAATAACTCTCTAATGTATTAAAGATATGTTTAAGCATGACATGATACCTTAGGTGATTGATTGTGATAAATTCACCTTGGAAAATGGATTGCTTTATTAATGAAATGGATGGTGATTATTTTATATAAATAAGGGTTTAAACAAGAATGGAAAAATCTTAAGATATAATTTAAATAATGAATGGGACATTGAAATTCATATGGTATTTGGATTAATTAACCATTGTAGCTTATAATATTACGTTTTCTTATTATTGCCTTTGTGACGTGTGTAGTTACCCAAGCTGAAATTATTATATAAAGGGATATGCCCAGTGATACTAACCTTCTATCATAAAGGGATATTTCTAGTGATACTAAAATTATTATATTGAGTGATTTTACTATGTATGATAAAATTCTTGTTTAAAGGGCTTGGCTCAGGATATAATTCTTATTTAGCTAGACCTATATATATTATTATGACATGAAATTCTTGTTACATTAGGTATGGTTGTGAAAGATTATCATTAGTATTATTTAATGGTTCCAAAGTAGGTTTATTATTGTATTATATTAAATTATTAATAAATAATTCTCATTATATCTTTATTGAATTCATGTTTTATCAGACATTTTTTGTTTATACAAAGTGATGTTGACCTAATGAGTTTTTCTCACACCCAATTTTGGGCACCATTTCATACCCGAGATCCTTACCTAGATACAGTTTTAGAAAAGGGTACGGGACCATGTGGTTTATTATTACATGTTGGATGGGTTGGATCTTGGATATGGGACCGACATGGGGTTTGGGACGCGAGTCTTTTTAGTTTATTTGTGTCATCATGGTATTTTCTCTCTATTAATTTCAGTTTCACATTTAGATATATTTCATCTAGAAATTAAATGTTTTATTATTTTATTTACGTGATTCATCCTTTATATTTTAGTTTTATAAGTACTATTTTCGTTGTTTATGTTACTCTGATACATTTATTTCTTATGTATTATAATTATATATAGGGTTATAGTCTCACCACTATGTTCCATGCATCCGAAATTCTAGTTAATAGCCTCTGGAATATGGAGAGGCACACTTGAGTTCCTATAACAAACCTGATTTTGAAATGCGAGGGTGTTCCAGACTGGGGGATGTTATAATATAATTTCATTATTGATAATTTAAGTATAAATTAGCCCGGTAGAAAGTGAGATTGTAACATAAAAACCTACCACAAGATCAAAATTATTCATAAGAAATATATCCTTATATATAGTATAATATATCAATAGTAATTCTTATAATACCATACCATATTTACTTATAACATCTTATCACTAATTCATTAATAATTATATTGTAAAATCACAATTCTGTGTGATATCTATTATATTTTTCATATCTATTTCAATTCAACAATTATATTACTTTTATATTTATCTTGGTTCCATTAATTAAGTAACTTTATTAATGATATAAATATCATATATATTCATTATTTAAATATTTACCACTATCCATAAAATATAGAGATTGAAAAAGGAATTAATTAGTTCTTGGAGAAGGTAATCCGTATATAAAAATGAAATCTCTTTTAATTTTCTAATAAAGACAATAAAAGAAGGATAAATAATATTTAATTATTCTAGAATAAAAATTATATCATAAAAATATAATATATTTATTAAATTATTCATTATATCCATCAATGTGAGGTGGCGGTGGAAGATGAATCATATCGCTATATGGAGGTAGTAGTCAACACGTACTCACAAACGGTAATTTGATTTCTAATTTGATGGAATGAAAGTAGGAAATTTTTAGCCCATAATAATAATAACTTCTTATTATATTAATGATATTAGACTAATTATTTTAGCAAAGATACAATAGATTTATAGGATGTATAAGAAGAAATAAAATTGAAAAATCTCAGTTAAGATTTATACATCTTCTTTGAGATACCACCTTTAGCTTACAACTTAATCCTTGAAGGATTAGTATTAGGAGAAGACTATATACTCTATTAAAAAGGGGAGGAATCATGTAAGGTAATACGTATTGTATTAATTTATATGTAATGTATGATATTGGTGATATTTGGGGGAGAGGAGTTTCCCTTTTATAAGAAGGGAAAGGATATACATGAAATTAATTAATAGATTTTAATATAATTAAATTATTTATAATGTATAATGATTCTAAACAGACTAGGCTTCAAATATATGATAATATAGATTCAGAATATCCTAAAATATTAAGAATTATATATGTTTATGTGCTCTATATACCCTTATCACTTAGTTCAACCCCCTCAGAGTAAACTTGTTTTAACATTAACTATAGAAACAATTATTTAATGTTTTTACTATTAATTATGAAAAATAATGATAATATAATAAATAAAAAATTTGGAAACTATTATTCCAAAAATGGAATATAATTTATCAAATTCAATTTACATTAGTGGAAATAATGAATTTTAAATAAGTTGTATTAAACAAAATGAAAATTCATTTTTAGAAAAAATGTATTTTTAGGCATAATATTGAATTTACATTAATTCCATGCATTGTAAAAAATATAAAATTAATGTAAAAATATTTTAATGAATATATAATATATGAATATTATTATTAAAATGAATGAATTATTATATATTAAATTTATTATGATAAAATCACATTGCACAGATAAAAACCATTTCATGGAAAATATACCTTTATACCTTTTAATGATTTTATCTTAATTTAAAACAATTAGATAACTAATTTAATGATGATTATTCATTTATTCATATACCTTATTTATATATATTATTTAAATAAATTTTCAGTAGTAATCAATAAATATTTTTTAGATACAAATACATAACTTGTATAAAAAACATTTCATTGAAAAATAGGTTTTTAATTGTTAAATGATTTAACTACAATTGAGTGATTAACAAATCATTTTTCCATTTTAAATATATTTCATAAAGGGGTATTATAAAGGTTATCATATGTTAATTTATATGTAGGTTTGTGTTTAAATAAAGGTATCAAATACCACAACTTTATTTTAAATGAAATACATATAAACTCTATGGGTGTTAAATTATACCCCCCTTGAAATAAATTTCTCCCAAAACATTTTTTCTATATAAAACAAATAAATGAGGATATATCTAATTCATAACATCATTAGGTTCCCATTTAGCTTCATAAAATTTTTTATTACTCCAGATAACATAGACTAGGTTACTATTCTAATTCCATTACATTTTATTTCTATGATAAATGATTTCTACTAGTTTTTCATCATAGGAAAGATCATGATCCAGCAGAATAACCTCTGAGTTCAGTAAATTTGAAGGAATAGGTTTGCAATCCATCAAAAAATATACATGGAACACATCTTTAACTTGAGTTAGGTTTGGTGTAATCACCAATCGATAAGCTACAATCCCTACTCGAATCTAGAAGTGACCAAAAGACTAGGGCACAACATTACATTCTTTTTGAATCTCACGACTTTCTTCCATGGAGAAATTTGAAAGAATAAATTCTCCACAACTAATAATTATAGATCCTATCAATGATTATAATCATAAATATTTTGTTAAATTTTAATTACCTTTATGTGATCTTGAATAAATCTATCCTTCTCTTCCATTTCCTTAGCTATAACAGGTCTCAATAGCATTTATTCTCCAAATTCATCCTAGAATGTCAGAGTTATAAACTTATTTCTATATAGAGTATAATAAGTATCCATTTGAATTCTTAGTGAAATATATTGTTATAATTTAATTCAAAAAGAGGAAGGTGGTCTTACCAAACACCTTTTATATCTATAAAATAGTATCTTAGTGCATCTTGTAGTTCTGAATAGTTCTCTCAGAATGACAATATGACTAACAATGATAAACTCTACTAAACAAATCTATATCCAAAGTATTCCTAATAATTTTCTAGAACATTGAGGTGAACCATGTATTTATATCATATACAATATAATGTGTTACTTTATGAAATATTACCACTTGATGTATATTATTGAAAACTAATCAAGAGAGAAATTTTCTCTACTAGAAATGAAATGTGTTGAATTCGTATGATTGTTGACTACAACCCAAATATAATTATAGACTTCAAATGTTTTAGGGAGTGATGATGAAATCCATGGTAATATTTTTCCATTTCCATTATGGTATGGGTAATGGTTTAAAAATCATTATAGACTTATGTTACTCAACCTTAACATAAAAACATACTAAGCACTACGATATATACAATATAATTCCACTCCCCATGTTTTCCATCCGTAAATACTCATTCAATGTTATCTAAAAAATTTTAATTCCAATATGAATATAGAATGAATATCTATGAGATTATTCCAATGGATCCTTCTTCATGTCTATTATTGGCGAGACACATAATGAGTCCTTGAACCTTATCATTCAATAATAATAATGTTTTAAGTCCCAAAAATTCCACCCCTTTTATAGCACTATATCATCCTTAGAAATCTCTTTAATCTTTACTGGATATATGGAGAGATAATCCTTCTAGAAATATAATATTCATCCCCTCCATTAAATATTTCCATGAGGTTCTAAAAAATCAATAATATTAGATCTTTTGTGTTCCTTATAATATGTACTATATCATGTTCATTTTGACTCAGATAAACATCCACATTGATCCCTTTAACATGTTGGTAATGTATTGAGCATTTGTAACCTTTAATAAACTCAGATCATCCTCTGTAGCGCACATTAAACTCTTATTGAGTGAATAAATAAATAAAACGTTTTTTATTGTAATATATGTCACACCTTTCACGATGAAAATAATTCATCCATATATTTAATGTAAAAATTAATGCACCTAAATCTAAATCATGTGTCAGGTAATTTTTCACATGAACCATCAATTAGAATGCGGCATAATCTATCACTATAACATTCTTTATAATAATTCATCCCAAGACCTTCTTCAATTCATCATTATAGAATAAAAAAACCTTCTCCACTCCAGTGTATTTTCAGAATGGAAAACTTACCTACCTTCTCCTATGAATCTTCAAATTATCTAAATATTTATCTATACATAGGAAATTGTATTCCTTCTGAGATAACTAGGGGAGTAGATTAGATCAGCATAAAAAATCACTCACAGATTATTGAAAATATCCAATCAGTCTAATAAATCTACGGATCATTGTCATAGTGGTTTATTTGGTTCAATATTCAATAACATTTATGTGTTATGGATACACTGACATACCATCATGTGAGATTATATGACCCAAAAATTAATCTTTTTGTATACAGATTTGCACTTGGAGAAATTTTTATATGAATTATTCTACCTTAGGGTCATAAATATACTCATAATGTGATATTCAAAATCTTCCTTTCTCTTGGGATATATATAAATATCATCCATAATGACCGCCAAAATTGATTAAGGAAATTTCTAAATATTTTATTCACTAAATCCATAATAAAATTATGGTATTCAGTAAGTCCAAATGACAACACTAAAATTTTAAAGTGTTTATACATTATATTTAAGGTTGTCTTGGGTATAAATTCACTTTTTATCTTCAATTTATTGTATCCATATTGTTGATCAATATTTGAAATTTTTTTAACTCCATGTATATGTTTAAAAAATCATCAATATGATGTAGTGGATAATTACTCTTGATCGTGATCTTGTTAAGCTTATGATACTCAATATAGATTCTCATTGATCTATTATTCTTATTAAAAAAGAATATGTTCACCATATGTCGACACACTTTTCCAAATGAATCCTTTATCAGGATTATCACTATGTTTCTTATACAATTCCAATAACTCAATAAATAACATTATAAAAA